>SNVD02006000.1:0-1200000 GCA_013180625.2 Boswellia sacra
CCAAGAGTTTTCAGAGCACCGTATCTTTTGTCATTAATTATCTCTCTCATTGCCTATATAATATATCAATATAAATAAAAATGAGTTTTCAAGAGATAGTATAGCAGGAATTAGAAAAAGATATAGCTGACGAACCTGCTCCCAAGTCCAGTCTGATTGCACATTTGCAGATTCAAGAAGAGCTTTGAAAGCATTTTTTGCCTCCTAAACAAACCAACATATCACAGAAACAACCAAATAAGAAAGACAAATGCTGCATTTGTCAATACATAATAGTCGCCTAATTCTTGAAAAATAATTATAACACATATTCGAGGTCATTTCAAGTACCAGTTTATTGGCATATACTAAAGGTTCATCATCAGGTGTTTTATCTTCCACTGGAGTCACATTAATTTTTCCAGCAGCCGCCATTCCCTTTTTGGCTTCCTGCCAATAACAATACAGAGACAAGTCAGCTAAGCAAATAAGAATTTGTTCTTCAAATATTCATGGTAATACTTGAAACTAAAGGGATGCGTTCTTAAATCAAATGAGCCAAAACAAGAGACCTTGTTTTCTTTAAGAATCTGCAAGGTATGAAACTTATGTAAATTTTTTCTCAGATAAACAATACTCGAACTATTCTGTGTCTTTCTCCACAATAAGTAATCCCAACAACACAATTTACAACCTTCACAAATGGCACCTCAAAGTTTAAATCGTACCTCAATATCATGCATAGAAGCTCCATCTACAGAATTTGTAGCATCTTGAGACATGAAATTTCCAAAGCTACTCCTGTAATTGTCAAGAATACATAAGACAACATTGCCTTCACAGTAATCTAATCTTTTTGAATCATAAAGATCATTAGAAACTACACAAGTAAAACTTCATACGTTATACTCATGTTGGCATTGGCTGAACTGGAAGGAACACCAGTACTTCCTGAAACCGCATTTACTGGAGTCCCCGATGATGGTTGAACAGCAGTGGCAATAGCTGCAGCCGAGTGTGCTACAGGAATGGTTGATAATCCAGAAACAGTCAAAGAAGGAGGATTCATCGCAGCGACCACAGGTGTAACCACAATTGGACTAGAAGCGACCGCAGTTACAGTCGAACTAGTGCTTGAGCTAACTGAAATAGTTGCATTGGGTGTGTCAGCTGAGGATACAGCAATGGCAGCAGGACCATTAGAATTTACTCCCAATTCTGGTTGAGTTCCCTGGCTGGCCGCCAATTGGGCCTGTTCCCGGGCTAACTGGAAGCAAAAATGTAGAGAAGAGATCAGACAAGCAGAAAATACAAGAGAAAGTAAACACCAAGTAGAAGATATAAACAAAAATTAAATTAAATTAAAAAACCTTCAGTTCCTCAGGTATCGACCACTTGGATTGTTTGGTAACCTTGTTGTAATAATACCTGCAAAACCCAATCCAGATTGTGTAAAGACCAAGGACAAAGGTGCAGAAAATAGATGAAAAATATTAAATGGAAATTAGAGTTTCAATTTTAAACATACTTTTTACCCTCTGGAGTTGTAAATTCCTTCCAAACAGTTGAAGCATCTGCCCTCTGTTATAGTAACATAAATATTAAGTGAAGCATGAAATTAACATGAGAAAAATTTTAAAAGAATAATAAGTATCACAATAAAACAATAACTGACACATTGTCAGGCAGCATAGGTACACAAGAAGGTCCAATAGGAAGAGTTCATGGCATTGGGAAAGAGAAAAAAAGGATTGTCATATCTTTTACAATATATTCCTTCAAAACTTGGCCAATGTCCATCGCAGAAACTAATCCTATGTTAAAATGATGAATCTATAGACAAAATTCCAACTGCTTGCCAATGCCCCATGATTCCTATGAACTAGTTTGTTAAACTTAAATTTATAGCTCTATTTGACCAAAAATAAAATAAATTACAACAGCATAACTCCAAAGACCATGTCAAAACAAGCAGGGCACATGCTAATAGTCAAACCATGATCAAAACTACTGGCAAATGATAACAAGATAATTATCCAAATCCTATGTCTAAAACTCTCTAGTCCCTTGATCTGTACATAAGACAAAGCAATACCATATCCAGTAACAGCAAAAATTCTCCTGTGAGACAGTCTTTCTAAAAAAATTGAAAACTATGTAATATATCTATGGATTTTGAGATGCTTATGGCAATATTCTCATGTAAACACGAATACATCCCATTCCCCTTCAGATATTGTAGAGAACTTATTTTTAAGTAACATATGGCAGCAGAATCAAGTAAGGAACATCTACATCCATTCTTCCTAGATTATTTCTTCTAGATCTCTTAGATTTAGAACTTTAGATATCCCCAACAAACCCAAGAAATTGAGGACAATTTTGATGCACAAATCAGAGATCACCGTCTAATTTTTAAAGACAGAAGAAAGTAAAAAAGAGCCTAACAATAAATTCTTTAGAAAGTAAAGAGTCAAAAAAATTGAAATGTAAAAGGAATTAATTCATAATCTGCTACAATTGTGAAAACTAGAAATGACAAGCAACCTTGACTCAGCATTTCATACCTCTGAAATCAGTAGGACAATGAATATCTGGGGAACTCTTTACAAGCACTGACATCACATAAGTCACAGAACAAACAAAAGCTAGCAAAAAAAAACGAAATAGGTATAACTTAACAAAAATTCACATGATATGAACAGATAAATGTAATTCTTCTAAAACTGCCAAAAGATATGATAAAAAGGGTGATAGTGTTCCTTAATGTTGAACTCTAAAAGCATCATGGGTTTACCACATTTACTAGTAAATCACTCTAAGCAGGGAGGGACTATGAATAACACAAAAGAAAAAAAATGGAAAATAAAAATAATATGTTCAAGTAATTTCTAATAGAAGCAGATAACTAGTAAAGGTGAAATGTTGTATCCTCCCCTCAAAACTTCACCAAGTAATGAAGAAGAAAAAGCCAACCATTACTTCTCAACATTCATTAAGCATCCAAACACTAATTCCACATAAATTTGCCCCTACACTGTAAAAAAGATGTAAATAGCAGAATGTTGCCTGCCTTGAGAAAGTGAAAGCCCGCCTTCAAAGAGAGCATATAGAGCAGTCGTTAAATTTCTCCAGACTTGCCATGACGTCTACAAACCAGTGGAAAAACATGCAAAGAAAACGAAAATTTGAATATAACAATTTTGATCCATTCACCTTCACTTCAATTCTCAACATCCACTAAAGGGAAATAAGTTTGTGCAAAAACCAAGATGTAAGATACTAAAGCATATCAAAGGCATGTTCAACTGGTAATGGAAGCCAATTAAAATAAGTTACAAGAATATAAAACAGACTACTCATCCGACTCACCTCAATTGGTGTCATCAAGTCCAAAGGCTTCTCCCAGCTAGATTGTTTCGTCCTCTTATTATAATAATATCTGAAAAAATATGTGCATCAGTTGGGAAGAAAAAGAAAGAAAAAAGCATACACATATAAATATGCGTGCAAGAATTTACCTCCTCCCATCACTAGATGTATGCTCTTGCCAATCACATGAGGATGGCTGAGTAATACTAGGAACATGTGATGCCTGATATTCAAAAGAGTGAACAATTAAAACATAAATCATATTCGACACATGAAGTAAAAGATAAGATGGCCATGCATACTTCCAAAAATCAATAAACAAATAAATAGCAAAGGAAATACAGCTATATTTCGATGTTATCAAACCAAAATAATAGCCGAATTAATAATAAAACTACTGAAATATCAGTAACCCCGTCTGGTTATCTACCTCTAAAATATTATTAAATCATTGATTTACTCGAATCGTGTGATTTCGATTAACTTTGTACAGAAGTCAGCGAGAATATGTTTGGAAAGTAGAAAAAGTGCAGTTCTCCACTCTCAGAAAGATTGATTTGGTTATCTGTAGGAAACCACACCTAACACTTTTCCTTTCTTTTTATCCTCACTACCAAATAATTGATTGATTATATTTATAGGAGATGGAAGACTTGTACTAGTAGACGAAGGTGTAGAAAACTCAATAACATATTAGGTTTTGCACTCCTTCCTGTTTTCTTTTCCCTCAGAAATCCTCCCTCTTTTCCCCTCCTGAAAACAGTAATCTAAAGAAAGTTGATTTTAGTCAGACCAAGATATTCAAAGATTTAGGTAGCTTAATGCTTATATATACGTTCAATTTACGAGTAATTTATTCCTTCATATTCTACCTTGTCAAGATTTTTATAACATAAGATACCAAGACATTGTGGTGACCAAATCTACTATATAGCACATTTAACAGACTATTCATCAGACCATGAAATAGCTAACTCAGCCATATCTCCCAAACCATATCACTTCGTAAAAGTGTTAAAAAAAAGGCTTCAAAGTATATGGCATGAGAACCTTTATATAAAAATCATGTGTAAAGAAAAAGTAAACAGTAATACACTAACTGTATCCGTGGAAGAAGCAAGTGCTGGTGGTTGACCAGTCTGCTGTGCAGGTGTAACTAGTGATGCACTGTGATTTGCTGAGGACACCCAAGATTGTCCAGCTACAGGTGCAGCAGGTGCATGCATTTGAGGCATTGGTTGGAACTGGGATGATGGACTCGCATTAGTCTGTGGCTGACCATAAGAAGATGGTACAAACTGAAACCAAGAAAAACCATCAAAAGAAATACGAAAGGTACTCCAAAAACAAACACAAAGAATGTAAGACCTTACAGTGTAGGATGAAGAGAGAGACATCCCAGGGACACCTACGGGCATATGATTATTCATTCCAGGGACTGTGTGCTGTGACTGAGGTGAACCAGCTGTAAGAGGTCTATTAGTTTGGACATATGACGACTGTACAGCCTGTGATGAAGGCACTGCATGAACAGGCTGACTCGGCCTTGGAGGAAACTGTTGCATCGGTTGCGAGTACTGCACTGGTTGACTTGGTATAGTTGGCAACCCAACATTTGAAGAGGAAATACCTTGTCCAACAGGCCGAAACTGTTGTGAAGCTGCTGGAATAAATGATTGTCCCTGTGGTGTTGGAAGCACTGGTCGAAACTACAGCAGAAGGATTTCACACATAACACAGTTATTAAATTGTTGCAACGAGGTAGGTGAAAAAAAATCCACCAAACATGAATGTGCAAAGAAATAACTTGCATAAATAAGTATGAACCAAAACTTTTGAGGACCAAGGATCCATAGAGAGAGAAAAAGATACACACAAGGGCTAGGAAAACAGTCATCATACATCTCCGTGCAAAGCTTTGATAGAGGAAATATTGATAAAATAAGTTACAGTCAAGAAATTAGATATTGAGCTAACCAAAAACTTGAAGTAAATTAAATCTGAGTGTTTCCAATCACCTTTATCTAAGAAAACAAAGAAGTCATAATTGATATTTTGTGAGATGCAAAACAGCTTGTTTAATTTCAAATCTCCTATAAAATACCCCAAAATTAAGCAAGACAGACAAAATTTGACATATTTAGTGAAACAATAGCCAGATTTCATCTGTTCAACATTATATTAAAAAAAGAGGCAAATATGCACAAATAAAATTGAATAAGCAATTTGCTTCCCAGTTCAAATTTTAGACAATAAGGTTAAATACCTGTGCTCCAGAAGATTGAGGATTATTCGCCATTCAGGCACATAGGCAAGCCTCCCTGATGGACTGCAGATATCAAAAAGTTAATATCAATATCTTATCACTGCAAAATAATGCTCCCTAATAGAGCCCCAATCAAGAAGTAACAAATGCACCTTAAAAAACCCCAAAACAATCAACATCCTAACAAGGAATAATCTCCAAAATAATAATAATCATAGAAAGAAAAAAAGTTGTTTTAGTAAATGATTCACTACCAGCTCTATCTTAAAATACTTCATTTATAAACCCTCCAATAAATGCAAAAAGAATGATTAAGTAACCAAACATCAACAACGACAAATATCTCAAACACATAATCTCCTAAACTCAGTGAACCAGACATCATAAAGCATGTTCATTACTTACAGGTGCGCCAATACTCAGAGCTATGAACAAATACTCAGAGCTATGAACAAGAAATCCTCTCTTGCCCTACTGACATAAAAAACGAAATATAACAGATCAAAAAGATAACAATTATCAACCTCAATAAATCTAAACACGTAATCTCCTATATTTGCATTCTAATTCTATCTATCAGAAACCTAAATTGTCTATAATTACAGCAAATTCTTCAAGTTCCACAATTCCAGCCCTATTGCAGCTCAAAAACACAGAGTTCGAACCTTCCACAAAATTATCTCCTCCAGCAACCAAACAGAGTTTAAATATATTGTAGCGAAACAACATAAATAATAATAATAAAAGAAATAATCCATACTTACATGAAGGAGAGAGTGGGAGATACAGTGAACAATGAGTTGCGATAAAATATAATTTGTGTAATGAGGAGAAAGGTGAGATCTGTTTCAATGTTTTGGCAAGTCGTATCAGGTGTGAGTGTTAGGGTTTAAGAGTAAACACGGAAATTATAAATTTTGATTGAAAGGGGCTATTTGTTTGCTGGATTTTTTATTTTCAATTATACCCTTATTTATGGGTCATACTACGGTCCACCTGCCGTATACATACAGCAGTTTTTACAACCGTCGGATTGGATATATATTTTTAGCCTCTAATCCAACAGCCCTCAATAACTTGGTTATTTTTTGCAATTTTAACCGTTAACTGGATAATCCGGTTGGACCTTATATTTACAATTTTGTCCCTTTTTCTTCTGCGTGTCTTTCCTCTTCGGTGGTAATACAGGATTCGGCGGAAACGTCGATTGATCCAACTTCAATGGGGGCCTTCAGTGCCTCAGTCATGCAATAGTCTCCATGGTTCTTCTCATATTGTCTTAATCTTCCCTCTCTCATCGTGCAAACATAGCTTTAGTCGATAGGAAGAAGGTCTTCTTCGTGTTCCAGTTCAGTTGTTTGGAACCTTGACTATAGCGAATCTGTACTGTAGTTATAGGTTTTGTGGGTATGGGCTTCAGGCATTGGCTTCCGACGTCAGAGGTAACGCAGATCTTAAATATTTCATTATTGGAATATTATTATTTATAATTTAAATTTTCGTAATAATTTTTACTTCCATATGGTTATTTACTTTACAATGGTAGATGGGTTTTTATGAGGTTTTACGCTTCAATTCATAGTTGCATTTTGCGGTGTTGAATCTGTAACGTTATTATGGCTATACTGATATTCTAGATAGCTCGTAATATATTATTTTTGTGTGAGATAAAAATGAAAGCCTCCTCTTACTGTCTTTTCAGGCATTTGAATAGAATTGTTCTAGAATCTTTTTTCCGGCCTGCTGTTCTGATAACTGATGCCTATAATGCTTTGAACAATCAACCTCCTAGACAGGAAAGAGAGATTTAACAATCAACCTTCGAGACAGGAAAGCGAGATTTTTTAAGGTATATTATTGTTCTCAGCTTACTTTCTCTTCTGCCATGATAAACGTATGCATTTAAGAATAATTGCTGTAAAACATCACAATTCCTTCATAAAGATTCTGCAGATAAATGTGTTTCAAAGATTATTTTGCTAATTGTCTTCTTTTATTTTTAGATGCTATTTCAAAGACTCTAAAAGCGGGTGGAAATTTATCACCTCCTGTGGATACTTTTGGGCATGTGTTGGAACTCATCTTGATATTGGAAGATGCAAGTAGGGAAATGAAGATGACATTTTTGTAAGTCTGTATAACATATCCCATTTGTATTAACTCTTGATGGAATTTGTAGTATTGGGCAGAGCATTTCTGGAACTATCCTATTTTCTTCCTCACATATGTTTCATCAAGCACAATTGATTATGTCAAGAGCTTTCTGGAGAGGATGGGTGATTCCATAACAAAGTCCTTTGAAACTTCACGTGACAATGCTTTTCTTCTAGAGTATGTCCTCCACTTAAGTATGTGTATGTCTTTTTTTAGTGATAACTGTCATACTTTATGCTGTGATCGGTTTCTTTGCTTCCTTAGATTTTGATTCATCTTGATTGTTTGATCAGTTATAGTTGCTTAATTTGCATCTAGGATAATATATACATTAACGTTGCTAATGTCAAAGACCAGTCCATGACTAGGAAGTAATATCTTCATTTGCAGGCATGTCAACTTTTTGATTAACAAGAGTGAACCTGATAATGTTGCTGAAGGGCAAAAGGTTGATTTACATACACGTTTTGAAAAATGGATTATGCTTATTCCTCAACTTGTTAATTTTTATGGTTTTGATCTTTATATCTTATTTAGGTTGTCCTAGCATCCATGGCCAGTTTGGAAGCAGGTTTTTCTCATGATATATTTGTGGAATGGGCAAGTGGTTTTCTTTACTAAAAGGGGCCAGGTATGCTCCTCAGCTTCTGTGATGTTAAGTTTACTAAATATTTTTTTGCATATTAAGGCTTTTTTTCCGTCTGGGTTTTGGTGTTGATAAATATATTAATGGTTGAACTTGTGTTTATAAGTGCAATTCATTTGTTCTGGAGACTTGACATGTCATTATCCATTCACTGACTATACAACTTTACTGTTCTCTTTAAATGAATTTACTGGCAATTAGTTTGATATCGGACACCTGGAATTTTATTTGCTTATTTAGAATTTCACATCCTAGTTTAGCCATGCATGAAGGGTAGCTGCTGCTAATTTTCAAACTATATTAAAAATGTTGTTTAATTGTTGCTTTGCTCTAAAGCTGCTGCTAATTGTTGACTATACAATGGCTGTTTATGTGTTTAGAACTGAAGTCCTACTAAAGCTTCTAAAATGGAGCTACCCCTCGTGCAATGACTTCAGCTCTGAAATAACTCCATCTACTGTGAAGGCAGGATTACAATTTGTCCACGTGATTTTAATTGTGGATTGTTCTATTCTATCTTTTTTCTTCTTTTTTTTTGTCCTTCCCTATATTCCTATTCCAAAGGCTGTAGTGCATGTCAGCTACACTTTAATATGGTTATCAGGCTTATGATCTGTTATATTACCAGGCATTTTTATTCAATTACTACTGGGAGGACATTGCAACCATAAAGTCCTTTTTGGATGCCAACTTGGCTCTCCATGAACAGCTTGGTGTTATTGTCAATTAATGATAACACATATTTTAACTTTTGAAATCCTCAAGAAGCATGTTATGCAGATTGAGATGGTGATGGAAACTGCAGACAATTTGGCTTGGCCGTACATCGATTTTCCAGTGCCAATGTAGTACAGTAAATTTTTATGTTAATTACAAGGTCTTTCAATGTATAAGCAGATACTATAGGTGTTTCTTATTCTTAATAAATCCAAGTGCTTTATTTATCAATCCTGTTATCAATGGTTTTTCCTTATGGATCTGCATAACATCTTCGCGCATTCGTTAGCTCCCAAGCCATAATTGTTGGGTCGACTTTTTAACATTGTTTCGTCTGGTGAGAATAGAGTATTACGCAATTGTACTGTAAGACGGTAGCATAACTGAAGCTGAAAAGATCTACCTACCACTTCTACAACTTCCATATGTAATGCAAAGCTTGTGAATATCTATTGAACATGCAAAGTTTGCAGGAATGTGAAGGTCACCAAAAATTTTAAAGTTGTTGAGGCCTATATCAACAGGATCAAGTCCATTAAGAAAATTAAAATTATAAATCCGAACCTCGTAAAATAAAGCAGAAGATGAAAGAAAGGTCATTCATATTCCGTAATCATATATTTACGCTAACAGATCCTTTCAATATCATATGAAAAATATGCCAATCCAGATAAAGGTTAAGAATTCCTTTATTGGTAAGGATTGCGAATTCGTCCATCAATCCATTTCTACCTTTAACTTACAACTATTAATTAATGCTGCCTACTTTTGATAGTCACGCATTCGAATACTCTGCATAGTTTTCAATCTTCAATAATTATAATACAGATATCACAATTCAAACAAATACCATCAACAGGTTGATTTTGGGTTCAAGTCAGGATATATTGATAAATGATAAATTCAAACATTTAAAAGGTCCTACATATTGTCCTCACACATTTGTGACAAACAGGGGTCTTAATGCCATTACAGTATTTGTTTGGGGATTCCAGTTACCATTACATATTGTTTTTCTAACATGGTTGCAGTAGTACTTCATTTCTGAATAAATTCGCACCGAAATCTTCCATTGCCATGTCTCAAGTTCTGCCAATAAAGGTATGCTCACAATGATTTTTTTTTTTTAAATAATTTGCATAACTACAAAAAAAAGCATTTAGCGATAAGATTCCATACTTTGACAAGTAATCGTCCTCATGTATACAAAGACGTCCATCATTTTAATCCTGATCTCCTCTTCGCGTGTATCCCTATCTCTTGGTCAGCATAACATGAACGTCTCCACTTTTGTGGAATGGTTTTTATAATACACACCCCTGCAATTGAAGTTAATATCTTTCCTATAACACTTCCAACATTTGCAGCGTGGCCAAATGGATGACAACCAAAAGGGATCTGTGTAATCAGAGAAAAAACCACCCAAAACAACTTTAATGGATCTAATCAGAAAATAAACAATACTCGTGCTTCTTCTTTCGATATTAATAATAAAAAAACAAAATCAGAGAGAGAATGAACCTCTACAGTCAACATTCGAAAAACAAAGGAAGATAAATGAATTTAGTTTTGCTGCTGCCGTCTCTTTTGAATCTCGTGAAATGAGCAATCGATTTCTCCAACTAATGAAAGTTGATCGGTTGATCTGAAATTGAGAGGATGTGGAGCTTAATTGAGGATGTAGCTTCAGGCTGGGAAATTCCTCTCCCTGCATGTTGTGGCTAGGCGGCAGTGGAGTTGGGCTGCCCGAAAGAAATAGGCTTGGGGTTCAAAACTTGAAAGGGTTTGCGATGAGGTGGCTCTTAAACTACGATTATTAGGAAAGTGGGAGGGAGGGAAATAGAAACACATAAAAAAATTTGGGAGAGCGGGAATGCAGCGCGCTTATAATTTTCCTTTTTGATCTTCTTTTTCTCTTTTTTTAATGCCATTTTATACCTTATAGTGATTTTATATTTTTTTATTAATCAATAAACTGATTATATATACATATTGTTAATAAATTAACTGATTTTACATTTTTAACAAATAAACTATTTATATTTTTTTGATAAATAAACTGATGTTATGTATTTTTTTTAATAAATAAACTGATTTTAAACATTTATAAAATAAAAAATATATATATATTATGTTAAACACTATTATATATCAGTCAATATTATCCCTTTAATTTACTCACAAATAAAACATTAATTTTAAAATGAATTAATTTATAAGAATTTATTTTGAAAACTTACATATTGATTTAGTACTTATTTTTAATTTTATTATTGATATTAAATCTTTTTAAAAATATTTCTTTTGGATAATATATATATATATATATATATTATCAAATAAAAATAAACATAGATTTAAGATTAATGAAAAATAATATAAATTATAAAATAAGTTAATGAGAGACCTATCATGTAATTATAATTATATGATATGATCTCATTATAATTTATGATTGTAAAAATTGTTTATATCGTAAGCCGTAACTTGGAGTAATATATTAGTACTGGATAATGTGATCTTAATTATAATTACATTAATATTACTAACTCTTATGATAGCAATATTACGTAAAATATTTGAACTCATAGATAATATTACACAATATAAGATTTATTTAACTTTTTTTATTTCTATTTTAAACTGATAGTTTAATTTCTGTAAATGATTTTTTATAGTCTACATAGAAAAACTTCTCTATGCTCTAGCACATTTTGTAATAATCCTTTTTGGCGTAATTATTTTAACATAGTATTTTTTAATTATTTAATAATATAATTAATTATATCAACATTTATTTCATCATTTTTAGCACCCCGAAAATTAACCAAAATTTTAATATTGATATACTTTATGTGCATACAAATTGATTGATCTTAATTATGAAAATTATCTAATAAACTAAGTAATTACTTTTATATTTTGCTAGGTTTATTAATTCGTATCATATATGCACATCAATAAATTAATTTTTGTTATTTTCCTATTTTCTTAACTAAAATGAATCTAGTTTAAATAAAAATTTTCAATTTAGTTTGATTGATTAAAAAGTTATGAATCAAATTAATATTATAAAATTATTTATTAAATATATTAATTTATTACAAAGTGTATGTAAAAAATATAATTATCTAATATACTTTATTTGATGTTTTGTATAATTACTTTGACTTCATATGCAGTAAGGATAAGCTTCTGGTTTATTACTTATATTAGATAATAACAAGAATTACAATTTTTCGATACCTATATTTCCATTAAAGTGTATTTTATATATGCCTAATATATATATATATATATATATATATATATATATATATATTAATGAAGTCAGTCTAATTATACAAAGCATCTAATAAAATGAGTAAATAACTTTTATGCTTAGCTGTTGTGGTAAATTCTTACATGTGCAAAAGTGAAGAAATCAATCAATTTAATTTTCTCTCTCTCTAATATATAATTCTATGCTTAATTTGATTGATTAGTTAAAATCAATGAGCACAGTAATCTAAATGTAAGCTTGGATTTTAAAATTAGCTTTCAGGGAATAATGCACAACCGCTTCGTCCTCTAGTTTCGAGCATCTTTTTTCATTTGTACTGGCACATCATTTTTTACTACATCATTTTTTACACTTCGAAAATTGCCCAAATTGTAAGATTCATATAATCTATATTTGTCAATTTATTGACTTTTATATATGATATAATGTAATGATTAATTAGTATTATTTATTCTATAGTTGTAGTGATAATTAATTACCTAGGTGCTCAAATTAATTTTTACTATATATAATGTAATTAACATGTAATAAACCATTAGGAAAGAATTATAATAGATAGAGAGATTAATCATTTAAATGGGAAATTAATTCATGTCATATATAACTTGATTGATTACTAGTTTACTGAATAATTTAATTAACATCATGCTAGAATGGAGAGATTTAGTTTAATTAACAGAATCAATATTTTAATAAAATTTAAATTATATTACTTCTACCATTGTAGTATATAATATACACTTCATGTATTAAAATAATTAAATAACTCTTATATTTACTTGATTTTATGCAATTTTATCATAATGTGAATTAACTTATACAATTTAATTATATATAATTATCTTAATTGAAGTTAATCTTATTCAAAATGTAAAAACTCATTGGTATTCAATGTAGTAGTAAGTCAATAGTAAAATACAAATTCTTCTATATGGATTTTATTGATTTGGAATCGAATTTAAACACACACACACACACACACATATAAGGAGATGTTTTAATACAATTTATTGATACAAATTTATAGCATTGATTTCACAAACAAAATGTATTTAATACTACTAACTCATCAATCATCTTAATCATTGACTTTTATAGATCAATGGCTATAAAATTATGTCTAGTTTCAATAAAAATATATATATATTTATAGTTTGATATTATTTTATATTTAATTATGTACTCGTATTCTAAAAAAAATAAGAGTGGATGGTGGAATATCAACCAATTAAGTTATTGTTTTATTTATTACTATTTGAATTTTACTTATTGCCATACATTTTTGCTTCTAGGTGTTTGTTTTTCCAACTTTAGTTTACTTTTTAGCTAATCATATGTGAATATATTATGAGAAGGCAACGTAAGCCTAAATTCTATACGTAGTTTAACTAATTAGTAATCAAAATTGTATAACATAATATCAATTAAGTACTCAATATTATCATAATATTTTTTGGTAATTATTTTTTCTTTTTTGTTTTAAAGAGTAGGGGGTGGGCAAATACTTGAATCATAATTTTTTAATCCACTACCTATTCCTAAGACTCGAACTTGGCATTGGTGAGCCAATACTCAAATCATAATTTTTTTACCCCGCTACCCATCCTAAAGACTCGAACCTAGCACTAACAATGCATGGGGAGGTAAAGTATTGAAACCACATCTCGTCTGAACCTTGCAATAATTCTTTTAACTAAACTTACCATTATGTTAAATCAAATTATTTATATTTATAATACAACCATTTACTTACAAGAATTAATCTAATTAATTAATTGTGATGACATAAATTGACAGGGTTAATCACTATAATGACATAATTGAAAATTGAAAATTAAATTATTAATTCATTTTATTAAAAATAAATTAACGACATACATTCTCAAATATTTATCTTATTTTTAACTAGATATATATATATCTTTGATTTAGTAATTTATAATTTTTTAGACCTAAACATATAATTTGATTGCTCTTGTAATCGTTTACTTAATTGACTAATTAATGGAGTAATAAAATCAATAAACTTTTATTTTTAAATTTTTGTTTCAATTTTAGTTTTTATTGTAATTTTAACCATAAAGTGATTTATTATTTTTTGTTCACACAATAGATATATGAAAAAATAGTAATGTCTTACTGGTGGTTTCGCATCTATTAGTTTTAGATGGACTTATAAAAATATTGAACTTAAGTTTATTATTGGAGGCTAATGCCCTCCTAACGGTTTCCCAGTTATTATTTAGTGCTAGGTTTTATTTATAAATTTAACTCTTATAGTAAATATTACTTTATATATACAATATATTTATAACGAAGTAAAGTATATGGTCTTCATTTTAATTTCCAATTAAGATGTATGAACTAATTATTATTTTAAATTAATTCAATATAATTATAAAAAATATTTAACATAATATGAATATGATATCAATGTTAGCATAGTTTAAATTTGATAATATTATTATTTGTTTATAATTTTATATTGTGATTATCTATGTCTTTTTAAAATTATTTTATGATTATTTAGCTTATTTATACGTCAAATTCTTCAAGAAAAATAATTTCTTTTTTCAATTATACACATTTAAATAAATTAAATTCATAATAAACTATTGTATGCAAATATTTTTACTATATAAAATAAAATCACAAATAAAATTAATATATATATATATATATATATAGATATATAGATAAAAATACATGTGCAAAATCATTGCTTTTCAGGTATTTCAATTCAGATATTAAAATAAAAAATATTATTTATATTTTTATATTTAGACATTTTTAGATTTTACACACCAAAAAAAAAAAACTCTCCATATGCTGGAATCAATTTAGTATTTTTTTTCATGAATTCATTATATAATCATGAACTTCCATATGTAATTTAAAATTTAAGAGTCAAATTAGTGTAATATAATTGATAAGCAAGAATTAATTTCTATGAAGTAGAACTTCGGAGAATTAATTTTGAGATTTAATTATTATCATATTATCAATATAATTACTTTCATGAAATTAATTTAATCTATAGATTATAAATTAAACAAAAATCAATATTTAATAAACTTTATCACTTAACCCAAAAAATAAGTTAAATAATATTAACTTGTTAAAATTGATTTTATAAATTTAATTCTTAATATCAATATTTGAATTTTTTTTCTCAAATTAGAATTCAAAATTACCATTTTATCCTTATTCATAAGATTTGCAATGTGATTTACAAAGACATATTATAAAAATTAATTTTGATTTATCAATATCATATTAAATTTATTAAATAACATTCCACTTAATATTAGCTAATAACAAATTCAAATCAAATATTTGAGACACTTATGATAATTAAAATTAAAATGATTAATAAATGATATACAACATATTCTAATAGAAAATATACAAATCACAAAAATAACAATTACATAACATCAGTATTGCTAGAATCATCCTTTAATAATAATAATTAAAAAAAAACTCCAATATTCACATGGTGAGACAGTAAGATGTGGCTTCAAAGGTTTGGCTGCAAGGTGAAGTAGCGGATCACATTCAATGATCCACATACACTTTCTATGCAAGACGACCATGCTCAATCCTTCTTCCTCTACTCTGCAGGGCAGAGAACCCTGCAAGTGATCCTTACTAGTCGCCCACAGTGTTCTCCTTATGGAACAACGGCACACATCTACCAGAGAAATTACAAGGTGAAGCATTGAACAATACTTATTGTCATGAATATATCCAGAACAGATCATTGACCATTTGATGCACATTAATTTTGTTGAAAAGCAGAGCTAGCAACTAAGATCACGTGGTCAATAGCTTAAACAAAATTGAAAATTCAAGCTTCCTATCCGGTTACAAAAGGAAAATGCATTTGTGTGTATTTAAAGAAGAAAAATAATAAATGCATCATTTAGATAGAAAATGTTGACTTGAATTTGCGTTCATTTTTTTCCCAAATTATCTCTTTCATGAGGCCCTTTTTTGTAAGAATCAAGTGCAGTTAGTTTTCTGGAAAAGAGTAATTAAGAACAAGAGTAAAACCATATCTCCAATCAGGACGTTGAAGATTTCTCATTAATGTCAATATTGACACATGGCTAATGTTTGCAGAATTATAACCAACAACATATGCCCTGTCCTATGCTTGTATTCATTAGAACCTTTTCTGCAATTCAATTACCTTTCTTCAATCCTCTTAGATGTTAATTAAATGAAACATAACTATGCAATCCTATTCCTAATAGATTGACCCTGAATAGCATCTCCAAATTATAAGAAAGTGCATGAAAGCCACAATGTTCAATGTAAGAAAATTGTAAGTCTAGCATTCAAACTAAGAGGCATTTTTTCAAATGGTTAATAAGCATAAACAAGTAAATAAATGCTTTATATTGAATTGAATGTGTAACTAAAATTAGAAAATGTAACAAAAATTCAGTTTTGGATATCAACATGAAAAGGAAAATAGCAGAGCAGTCAATTGTCACAATTAGTTAACACGGGAAAATAATATATAGCCATGCCATTGAGCAACAAAAGCAAAAGTACATACTTCAAAAGCCACTGTCATGTCTCTAAATATACAAAATAGTAAGTAATGAAATCAATAACAATCGCGTCCTTCTCTACTTCATCACAGAAGATAAAACTGAAATTAAAATATGAAATACTGAAAGGCTAAATTGAGATACCAATAGAATACATTTTTAAAAATTGAGAAAAAGGTTTTAAAAAACACGGTTCCATATTTTCAGAAATGTAACAATATAACTCAATGATTGGAACAAATACAATACCTCATCAAGACAAACTACGAAACTGATTTAGACACAAGTTTCAATTCTTCAATTATCAAAGACCAACATAAATTGTTCAAGAAGCACAAGCCACTAAAAATTCCCATTTTCCATTGCTGTCTGTCTAACCCTCAAGGGAAAAAAAATTAAACAGGAAAGACAGCGAAATGACATTATTATCAAAAGGAAAAAGCACCTGCTATAACTGACATCAAAAGGTCAAAGGCAGATCTAATGCATGATATCCTCTATGTTGAAGAATTTGTTAATGAAATTAAATACAAATAATTAACAACTTAGTACAAGTTGAAATGATTCGTCAAACAAAATCAACCTGCATAATCTACAATTTACATGATCTTAAAATGAAATGGGATGAGATAGTACTATATAAAATAGCTTGAAGCAGATTCAACTTACAGTCAATTCATTAGATACAACTTTTGAAGGCTTTGTATCGAGTATCAAGCTAGCAGAACTTTCATCAAGTTTCCCATCCAAATCCCCACCAATTTGAGAACAAAGATAAACTATAAGATGAGATATCAAACAACCAGAGCTATAAAACAAACATCAATAGAAGTCAATAATTGCATCCTTGAATACCTCAAAGGAATATCGAAACAACATTTTCTAAAATATTAACCCTCATATAAATTTCTTTATCAATTATACACTGAATCAATGTATTCCTCTTATCTTCCAAGTTTTGTCCTTAAAGGATCGTCTTGAAGTGTAACTTTTCAATGATTTACAAAAGTTCTCTATCAACACTATAGCAGCTCTATAAAACCAATTGCTGGGCCAAATGAGGAGCAATTTCTATAATAGGTGACAGTGATACCGAAGTACGATTACATAAACAAAAGAGGCAAAAATCTAGAAAGGTACTTACATGCATAGCTCCTTGATCCATGTCTTCATCCTTCATCACAGAATCATCAGGATTTATGACTTCACCAAAATCATCTCACTCAAAAGTAGTTTCACAGAATTGAAACATTGGGGCAATACTGGTGGATAAAGGAAAAAGTCATCAATAAATGTGTCCTAGTACACACTCCCAGGTGGATCAACCACTGAAAAGAACAATTACAATACGTTAGATTATGCACTATACACCAAACTCTAAATCAAGTGAACTTTTAAATGATGCAAAACACAGTATTCTCCTTCATGCATAGAGAACCATGAAAAAACTTTGTAGAAAATGAGATGAAATTGAGGCTTCTGGAGTTAAATTAAAACAATTGAGAAACCAAACTTCGCTTAACACGAAATTCCTAAACAGGTGGTACATAAGATGCGTAAGACTCATAAACAGATGACTCAGTAGATGAATGGTTCTCAATTTGGAAAGAGCCCGCTCTCAATCTGGGTAAAGCAAAGGATAATGGGCATTACATAAATCGAACAATTCACATCGCAGAAGAAGATTTACCTCAGCAGAACTATAGTCTGAGTCAGATTAGCACGGTCAGCCATCCAGCCGGGATACAGGTGTGATCACTTGGCCGTTGGATCGAAATCTCGATGATGATTGTAGGGGAGGCGGTCGAGAAACATGATTTATACCCACTGTCCGGTTTCTGTTAAAGCCGGTTGGAGATGGGTTGGTAGCTCAGAGCCGAGGAGACGGCGACGGCATCGCGGGAGCGGAGAAAGACTCGAGAGAATGGGATTTGGCCGCTTACAACTTTTTTTCATGGTTTACGAATTTTATGCAATATCAACAGTAAATGATCATTCAAACTCAAAAGGGTTATAAAATGTCAACGGAATAGTATCATTTACAATTATTTATTTTATATTTACGATAATTATAAGTTTATTTATAATTTTTTTATTTACGATTTTTATTTTTAATTTATGAATTTTGCATAAAATTATTAAAGGTCAATTTTGGAATCATAAATAATAATTTTCGCTATAAAATACAAAATAAAATATTGTTATTTATGAGATTTTTTATTACATTTACAATTTTTATACTTTATTTACGATTTTTATAAATATGTTTATACCTTTTGAAAATTTTGATTTTCTCTTCGATTTATGATTTTTATTTCATATTTACACATTTATACTTTGGTTTACAATATTTATTTGTGATTTATGAATTTTGCACGAAATTGAGTAGGGTCAATTTGATAAAATGCCCTAAAGAGCGTGAGTTGAAAATTATTAAAATAATAATATCCAATAAGCAGGAGTACTGTAGTCTTAGGGCGGGAAGCTATCCGGTTGTAGAAACTGGTTACAGCCTGCTTATTTTTTTGTCTTTTATGCTAGAAACCTGACAAGTGTCAGCAAACCATTTGCCCATACTACAGTATCAAACTAAAGCGCTACAGTTGCTCTACAGTATCAGCTGTACCCGTGCTTCAGCTGTATTCTAGCCATTCCCCTTATTTATGTGTTCGAATTTCGTAACCAATACCTGCAGCATGATCGGGGCCTCATGCTGTACAGGGGTGGGCATAATTCCCCGACCCGACCCGATCGGATTTATCGGATCCGAATCAGGTGTAATCAGGTGAGAGAGAAAAAATAATCAAAATCGGTTATAAATTTGGAGTACCGGATATTACCCAACCCGAAATCGAGTAAAACTCGACATGCTCAATAGAGCTCAACACAACTCGATATATAAGTGTCGAGTGTCGGATGCATCATCTTCGAAAATAGACTGATATCGAGTGTCGGTTGTGAATCCGATACGATTCGACATATAAGTGTCGAGTGTTGGATGCATCATCCGACACTCGATGTCTTCAAAAATAGATATCCGACACGTCGGACACTTGATGTCGTCCAAAATAGACTGATATCGAGTGTCGGTTGTGAATCCAACAAGACTCGACATGTAAGTGTCGAGTGTTGAACACCCGACCCAATCCAACCCCATTGGTACCTTTCGGGTAGTTAAAAAAAATTATCCGAAATCGGTTCTAATTTATCAAACCCGATGAATATTCGGGTATGACCAAACCCAAACCGATCCGACCCATACCCACCCCTAATGCCGTCTCTTTAAGTCCCCTAGATTTCACAAATTTTTTTTTTCTCCCAATATGTTGTGAAAAACTCTTTGACATATGATTGTTAGTTGACGCTTTTAACCTTTTCAATATATAATTCCTGTGTTTATTTATGAATTTTATGAAATTATTTTTAGAATGAAGTAAATGTATGCGGTTAATTTTAGTTTTTTATATTTTATAAATGATATGTGATTTATATTTACTTAAAATACATTAGTAATTATGCATATTTATAAAATATTTTTTGAAAACAAAAACAAACAAATCCTTAAATATCCTTTTTTTATTTATCTTGACTCCGTCGAGTCAAAATAATTTGAGTAAATATATAAAAAATGTATTATAAGAAATGCTTAATTTCATCTTTTACTGCTACTTGTACTGTTTAATTTTAGTTTTTAATCTTTTTCAATTATATCAATTATAATGCATAATTCTTTACTCCTTGCCGTTGATTGATAAATTAATAATATAAAATATTAAAACTTATTTAGCTTGTAGACTTTTAAATTTACTTAAATTTTACTTAATTGTTGTCGATTCATTTTCAGGCAAGTATTTTGTGAATGTCTAGTAAGTGTTTGTTTAATAATTTTTGTTTCAAAGCAAAAAAAAAAGAACACACACACACAAAACTTAAGTATAATACATGCGAAAAATAGTTTTCAATAAATATGAAAATAGAAAACAGTTGTTTTCTCTATTTTCTTATTCTACCTAATTTATCTTTTATGCATCTTTTTAAATATTTTTATATTTTTATTATAAATTATATTACTCAGTTAATATTATATTTTTATTATTATATAATATTTGAAAATTAAAAAATATTTTTTAATTTTTTTCAAAATATTTTTTAATTTTCTTCAACTATCATTCATTTTTTAAAATAAAACTATAAAATATAAATAATCAAAGATATTTTCATATAATTTAAATCTCTTATCAAAAGTATAAGCATATCTCGTATTTTTATATCTAATTAAAAATTATGGAAATAAAAACACTCTATACATAATAATACGTAACCAAACGTAACCTAATGTCGTGGATTTCTTTGGGCCAAGCCCAGCATCTCAGGCTTTTCGGCACCCGCGGCTGCTTGGACGACGCCACCGTTGCCATCATGGTTCGAGAGCTCGACCATCATGGTCCATTGCCAACGATAGGTCTTCAACTAAATGTGGTTCCTATGACTGTATTTTCAAGAAAAAATAGTTTTCTACTTCAACCGAGGCCGTTGCTAAGCAAGAAAACATTAGTTGGAGACTTTTTCTCCATTATTTTTTTTTTCTCACTTCTAACAGAAATCAAATTATCAGAACTCTAAAAGTAGAATGCTTAGGTAATGTCATGTTTATATGAAGCCTTGTCCTTCACGGAGAATAAAACAAAAAGTTTCTTATATCAAAGTTTATATTTATTTATAATTGGTTTCTTTTCTTAGGCTTCCACCTGTTATTAAGTTGTTTCACATTAAACAATTTAAAGAGGTCTTAAGTAAATCATTGCAAGGAATAGGCATAGAGGAAACTTTTGAATTTCTATGTCGTGAACATTTACTATCCGAGCTAATATATTAACAATACATGTATTATAACATTATCAGTTTTGTTTTAAAGTTAAATTATGTATTTATCACATCGAATATTTAATAAAGTGAGGTTTCAGATTTATTAGCAAAACTATTTGGATTGGTTATTTAATTCCTTGATGTGATCTAGTGTATGCTATCGGAGTAAATTAAACAAATCTTGAATTAAGCGTTTAGACACCTCTTTTAGATGGCAAAATTACCCGGCCTCGACCGGGTACTCGGATCCCCGACCCAGTATTGCTTGGGAATTGTCAGGATTTTTTGGGAGATCGGCCGGGGACGGGAAGAGGATTCCCAGGGAACGCCCGAGACTGGGATGATTAATGGATAAAAAATTTGTTTATCAATTATAAACTAGTCCTTGCACTCAACCACCAGTATCTTGACATTTAATCACAAGTATACAGTTGAGACAGCCATCGTAGTTGATATTGAAGGCCAAGTCCAAGCACAAGAAGAACCTGGCTAGGAACAAGGGGAAAGAATTAGACCGAAGAAGTTTCTATCACACATTAAAGTGTAAAATAGTCAATTATTTGGAATGTTGATAACGAAAGCAGTCTCGAGAAAACGGGTTGAAGTTGTATTTATCGGCCTTCCTTTCCTAATTTCCATCATAGTCCTTTACATATAGAGTGCTGTGATAAGTTGAATATCATCGAGAGGCATGTGTCACTGGGTCGCAGAATCACTAATGGACTTATAGCGGTTTGGGTTAAGGCTTGATTTATTTTATTTGCTAGGCTATTTTGTGCTTGGTTTGGACCATATTTGGGTTTTTTAATTTTTAGGTTATTGATACAAACTTTTTTATTCATTATAATATTCTAATCATTTTAAAATTCCTAATTAATTCTTAATTTAATTAGGCCTTATTTTTAGTTGTGAATTATTAAGTACTATGCATAACAATTGTTCTAAAATATTATATTCAATATGCTTTATTATTTTGTTATATGGTTTCACATAACATTGATTTATAATTTGCTTGTGTAGTCTTGTTCTATTTTGTGCTTGGTTTAGAACATGTTCGATTTTTTTTAATTTTTAGGTTATTAATATTTTCTTTTTTATTTATTTTAATATTTTAAAATTCTAATTGAACTCCCTTTTCTAATGCATTATCCTCATTTTTAATTGGCTAATGATAAGGTATTTTAATAATATTAATATGACTAATTGATTTATCTTTTTAACATTATTTCAATATTTTAATAATTCTAAAATTCTTATTGAACTCCCTTTTCTCGTGCATCCCTTGGGTAATGATAATGTATTTTAATAACATTAATAGGTAATGATAATGTATTTTAATAATATTAATAGGATTAATTGATTAAAAAAAATCTCGTGATACCATCTTTTTAAAAGTTTTTTGAGGATCTTTTTACTTAATTTCTTTCTTTCAGACATCAATTGACAATGGGGCATTTTTTTTTTGTCTGAAATCTGAATATAAAAATCTGAATGATATTTTTATTTTAATATTTGAATTGAAATATCTGAAAATTAATGATTTTACACATATAATTTATTTAAATTTATTATTTTCACATGTGATTTTATTTCACATATTAAAAATATTTGTATATCAAAATTTATTATAAAGGTAATTTATTTAAATGTGTATAATTAGCTTTTTGCTAAAAGAATATGATATATAAATAAGAGGACAAAATAAATTTCAAAACATATAAAGAATCATAATATAAAATTAGAATTAAATAATAATATTTTTAAATTAAAATATTAGGATATGTATAAATTGGTCATAAAGAAAATTTATTAGGATATTTAAAAGAATTAGGAGTAATATCTCATTTAGAAAATTGCTTTAAGATAAAAAATAAAATTTTAATTTTTTCTATTAAGATAAATTAGATTAAATTTTTGAGTAAGAAATAAAAGATATATAAGCACCACAAAAAGATATAAGATTTCAAGAATAAGTTAAATTCATACTTAAGATTAAAAAAAAAATCAGCCTAATCTGTTAGACTGTTAGTTAGTGATATATATTTGCCAAGCAAGGGTCGCAAGACGACCTCCACGTGAAATGGAGAAAATAATGAAATAATGGAAATTAATACTGTAGTTTACTAAGAGAACTGTGAATTTATTACTGGGATCAAATTAACTTTCAATTCCGCTCCAAACCATCAACAGCACATGAAACCACCTAGAACATATAAACAATAGAATCCACAGAAGCAGCGCAAGATGACCAGTGCCTTCCCTCAGCTGCCTTCACCTTTCTTAAAATGAAGCGGAGGAATTCTCACCAAGTTATCATCCCTAACACTGCAAGAATGTCTACAAGAGAAATTGAACACACTCTTGTTGTTTGCAATAAAATTTTTGGGCGATAACTTGGCTCTATTACTAGTACTGCTCTTGGTGCACTCCTTGAAAGCTGCCAAGAAGGGGTCTCGACGATCATGCTTTATTAGACTTTTTCTTGAAGAACTTCTTGAAGGAGGCTGATGGAATGTGCATGGAGGAAGAGGGAGTTGTATATCATGGACTGCAAACCTCGCTCTTTCCTTAGGGCAAGGAGGTGGCGGCAGCTTTATTGAAAGGCGGCCCTCCATGATAAGGCACTCTTGGTTTCTCACCTTGGAGACTCCAGGCTTGTTCTCCCAAGAAAAGGGCACATTCCCTTCTGAAAGAACCCTATTTTTATTCATTTCTGAACTTAAATCTCCGATGGAGCTACGAGTGATCAGGAGGTAGCCTAGGTTATAATTTATGTAGAAGGGAAGATTCATAAAGACGTGTAGGACGGGAAGAAGGGTAGCAGGCTTTTAAACCGAAATGAAGGTAAAAGACAATGAAGGTAAGGGGAAAATGGACCAAGTCATTGCGTCTTGTGGGCACCTACATCATAGAATCGCAGTTGATAAGTCAGAAAAAGAGTGCACGACAAGTGACAAATTTAGAATTATTGACTGAGCTCACATGAAGATACTTTGGGAAGGAAATGGATTTTTTATATTATCTCTATGCATGCTTGCATGCCGTCTGATCCTGTTTAGTTCCAAGGAACAATATTGACAATTTTGAATGTTATGAAAAAATAGTAAAAAGACAAAGAAAGTCAGTTTTTAATACAATTACTTCTGTGACTAAAATGCCTTGATGCTTAATTAAATTGTCAGACATCAAATCATTATCAAATTTCAATTTGTGATAGTCTAGGCATTAATCATATCACTTATTACACAAATTAAGAGACGTAATTCAACATTTTTTTCTTCTTGCCAAAAGCAGCTTAACTACTGAGACAGACGTGAGCTAATGGAAAAGATGAGACTTGCCACATTGGGTTAAGTTTCTTTCTTCCGAGTTGACCGTACATGGAAATTTATCATCAACTAGTTAGCGTATAGGGATGGAAAATCATGAGAAGAAAATCTCCAAAACTTACCATTCGGGTAACTAATTACCGAAGAATGTTTATATGATTTTATGTAAATACAATACACTTGGTTGGATGATTTGACATAACGCGTTGATCCAGCAAAGAAATTAATTAAGAAAATTGAGATTTGGTGACGATGATTTCTAATTAATGGTGACATATATGCACCTACTTTTCAATAAGTTCATCATGTTCAACTTAATTATAGTCAATCGTCAATCCCTAAACTGTACCACAAGTTCCACCTATATTTTTCATTTTCATTTTCAAATACTTGTTTTAATATTTATTACGATAGGCCCTACAGGAGAGATCAGGAAAATACCAAATAACTTTACCTAATTTTTTTTTCTTATATTTAATATATCAAGTGAGACAAAGCATCGTTTTACAGACGTTGATCATTCAGTATATGGATTGGCTTACACTTGTACTCAGTCTTATTGAAAATCAAAATGATGAATAAATTAATTTGTATTGAAATCAATGATACAAAACAAACGTGGAATGGAATATTTATTTAAAAAAGAAAAAATAAAAATAAAATAAAAAAGTAGAACCATGAACTTTGAACGGTTGCTCTTATGTCTCTGCACTGTGGCTTATTTGATGGCAAAACAGTAGAACTGTTAGAACACAGGATATATATATATATATATATATATATATATATATATATATGCCTAAAACAGTTAAAGAGTAATTAAAATATTTTCAAAGCTGCCGGTCGACTTAATTATTATTAAGCCTCAACAATCAGAATGAGTGCTGAGACATTCTGATTAAATTATAAGTGGCTGCTGACACTTCACGAGCAGTTACCACAGTAGACAACTTACCACATTCAAGTACTCGGCTTTGGTAGGTTTTATCGATAAATTTTGCTAGTTATGATGTTAGCTTTGGCACGCTTGTTGACGGCCAATGACTCAGTCACTTGACTAACTTTTTTCTTAGAAAGAGAGTTCACTTTGAAAACTAATCGTTAACAAATGAACGATTTTCGGAAAAGAGGCATCCAAGGCCAGTAGCAAGCCAATCAGTGGTCAGCTAAGAAACGGGTTTCACGTCATCAAGGACAAAGGAGGTAAGGTGGTAGACGACTTGCCAAGATGGCGAAACTATTACTGTAGAAGTTTGGACATGGTCAATCGACTGGCCTCATTCACGGACACAGAGCCAGCGACCACATACCAAGGCATAAAAGGTCCATAATGAGATGCATCCAGCCGGCAACGAACAGCTATTAAGTGTTGAAATTATGACATATTTTGTTTTAATTTTCTATTCTCATCTAAGATGCGTCTGTTTTTAGTCATGGGTTTTATATGTTTTCAACGCTATCGACGTGTTAATGCTTATAAAATAAATAAATAAATTGATCATATTTAACGATTGGTAAAGTAATATTTTATCTATTATATTGTCACGTATTTATGAATATTGTTAAGTGTATGAAAAAAATCTCGTATTCGTTAGAAGTAGGGAGGATCATGAGTACGAGCCTTTGAGACCTTTTAGATAGAATACAAAAGTAAATTTAAAATAAATATATCAGTGTATCTATGTTCTAAACTTAGTCATGAGATTGGTCTCTGTTGGACTAACAAATATTTTGCGTGCACACTTTATTTTGGTGGGTTTGGGGAGCAGACATTGCATTAATTGTATATGTATATAATTGTATGTATTGAGTAAATTTCTTAATATTTTACAGATAATTTATGACTAATTGTGATTCTAGAGTATAGGATTTATGGTATAAATTAATAGTGATGTTGATATTCAAAGTTTAAATGTTTTCCATTATTGGTCAAATGCAGGAATTCAAATTCGTTTATACTTTGTTTAATTTTGAGTAGACACATTTTATAAAAGAAAGTAATTAATGAATCATTATTATAGTAGTAAGTTTCTGAAAACCTATGGCGTCTTGTTTTCGTATTATTATTAGAGCCCACCGACGATAATATTGCTAGTGTTACAACCGCCATCTCTTTGTCCTCTGTATGGCGTACAATTTAACTTTGATTAGGAGAACCGTATCATCGCTAGTCGCTTGCCAAGATGAGAAAACGTTTACTAAAAAATATATCATTCATGAATATAATTAGTTAACAAGTATATTATACATGTAAACTATATTTTTCTGGCAAAAATGTAGAAATTATTAATAAGTGTTCAGCTGGACCATCGTATCCAAAACATTTTGATCAAGTCAACGAGTAAATGCTATAGCAATATGGGTTTTCCTTGCATACACGTAAGAAGAAATATTTGGGAAATAACGAGCTAAAATGTTGGTACTTAATTGGCGCATGTATAGTACTTCTCTTATATTGGTTAGGTATGGTTTGGACTTTATGGTATGTAAGCGGAGTCCTAATGAATTGCTTCTTGAAAATGATTTTTCAACCGTAATATTAAGTACCTGATCTTTATATTTTTATCTTTCAGTTGATAGATAATTGTATAATTTATAAATATAATACATAAATTACATGTAAAAGTTTGCGAATAATCCGATAATAAAAATGGAAAATATAATCCGATAATAAAAGTGGAAAATATCATTCCACCTTAAATACATAGAGAAAATTTTAGAATTAACTAATGCCTTAAGAAACTGGAAAATTATTTAGAAATTGGGAAATGGGAATTGACTTGATATTTGTATACAAACTACGCGTCAATCACATTGTTGCGTGGAATATAATAAAATCTAACCATTTGAACCATCTAGCCATCAAGTAGCCATCCATTTTATTTCATCACATCAATACAGTGAAAATATTGAGTCAAAGTTGTTAATTTCAATAATACGACGTGTCGTTTTTCTAAAATAACTTTCTAAAACACAATCTTGTGTATCGGCCTGATGTTTTTCTAAAATAACTTTCTAAAACACAATCCTGTGTATCGGCCTGATGCTATCCCATGCGCCTCAAAA
The DNA here is from genome assembly GCA_013180625.2 of Boswellia sacra. Taxonomy (NCBI): domain Eukaryota; kingdom Viridiplantae; phylum Streptophyta; class Magnoliopsida; order Sapindales; family Burseraceae; genus Boswellia; species Boswellia sacra. Next base: position 28,241 of record SNVD02006000.1, read on the forward strand.
GCTGCACCAACGCGGCTTTGACTACGGTTCACGGTATCGATTGTATCGTACAATCATTTTTAAATTTTTTATAAATTTAATATAAAAATTATAAATATAAAAAAATATAACTCAGTTATTTTTAATTTTTTATAAAATTAATGTAGAAGTTATAAATCATCGTATAAAAATTGTAAATATAATAAATGTAAATCATCATATAAAAATCGTAAATATAATAAATATAAAATTATATTTTATTATATTTACGACTTTTATACAATGATTTATAACTTTTACACTACATTTATAACAAAATTTGAAAACGAATGTACGATACAGTCAATGTACCGTAGTATGACCCGCCGATTGCAGGAAACTAATTCAATTTCATCCTATGCTATGTTGCACGCTAAATAGCCTTAAAAGTTCTGCCATTACAACATCGTTTTAGACTAATTACCTTCCAATTCATCAGGACTAGACATAATAAAACTAGGGTTAGGGTTTTGGTGAATAAGAATTGATAATGCTTTAATCGCTATATAATCGGCAAGTTTCTAAGCATAAGCATTGAGTAAGCTAGTTGCAGCTATATTGAAGATACAATATCAAAATCAAATTCTTTTGTAGTTTAAAATGATTTTTCAACCATAATCTAAGCATTTGATGTTATATTTTTATCTTTCATTTGATAGATAATTGTATAAAATATAAATCAAATACATAAATTATATATCAAAATTTGTGAATAATTAAACAATAAAAATGAAAAGTGTATTCCCACCTTAAATACATAAAAGAAAATTTAGAGTTAACTAATCTTATGGAGTAAAGTAGAAAATTTAGAATTAACTAATCTTAGTTTATCTACGGATGTTTACATAATTACAATAGAAACGTAAAATCATGTTTGATATGGATATAAAATTGTTTGATAATTATAGTGCTGTGTAATGATTATTTTCTATTATATTTATATTATGCATTTTTATTGTAAGTTATATTTAATTTTTTAAAATTATACCATTTATCCATTTGACGTCCTAATATGTACACTAAAACCCAAAGTAACTGAGTCAAAGTTGTTAATAGAACAAGGTTTTTTTTTTTTAAATTAAGAGGGCAATTATTATTTTTTTGTTTGAAATTTGAATAGATATAAATTACACTAAAATCTTAATCAGTTTGGATATAAACATCTAGATGATATATTTATTTTTTATTTTAATATCTGAATTGAAAAATCTGGAAACTAATATTTTTACACATACAATCTTATTTATATATTATTTTTATTTTTGATATTATTTCACATAATAAAAATATTTATATACCAAAGTTTTATTTAAAATGTGTGTAATTAGGTAAAAAAGTTAATATTTTCTAAAAGAATTTAATATATATATAGGAATCATAATATGTAGGAATATAAAATTAAAAATAAATAATAATATTTTAAAATAAAATATTAAGTTATTTATAAATTAGTTATAAATTAATTTTATAAAGAGTTTAAGAGAATTAAAGGAATAATAAACGATTTAGATATTTATATTTATATAAAAGCTAGAATTTTAGTTTTTTTATTCAGATAAAAATGACTTATATTAAGTCTTAAATAAAAAAACATTCTGAAAATATCTGTAATGAATTATGAGAATAAATTAAATTTAAAATGGGTCCCCAAATGTATCTGACTGTAGTTCTACAACTGCGACATCGTTTTACACTCAATCCCTCGGTACTTAACATAATGCATCTAGGGTTAGGGTTTTGGTGAATGGATACTGATAATGTAATCTCTATATAATCGGTGAGATTCTCAGTGGGCTCAAGTATAAGCATTGAGCAAGCTCTTGCGGCTGCCACCAAAGGGATGAGAGGTCTCCTCAGTTCCGGTTCGTTTTCTCTTGTTTGGTTGACATAGTTGAATGGGGTTATATTATATATAAGAGCGTTGGGTTGGGCTGCGATGATTAGAAGATAATTCCTCGTACTGAAATGCTATGGCAATGGCATGACAGACTCATTTACACCCATAGAATATGAGCGCCACCCTCCTCTTTGAAACTGTTCTTTTGATTGATCATCGTTTGTTTACTCGTATGTTTTGAGTTCATTTTTTGAGCTGCAAGTGCTGTGCTGGGCTTTATGAGGAAAGTTTCATAAAGAATGGCACCAATAACTGCAGTTTAATCATCATCTTTTTCAGTACTTTGCACTATAACTCTTTTAAGTCAATTGATGTCGCAATGGGCGTGTAAGGGATCCCTTGAAGCAATTCTGAGCTTCATTATTTAGAGATATTAGAAGGATGTTTGAATTGTATCGTTTATGTGGTTTTGCAAATTATAGGAAAAAGACACGGTTAAAAGACTAATTAGTTAGTCTGTCTTGGTTTGCAAACACGTTACATATAGTTGAACTTGTGGAATTAAGTCAAAATCATTACTTGCTTCTCTGATGAGATTTGGTGCTCTGATTTATATAATCATTGTTGGGGAAATTAACCAGGGTGTTCGGATTGCACATATTTGTTTTTTTTTTTCTCTGTAAAGAATTGAGGTTTTCTGGTGAATCAATGCGTTGTTGGGTTGATATCCATTACACTTCAGTCTTAGCTCTTACACATTTTTGTTGCTGTCGGACAGCCTTAACAAACAGACAAGTAATGAACTTTAGAAGAATTTAATCTCTAGAAGTAGCATGTCGATTGTTGTTTACATGGGAAATATGTTAGGGGTCATTAGATGCTTCGTTTACTAGAAATTTTTGATACTGAATTTGGCATTGCTGGTTGCATACCAGAGATGAATATATTCGAAAATAGGGAGTTGGCTCTCTGATTCACCAGGCATTTTACTTCAGTTGCTTGGTGCTTAGCCAACTCCTAAAATGATCTTGGTGGTGTTTAAAGCTCTGACTTGACAGAATGAATAACTCTAGAGGTTTGGGTTACGCACACCTCCATATTATTTTAAATTTTGATTGTAGCTATTCAACGTCCTTTTGAAATTGGATATTATCTGGTCTTCCATCCGGACTTGGATAACAATTTTTTTTTTTAATTTATTCGGCAGATAGAATTTATAAAGGAAGATTTGGGTGTCGCTAGTGCTACCCTTTTTTAAACTGTGTAAAAGTTGTAAATGACTGTGTAAAAGTTATAAATGAATATATAAAAATTGTAATACACACTTATTTGCAACTTTTGCTAAATCATTTATAATTTTTACGTACTCATTTAAAAAAAATAAAATTGTAACTGTTTACAACTTTTACATGTTGATTTACAATTTTTATACAAATTTGAAAATTGATGTATAGGTACATCAACAGTTGTATTTACAATTTTTAAATATTGATTTGAAAAGGGATAATTCTAATTTACCCCCTGAAGTTAGGCCTAAAAAAAATTGAGGGCTTCAGTTTTCTGAAATCTAAGAATGCCCCCTGAGGTTATTGTAACGCCGTTAAATTTAACGGGAAATGTATTAAACCGTTAGATTTAACGGAAAATATATTGAATAATAACTTAATGCTAATATTAGATTTAACAAAAAATGTATTAAATAATAACTTAACGCTAATAAGTAGTAAAATAGACTATAATATCATTTTCTAAATGGTTTCTAACGCGTTAAGTTACTATTTAATATATTTTTCGTTAAATATAACGGTACTACAGTAACCTCAGGAGTAATTTTGAGTTTCAAAAAATTGAGGTCCTCAATTTTCTTTTGGCCTAATCTCAGGGGTAAATTAGAATTAACCCATTTGAAAATTAATGTATTAGTATATCAACAGTATCGTAGTATGACCCATTGAAAAGTGGATATAAAAGTTATATTTTCATATTGATTTACAACTTTTATACAAATTTAAAAATTGATATATCGGAACATCAACGCCACCGTAATATGACCCATTGAAAAGTGGAAGTAAGAGATCATGAAGCTAATGTTTCTTGCTTGTGTCAAAGGCTGCAGTGGCCTGGTGCAGCAGGAAGTCAATTGTGGGTCAAAATCGTATCATCGGTCCAATTTTGTTTTATTTTGATTTGTATATGTACTTGATGGCTGCCCTATGATTCATGATTGAGCAAAGCAATTCAATAATTTTTGATATTCTGTTTATTATTTAAATGAAATTATTTGTACCTGAAAAAAAAGTCTCAAAACACCTATAATTTCTCGCATCTATTTATGAAATTTAGAAAAAATGAGTTCTGACTTTGTACACCCTCTCCGGTTTATCATTCTACAAACCCAACAATACTTTTCACATCTTCTGCCAACACACTCAAAAGACCTTTCCGGTTACCGCTGTTCCCAGTTACTGTTGACTTGATTTGTTTACAACTCATCATTTTATCTCTCGGTACCCATTGACACCACATATTGGATATACAGGATATTTTGCGGGCCTCTGGGAATAAAGTATTAGTGCCTTTTCAATTAGTGCACGCTGCGTACCGTTCATTGAAGTTGAAGTAATCGTGTATATCTAAAACCGCAAAAAGGATCTACCTTAAAAACCCTTGTCAGTATGAAAATCGATGCAAATTTCAATTTCAAGTTTCGGTATCCGAACAATGCTTTAATAATGGTACTTGTGGTTACAAGAGTTTTCAGTGACGATTGATGTATATGTTATTCAGTTTGTGAGAGTAAAGTAATGATAGATATGATCAAAATTGTTTAAAGCTGTGGCAAAATATGAATCTACAAAAATTTTTGAAGACCTCAAATAAAAAAATTGGTGTTAAGGGTAAGACGACCGATTTACAGTAACATTATCATTATAGTAAATGCATTTTGCAGATCAAAGATGGGATATTGCGGGTAAATAATCTTTGTTCTAAACTTCTTTAAAATAATAATAGCGGAATTTGTTATGATTCTGGGTTTTGGAAGAGGGCCCAAATGACAAATGACAGGAAGGTTACACAATTTCAATAAAACGATTTCAGGTTAGCAAAAGTCTGTTAAAGGAGAAGCTTAGTAAGGGAGTGGCAAGTGAGATGTGGTTGTGCAGTAAGCCTGAGCTGTATGAGTTAAGGCAATTGCTGGCTCAGAACCTTAACACAGTCACCTGGACTTTGAAGTCTGACCCTTTGTACGTAACAGAAACAACTGTTCATAATTATGTCGGTGACACAACCTGTGGTTGTGGTTGATCGGTGGCGTTTGGATTGAAATGGATAATTGCGTAGATTTGGATGGAGATGTCCAAAAGTCGGATTTTTTAATGACGTGGAAAATTCAGTCATGCAGATGTAGTACAATATTGTTTATGGAATTCAGGGAAAAAAAAAAGAAGTTATTAGATGCTTGCAGTTGCATGTATGGCCATATCTGGCCGCACTATCTCAGACATTGTCATAACGGAGGGTATCAGTTTTCTGAAGCCATATTGACATAGCTTTCCTCCATTATTGTTCTAGAATAGTTTGCCATGATTCTATTATCCGTCGTTTTCATTCATCTGCTTTTGGATCCACCTTGGATTAACTTCACTCCTGATATTTTCAGCTTTTTCTCAACTGTTCTAATTTGACAAGGCTTCTGCCCTACATACCTTACCTCAATCTGAAGGAATCATGATAAATCATAGATGCCCATCTAACGGCTTACCACAAATTTTGCCTTACAACGTTTTCATCAAATGAAAGAAAATGTCAGATCTTTCCTTTATTAGGTTGTTCATTTTCACAGTTAAACGTAGCTTAATGCTAGGCAACCCAACGAAAATTTCCTGGAAGGTTTGGGCTTAAGCTTTTTGCTGAAACAGCCTCACTAACTCTGTGTTGTGTTTGATTATGTATTTGAAGCTTTTGTTTTCAATAAATCTATGTTGTGTTTGATTATGTATTTGAAACTTTTGTTTTTAAAATTTGAAAAGAATAAGTGATTGGTTTTAAATTTTTTTAAATTTTGAAATTATTGTTATCGAACTTTCATGGACAGTAGGCGTCAGAGTCAAGAGGCACCAAAATAATGGGTTTGAGATCAGTCACCACTATCTTGTTGCCATATAAGCTGGATCTCTCATCTGTCAACGTTGTAAGGTGAAGGCTACCTGTAGATCGCAAAACATTTATAATTGATTCAATTGCAATTTGATACCAATATAAAGGCATAGGACGGATTATGAAAGCATGGCCAACCAACCTTAGCAAACGATTACCTACTTGGATGTTAACCACTTTTAATATACATTTATCAAATATTTTAATAATTATACATGTGTTTTTAACTGTATCTTACCCATGTGCCTGTCAAGTGGCAACTTTCCAACACAACTATCCACCGCGCTAGTTCAACAGTAAAGGTAGTTTTGTAAACAACATAGCTTACCAAACATGTGCACTAATCAAAAGTTTCTCAAGATTGGCTCCAGGTCCAGTTTTGTGAGTTCAAACTGGCTTCGCCTAGTCGGTAGTCAATTGTAATCTGTCAGAAGTCTCTACTCTTTTACCAAACAAACCAAGACAAACGATACAGAATTACAGATTACAACTACAGAAAAAAAGAAATTTAACAGACTACTTAAAAACTTCCCAGTTCTAGATATTTGTCAGCAAAATGACAACTAATTCTTCTTCCATCACCATCACCTAGATTTCTTGGTTGTGGGTTAAGACGTTACAAAGTCAGGCAATGAGGAAGAATTAACCAAGAGTTTAGCCAAGATGGTCAGTGCACAAGCTAGCACCTTCACGAGTCCTCTTGTTGTCTGCTCTTGGGCTGCTCCCCGCACTGCTATTCGAAAGAGAACCAAAAGCGGTTTTCTGAAGAACTCCAGTAGGAGATAGTCTAGGGCTGTTATCCCAGTCCTCAGTCATGAGGTTAAGCGCAGACGGGTTCTTACTTTCGGATGCAGTGTTACTGTTATTTGTGTTGTGCAGAACTTCGCCAAGAGGACCACCCATTGAAGTCTCCCAAGTTATTGGAATCCAATTTGCTTGCCTTTGGCTTGGTTCACTGAGGACACTGCCCACTCCCAACCCCATCTGTATTGGATCAAACTCACAGGACAATCTGAGTGGTGAGAGAGTGACTTTATCATTGTTGGGTGAGGAAGTGGATGACATGAAATCTGTCGAAGTCACAGGGATTGAAATTGAGAGTTGGGTTCTATCTGACTGCATATCAATTTCAGACCAGGAAATGACTGGTCGGTTCGGCTGGCTTTTAGGCCATTCGTCCATAAATTGACGTAGGGAGTGTTGGGATTCAGTCTCTTGGTCAGTGAGGTCTTGAGAAGAACCAAAATTTCTGCAAGTCATCAAGGATGGACTTCTATGAGAAGGGTTCAGTAGGGAATCCGAAGAGACCAGTCCAAACTCAGGTCGCGAAGACTCTTCAAATGGGATTTGCTGTTTTGAGATGAGGAATGAATTTTCTTTAAATTTCAAGTCAATGGAAGAAGAAAGCATTGACAGGCCTGGTGCATGTTGTTTTCTCTCATCCATATGTTCTTTGTTCAAAAACATCCTACATAAAAATCAATCATAAAAGAAACTGTCAATCTCCAGCCAGATGTGATTGATAGAACTAAAAAAACTATCTTTAATGCAAAAATTCAATTACAATACTCATGCACCAGTCACAAGTACATTCCCTGTATCATTCCTTTCATTCATACCCATTGGAAAACAGTGCAACTTTTGAAAAGGAATGCACATCAATCTTCTAAAAAGAAGTCATCCATAGTAGCTTAAGATCGGTCACTATAATCTAGCGTTAAGAAAACACCATGTATTCTAATACAAAAGCAAAGCAAGCAAAGGTAAAAAATTTGCCAAAGGTACCACACCTCCAAACCAATACAGTGAGCATAAAGAATGTAACCATGTGGGAATAGATGCTAAAAGGATAAGAAATATCCAGTTTACAAATGTCAATCCTTTTCACTGATTTATCGGTGCAAGTTAACCATAACACATATGACAATTATGTAAAATGTCATTAATTATTAAACAAAGTAAAGAGTTTTTTTTTTTTTTAATACCTATTAATGGGTGCAGCTGCAGGAAGATTAGATGAACAGCCAGGCTGTAAGTTTTTGAGCTGTTGTTGGTGGTCATTGGCAACGCTGCTGGATGCACCGCCGCTGCCGGGGGGGCCCATTACCACAGAAGAGGTGGTGGGGTTCAACTTGGAAGTGTTGGTGGCAGCGACGGAATGGCCTGACTGGCCTTCCACAGGCTTTCTTGAACGATGGCGGCCCCTATTCATATGCCGCTCACAGTACTTCTGGTCAGCAACTGCATCTCTTGAGCACCGCCATTTCTTTCCATCAGTTCTACGACACCTTCCAGGTTCAGGATCAGTGCTGTTGGAGAATCCCAGATGCAAAGTACCCCATCCCACTACACAGTTGCACCACATAGAACACCCAAATTATAACAAAATTATAATAATCATAATTTCTGTAACTTCAAAATGAAATGAACCAAATTGTTACTTATTATCACCATAGACAAACTTCATTACAAAAATTAAAAGCAGGAAGCGACTTTAAGAGGAAGAAAGTAGTTGGTTGGAATTATAAAGGTAGCAATGTACTTAGAGCTGCTAACAGTTATTGTAGTATTATTTCAGGAATGCCTACATGCAGAGAGTTTTATAACCATCTTGATCTTAGACTCTTAGACCATTTTAGATGGAAGTACTGTTCGTATAAAGAGAAGTTGAGAAGAACAGATAAAAAGGGTACTTCGTGCCATTAAAAAAAAAAAAAAAAGAAAATCAAAGCACCGTCCCAGATTGTTACTTGCGTAAAACTGAAGTTACAGTTGTATTCAAATCCAGTATCAACCCATTTGACACAGAGAGAGAGAGAGAGAGAGCACCCAAATATATTAATTTTAGAACAAAATATTAATGTTACATCGAGAACTACGTCCTTTTTGAAAATCTTGTAGACATTAAAGAAGGAATTCACTTGCTTTGCTGTATATTTTTTAAAGAAAGAGACGGATCACAGAACTTACATGTACTGGGTCTGAGTATTCCCCCGGGAAAGCTAGAAATCCCAGTAGAATCAAGAGCTTTCTTAATGGGCATAAGCAGGTTAGAGGGTATAGGGACATTCGCAGTAATGTATTTGTAGATCAAAGCTTGATGTTCGAGCTCCATCCACTGTGAAGGGGTGAATGGCCCTCTGCTTCCTGCGAAAACGCCATGCATGTTTACACCATTGAAGCTCGCACAGCTGTAACCTGAAATAAAATTCCACAAAATCAGGTAAAAGATGTGAATAACATTAAAGACTGAAAAGACCAAAAATTGCATTCAAAAGCTGGAGAGTTTGAAAAGGACTTATTTTTTCCCCTTAAATGTACAACAAAAAGAGAGAGGGGAAAAAAAAAGAGATTACAAAGAAGATTGGCAGGCAACTCAAAAAATCATAACTTGTCTGCAACATCTAAGGAGGCTACAACAATCCCGAACATTTCTGTCTTTGATTAATGAAAAAATCAAAGCATCAAGGGAGAGAAAAGAATATATGTAAATGAAAAAAGAAAGAAAAAAGAGACTGAAAAATCAATCCAAGGTTGGGGAGTCTTCCCATTCTTCACATCTTAAAATTTTCTTCTTTTGCTCCCACAAGGCTACTGTGCTTGATTTATGATCAAGACTACTTATCTCACCAAAACAGAGATTTTTTACGATAGAAAAAATTCACTTTCCCTTGACAAGACATAGAAAATGATTTATGAAAAGACTCTAATTCCATCAGTACCGAGATTCAAACTAAAATAACAGCCAAGAAGCTTTTAGCTTTAGGTAAAACAAAATATGCTTCTAATCTTCCCAAAACAAACAACTCTAGTAAAACATTAACCAAAAACCATAGATATAGCCCTTTGCTTGCTGGTGGCTTCAAGAGCTTGTTATTTATACCTGTGCTTCTACTATAAGCAGGTGATGTAAGATGATAGTAAGGCAATGTGGGATTCTCAGAGGTTCTATCCACAGAAAGAGCATCTGATTTGGGAGAGGAGAAACTGAGCATCTGTTGCTGTTGTTGACCGTCAAAAAGAGTGGTATTAGATCTCAGCAAAGTGTTGTTGTTTCTCTGGTGAAGTAGCACTGCCTTGGAGGCCGAAAAATCATCTGTTTTGGCCACTTTTGAACACCTCCAATCCTCTTCATTATTACCAGATCTCTCCTGCTTGAGGAACCCAGCAGATCCGTACCACTTCTGCTTTGTTACAGGATCTGAAGCAAGCGAACCAACGAAACCAGTTGTAGTGTCTGCAGCACCCACCAACCCATCAAAACCAACCATCCCAAAATCCATATAGAAAAGCCCACCAAACCCACAAAGTCTCTACACCAGAGGAGCTCACACCATTGCTTCACTTGCAAAATAGACAAAAGCCTGATGGGGCACAGGGAGGGAGGCTCATTTTATGAGTGAACTCGAGAGAATGATATGATATGGTTAATGCTTATTATTATAAAAGCTCAGCAGCCTCAGCTGAAACTAGAAACCGGACTGGTTTGGTTTGGTTTTTTTGCTTTGAGAGAGATAAAATAATTGGTGAGAGCGAGAGGTGGGAAGAAAACTGACTGGACAAAGTTTGCGTAGTGCTGAATACTATATATATAACCTCAGACATACTATAAAAATATTTATTTTTTTATCTTTATTTTAATATAATGAAGATGACTTCTATTATGAACCTTTGTTTATTTAATTACTTTTTTTTTTTTTTTTGGTTCTTTCATTTCTTGCCAAGATCTCCTCCACACAAAGACATTAAATTAGTTACATGAGCTTCTTCTCACGTTGAAGCAGCATTATATTACAAAAAAAACCCTAGAAAGTGAGAAAATCTACAACACTTTACCCGTTTACAACACAGAAACAGATGGGTATGTCTGTCATTTCAGTTCTCTGTCTCTGCCAACTTTCTACTTATCAGTTATCATCATCGTCCCTCTCTTTGTTTACAAGTGGTTTTGTAACGTTGGCTTGTTGGATTGGAGTTTTGAATAGTTCTGTTGTAATGTAATAATGCAAGTTGAAAGATGTAACATTAATTTGCTTATTAGCGTGCCTGCCTAGTTGCCTTGCAAAGTCCGCTAGTGGCTTCAATTTTTCAAGTTCGTCTTAAAGTTACAAGGCCAAGCGAGTAGTGGGCTGCATGAAGTCATGTACGAGTACAAAGATGCAATGCCACGTGACAGTCGTCACTACGAATCCTAACCCCATTTGTCCTACTCTCACCCCCACTCCTCCCTATGGCAACTCTCTCTCCCCTATTTAAATACTTCAAGCCACAATTTACTTTACTATTTACCAGTCTCAAGCAAAATCGAAATTTAGTCCAATGAATGCTGTGGCAGCTTTCATTTTACAACAAATAACTAGCTTTACAATTAATATCCTTCCTCTGCTTCAGTAAATTTCCTAAACAACCTTCATTAATGTACTCACCCCCCTCTGTTCATCTCGCACTAGCCTGACCTGCTATTCTTATTCATTTTACTATTGACCCATCGATTCATTATTTATCTGTCTATCGACACTTGGTGGGTATGCTGTAATATCAATAAAACACATTAAATTCACCCTTATTTATTTGTTAATCTGATTAACTAAATGTACAAAAGTTAGAAAAATAGGTCCATGGTTGACATGAATAATCTTCTTTTTCTTTTGCATAATAATAATTAAAAAAAAAAAGGAATGGGCAAGAGGTTGAAATTTATGCAACAAAATGAAACATGGTAAGAGATTTGAATAGTTCAGGAAAAGATGTATTGTTTTTGTATCAATTTAACTTGTATTCCTGGGATGAAAAACAGTTACCTGAGGTAGAGAAATTTTAAATAACTTATGTATAGTTGTGTTATAACGTTTTGTATAATTTCTGAACATGAAATCCCTTTTGTCATATTTGTAGGACTAGAAGGGTATCTCATTTCGTATGGCTTAAATTATAAGTTCCGAGAATGAGAGAGAAAGAAAAAGAGAAGCTGATTGTTGAAGAAAATGAAGATGGATGCTATGCTTCATCAAATCTTAATGTAGACGTATTCTTTGTATGCACTATACGTAGTAAAATAATCTACATGACACGTGTTATAAGATGTGCATAGACTACCATCGTCAAATTCTAAAGCACATGGCAACACATGTGCAAATTGATAAATTCTTTATCTGCCATTGTCCCAACTCCTTTTAAACAATCTCAACTCTCTCTTCTCCTTTTTAATACATATTTTTAGTTTTGGTTTAATACTTCTATAGAATAATATTCATTTGGTAATAATTAAAAAAAATGGAAACTAAAATGTCTTAAATTATTCGAATTAAAAGTTTCTTAGTACATTAGTGGTAGTTTCTGGATCAAATGAGTCCACGTTTTGGTTTTATACTACAAAGACGATATATGTTGTTTTTAAGGTGAAGGTGTATAGCAAATATGTATCAGTGCCAATTGTTGCATTGACTCGGAGGTCCCATGAATGAAACTTGCAAGGAAACATTGATTAATTTCCCATTTATTGTTAAAGTCCCAACAAGATTCACCTTTGAAGTCGTATCCACAAAGCAAATATTTAACACTGTTCCAACAACAATTGTGTGGCCTAACAAGAGATTGACATTAATGTTTGTGTCCTGCAACATTCAAAATATTTGTACAACCATACAGCTAGAAACGATGATCCATTTTTGCATAGCAAGACCAAATACGACTTCCATGCTTCAATAAAGTGGAACACAATTGTTTTCCTTTGCCAAGATAAATCATCTCATCATCCCCTACCATAACTTATGCTAGCTTAATTTTACGCGCTTTGCGTTACTATTATTATTATTGCCACCTTTGTGTTTGTTGTTGCTGGTCCTTTTCAACAAAATGCTGGGGACACGGTCATCCACTTAGCTTGCTTTCTCTGATGTCCATTTCGTACAACCCCTGCAGCAGTATCGTAGTCTAATTCACCATTATCAATTCACTCGAATCTTCGACAGTTTGAGAAATGAAATGACCTGAAAGGCACATGAGCTCATTTCAATTTCCAGCTTCAGGCTACAGTTACAACTGGGTGGGGATCGATCTCTTTCCCCAACCAAATATGCTAACATAGTCAAAGCTAGAGATAAAACTGTTAATTAATTAAGCAAAAATGCTGCATGCATATTAGTATATAGAATAAGATCATTTCAGGTGAAAACTATATGTAATGAATTCTTGCTACGGGAAATCTCAGAGATTTTCAGGAAATTTTTAATTGCTTACTATTTGCTAGGGGTGGGCATATTTCGGGTCGGGTCGGGTCGGAATTGGCGATAACCGATCATACTCGAATATTCATTGGGTTTGATAAATTAGAACCGATTTCGGATTTTTTTTTTTAACTACCCGAATGATACTGATGATGTCGGGTCGGGTGTTCATATCAATATATAAAATCCGACACTCGATAATATAAAATCCGACACTCGACGGAATCTGACACCCGACATCATGAAATCCGACATTCGACAGCATAGAATCTGACATTTTCTATATGTCGATATCAGTCTATTATAGAAGACATCGAGTGTTGGATGATGCATCTGACACTCGATATCAGTTTATTTTGAAAAACATCGAGTGTCAGATTTATCCGACACTCGACACTTACATGTCGAGTCGTGTCGAGCTCTATCGAGCGCGTTGAGTTTTGTCAAATTTTATCGATTACAGGTTGTTTGTTTTAGCTTTGTTTTTTTGCTTTTTTGTATCAATCGGGTTTATATAATTTTACCCGAAATCGGATCGGGTAATATCGAGTACTCCAAATTTATAATCGATTTCGGTTATTTTTTCTCTGTTACCTGGTTACACCTGATTCGGATCGGGTCAGGGAATTATACCACCCCTACTATTTGCAGATTGCAGTACTTATTGTACGGTGTATAACAACTTCTTCTACATATATTGTCGCTCTCGTGCTCTCAATTGCTATGTGAAATGTATATATCAGAGACCAGTAGCGATAGCGTTATGTATATTAATGAGCCCGAAAGATACAAATGTGACTATTTACGTAGAAGTATTATATATATATATATATATATGTATATGAGTGGATCATTAACCAAGCTTGCCTAGCTACTTCAACTCTACGAATACTCATCATAAATGCTTAAAACAACCTTAAGGTCGCCCAAAACACTTACAATAAAGAAAATGAAATTTAAAAAAAGATAAATTAAAAATGACCTCCAAAGGAATTATAGAAATAACTCTATCATTAAAAACTTATATGTTATGATACTCCATAGAGTATCATGTATTATCAAATACTATTAAATAAGTTTATCAGAAGGTGTCAAACATTGTCATCTTTTATTGAATAGTATCTAACACATTCATCAAATATTACTAACATAAAATATAATTATAACATATAAATTTAGAAAAAAAAGTGAGTTATTTAAAAAAAAAACTATCATTTTTTTGTTATTTTTTTAATTTTCTCTTTGGTTAAATAAATGGAGACATTTAAAAGCGATGGCAGGCACTTAGAAGAAAACAATTGGGTTTCTAGGAGCATGCTCGATACGTCTCTGTCAAGCAAGCTTGAAGCTTATAACTCATAAGAAGCACTGGCTAATTTCCTTTATATTTTTCCACAATTAAAGCATTAAAAGCCATGGTTTTACTAAAACTACTCTATTTCTTTCTCTGTATCACATGCACGTATAATAAACCACAAAGTCAAAGCCGTCAAGTTCAAAATCTATAATCATATTCCTCTGAATCTGTCTCCTCGCACTGTCATCATCACTCATTAGTTATTTCACATCAACTCCACTCGTATGCAAATAAAATTAAAATTATTTGGACTCAAAATTTACATGATAATCTCATTGAATAAAAAATATAATAATTAACAGTAAAAATCATAAATAAATTCAAAGAATGCAATAGAGGGTTAGATGAGAGATGTGATTGTTGTGGGCGCGTGAAAAAAGACGTGTGATAGCGTGCGAGTTTAGGTAGCTGAGGAATAGCAATAGCAATAGCTAGCTGGCGGGAGAAGACTATTCGAGGATAGTAATAAAAGAGGTGAGAGAAAGAGAAAGAGTAGCTAACAAACAAACAAAGCAAGTTTAAAAAAGCAAGCAAAGCCCTCCCCATCCCCAACCCAATATCACTCCATCATATCGTCTCGGAATCCCCACAATAAAACACTACAATTTTTTAAATTTATGATTTTTTGTTTCGAGAGAGTGAAGAAACAAAGGGCTGATGGGGAGTGGGTGCGTTGACGTCGACGTGTCAATGAAGGAATGGTGTGTGGTACTGCCACGTGGGACCACTACATGGCAAGGGTGGTATTTGATTTTGATTTCAATCTAATCCAGGGAAGGGGAAAGATAAGAAATATGAAAAATAAAAAATGATAGTGTTGGGCTGGGAGAGAAATAGAAGAGGTTCGCCTCCCCTTTGCCGACAGCTTTGGGCTGGGCCCCCACTACTTCACACCTTTCTTTTCTTTTCTCATTAATTGTCCCCACTTGCGTCATCCATTTCGTACCAATCTCAACACGCCTTTTTCAACACTGGGACCCTCCAGCTTGTGATATTTTTGCAGATTCGTTATCCTCTGATTCAACATTTTTCCCTTATCATGTTCTCCCTCCACTTCTTCAATTCTTTTTTTTTTTTTTTTGCATCCCATGCCTTGTACTATTAGTATGGAAATTAACAAAACAATAACATTTTTCACAATTTTATCGAGTATACATACGTGGGTATGCTATAATTTTAATTATATTACGAAAGTGTTGTTTATTTTCTATCTTAATTGAATTTTTTATTTATTTTAAGATTAATTTATCGTTCAAATCTTATTTTATTTATTATTTTAAATATTTGTTTTATGTATTTAAATTTCATATTATTTTTCTTTAAGAATTTTTTGGAAAAACCACGACTCATAAAACATCATTAAGAAATCAGTGTGGATATTAGTATTCAATTACACATAAACCATGCCTTGGCCATTATCATAATTATTCTCTTTTTTTTAATCTTTTGATAAGGTACATTCCGATTATATTTTCTTTCCCCGCTGATTAGGGGTGTGCATATGGTGTGGTATAGTGTGTTATTACTATACCATCCCCATACCCTATCTAAGTCAGGTTTTGGATTTTTGTATCATACCATACCATTCTGGAATATAATACCATACCACATCCCCGCATGGTAGGGTAAGGGCGGGTATGGTATGGTATTTCTTGGGTGGTTGACCAAATTGACTAGAATTTGAACAATATTTCACCATGTCTTTTTAATGATTTTAAAGTTTATTTATAGCTTTTTTTTTCAATATTTTGACACTTTGAGTTCTTATTTTGACATTTTTAATATTATGATCCATAAAGTTTGTACTAAATAAAAAAATCAAGCAATTACATATCCTTAACAATAAAAATAATCAAGTAACTATATATTCTATAACAACACAAATAATCAAGTAACATCGTATCTATAACAATACAAAAATATCATGTAACTACATATTTTATGACAACACGAATACTCAAGTAATTACATTATTTACTACTTCAAAATTCAAACAAAATGATAGAGGTTTAGGGATTTAGGGATTTAGGGTTACTCTTTTCATTATATACTCTATTAGTATATATAACACTCACACATACAAATTATACATAACCAATTATAAATTGACATGTGGTATAATTCTTTTTTTTTTTAATATGGTATGGTATGATATTTTCGGGTTTTTGTAAAAATACCCGCCACCATACCATACCATACCATGGGGGGTTTTCAAAATATTTATCATACAATACCTTATATTTTTTTTATACCCTACCTTACCTTCACCGTATCATGACGGGTATATCAAATTCGGATGGGTGGGTGGATACCATGCACACCCCTACCGCTGCTAATGCTTTCATAATCAAGGCATATATGCATTAAACAAGTTTAGCATGCCTTTCGTACAAAAACGTGCAAATCCCACAAAATTAGCAGTATAAAAAATGATTAAAAAGATGACTAAACTTCATCCTCCTTGAAATCTGACAAGTGTACAGTTACACATCTCTCTCTCTCTCTCTCTCTCTTCCTCTCTTTGGTAAATAATAATGCTCCAATCTTAAATCGTTATCCAAATGAGTAATACTACTCTTACAAACTACTATTACAAACTCATTCTTACAAACTGACATGACATAATATGATTTGATAAATAAATACAGTGATTTGATAAATACATATTAATAATAAATAACATTAATTAATATGGATGATGTGGCTATCATATAGGGATGCCATATCAGTTTGTATATGTGAGTTTGTAGAAATAGTTTGTATGAGTAACATTACTCTATCCAAATTGATGTAAATGAATTTTTAATATAGAATGTAGTACTAATTTTAGGTATCAACATTTTAATAATAAAATTACATTTATTGCATGAATTATTCAATCAAGTTATATTGTTTATATTATATAATATGACATGACATAGTTTACTTGAAGGGATAAATTGGAAAAAAAATTAAAATTTTTAATAAATGATATGGTATAATGGTAACCACAAGCCACCAATCTATTAACTTGGTATTACGATGCATGATTATTTAAAATTTATCTCTACCATTAGGTCTTTATAAAATTAAGAAATAAAAGATTATTTACATAAGAACTTTATCAAATTATTGTTTAAAAAAAAAAGTACATTAACTGTTTAAAAAAAGTTAGAAAGGATATTAAAAAAGTCGATGGCTTCAATTAATTTCAATCAAATGTCACTTCGACAAGTAAAAAAAAAAAATATATATATATATATATAATTATTAATAACATTAAAAATATTTGGATTCAAAATCTTAAAACTCTACCAACTCCATAATATTATCGTTCCATACAATAGACAAAATGAAAATTAATATATTGTGCACCTTTTTTAATGAGTCATGAGTGGCATCCATGATTTAAATTAGAAGGGACAAAAAAGATATATATTGGTTGTCCATTAATATGACATTGGTGATTCTTGATTCATAACTTGGGTTGCATAATTTATCAAGAAGGACCACGAGCAGAGTTATTTAATTCCAAGATCAAAGAGATAGAAATTAAATTTAGCCAAAAGAAAAAAGAGAATTTGTTGGAGCATATTTAATTAATAGTCCTAAATACGTCAATTTAAAAACAAAAAATATATAGAAATTAATTAAAGGTTAAGCTGTGCATTCTAGAAAGCCTAACCAAACATAATAATTAGAGAATTGAAGGGGAACATATGATAGTGATAGGGAACTCTATCGGCCAAGTTGAGGTCATGATGCTCACGTGACTAGCTTTCGTTTCAAGTAAAAACTAGGGCAAGTAGCAGCATTAGCATACGCATATGCTGACTCAAAATGCAAGTTGGTTTGGTCTTGGTCCCCTCGGCAACAAGTTAAAACTTTAGTTGGATGAGGAGATGATTACAATTTCTCACTACTCGCTCTGACTCTGAGTTCGAGAAAGAAACTACTGTGAGTTTCCAAGGCAGAGAAAGAAGAGAATACAATTGCATTGCATTGGGAAATACATTTAAGAGCTATTAATTAATTAATTAGCTAGCCAGTATTAAATTGATTAATTTTTCTGGCTTTTTAGGGTTTAAAACTCTTTTTTTTTTTTAATGAATATTTTTAGGGTTGTTGACAGAATAGTGGGTCACAAATGTCTTGTATAGGGATAGGTTTATTGGTTTTCAAATCAAAATCATTTAAAAAATTTCAGGTAAAAGATGATGAATGACCAACGAGTATCGATGCATGTACGAGCATAAAAAACAAGACCTTATTGTTAATTATTATTATTATTATTTTAATTTCTGGGTTTCCAAGTTCAAAGAGTGCATAATCCCAAAGGCATGTCTTATCAACTTTTCTTCTCGGTCGAAATAAACAAGAATTTAAAGCTTCAAAGAACCACCATGCCTGTCCTGGCTTTGTCCAGGCCTTTAGCTGCACCGAATTGAATGTCTCTCTTTGTAAAATACCTAGACCTCGAGGTAGTTTGCTTTCATTATATCTATATTTACATCTACATCTACGTCTAAAGCTCATCTCCGTCTCATTGGAATTTGTTTCACATTGGGTTTTCTTTGAAAATCGATGGTTTATCTTATTTTAGAGTGGAGACTCTACTGCCATCAAGATTTGTTGGCACTTGCTCATAAATAAAACCAAAGAGAAAAATCCAACTGGGTTGCATGTTTTGTTATTCCAATTAATTATCTAGTAAAATATGTGACATTTTTGTCTAATTCTATTTTTCTATAGAGGCTGTTGGGACCAGAAATTATCAGCTCTTCATCAAACCTAAAAGGTGGTTCTTTGCCATTAATTGATAGAATAATATTGCATGGCACGTTATGTATTACAAAGCATCATGTAAAGCTCACAAGCCATGCTCCTCCCTCGTGTGTTCATAGTTGCTTTAGTTCGAACGAGTATTTTTAACCATATTAATAAATGCAACTTGATACATTCAAACTTTGTTGCCCAAATATTCGATCTGATGAGTCTCTCTTTTGTCTTGCCACAAATCCTAGTGGCTCAAACACAGAATATATATGTATATACTGTTTTTAAGCCAAAAAGGTTCGCATTAACCGAGTTTATATTAGAGGGGTTTCCAGTTTTGACTTGCCCGGTTAATTAAGGAGTTAAAAACAGTGGATTAATTAAGCTGCAGCGATTAGTGAAATAATAAAAGTTTTAAGTTATAGTTAAATTTAGTTGGCTGGTTGGACTCCATCATGGCATCCATCAGCAAATGCCCAAAAGCCCAGGAAAATATATACTTTTATGAAGATCTTTGAGTATTATATTTGATGTTTTGGCAACGAGAAGATGACAAAGATAAGTATTGCAAGTGAGATTGTTAAACCCCAGAAGGGTTTAATTCTATAACACCTAGAGATGCTTCTTACATCATCTCTTTGTATATTTTATTACAATTGCTTTTAAGAATAGAGTGCCCTAACTAGATTGCTCGGAGGGGCACTTTTAGCTATGAAATCCCAAAATTGTCTTTGCCACAGAAAGGGTCTACGATTGTTAATTGGGGGTATTCTCGCCACTTAAGATGATTAAATGAGTTGTTAGAGATGAGAATAGCTTTTGTGGGTGGAATCAATTCCTAATAGTAAGGTAATTACCACATGATTTTGGGTGACCGGTTACGGAGAATTGTATAATTAATTAAGGGGTCTCTCTTCTCCCCCCAACAAGAAGACTTGTGTCACATGCAACGAATCAAAAATGGGAAAAGATTGATTAGTTAAATGATTAATGTGGATTCTAATGTTCACATAAATATATTCTTGAAATTAATAATAATTTGGGCGCTATTATCGAATATTCGCACGCATAAGCCTGGTTGATTATACTAATGGATTGCTCTTGCTTTAGCCTTGAGCTGCAAGCCCAGCATGTGAGGAAATCTCGGGATTGAGTCCCTCTGCACAAGCTTGTTAAACAGGTGTAATTTTGCTCTTGCCTGCTCGATCCGATCTTACCTACCCAGAATTATATTAGATTAACCCAAATATGTTGTTGACGGTGTCAAGATACATATATTTATATTTCATAATCATTTATTTTGTACTATAGGAGAAAATGGTACAGAACATGCAAGTAATTACTTGCTTTGGAGACTTCCCAGTGTCCATGGTGATCACTGTAATTCCACGACTGTTCCAATATTTACATCAAAAGTTAGTTAGTTTTCATCCGTCAGTACGCATTGAATATTAAAACTTTCATGAAGATCATTCTTTCAAGTCTTGCCTTTAAGCCACCAGCCCATAAATACATCAGTAATTAATATAAAAAAGATTCTGCAAGTTGCTTGCTCTAAACTTATGCCCACAAATGACAATGAACATTTTGTATCATGGCACGTGCTGGCGCATATTTTACCATTGTTTTCTCTAGCCCGTTAACTTAAGCAAAGATGTATGATTGCTTGAGCCAGACAATTAGTATCCATGTACAAATAATTAATACTACAACTTGGGATTATTTATTTATTTCAGAGACCATGCTCCAATTTATTTGCTACATTTCATTCAGTTTCACATTCTTTTAGTTAAAAGGTATAGATTCAAAATTCATTAAATTTTGATATAAATATCATTATTTGTCTTGAAAATTCTCAAAATTTACTAAGTTTCATCAAGCTCTGATTGGTACCTATATATAATGCAAATCACGTGACGATGTGAAGGCCCAAAACCGTAGCAGTATTAGGCTGGAGAATGTCCAGCTACATGTTATGCCATTGGGTCTGCTGACAAATCTATTGGTGTGTTTTTAGTATAAATCCATTGGTGAACAGCGGATTGCACCAAACTGCAAGGAAGCCCAAGTCTAAGCCCAGTTACCGAGGAAGTACGGCTAGTTGTGAAGTGAGTGGACGGTCGGGCGTGTAGTGTGACTAGTGTCGTGTAAAATGCAAAAGCTGACAATAATAGATAACGGTAAAACACGGAAACTACTGTTTTGGAATCGTATTTGTTTTTTTCACTTTACTTTGACAGAAGCGTGCGGTTAAGGGTTTCTTTCTGTTTCCCTTTTGCATTTCTAGGGTTTTTCTAGTTCGAATTGGTGCAATTAGGGTTTCTTTCGTAAAAATGGACACAGAATCTGATCAAGCTAAGCTGTTCGTGGGCGGAATTTCTCGGGAGACAAGTGAGGAGATTCTCAGAAGTCACTTCAGCAAGTACGGCACCGTATTGGGGTCGGTGATAGCTAGGGAACGAGGCACCAAAAACTCTAGAGGGTTTGGCTTCGTTTGGTTCTCCGAACCTTGTTCAGCTGACGAAGCACTTAAAGATACTCATGTTGTAGTGGGCAGAACGGTGAGTCTAAGCATTTTATTAGCTTTTTGCATTGTTGTTTGTGTTAAGGAAGTTCGTATGCCAGGTTTGTCTTGTCTCGTAGGCTTCTGTTTTGGGTGCTGACAAGGCTAGGGAATGGAAGAAAAGAAAAGGACAATTCTGATTTTTTTTTTTTTTGGTTTTTATTTTGATTAAGTCAGTCATTTCTTTATGACGTAGTCAATTCATTTTTCTGTGTTAATAAAGGAAGCGTATGGTAGATTTTTCCTTCTGTTTCGTTTATGTTGAAGCTGAAATGAAAAAGTTTTTATTTTTTATTATTTGTTTGAAAATTAAAAAATTTGCCTCGCATAAGTAGTGAGTGCACTGGGTACAAATGTTCTTGGGTGCAAACTATGAAGGTTGAAAACTTTAGAATTTAAAGTTCATGGTTCCTTTTTCTGGAATTACCTTTTCTCAGAGACCAAACAAAGCTTTATGTTTTATTTTGCCATTTGATTTCTTAGGTAGAGGTGAAAAAAGCAATTCCCAGGAGTGAACAACACCAAAACCAACAACAAAAGCAGCTGCAACACTACCCAACTGAACAACAGAATAGTCGGACCAGTAATAGTGGTGAGATCGATAATCGTTTTAGGACAAAAAAGATTTTTGTAGGGGGTTTATCAGCCAATCTAACTGAGGAGGAGTTTAAGAATTATTTTGAGAGGTTTGGTAGGATATTAGACGTAGTTGTGATGCATGACAACATGACAAACCGTCCTAGGGGTTTTGGTTTTGTAACCTATGATTCAGATCAATCTGTTGAAAATGTGATGCAAAAGAATTTTCATGAGTTGAATGGTAGGCTTGTGGAAGTTAAGAGGGCCGTTCCAAAAGAGGAAATTAATGGTAGTTCCCGTGGTTATAGCACAAGAGTTGGCGTTGGAAAAGTGTCTACTTATAAAAGTTTTCAGTCTGCCAATTACCCTCATTTTAGTCCTGCATATGGAGCTCCTCCTTATGCTCCTCTTCCTGGTTATGGTAGTGTTGGAGGCTATATGTTTGGACCAGGCATGGTAGGGGTCCGATACCCTATGGTAGTATATGGCAAGTATGGTTATGGGGTTACTCCAACGGCCCCTAGGTGCCCCTCGTATGACCCTATGATGATTGGAGGTGGGGCATGCCCTGTTCCTTACAGCCGTGCTCCTATTTTTCCTACTTACATGAATGGAGGTGTTGGGGCCATGGGCATGGCGGCTGGTGGTTACGGTGGTATCATTGCTACTGGCATGGATGGGAAATTGAGTCAGGTTCTGGGTGGCAGTGGTCTGCCAGCTAATTGAGCCCCATCTCACATTGGAGGGGTAAAGTTGGATGCCAATTCTATGGGTTTGAGAGGAAGTAATGATAGTGGTTCTAGTGAACAGAATCAGAAAGGTCTTGATGGAAGGTTCAATCCTTTGACTGTAGGTATTTCTAGATGACCATGCATATTCTTTGGGTGAGTGTTTAAGGGTTAGTTAATTCTTTCACTGATTGGTTAGGCTGTTTAACCATCAATGTTCTGATGTTAATTTCTTTTAGATGTTATTTATGTGTGTTATAAACATGTTGCTTACTATCTGTCATTGCTAGTGTTAATAATTTGTCAGTAAAGAATTCTGTCCTCTGTATTATAATTGGTTTAAGCTCTTTCTCCTCTTTTGTTTCCTCTCTCACCCGCTTACCTTTCATTAGGTTATATGGATGTCAAATTAGTGGGAAATATGGTTTACGACTTGCGTTATCTTTATTTCACGGTTATGTTTTATGTTTTTTGCAAGCATTGTTTTTTTGGTTAACTTGTTACTATGAATACGGATGTTTTATGTCTGTGTTGATATGTAATAAAGGGTAATTTGTTGAAGTGGTTTAGCCTTTCAATGTTGTGCATGAAAAAGCAGTTTAATTCTCGGGTGTTTAACTTCCTTATTTGTTTCCCTCAATGCAAGTTAGATTTTCGTTCTTCTTCTTCTTCTTCATTTTTTTTTAATTGTCATCTGGATATTCATTGGAAGTTTCTACCTTGTATCTTTTATGTGAAATATTGAAAGATGTACATTATACATCTTTGATGCAAATTTTTGTTAGTCATCAAATGATCTTTTTATATGTTTGAATTGTGCTTGCGATATCTATGTGCATGTTGTTGAGTCTTCCTATTAGGTTGTAGAGTGCAGTTGAATTTCTATTTTGGTAGTGCAATGAGTTCAACTTTCTTGTGAACTTGCTTCTTTTGGTTGTGAAGCACTTTTTGAGGAAACATGGACGAAAAGAATTACTGGGTTCTTTTTCTTTTTCTTTTTCTCTTTTAACTTTGAAAAGAAAGAATTTGGTGGTTTTCTTGTGCCAAATACATATTATTGATGCGAATTTGGTGTAATGAGGTCGGCAATATTAACACTGAATTCATAGTTTCTTTTTCTTATTCTTATTCGTATTCTTATTATTATTATTATTTTTAAAAAGGCTCCATATCGTTGGTGATTGTGTATCTTCAGATGTTATGTCCTCTTTGGGAAGCAAATGTGTCTCCCCTTCTATTCACTTGATCACTCTTCCTTCTTGGAGTTTTATTGTTATGGACTTTTGGAATTCTATAGTGGAGCTCATCAAAATGTTTATGGTAGTTGCTGACAGGCAGCTTTTTGTTTCAACGTAGATGTGGATAGTTTTTGGCTTGGTTAATTGTATTGTTACCATACCGTAGGTTTTTATGCTCTGTAGATTTGATTCATCGAGTTTCTTTTTTCCCAATAGACCAGATTGCCTTCTGCTGACCATCCTTCCGGCTCCTCTCTAAGCTCATTATTGTTGTAAAATATGGGATTTTATTATCTTATCGGAGCAGGAAGGGGCATGTCCTATTGTGGATGCTTGTAGACAAGAAAAAGGGTGTGCCATAGTCCAGAGTCCATCAACTGGTCAAATGAGTGCAGACCTTGCAAACAGCATTCTGTGAGTAGTTTGAACCTCAGATGGCTTGATGGCATTTATGAACATTTAATTATGAGAATCTTATATCTAATTCTTTGTAAGAGGTGGTTTTGGAATTTTATTTATTTGTTTTGAGTTTTGTGGGTTGTATAACCTTAACTGCTTGATGTGTCGAGGCTGAAGCTGTGAGCGGATCCAACTCAAAAAGGGGAATTCCTTGATTGTTTGCTTGTTGGAGCTTCGCGTTAATTATTTGTCCTTGCGACGACAAACGTGCCTCCTTGGTATGGATAGCGAAATGGCGTTCAGCTGCCATGTTTAATTAAAAAAAAATCCATTTCGTTGGTATGCTTTATTTGATGATTGATGTTATTTGGTTTGGCGAGGGATGTTCTGATGTCTTCGGTGCATTGAGTTCTACTGTTTCAGCCGTTGAAAACTTCTCTTGAAGGGGAGATTATGTTAAGAACTTAACATTTCAGATTTAAAAAAAAAAAGTCATTTCCAATCCGACCCACTAGCTTGTCCAAGTGGTTTAATTCCTCCATCAGCCCATGCTAAGTTAGATGGGAGGTAATGCATTCAACAGTTACCTCAGAAGTAATTCATCGTGCGCATACGGATGTGGAGATGGGAGATCTTTGACGCTTGCGCTATCATTAAAACAACCCAACAAATGGTTACACGCCACGCCTCAAAACCAAAAGCTAGCTTGCAAACTATTCAGCAGCCAGCTGCCAACTTTTATTTTTATTTAACCGTATATAATCGAATCCTTACTAACTTTAACTACAGATACAAAAATTATTATGAGTTTTGTCGTGAATTAGATAGACAGTGACGGCTATTGGGTGTAGCAGGACGGAATAGAAGTAACCCAATTGATTGAATAGCCCACTTTCCCTTCCTGAGTCTTTCGAGTGATGTCCAGTCCATCCGATCCAATGGGATACATATTGTATCGACCATTCAAATCCAACCCAACTTTTGTAACAAGACACCAACTTTTGTAACAAGACAAAAAGGAGTTTAAAATAGGAAAAATTGAAAAAATAAACAGAATTAGGCGCTCGTAGAAAAAATTATATATATTATGAGAAATTTTTATGTCATAGACACTTTCTTCGAAAAATGATCAAAATACTTGTAATAATTGAAAAGAAAGAAGAAAGAAAAATAAACAAAGGTTTCGTCAATTTACGTCATCAAGTGTCGGTTTCATGTTGTTCGGTATCGGATTCTATGTCGTTGAGTGTCGAATTTCATGCTTTCGAGTATCGGATTTCATATTGTCAAGTGTCAGATTCTGTTGAGTATTGGATTTTATACTGTTGAGTGTTAGATTTTATACCGTCGAGTGTCGACTTTCATGCCTTCAAGTGTCGGATTTCATGTTGTCAAATATCGGATTCCGTCAAATGTCGGATTTTATATTATTGAGTGTTAGATTTCATACCGTCGAGTGTCGGTTATCATATTGTCGAGTGTCGAATTTCATACCGTCGAGTGTTAGATTTAATGCTATCAGATTTCCAAACCGTTATTTGTTTCTTTCTTGCCTTATTTTTTCTCGTTTTAAAACTTGAGTTGATGAATATATTTGATGATGAATAAGAGGGAGAAAATGCAAGAAAATATAGGAAGAAGAAAGAAGAAGATGGGAGAGATATTGGAATTACAGAGAGAGAAATGATGAAGAAGAGAGAAGAAGATGAGAGAGAATGTAAGAAAATATAGGAAGAAGGGTGATGAGGTAAGGTCTACTGCATCCAAATTTTATGGGAGTGACTTATTTTTCAATGAGACCCCTTAATTTAGACTATTTTTTCAAATTTTCCTTTAAAATAAGAGTTGATCTATTTAACCCCCTTGATTTTCTGACTAACTCCATCTAGACTTTTAATAAGAATAAAATCGCAGTAAGAAAGTAAATTAAAAAAAAGGGAAATATTTAGCATCAAATTCTTAGAACTTGCTGCAGTTTCACTGTCTTTGCTCTCATGCCATTGATGAACTTTGCAGCGTCTCAACTTACCCCTCTTCTTTGCAAGCTACATTACAAATCCTTCACAACTTTCTTGAGTATTCGATAAGTTAGTAAAATCATCTTCTTTTCATGTGCAAAGCTGACCTGACACAAAACCTAGAAGAAAGCTAATTTAGACTACTACCAAATGGTTCAAGGAGAAAGTCTCTCCGATAAATATAAATAATTTATCATTTGAAATTTTAATAGTTTTATCCTTCTAAAATCATTGAATTTACTGCAAGTAGGATTTTGTTTTTCAAGTCTTTGCTCTTATGCTCCATTACTGCAAATCACTGAATTTATATTTATTTTCTTAAGTTTCACAAATAAGACAGAATAGAGATTATTAGCTTGTTTAATGGATAAATAAAAGTTTCAATATATGTAAAAAAAAAATGGTGAATATTTCTTTATAGAATCGTTAAAATCTCTTAATTAGTTAGAAATTGGTCAACTAGAATTTTCTCTATTGATACGAAGGATCGGAGCTGTTGAACTATTATTGATATTTATCAACCGTAGATTTTGTTGAAGAAAACGAAGCTTGCCTAAACAAGACAAAACCGCAAAAAAAAAAAAAAAAAAAAAAAAAAACCTGGTCTTCAAATAGACGTATAGAAAAGAGATAAAGATAGAAGAGAAATGATGCTCCTAAGCCAGGCTCCTCTGTCAGCCAGTAAATGCTCTCTCAATCTGAAACTTACGAACACCAATCCACCCTTCTTCTCCAAATCTAATACACAAAATTCCAAATTCATCTCCCGGACAAGAAGAACCCCCGCAAGCTCAAGCCCAAGGTCCCTCAATCTCATCCTAGCTAAAGCTGACGGGACTGTTGAATCCAACCCTGCTACCAAACAAGCAACTCCTCCTCCTCCTTTTAACAACGATGAAACGCTTTTTGTGGGTCAAGAGGATGTGCCTCTAGAAGGTGTCATTCAGTTCGAGAAACCAGATTTCTCTGCTCGTTTAAACAAATGGGGGTAAAAAACAATCTTTAAACTTCTTTTTTCTTCAATCCTTCACGTTCTCTTATTGTCGAAGAGTGAGTGTAAGTTTTAATTGTTATTGTTATTGGCTTGTAAATGCAGTCGCGTGGCTTTGCTTGCTGGTGGAGATGTGTTGGCTCTGTTTCTCTTCTATGCTATTGGAAGATTTAATCATGGCTTCTCGGTTTTTGACATTGAAACGCTGCGTACAGCTGACCCTTTCATTGCAGGTAAAAATTTTATCGGCCTTAACTTAAATTTTATGTCAAAGTTCATTATCTTCTTCTTGGTTATCTCGTAAATATATATGTAAATGTGGGTGGTTGTTTTGATAGGTTGGTTCTTGAGTGCTTATTTTCTTGGGGGTTACGGGGAGGATGGTCGTGGAATGAATGGTCGCTCTAACGCTATTATAGCTGCCGCTAAATCCTGGGCTTTGGGAATTCCAGTAAGTTTCCTTTTTTTTTTTTCTCTAATTTCTTGTTTCCTATCATTGTCTCAATGTCCTGTATTGACTTTGAGGTCTGTTTTCTAGAAGAAATTGTTTCTAGACTACAAATATTTATTATTCGTGTATTGGCTTGACCCTGCATTTCCATTTCTGACTTGAAAAACTCTTCAGGTCCAGCCTTTTCTGCTAACGACCTTTTTGATGATGGAATGGGATTATCAACATATTTATTCAGGAAACATTTTATGTAGTATGGAAACGAAGTACTGCATTTTGTTTTTCATAGAATTATATGTTCAAACTATTATATT
The DNA here is from genome assembly GCA_013180625.2 of Boswellia sacra. Lineage (NCBI taxonomy): Eukaryota > Viridiplantae > Streptophyta > Magnoliopsida > Sapindales > Burseraceae > Boswellia > Boswellia sacra. The sequence goes on from SNVD02006000.1 coordinate 56,873, forward strand.
AGGTAGTGTTATTGCTAAAATGGCGGCTATCACCTCTATATTGAAACTTATTCATGTATAACATTAACTTCTGCGGATCCATTTAGAGTTCATTGGACTCTCTGACGTGCTTGTCATACATATTCTGGACTTTCATTGCACCATCGCAACATGCTACATTCAAATGGAAAATAAATAAAGCATTTGAGCAAGTTGGCTTTTCAAGTTGAAAGCCTTCGGTTGTGTTTGTTTGTGTATTTGGAGTTTTTTGAATTTTGAAAATGATACGTAGTTGATATTGATTTAAATGCATTGGAAAATGTGTGTTTTCATAAAACAGTTTTTAAAAAATGTAAACGAACACAACCTAAGATTTTTCGTTCTCCAACACTTAACTACAATACATATTCACAATGGCCATTAGTGTAGAGTTTGGTCTCAATGGTTTATACAATGAGTGAAATTGCATTAAATTGTCTTTTGGAGTATTTGAAACTTTTTTTTTCCTCCCTTTCCAACTTTTGTATTTTAAATGTGGCTCCAATCTTGGTTCCAGCCAGTTTTCTTCCCAATTGTGAAAGTTGCTGGTAGGTTATAATTTTACTTTCAGGTTGGAGCATGTGTAGGGGAAATTATGAGGTAATAGTACAGAATGAATGGACTTCAGTGTAGTCTCTTCTGTTTCAGGTTGAGACGGGATAAAAACCTCAATCAATATCGGAAAAGCAGACTGAACATCTAAGCATGAATTTAGTGAAGAAAATTTGATAAGAAGATAAGAAGGTATCTGGTTATGTTAGGTCTCGTTACAAAAGCGTGCTGCGTGGTTAAACTAACTTTCTAAATATCACAGTGCATTGCCTCTTCTCTCTCCTTCGTGGTATTTTTTATGTTGCCTCTTATCTTTAGATGCTTATAGGTCACTAGAGTCTGTGGAAAAATAAGTGTGATACCACTTAGATGAGTTACTGGTTTTAGTCTTGATCATCTGCTAACCAAAAGTCTACCAACCCTTCATTCATGTTTACTTATTAACTGTTTACAGTAGTGCTATCTCATTAATATTGAAATCACAAGATAAAGGTTAAATTGATCAATGGATATTTTTTTTAGTTTTATTTAAAAAGAATGTGTTTATCTTCTTGAATTCTGAGACTACTGAATATGTCTAATATCTTCTTAGAGAATTCCTCACTTAGGTGCCCTAGTATTTTTTGCTTATGCTAACACATTATTAGTCTTGTGTTGAATTCTACTTTCTTCTTTAGAAGTTCAATATGTATTCCTCAATTTTTTTTATGGACATTATTATTGTGAGTGTAAATGGTTGCACAGGATCAAAAAAATCTTAAACAAGCATATACCTGACAGTTTTCAGTATATATTTTCATCCATTCTTCCTGTCATTCACAATGTCTGAAATGTTAATTTTAAGCGAGTTCCTTTAAGAATGCTGTTTGACTGAACACTATGTTCTAATAAGCAGGATAGCTTGTAGTTGCATTTTTTTTCCCAACTGCATTCATGTATATCATCAAGAAAGCATACTTGATAAATTTTTGCTCTCTTCTCTTGCTTTCTTGGCAGCTAGGATTAGTTATAAGGGCAGGAACATCGGGTCACATTCCGCCTTATACCTTCATCTTAGTAACACTGGGGACTACAGCCGTTCTACTTATAGGATGGAGGGCACTATTGTTCAGCTTTCTTGTCAATGATAAGAGCAGGAAAAATGATGTTTACCGCCGTGGCAACCCATTTGAATTATTTGAGGTATAAAACTTTTCCTGCTTAACTGCCCAATTATTTTGAAATGTAGGTGTTTGCTTGCATTAAAATATATGCAATTTTTGTTGTTTCCTTACTTTGATCATTTAGCTGTCTTGATTTTTCACATGCCTGGAAAGTATCTGCATGTAGAATTCTTGATACTCCAGCTTTGAATGAAAATGTATTTTCTGTTTGGTTGAGGAAAGTGATTTTGTCATAATATAACAGCGTTGAGGAGCTCAATCAACTCAGATAACTTAGTGAGATTCGCATTCTGTATTTCTCGTTGCATCTATTTAATGATTCACTTACGGAGGAAGAAAGGGAGAAAAAAGAGAGCACAAAATGGTTGTTTTGTGCCATCTTTTTTCTTCTGTACTAGAATATTAGGACCATTCCTGCTTAAGTGTGTATGAATTCTACAATTTTTTTAATTATGTTGTAGGCTAGATATAATGCCAAACTATTGAATAACTTATTCCTTTCACTTATGTTGGAGACTGGCTTTACACTTCTCCAATACACGGAGCTGCTAATTTCTAACAGCATAAATTGCTTTTATTCTTGCAGTTGTTGACATCATTAGTTCGAAGGTGGTAACAGTGACAGCCATTTTATGTATGTTTATACCATAGGGAAGGGTTGTTCTCTCGCACTACATCAATTTTCTCAGTTTCTCGTACATATTTTTTGAACTTGAGAGCTATAATTCTAGGAGATAGGGGACTCTTGGGTAGATATGAGCATATGTGAATTTGGATAATTTGAACTTCAATACTTCCATGGATGATTTTCTTCCTTTGGCATGTGTCTGTTTGTCTATAATCCAAAGTCAGGTAAAATTGCAGTAACTGACCTGGAAAGTGCTCTTTGTAATCAGTTTATGCTATATCTAATGCAACTATTTCAAGTTCATATGTTGTTTTGGTTTAAAAAGTTAAAATGTAATTAGTTTTTTTATTTGCAAATCCATCAATTAGCAAACAGTTAGTAATACGATTACAGTTTTATTTTTATTTGTTAAAATGAAAGATCAAAACAGTACTATCATGTTATTTGGTAGGATTGTTCATAGGAAGGCGCCTGCACTTCTGTTACTTGGCTATTTATATGTATTATGAGCAGCTTCTATCTGTTAAAAGTCGCCTAAAGCATTAATCGGATGATACACATTCTCGCTTAAAAATCATGAAGTTTAAGGTAGGATAGATGCTAGTAGTATCATATTATAACAGTATCATTATTCATTGTGTTGATGGTATGCTTCTTCATGAATATTAGTTCGGAAACAACAAAAATGTTCCAGCGATGTTGTTGGATCAACTCAACTTAAATTATGAATCTAAAAATAGGGTTTGAGAGGTAACCTTTATACATAATTCTAGCGGATTCCCGTTAAATTCTAAGTTAGATTATGTGACGTGGACTGGACACTGTATTATCACATGTATCGGTGACACGATAGTGTAATAGGCCTTTAAGATTTGAATTTTTTCAAGTCTTTTGAAAATCGCTTACATTGCAAATGAAAAATTTACAACAATCCAATATGAATAAGATTAGCGCAGGTGATCCGATAACCGATATCATTTCTGGGAGTTGATACGCTTGCGAGTTGTGAGATGCAGTGAAATCCATGTAAAGCAGAAAATTTTACTTGACTTGCAGTTTGCGGATTGCAGGAGTAGATATATGACGACTTGACGTTTTTGCGACTGCAATCTTTGAGTGGGCTGCGTATTACACATTCGCTACACCGAATAGCCGTCACAACAGAGCGATTGGCCATTTCTATTTGTATTATTTTAGTCCTCTTCAGGCGTCCCATCAGTCTTAATTTCTTGCTTCAAAACCTTTATTTTAAAAAAAATTCTTTTAAAAAAAAGTTACTAACGCTATCTTTCTCATTTTTCTGTTATTTTTAAATTATTTTTTATCAGAGTATATTAATAATAATAAATGTATTTAATATAATAATCAATGTATTATTTCTGAAGACACATTTCAATAAAAATTAAATAAGGGAGTGAGAAAAAGATTCCTCTTGGACATACATATATATATATATATATATATATATATATATATATATATATATATATAATATGTGTATGTATGGATAGTTTACTAAAACTCTGCCGCCACGGTTGAACTTGCTATCAAGACCATCATTACTTGTTGATTATCTTATCATATTATTGTTGGTTATTTATTATTTTTTTAATTATAATCAGAGTCAAAAGTCTTTCATGCAGACAAAATTAATAAACAATAATGGACTAATTATCTTCAGTAGAAAAACCCCATTTGTGTAGCTTTCTGATTTTGAAAATTATGATATCATTGCTGATAACGCTAACTTCAACATTCAGGTTTCTAACTAAGAGAATCTACCAGGATTGGTCAGTAATATTTGCTAACCACTAAATTCCAAAAGTATTTAAGTAATAATTTCAAAATTTCATTATGTAATGGGGCCAAACTGTGAATGAGTTGCTCCAGCTCTGGCTTTCATGTCTGGATTTTAGATATCATATAAATATAATGCTGCAGAATGGAATCTGATTTGTTCAACTTAAAAGGCGTTTATGTGGATTAACCATTATTACTGCATGCGCTGAGTGATTGAACCATTGGTCAAAGGTATTCCTCTCCCACAGCTCATCACGTGATGAAGTGGATTGCCCGCCTTTTCCTACTCCTCCTCCTGGCAAGTCAAAACATGTTTGCTCTTAAAAACACTAATTACCATAAAAAGTAACATGCTTCATAGTCCTCTTCCATTAGCGCAAACAGGATACAGAATAGCCATCTTTGCAGGTGGCACAGCTACCAGCAGCAAATATTAATTGCAGACATATATCTGACCTATCGCTAAAGGGTGATGAATGGTGACAAGGGCATAAATTGTATTATCTCTGCTGAAATCTAGCGGATGCGTAAGTAGATTTTGTTTTGTCCTTTTAATTCTTTCAAAAACAAGCTTTTAATGTCATTTTCACTCTTCTGGGAATAATAGAAACAAGGGCTGCTAGCTATAGGGTACTAGTAGGATAAGAAGGTTGCTTGTTTAATAGATTTGGTCATGGTATGAATATATATGGCTATTTTTCACATGTAAGTGCACTTCACATTTCCCTGTTCATGTTCCATCTATGTCAAAAGAAGAAGCTAATGGTAGCCTCTTCGGTGCATCAAAGCTCCTATCCTCATGACCTTTCCCTCTCTTTTTAAATGATATAATAAAAAAACCCTTGTTGAGGAAACAAGGAAGAGAATCTAAGATGATTGTGACATGACCCAAGGGGTTGGATTTTGACGTCTCGACCCCAAGAGACACACAGAGAGAGAGAGAGAGAGAGAGAGAGAGAGAGGTTAAATGACAAATAAAAAATGTTGACGCTGGATTTAAAATGGCTAAGTCTTGCATGCAAGAGAGCCTTAATGGAGACACAGTCCTAGGTCTCTCTCTGTGTCTGAGTGTTTACTGAAGGGAGTTGGAGAAGTAATGAAGCGCGGAGGAGTTGAAGTAGAAGAGAGAGATGTATAGAACTGAGTAATAGTAATATTTAACAGCGAAAGGAAACTGTAGAGGGCGCATCACAGCTGTTGTTGTCTTTCTCAGTTTTAGGAGCCATCCTCGGTGACCTCATAATCCACTTTTCTCTCTATTGGCCCCCCTTATTGGCCATTGGCTAGTGTTTGTGATCTTCCTTCAGATTTTGTTTGGATTTTGTCTTTGTGTTCTCATCACGTGAATCTCCTAACTCCGTCCCGCATTTAATTCTCTCTCTTGGGCTGGGCCTCAGAGGACTAGTAAAAAACAAAAAATAAAAAATAACACAGCAAATAAGCTGTTGAAATTTGTATGTTATGTAGTCAATTAATAAAAGATTAAATAAAATAACAATCTGAAAGCACTATTCAGATTAAATTGTGATGTTCCGCGTGGTTAAAACTAAGTGGGCAATAGACAATAGCAAGCTGGAAGCAATGATCTGTACCCAGTATCTGTTTGGTAGTTAGTATGCATATTCCTTAAATTATAAGTTGGCTTCTACTGCGCAAGCAATCCATCTTAGCCTGAGAAGAGAATAATTGATATAAGTTGGAAATTGATTATAGTTGTTTACAAGTCGACTGCAGGCACCTAAATTATTTCACGTCTCGCTTCCATCCGGTTGAATTTATGCTTTTTTTGCTATTCTAACATCCATGCTATGTCAAACTTGATCGAAATTTATTCTCTATTACTGCCTTTTCAATTAGCTTTGTGGAAACTGAATTGGGTTTTAGAACTTTAGGATCTGGCTAACTTTGACAAATTCATAGAAAACAAAATAAAAAAGTAGTAACTTTTGTATATGCTTGCCGTAAAGTACTCATTGTCGCATTATATTCTCGCCGTAAAGCACTCATTGTTGCATGATTAATTTTAATTGGTGCTGTGATAACATTTTCTGTTTCTGCAGCTGGCTTCTACCAACAAGGCCATGGTTTAGACTGATGTTTTTGATGGGGAAATATGTTTAAAAAGCTTGTGAGATTAGGCCTTGATTATGATTCTATCAATTAATTGGCATGTATATGCAAACTGTTTTTGGCAATGAGATGTACTTGAGATCATTAAAAGGACTAAGTAAAGCCTTCTATGCAACTGTTTTCCACCTTTTTTTTTGGGTCTTTCTAAGCAGTATCTGTTCTTTCATTTTCCTATATCTGATATCTCTCTGTCTCTCTCTCTCTCCATGTGAATTGTTAGGTCCACGTCTCTGACCAAATTTAAGCCCTCATTTTCAAGAGGGTGGACAACAGATGTTCTCTCCATTCTTTGCAATATTTGATATAGCTTTTGCCCCCTATCTTCCATGCCAATTTAATATTAAAGGTTTATTTTTAATTTAAATATCAAAGTTGTGTTCAACTAATAAAAATACAACATGGGTTTCTTTGTGGGTCCATGAATCTATACTACATCAATAATTAATCCTTAATCTCAAAAAATTTAAACTGATACCAAAAGCTCAAGCAGTTTTAAAGGGCATCTATACTATGTGCAAGAATTATCAACCAAGCAGCACCTGAAAGAAGCGTACAACAGTTGCTTAATTGTGACTGAAAAGGCTGGTAATTAATTAAGTTGAATTAATATTGCAAATTGGAGATGCAGCTAATAAGCACTTTGTAAAGCGCATGCACTAATTCAGGAAAAAAAGCTCAGTGGTCTCTCTGCTAGAGCCATTGTCGATGGATTCACTCATCATTACGATATAATAAAAAAGAATCCCTTCCCTTCCCACCTCTATGCGCACACTCTCACACACACAGACACACATGACACGCACGCGTTATCTCTCCCTAGTACTTCCTTTTCCCTCCCAAACTCAGTTCTGCTTTCAAGGTTCAAAACCAAATCATTCTCATTTGAAAATCTGTCTCCATATATAACCATAAGTAATGATCTTCATGCACATTTCCATGCAAGATCCTTACACGAAAAAGTAACAACTATACATGAATCACGACCCAAAAATTCTAAAACCATTATGCTCATTTGCAATCAATAATAAAAAGAAAATGCGAGTAAACATGTATGTCTATATTCGAATCATCAGAAATTGACTTCTATTAATAATATAATTCGTGCTACTGCTACTCGTAGAATATGATGAGATTGGAATTACTGTTCTGCATTAATCCATTAAGTGATCTTGTTTGATTAATATTGTTTCCCAGAGCATATGCATAAATCACAGGTACGTACATCCAGCATTGTAATTGCTCTGATGGAAAGCTATACATTAAGCATTATTGATGAATGATTATAACATCAACTCTGATTAAACTGTGAGAGCAGCGGTACAATCAATAATTATGTATACAAAGAGAAATCTCTTTCTTGTATAGTACCAAATAAAGTTGTTCTGTGTAAATAATTACCCGATTGAAGGAATAACACAAAAAATTTTGCGAAAACGTATCGAGATCCGGAGGAAAGGAATGTGTATCAGAGTATTGTTAAAACATATACTAAAGGATTGGTACAAGGAGAGGAAATATAAAACATTTTTCAGAAAAGCTTGTTTTTGAGGGCCCTTTCCTCATCATTCCTGGAATATTTCAAGCTTAACCCAGACCCACTTGCCACTTTTTGTCTGGAAGCAGGTGTTGACTACACAACCATGCCATTAGAAAAAGCTAATGGAGCTTCTGTGGCGTTTCCCATATGTGTTTAAGAGCAATAAAACACCACGCGCGTTAACAACTTTTGTGTATTTTATCTCTTTTAATAGGATCAATTGAACTGAATTAAAAGAAAAAAAAAATTCCCTTCCTCTTCTCAGCTTAAAAAAAAATTCCCTTCCTCTTCTCAGCTTTGTTTTATGAATTAAATTGGTGCACTGAGAGAGACGAAGCTTCTTGCTGTCTCTCCAAAAGCAGTCGTTGGTCACGCGCCAGAAGGCGCCGAGAAGGTGGTTTCATTGGCTGTAAATATTTTTCAGTTGCTCAGCAATATTAATCCATTTTATCGGGTGGGTTTTCTATAATTTTCCTGAAGAGGGGCGTTGCAGAGAGTAGCAAATTGGCTGTTTCCAGGTTGTTTCACTTGATATATTTTGAAAGTAGATTTATTTGTTTCAATGGAAAAAAAAAAAAGCCCAAGTAATGAACAAATATAGCAGTAAAAGAAACAGTACAACCCACTTTCTCCTTTTTTTTTTTTTTTACTTTTTAATTATCCAGGAGTATATTCTATGTTTCTCATTTTAATTTAATGAAAATAATTGGCCAATTGTCTCCCGTCATTCTAACATCAAAGCTAACAGGTCATACCAACTTAATCACTGTCAGATAAAGCTCCGTAAAGGTCACATCAAGTGACAGCACAGAAGACACCTATATTTATCCAAATCAACGGTAGGTGATGGGCTGTGACCATTATGTGATCACAGTAGAAATGTGAGATACTTTGTCCTATTATTAGTTGTTTTTTTTTTATTTTTTGAAACTGAAAGCTGTGAACCAAATTGGAGCAGTATTTAAGTTTGAAAAAAGAAAAGCAAAAAGAAAAAGAAAAGCAAAAACATATATTAGATAGATTTAATTAGGATCCCTTGAGGCTGCAGAGTGGGCACAGAAACTGTACCACTGTATGAAGTGACTGGATGGACAGACAGACGTCCTGCCCGTCAAATCTTAGGCGCTGTGCAGTTGTGGACTGTAAAAATAATAAAGCTAACCTGTTTTGGTTGTCTGACCAGCATCTCTTCTCGCCCTATTAGTATTGGCTCTATACTTCCCACTAGATTGAACTGACCGATTATATTGTGTCATTGAAGAGAGAGAAAAGAGTTGAAAAATAATTTCTGGGTTTTGTTGCTGGATAATGAAAAGAGCGAGGAATAATACTTATATGGAGTGCATATGACATGAGAGAGGAAAGAGTGGTCTTTGGTGTAATATTGGATCTGGGTTTTTTGTAGGGTTTAAGAGAGTGTTAAGAAACAGGAAGGTGAGAGAGGAAAAGCTAAAGTCGTGGGCTATCTTATATACACAGATCCCTATGGAATGCAGGGATGCTACCCAGCATTGCTTGCCTGGAATTCTTCTCTTTTTTTAGTTTAAAGAGACTAGTTTTGTGTTTTGTTCTCTTCAGTGAGAGACAGAGATAGAGAGAGAGAAGAGAGAGAGAAGAGAGAGAGAGAGACACTTTGGTGGGGATTGTGTTGTATTGTTGCATAGATTGTAGAGTTTTTATATGTGCGTCATGGGAAAAATTTTCTTGGCAATGAGTTCTGATACTAGCTAGACAACAAAAAGGAAAATAAAAACCAAGTTTTCAGGTGGAAGGGAGGCAAGAGATTTGGTATGATTAGTTTATTTGTTTCCCAATGATTGAGTTGCCTTGCTCCAAGAGATACGTCTAACAAACCACGGCAACAACCGTTGTTAGTAAGAAAAGCAAGAGAGAGTAGAATAGAAGATGAAGGCCATGAATGATGATAACAATAACAACGGCGGCAGCAGCAATAATAGCTGGTTGGGGTTCTCTCTCTCACCGCACATGAAAATGGAGGTTAACCCTGACCATCCTCAGCATCATCATCAGTACCATCATCAAACCCAGCCTGCTCCTACTGCTGTTCCTACCAGCTTTTACTTGTCCTCTCCTCATATGAACGGCACTGGAATCTGCTATGGTGTTGGAGAGAACGGTGCCTTCCACTCTTCCTTGTCTGTCATGCCACTCAAATCAGATGGCTCACTTTGTATCATGGAAGCTCTCACTAGATCACAACCGGAAGGTTTGCTCTTCAGCTTTTCTTTCCTGTTCATTTGTTGTTTATTTATTCTTGGCTCTTAGAGTATTATTGCTCATGGTGGTCTTATGTGTTCTGTTTTTCCTTTTTTTTTATAATTTTTTTACTGCTTGTTGTGCACAGCAATGGTGTCAAGTTCATCGCCGAAACTTGAGGACTTCTTAGGTGGTTCGCCAGTGGAAGGCCATCAGTATGGAAGCCATGAAAGAGAAACAATGGCTCTCAGCTTGGATAGCATGTACTACCACCAAAGTGCAGCGTCAGAAACCAACAGGCAACATTCTCTTGACCTTCTCCAGGAGCAATTAAGGCAACAAGACCAGCAGTTTGCAGTTCAAGCCCACCCATATTATCTAGGAATGCCATGCCACGGAATTTATCAGTCAGCATTGGAGGAAGAAACCAAGAACACCCACCTTGCTGACTGTGAATCCCAGATCCCTCAAATGGCCGATGCAATGCCTTGCTTGAAAAACTGGGTTGCCAGGCACTACTCTACTAATAGTACTGCATTGGAGCAGCAGATGGGCAGTCCCATGGTTGATGATGGAGCTTCCGGGTCTGTTGGTGCAATTAGTTGTTGCGATTTACAGTCTTTGAGCTTATCCATGAGCCCCGGTTCTCAGTCTAGCTGTGTCACAGCTCCGAGGCAGATCTCACCTGCCGCTGGTGATTGTGTGGCCATGGAAAATAAGAAGCGAGGACCTGGAAAAGTGGGTCTAAAGCAGCCTGTACATAGGAAGTCTATTGACACATTTGGGCAGAGAACATCTCAGTATAGAGGCGTGACAAGGTTAGTTCAACTGTGATCCAAAAACATTTTCATCTTTGGTCCCTTTAGTATTAATTTAACTTTATTATTTTCCTTTCTACTTATTTGCTCGGGATGTTTCATTTGCCTAGTGCATTTTCCTATTATTATTTTTTTAGGAAAAGAAAATTATTATTCTTCCAGCTTTGCTATTATAATAATATTTGTTATCTTTTATCGTTTGAATGTACAAATAACCTTTGTGAATATGACCTCCACCAGACACAGATGGACAGGTCGATATGAAGCTCATCTGTGGGATAACAGTTGCAAGAAAGAAGGACAAACCAGGAAAGGGAGGCAAGGTCAGTCGAGCCAAAACAAATTAATTTTACAGTTATTTGTTTGGAAATATTCCTTCTTTTGACTGCAGCACTTGGTCCCTCTATGTCCATGATCTGACTGCTTATTCAACTCTTGTCATGTACACGCTTCTTGTGGATGCCATTTCAATCAAATGATTCAATCTTCAGTTTATCTGGGTAAGCTTTGCTTTGCTTTTCTCATTAAAATAATGACTGAGAATCTTGATTTTTAGTTATCCACCTGACTAAATTCACATGTTGTTTTCAGGGGGTTATGATATGGAAGAGAAAGCTGCCAGGGCTTATGATCTTGCAGCTCTTAAGTACTGGGGACCTTCAACCCATATAAATTTTCCGGTATGAGAATCAAGCCTGTAAAAGTTTAATAATTCTCCAATGATTATAGTTGCTGAAAATGCAAATTTTATTTCTCATCTGCCAGCTAGAGAATTACAGGGAAGAGCTTGAAGAGATGAAGAACATGAGCCGTCAGGAATATGTTGCTCATCTGAGAAGGCAATAATATATATAATTTGTCATTCTCATGTGTAGACTAATCCTCTCATCTTTTTGACTGGTTAGTTATAATCATGACTTCTTTGATTTGCAGGAAAAGCAGTGGCTTCTCAAGAGGGGCTTCAATGTATAGAGGAGTAACAAGGTTTTTATTTATTTATTTGTTTTTTTCTCCTTTTGTTTCTGGACTTGTCCCCATTTTTAATTACTGAAAGCGTTCATTTCCAGTTGATATATTATTACTTTGTACTGTTTCTAATTTGTCCTTTTGTAATTTTACAGGCATCACCAACATGGAAGATGGCAAGCTCGCATCGGTAGGGTTGCAGGAAACAAGGACCTTTATCTTGGGACATTTAGTAAGTTCTTGAATTTTTTAAATATAAGTTAAAAAAGTCATTTTTTTATGTTTCTATTTCATCTTTTCATCATTTTAGTTGGTTGTTCAAATTTTAATACTGCTCATGGATGTGCATAAAGAACTTTTAAAAGGACTCATTCTACCATGCCTCTGTCCTCATGTTTCGACTAAAGATCAATGGTGCTTTTGTAAGGCTGATGATGACCTCCTTTAAGACTCTGTACTTTTTTAAGGCTGATGTGCCAGACGCGATGAAAAAAAAAAAATTTAATATATATATACATATTGCCTAAATAGAAGTTAAAATAGTTTACGAATTGATCTTTCTTACTACGCTATATTAAACAAAATTTCATGTTAATTTATGAAGTACTGAACTTGATTATAGGCACCCAAGAGGAAGCAGCTGAAGCCTATGACATAGCTGCAATCAAGTTTCGTGGGGTAAATGCTGTGACCAACTTTGACATAACAAGATATGATGTTGAAAGAATCATGGCCAGCAATACTCTACTTGCTGGAGAGTTTGCTAGGCGAAACAAAGAGATAGAATCAAATAACGAGGCCATTGATTTTAACCTACCAACACAGAACGATGGGGAAACTGTTCAACCAGAAAGCAACAATGGAAATGGCTCAGATTGGAAAATGGCATTGTTTCAGACCCCACTGGAGCAACCAACTACCGGCATTGGATCACTTGACCAGAAATCCATTGATACTGGTAATTTTCAAAATAATTCCTCCATCTCAGTAGCCTTTCAAGACTTGATAGGGACTGATTCAGTGAACTCTAGTCAGCCAATGGTGGACGAATCAGTTAAGCTAGGAGGAACTCATTTTTCGAATCCATCCTCGTTGGTGACTAGTTTAAGCAGCTCAAGAGAAGCTAGCCCCGATAAAGCAGGGCCAACAATGCTTTTTGCTAGACCCCCGTTAGCATCAAAGTATATAAGTCCAACTACTGGTGTTGGTTCTTGGTTCCCATCAGCAGCAGCAGCCCAGTTGAGGCCTGCTGCAATCTCCATGGCTCACTTGCCAGTTTTTGCTGCTTGGAATGATACCTAAACCTTGAATGTTGAGAACATCCAAGACTTTTGCACGAGCAAACGAAGTCATTGGTTATGTTAGGAGAAAAGTGGCTGAGCAGTAAGATTTTGATTATGGCTTTTTCTTTTTAGGTGTTACTACTCTTTAGTGGAGGTGATTGGGGCTTAATGAAAGACAAAGGTGGGGACCAGTTATCTGTCTGTAACCAAGTGTAAGAAACTTTTGTCAAACTTAACCTTTTGGCTCATGTGTAATTGAAAGATTTGACAAAATGGAGGGAAGGGATTAGAGAAGTCTAATGATTAAGTTTTGTGCAATGATGTTGGCAAAATAGAAGTGGCCCTTACATAATTGAATCTGCTTTTCTACTTTTATAGGTCCTGCTAAGTACAAAACCAGCTCAATGTTTCCCAATAAACCAAAAGGCTCTTACTTTGACCACAATATCTCATTTCATATCCCAGTTTGCTCCTCAATCTGCATTGCACCATCATTGCATTTCCTCCTTTCTTATCTCAGCTTTCCTTAAAGGCAACAGATATTCGACTTCATCATTTAAAAAAAGGCGGATGGGGAGATTCTTAAATGTAGACTTTGGTTTGTTTATTTTAGAATTTAACGGTAATAATTAGATAAGGCTTTGTCTGTTATTTTATATATATATATATATATTTTATCATAAAAGTAGCTGTGGATAAAAATTTCTTTAACTTTTCCAATTCCACTTGATGTAAACCAGAGCATATAATGCAACCAAAAGGGATTCCATGTCCTGGTGTGGACACTAAAGAAGAACATAATCAAATCAAGCTGCGTAACTGAGATAAACTCCCTGGTGTGTACACTGATCAGTGCATGTGTGTGAGTTCTATTTCCAATCTTGTCCAAAGTGGGATTTGATTTTATATCACGACAGGGAGGATTATCTGCCGTAAAAGCTGGAAGTTGATACTTTTAATTATCCTACAAAGTCCAACTTGACAGCAACAAAACGTAGATATTAGACCACTATAAGCATATCACACAATTAACTTTATGCAAATACAACAAAAAGCCGAAGGCTTTGTGGCAATATTGCAGATTCTCATGATTACTTCTTATCTAGTCTCTTAGGATAACTATCCAAATATTACATGATAATGTTAATGTTTTCTCTAAGAGCTCAATTATTTCGAAGTTTTTGATACCCTTTATTAGTAATTGTACTCGAGTTGATCAATGAACCATATTTATTGCTACAGGACCACTATTGAAAGGAGGCAAACCAAACATGGCTCAGAAATATTTATTTCGAACTTGTAGTATGTCTCCACTCCAGGCATCTTGTCTGCTTCTAAGCTTGAGCTCCATTAATGTTGAATCTTCCTGCGAGTTAAAGATGTTTGCAACACTACTTTTAGGTAAAAATGTTTGCTCACGTAGAAGTATATTGTGATTTTTTTTGAATAATGGAATTCGAATGTCGCCTAGTAATGGAATTTATAGGATATACAAACTTTATTTTATGATTTATGTGGAAGAATAAGATGGTCTTGGAATTTGTCTTTAACTTGAAATGCCCTACAGATTGTGATCACGGAAAACCTTTGCTTTCCAAGAAAAAGGCTAAAATATGAACAGTGAAGGGCAAATATCAACCTTGATTGGACCACGGAAAAGCAAGGGGAACACACCAACAACCATAGCATAACAAGGAAAAAGACCACAGTGGTAGGATTGATGGTCAAAAAGATTGCACCCCTCTTGTGGAAAAAGATTGCAAAGGAAATAGATACTTTTCGTCTTTAAACAATAAAGTAAAAACAATGATATGAGTTTCTTCAAACCTCTCTCGTTTTAGTCAACAATTATGATTACATGCTTGTTGTTGACAGCTTGGATTGGATTATTAAAAAAGCAATCTAATTATCTCCCTGCGCACGAGTTAATTCATCCACTAATCATAATTACCTAAACATTTTGGTGAAAAACAGCCCAGTAATATTATTAAAAAATCAACTATAACACGTTATAGCTATCGCTAGCGTCCGATCAAGCAGTACTTTTGCTCTTAGCTAAAGGCAATGCCATGAAGGATTCAAATTAAAGGAATTGTAGCCGGAGATTGTAATTAAATAATACTGGAAAAGGGTGACCCTGCAATGCATGGTCCAAATGATCGATCATTTGCTAAAGAAAACTGAATCTTAGTGCAGAGAGTTAAAATCCAAAGTGGTCCCTTTGGCATATATATCGAAAGCAGTATTGGACCACGACACGAGCCACCTGATTTTAATCTGATAACATATATGTGGATAACAGCCCTCTGGAGGGAAAAATACTTCCTTCCCGGTGTTGCATGGTATCCAACACGAAGAAAATTGGATGTTCCGTTGTTCTCTATCGAGGAGTCTTGTTTCTTCCCGGGAGACCTCCACACTTGCCTGCATGCCCTGACTTGGACCTATCTTTGTTCTCATATACTTCATGTGAACATGCATCACATTACATCAAATTTTCGAATTCCGAGCTAATTAATTATTAAGATTATAATTACAGAACGCCTTCCTTCTTTTCATAATTTATTAACTGTACATGTTCCGAAAATCAAAATTGCATATCAAGGTGCACAGTAAGACATGAATTTATTGGTTACTAGTACTATTACTGTTGCTTGCTTGCTTCAGTGGGGAAGCCATTTAATGGATTGGTGGGCGCCTTGATGCATGGCCAACTAACAAAGCCAATACTTGCAATCAGATTGAAAGCTGTGTAAGAGAGTAGATGAAACATTCATGCCATGCGCGCGCCATCCTCGTATGCCGGCCCGCGACAGACCGATCGGTTTTTAACAATTACAAATCATGCACAACAGTACCCAACACAAATTGCTGTAAATTTTTGGCACATCCTATCCTCGAGAGAGAATTAATACATTTTTGTACTACAAACATATATATACACAGATATGTCTGTACCCTCGATCGAATTAATTCGCGAAAGAGATGTAACTAGGGGATGATGAATGAACAGGAAACAATAATGAATAATGAATCTTAGCAAAGGGCCCCGTCGTCCAGACATGCATGTTATGTAATGCTGCTACGATAGTTGGGGCCCATTTGCATTGATTAGCGTTTCGTTCGGTATCTATTCATCAATTAATACAATTACTTGGATTTCGTTTAGATAATATATATATTAGGAGTTCGTCTACAGTATATCAATTATATTCATATAATTATCATTTATTTTGTATAAAAATTATAAATAAATTTATAAAAATAATAAATAAATAAATAAAAATTATAAATATAATTTTTATATATTTATTTATGATTTTTATATAAAATAAATAATAATTATATGGGTACAGCTGCTGCTGTATCATGCCATATAATACAGTTTTGCCTGTTCTGTCTATCTGCCTTCAGTGTCTCAGGCGTACGCAAATGCAAGATATATACCAAACTTATTAGTGTGCATGGTCACCCCACGCACCCTCGTACGTACTATAATGTCTCGTTTGTTGGGGAAGAGTTAATGTTGGTGGTCGTTTTAGAGAAGACGAACGTAAAAGCTGATTCTATCAAAACAAAATAATAATAATAATGATTTACGTGATGAGACATAACATGAACATGAGATCTCTCTTTTGGAACTTTAATCGTAATAATAAATTTTTTTTCTGCAAAGGCAGTGCCCGATGTATATTGTAGCATTTAGATAGCACTTTCTATCCTTTAAAGACGTCATGGACATCCAGATTGCAACTGGGTGAAAGGCTTGAAGGTGACAAGACGCGGCGTGGGAGTCCGTACAGGAGGCTAGATACATATAGCCAGTCTAGAAGAGGGTAAAGCGAGGCAGGTTGCCGCTTACCAGTCTCGAAGCAATTAATAACATAAACGTACTAATACGAGTAGATATATACAATTTAATAAACATGAACCTAGCAGCTGGTGGGATTGCAGGAGAGACATGAAAATAAAGAAATGGTAGGACCTGTCAACGTCCAAAATCTAACTCAGAATCTTTGGCCCCTCCTGAGAGCTGACCACTTGTTAGTTTTGTTTTGTTTTATTTTGCCTCTCGTGATATATCCATCCCATCCAGGCAAGATGTGGTAGAAATTAATAATAATTAAGTCAAGGTGCATGTCTACGCCGTCTCTGTTACATTCAGCACCGCCGTTGACGCCGTGCGTGTCTGTCCTTGCGCCTTGCTTTTTGTCTCTTCTTTTGACCCGATGTATTCAAGTGAGGAATGCATTGCTCAATCTCCGTAGAGGACAAAGAATCTGCCACAAGATACGCTCAGCATCTCCTGTTATAATAATATCTCCTACTCTCTTTACTCCAGTAACACTTTCTTCTTATCACTTTGTATTGTAAATGCCTTTTGTGTAGTCCATAACCAGATTGGGCCTTCTTGCCATGGCCCTACATATCCAAGTCATGCTTTCTAGCTCCCAAAGCCAACTTTGGACTAGTCCAGTCCAAGTTAGTCTATTTTGCCTCATTCGTTAACCCTTTATGGCCCGTAAGAGAGAACAAAAGCAGTCACTTCTCTGTTCATAGACTATTTTTGTTGAGCTTTACATTGTGCTGAGGGCAAAGAATAAAAGTCGTGTCGTTTCATGTTCATTAAAGACATTGGTTCCAATGAAGCAAATTTTAAGTTGCATATATGGTGCATTTAGTGATCAATAATCAAATCATAAAGCTAGAGAAA
Organism: Boswellia sacra; assembly: GCA_013180625.2. NCBI lineage: Eukaryota > Viridiplantae > Streptophyta > Magnoliopsida > Sapindales > Burseraceae > Boswellia > Boswellia sacra. Next base: position 74,699 of record SNVD02006000.1, read on the forward strand.
AGGATAACAGGTCCAACCAGATAATTGTTTTATGATTTTAAGTTTGGAATGTTGGGCTATTTCGGCTGGTGAATCATTAATTTGTTTAACATGGTAATCAAGATGTAATTTGTGCCCAAAAGGCCAAGGCCATGTGGGGGCCTTTATTATGCTTTTCTCTTTTGACATCTTTAGGTGTAGGCTGCAGCGGTCTTGCAATCTTGCAAAGATGAAATTGTATATCTTCTTTACTTGATCATCTCTTAAAGAACGCAAACGGCAAATGCGTTCATTCCATTCTGCTCAAAAAGTACTGGGCTCATTACACATTGCCCAAGTGCCCAAGAGAAAAGCCCGGCGGGCCATACAATCAGTTGCCCTCGTGGTGGATTGTAAATCCTCCATTATTCATCCTAAATCGTCACTATAATGACATTACCAACTTGTTAAGAAATCTGCGAAACTATTCGTTAAATTACTTAAATCTTCACTAGGCTTGAGAAGAAAGAGAGAATATAATTTTAATCATTCTTGCTCCAGGAAGCTGTGTTATTACATCAATCAACATCAGCCACAACATTAACAAAATAATAGATATTAGAAGCAAGCAACTTGCAAAAATTACTAGCACACCTCAAATCCTGACACACATCCAACGGTGCCAAAGCTCCGTGCACAATTTATCACTCTTTTACTCCTACGATGACAAGTAAAGATGGCTGCCAGAGCAATTTATACAATTTAGTAGTTTGGTTTCCCCTCAAACTATAATAATAAGGCCGACCCTTGTATTGGTATAAATTTGTATTTTTTTCGAAAGGCCATCTTTAGTAATTACTTTTGGAAGGTTACAATGGGCCAATTATTGTTGCTGTGAACAAAAGGGCTTATATTTTGCTGCAGAAAAATTCAACTTTAAAGACAAGGAGGGTGTTTGATAAACCAACATTTAAAAGCGGTTTTGCTTTTTAAAAGGAAAGTAGAGGCGTTTGGGATTGTTTTTGCTGTAGTTTTTATTATGTACAAATGATCAAAATAGACATGTATATTATTACTTATTAATATTTGATTTTAATATTTTATACTCAATTCTTTTTTATTTTTTGAATTATTTCCAGCATTATTTTATAATCAATTCTTTTTTATAATTATTTTCAACAATGTTTATATAAATTATTTAAATAATATTTCATAAATATCACTAGAAGTTCAATGAGTGTTTAAAATTGTATTATTTTTATATCATTATATGGATTATGAAAACTAGTTATGTTTTACTTATATTATTTACTAGACTAGTTATATTAAGTGTGATTTTTTAATTATATTTTGTTGAAGTGATATTTTTGTTACATTAAACATGATTTTTCAATTAACAGTCTGATTGATTAATTACAATTAACAATTTGATTAAAAAAGTCTAAGTTTTAAAATATTATAAAAATATTATTGCAAATGTTGGTGTCAACGTACATGTACTATGCACATGATGAATTTTGTCTAACTTGTGATAAAACAAAATTAGTATTTTGTTTCTTATTTTACTGTTTATGGAAGTATATTTTATGAAGTATTTGATTTATAATAAATATCTCATTAGATTTGAATATTGTATCTTGTATCCTAATTAAAATAGGAGAATATTAATTTGTGTCATAATTCCTTTAGCAGTTTAATTATAACACTTTCTATTATATTTCTCATTATCCTAATGTGATTTTGATTAGAGTTTTTACAGGATTCTAAGGAGATTTCGTCTAGACATACCACTATATATACAAAGTTATTTTTACATAAGTGAGTATGCTGATTATGTGGTGTATTGTGTGAGTTTTGGTTTTAGCATTCCAACAATAAAGGAGGATAGCTTCAACGCAAATTAGAATGCGTCATTGATTTAATTCTTTAAGTCTTTGATTCATGTATGAGAGGTTATAACCGTATATGAATTGTTGATTAGGTCTGTGTGAGTTAGTAGACACTTGAGATAACTTACGGATTAAGTGTTTATGTAATTCAACGTCAGACATCGTTGTTGTGTATAACTTAACAGTGTGTTGTTAAGTTATCTGTGACAGAGAGTGGACAGTGTCACTAGAGTTTAAGATCTTTGCAGGATTTTATTTTACAAAGATTAGGTCAGTATGTGAGAGTGAGTCAGCACTGTAAACGATCATAAAGATTGTACAAACAAGAACTTAGTGAATTACAACTCTATAGCTGTCCGTAGATGTAGGTTTTATAATCGAACCACGTAAAAATCATTCTGTGTCGATTTACATTACAGTTTACTATTATATGTTTTATAACTGCATACTTCAAGAATTCACAGAACTCACAGTAAATAATTTATATAGAATTTGTGGGAAATAGATCAAAAAGAGAAAAAGAAAAAGAAATAATTATAAAATATTATTATAAATAATTTATATAAAATTTATGGGAAATACTTAAAAAAAGAAAGAAAAGTTTATTATAAAATATTTCATAATTATTTATACCAATTTTATATTTAAATGAGTGGACAATTTTGATTTTTATATTTTATAAGCAATATTTGATTTTTAAAAGCAGATGATAATCTACTTTTGACCTCCTTCTATAAAACTGCTTTCTTTCGTAGTAATATTTTTTGAAGCAGCTTAAACGCAATTCCAAATAGCTATGTGTTTCTGTAGACTGACCCATATATTATAGCAATTGTGAACTTGTGACACGATAATAATTTCTTTGCAGAAGTACTTCGGGCGGCGCGCATGAAAAGATCTCCAAGATCTAGTATTGGTCTTTATTTTATAGGCAGCCGCAGGTAGAGTTCTGAATTTGTTCAGTTTTCCAAACTCACTGTGATATGTTTGATCTCTTTTGGGGCAATAACTAATCATTATGTTCATTCAGCTCACAGATTTTGATATTACTGTAATGACTTATTATAGGGCTGGGTGGCTGGCCTGCACATCTAAGGATCCCATTTGTACTGTACTAGCTTGAATAGTAAGATACATTTTAGGTGTTGATGGCGGCAATTTAGTAGATTTGTGTATGAAAATAGTACTATTTTTCACACTGAGCAATGCTGAAGCTTCTTCGTGAGGAAACATCAATGACTTAGAATGATTGTATGCTCTGAGCCGTCTTGGGTTCGACAAGTTTCATCGAATATCAAACATCATTGTTTTCAGCTTCCTTGACAGCAAACTTTCTGCTTTAAATTTAAAGGAGCTAGCCTATGATGATTACTTCTCTTCTGCGCATGCTTCCATGAGTATGGTTGGATGAATATGTGAGTGGGTTCAAGTCTTTGAAGATTCTTTGGATAATGTGATTTATTTTCTCTAAACCCCATCACGGATTGAAATTTCAATAATCATTAACTTTATCCTATACCATATATAATTTAATCTTTAATGAGTTGTACTGTGTTTCACATCCTCAACCGCCCAATGAAATAAATAATTATAATAATAATAATCCAGGAACTGAAACTGATTGAGTTTTAGTTCTAATGTAACGCAAGTAAAGGGGTTCGTGTGGTAACTTTTTGTAAAGCAGAGAAGCAAAAGTTCCTTTAAAAGTATAAATCTTACTGGCTGAAAAGAGAGTGCGTGTGGAGGCAGCATGGAGCATGGGCTGTGTATTAAACTTTCTAAAGCAAAGAAATGACCAAGTTAAACCATATTTTATGTGGTTATGTAATATTAAAATGTCGATTGTGAAAATATGAAGAGGCAAAATCACAAGAGATTCTTCTCTTAGGTATCACCTCATCATTGCTTATTAGGCAGGACCACATCTTGTGGGCCGGAGTTATCAGGCCCACTTCAAGCTAGCATGCCTCACGCGTGACATGTGGCTTGAGGATTATTAAATTTGATTATGGTGATTATAATCTGTTTTAGATACAGATCACTGGTGTCCAACACATGCAACCATCAACCAGAATCTAATTGCCTCACCAGCATTGGTGGGTCAGTTCCTTCTTCTTATCAACACAACGTGATCAATTGATTGAATCATGATTAAATCGAGTATTAAGAAAGGGCTTTTAACAAGAGATTACGTGTTCGATGAAATTGCGAGAAATCAAATCCCTTATACATATTATCATTATAAATTACTTATGACATTTACATGAGTAAAACGTTTAAACATCCTTTTCAAATAATCCACGATTCATGAGTTGCAGCCAGCTATTTATTTTATTATTTTATTTTTGCGGGTGTTTTTTCTCAATTTGGAGTTATTGTAATTGAAGTCTTCATCTATCCATGTCTATGATGCATTGCATGTATGTCTCATATCATATCAGATGCTACTGTTGGCTTCTAATTTCAACAAGCAAAACAGACAACAGAAATTGTCATTCTCGAAATTGAGAGTGAGAATATAGAGATGTTGAATGAGGCCGGGGCTAGGCCCACGACCCCACTTTCTATAAGAATGATTTAGTGAGAGTATCCAGATTAATCAAATCTGCATACTGATTTTGACCAAGAGTCCATCTGGGTAGGTTCCATCAACGTCAAACAAAACCAAAATCACATTAGATCATCGGACCAGTCACACCATAGAGTGAGGTGCTACGCACAAGATCGTGAGTTTAGGGACCAATTAGGCGTTAATTTCGCAATAGTTTGGTTGATTAATCAGGCAAGATCACAACCAGACTAAAGCTTGACCAGATAATTTGGTTTGACCAAGATCAAGATAGGTGGTTAAGGCAGGGACTGCGAGGCAGTAGCAAGCATAGGCATTGTTTACAGCTGGAAACCGTACCAGGACAAGAAGGTAATTGATGATTAGATTCCATTATTCCATATGTTCCTCACAAGCCAAGGCCATCAAAGTAAAAAAGATAAAGATTGCTGCAGGTGTTAAACTAATTAAAAATCATAACTTTGCCTCAAACAAATCATAAACCTGTACTGTGCATAACAATTACAGTATCTTTTGTGAGTTGGCTAATCAAAGAAGTACACTTGTCACTTAGCCGATTCTACATGAAGGGCATCTTTGGTGTTGTGGGACATATGTAACCCACGGATTGAGTGTAGAGGGGGACATTTTCCGGGGGCCCACGTGTATCGAGTTCATGATAAGTGGGCGCTCATAGAGAGTGATGGAGCTTAGGTACAGGGTAATGAGTATTATTCTCAAAAGAAATGAAGGGTGTGTTAGTTGGCGCTGAGAAAAATGAGTGTGTAACAGCAAAGAGAGGTCTGTTAGAATAGTTGGCAAATGTGTCAGTAAAAAATAAAAACAAAAATTTTTTAAAAAATAAAGTATGTTAAAGAAGGAAGCAAGCAAGCTTGGGGTTGAAGAGAAGAACCTCTCCAATCTCTTGTAAGATAAACAATTAAAAAAAGTTATCAAGAGGAGAGAGAGAAATGTATATGATAATGAAAAAATTACAAGGAGAAAAGTGAAGTAGGAAAAGAGATTAGGTTCTGTAATAATTTTTAGCAAACAAGGGCAGTTGGCAGTAGTTAGTTTTGTCTTTTAAAATCATACATGTCATCTGTTAGCTTGGGCAGGTAAGCAAAGTCTCTCACTCTCACTCTCGTTTTTGTAATGTGCCTTTTATCTCTTTAGTATTATTATAGCAGCACTCTATTTTTTCATGTGATCTATTAAAGTTGGAATTTGATGCTTTCTTTGTTGTTTGTGCAAGTTCCCAATTAGTGAATTTGGTTTTTCTTGTCAAATTTAAGCAAGCATTTGATGCTCTTTGACGTACCATCGGACAACCACTTCAGGGGACTGTGAAATGAAGCTCTGCCCGTTTCTGTTTTTGCATAATTGAAGTAGAATTTGATGCCTTTTGGCCTTTTCTAGGTGCCTATCCTAAAATATCTCTAAAGGGTTTCTTCAACTTTCCTTCTTTTGGTTCGTGGAGGTGGTTGGTTGGGTCTTGATTCATTTCTTGAGCAACTAGTTCTTTCCTCAATAGTAGAGTTGTAGTTCGGCTTTAAACACCACTTTTTCCATTTGATCACACAAATTGCTTGAACTTGTGTTGCTCCTCCTCAATTGTCTTTCAGTCAAAGAGATTCAAGCCTACAAACATCAATCTATCACATTGTTGTTTAATGAGTGGAGAATTTGAAAAACTATTTCTTGTATAGGCAAAAGAGAAAAAGGGAATCTGCTTTCTTTTTGTTAGTCTGGTGAGCTGTTACTTAGCTAATACTATCGTTTGTCTATGTGTACTTTATGCTCTGAAAGGTTCACTTTCTTGTCTGTATGAAGCATTTTCCTCTTTTATCTTGCATATCAGAGTAGACTTGATCCTAGGGTTTTTGAAAGATGAAGTAGCCGGTTCCTCTTAGATATTATGCCTGATAGATTGGATTTCCCCTTTTACTTTGTGTCGTGGGATGCTGCAATAAGGGGTTTCTTTTACTTTAACATCCTATCAGTTATATAAAGCTGCCAAGGTTATTTGTTCCTTGTTGAGTCCTGCAAGATATCACCAGCTAATTTTGGTCAAATCCGCTTTGCCTTTAGTTTTATAGTAGTTGCTTCTATTTTTAGCCCGCATCTGGGCCAATTGTTTAGGGCTCTCATTAAGTTATTCGTAAGTCTCTTCCTTGGGGGGCTTCGCTTTTAACACAAAAAAGATATGGATGGTGGTGATAAGGATGATATGAGGTTCCAGAATAGAAATGAAAGTGTTATGAATTGTCCATCTTCAGGGTTGAATACAAACCCATTGCGTCAGAAGGTTTCAGGAATGACAATGAACTCAGTGTCCATGTATAAGTCTTCAAGTGGAGCAGACCATTTCTTTGGTCCTGGTTGGGATCCAATTGTTTCTTTGGGTCAGGGTGAAAACTTTGGAGTCTCTTCAATGGTTTCTCATTGTGAATTTGCCAATTCTCCCTATCCTGTTGTAATGGAAAATCAGGGTATCAGTAGCACCTCCAACTTAGCTCAGTATTCATCTGATGTGAGTTTTGTTGAGCTGGTGCCAAAGATTCCAGGCTTTGGAAGTGGCAATTTCTCAGATATGGTTAGTTCCTTTGGCTTACCTGAGAATACCCACATTAACAGTAGGTGCCCTCCAAATTATGCTCCAAATAAGGAGGGCGGCAGTGAAAGGACTTCAACAAGTGTTGCCCAATCTTTTGAGGACCGTCAAATCTCAGAAGAGGCTGCTATTGGAGCTTCAGCCAGTGGAAAGACAAGAAAACGAGCACCTGAGTCAAATTCTCCTTCCAATCCAGACAAGGTAGATTGACTTGCATCATCTTCTTATTAATAAGGAATTCAATCTTTGTTTAATTTTGTGTAGTATCCATTTTGGGTAAACTACTGTGCTATTTTTGTAGAATGCCAATGAGGAGCACCAAAAAGATCCTTCTGGGGAGAGCTCCGGTATTCTGAAAGAACAGGATGAGAAAAAACCAAAAATTGAACAAAACACAGGTGCAAATTTGCGTGGTAAACAAGCTGCTAAACAAGCTAAAGACAGTTCTCATAGTGGAGAGGCTCCTAAAGAATATATTCATGTCAGAGCCAAAAGGGGCCAAGCTACTAATAGTCACAGCCTTGCAGAAAGGGTACAATCTTGGCAGTTACGTATCAAATTTAATAGACTGCTGTGGTTTTATCTCTCTTTTGAACCAGGTGACTTTCTTGCAGGTGAGAAGAGAAAAGATTAGTGAGCGGATGAGATTGCTTCAAGAACTTGTTCCCGGGTGCAATAAGGTATTACATGAGGCCTAGCTTGTCAATTAACTGTTTATTTCTCAATAAGTGTGCATATTGATTTTGCTACTGTATATTGTTGTAGATTACTGGTAAGGCAGTAATGCTTGATGAAATTATCAACTATGTGCAATCGCTGCAACAGCAGGTCGAGGTATGCTATTCTGTGACTATGAAATGAGGCATTTGAATCTTTAATAATTATTATAAAAATTAAAAACTCAAATGTTTATTTTATTAACAAAATGAAATAAGTTGTGTATGTTTTCTATTACTATGTTTGTAGCTTTAATTATTTGTTAACTTAAGCTTCTAGGTAAAGTGATAACTTAAGAAAAGAAGTCTTTCGGAAGTTCCTAATAGATATGTTCAAGAACTTTTAAGACTGAGTTGAATACGCTCTATCTCGACCTGCAGAAGATAAACAATGTATTTGAACAAAAATCAGTTGCTGAGCCATCAGCCATTTTGCTGTTTCTAGAGCATCATTTGGGATCTCTTTATGTTTATCTTCCTTGCATGGACCCCAATCTGCTCACCAGAGTTTTTCCTGCTCATGGTGCTCTTACTGGATACATATAATTTATATGAGTTCTTGTCGCAAGAGGCGTTATCAGTATTTGCAAGTTATACCACATTCCGGGACATGATATTGAGAATTATCTTCATATTGATTGATTTATAGTTGTATCTCAGTATTACTAGTATAATTATGTTGCTTTTGTACTATATACATTGTTGAGTAAATCTGTACTTGCTTGGATGCTTCAGTTTCTGTCGATGAAACTTGCCACTGTCAATCCCGATCTGAACAGTGATATAGAAAGGTTTCTATCCAAAGATGTAAGTCCAAAGCTCCAAATGAAGGCCAAAATATATTGAGAAATTCCTCTGATTTTTTATTAAATATATTTTTTAAAATGATTAGGACATAAACGTGATATACTTATTCTTTGGTGTAGATTCTCCATTCACGGAGTGGTGGTGCAGCCATTCTTGGATTTAGTTCTGGAATGAACTCCTCTCAGCCTTACCCACATGGACTTTTCCAAGGAACCATGCCAAGTATTCCTTCTGCTAATCCACAGTTTCCTCAATTACCTCAGGTAAATTAAAAATATTCCCATCATACCCCTTTCATCTTTTGCTTGTCAAAAGTAGTTACTCATTGCATTTGTCTTATATATACAGACTATATTAGACCATGAGCTTCAAAGTCTTTTCCAAATGGGATTTGATTCAAGTACAGCTGTTGACAATTTGGGACCAAATGGTAATTGACCAGCAAATTAAGTTCACCATAGACTCTTTTTCTCACTTTCTTCTGATCTTGCCAATCTATGGCTTTCAGCAGGGCGCTTGAAATCAGAGCTCTAAAAATTTGGAAGTTTCAAGGGTTCAAAGTCCTGCTAACAGAGAATCCGAAAGTTTCAAGTTGACTGCACATTTAACTCATTTAGAAAAGAAAAAGAAATAGGAAAAAAGAAAAGAAAAGAAAAAACAGTTGTATAGGTTCTTCGCTCCTAACTGTTTGTTCTTCGAAGTTTTAGCAGAAGAAGCAGAAGACGACTTGGTAGAATCAGAAAGCATGTATATTCAGACAACAAATGAGACTTTAATCAGTCATGATTGTTTCCCATTGGTATTGTAGATTAAGAGGGACTTGTGTGAAGTTTTTTCATTTAATTTTTTGTATGAGGGCTTTTTTTTTTCTCCTTTTCGGGAAACTATTCTTAAAAAGAAAAGGCAAAAAGAGGTGTCTTATAGATCGAATTGGAAATTTGTATGGTTGAGACAATTTTTTAATTTTGTATGCATTATTGCTTAGGTAAGGCTTGGCTCCATTTTACTGCAATAAATGTTTGACATGTTTCTTCTCCACTAGAAGTTTGTCAGATACGTATATGAAGAAGGGCTGGATACTATAAGAGAGTTAATACTTAATGCTAAGCTTATATTTACAAGCTTAAGTGTTTAGAAAAGTGGTAAACTTAATATGGTATCAGAGTCGTCATGATCAAACGATTGTAGGTCGGCCCTGCTTAACAGATACAACATTGTGTCAAATAAAACCGTTTGTAACATACCAGAAAATGCATTAAGCTGTTCAGTACGGTAGTGAACTCAATGAATGCAGTTGAACTTGACAATTGAATGAAATGGGCCAAAATTGAAGCACTGCCTCCTTGAACTGATGGTATGGTGCTATCGGCTTTGCTTTTTTGTATGTTTCCATTTCTAATAAGAGTAGCTTTATTCAGTCCAAACCTTCTACTTCATTAGTCTCTACCTAAAAATTAAATAAGAATAAAATTATAATAAATAAGATAATTAATATTAAAGAAGTAAGCTTAACAAAAACTTTCATTCTTCTTTTATATCTCTAATCTTTTTCTCTATTTTCTCTCTAATATCACGTGATCTTTATCCTCTCTCTCAAATTTGTGTTTTTTATCCCACATTAATTACAATTCAATTATCATTCTTTCCCTTCAAATTTTAACCAATTATATAATTTTAGATATAAATATCAAATCATCTATTTTTCTTTCTTTCTCTCTCCCTTTCAAACACCAACACTAATAAAACCTTAATTGATTATTTTGTTGATATGATTTTGAAGAATTCAATAATATAGAGAGAAATTGATTAAAGTTAAAATTTTTAAAAAGTTTTTTTCTTTATGTATCATATATACTAGTATTTAAATTTAGGAAATGCAAACACATTAAAAAAATTAAAAAAAGAGTCAAACACCATTAAGATTAAATGATAATTTAATTAAATAGTAGATTGAAAAGGAAAAAATATCAAACACCATTAAAATCAAATGATAATTAATTAAGTTTTTCATAACTATATTTGAAAGTGAATATGGATAATTAATTAAGTTTACTATAAAGGTATTTGAAATTGAATATAAAATATAATAATTTTTTTTTAAATTATAATTTTATCTCTATTAAATAAGAGATGAAGATTAATGAGATAAAAAATAGGGTTAAATAACGTCACCTTCTAATAATAGCATTTTATGGTATGGTGCTATTGGGGTTGCTTTCTTGCATGTTTCCAAGTATAATAACGGCGTTTTCATTATTCTTCTTCTTTTATGTTCAAGATTAAATGTATGTTGAGTTGAATTGGAGAAGTGCCAAAGCGAAAGTAGCTTTATGCCCCGTCAAGTCATGTTCAATTTCAATAATGTTCTGCTATGTCAGTTTCGACAGACATCATTCTTTTGAGAAAATCTTTCTTGTAGTAGATACACCAAGTGGTTGAGCTGATGTGGTACATCTTCTCAATGGAAAGTTAGAAAAGTAGGATGAACAGTGGATTTTACCGTCCTTATCTCCCACTTTTCTAACTTCCATTGGACAGATACATCACATCAACCTAGCCACATAATACATCCGTTACAGAAAAGTCTTTCTCGTTTGTTTTTCATGGGGAATAACAATAGGATAGGCCCCCACTATATTTATTAATGTAGCTAAACCCCACTTTATGTCCTATTGAAAGGGAGTGCTCAAGTAATTTGTTAAAAAAATATGACCAAAAATCATCATAAATTAATTCTTATCAAAATATAGTAAAGAAGAAAGTAAAAGATAAAATTTAGAATTGAAATTTGCAATTTCTAGCTATAAGGAAGGGAAGTTTTATAATTTTATTTTCAATTTGGAATAGAATTATTATACTCATGTTAGTATGTAATAATAAAGCACCGTTAAAAAAGGTTAAAGCAAGTGACAAAAGATTAGTATTCCGTTATTGACACAACAACAAATTTCCTGAAACGGACTTTGATTTCCTGTACTCCATAGTCAGATGCCAATCACTTGAGCTTCTTCTTATACTTCATTTACTTAACTCTCGACACCCTTCGCACAACTCTCAGAACTCTTCACAACTTGATCACTTATGAGGCAGTGATCTCATCCTTGGAAGATGGCCACATATGAACTGGGACTACGACAGGATAATGATATTTTTACCAGGCTCGGGTATTACAACTGGGCTCGAATGGAACTGGTTCTTGGCCTTATACTAATGTTTAGGGATAGCAATTGTAAGCGGGCAGGTCCACGTACCCGGCTCCCCGGCCCAAAAATATTCGAAAAATTACCTAGAATTTCGGGGATTGAAACCGGGGCGGGGAAATATTTTTTTTGGAGACTGTTAGGGGCTAGACAGGGAGCGGGGATCATGTTCTCGAGACCCACTCAGAATAATAAATTTTATGTGTAAATTGAATTTATAAGGTTTAAAAGCCCAACTCAACTTAATATTCCAATAATTTTAATTAGCATATCCAATCTAAAGCACAAAAGTATAAGCCCAACCCGAATACAAAACCAATTACAATATTTGTATAAAAATTGTTTGGGTAATGCGTAATGTGTTTATGTTATTGTTAGTTGGATGCTTAGGTTGTTTGTGTTTAGAAATTATACTGACGATATTAGATGTTAATGTTTGGATATTTCAAATTATTATTTATCTTATGTTATTGTTAATTGAACTTCAACTTTAAATTAATGATTTCTTAATTCTTATATGTATTTTCATCATTGATATTTTAGTTAATAATTGACTAACTTAATAAAAAAATTTATAAAAGTATTTATACTTTATAAATATAATGAAGCTAGATTTAATAATTTAATAAAAATTAATATATGCAAAAGCAATGTCCAATTCAATAGAAAAAATTATAAATATAATATTAACAAAAATAATAAAAAGTGTTAATGGGGCAACTTGAACCTTGGTTCAAGAGAGGACTTATCCCCCACTTACCACAAGGCTACACTACACTCATTTGATATGTATTAAACTTAGTGAGAAAAAATTTATAACGACAATATTAACGAAAAAAAAATATAGTCGTCGGTGGGACGGCTTGAACCTGAACATTGAAGGGAGACAAAGAACCCTTGACTACCAATAGGTCATAACCACATTTTGGGTTGGATATATGAAACAAAAATACAAGTACTAACTGATATGCCGCAGGAAATTGAAAAAATAAAAATCGAGGAAATAACTCGCGGAATTCAACTCCCCGGTCCCGGAATAAAACTCACCAGCCCTGCCCTGCTCCTGGAATTTCCAGGAAAATTTTTGGAGAATTGAATTCTTTGCCAGGGTCGGGGACGGGGAATGGGGTCTCGAGACCGGGCCCGGCCCCGGGTTTTTGCCGATCCTACTAATGCTGCTCAGCATGGTGAGGCTGATGAAGCCTCATGCAGGAGAAACACGAGATTCGAGAAGTTCTACCACAAGGAAGCTACCATGCTTTTATCTCAAACGGGCATGTACGATCAATATTTTCCTGCTTAAGATGTTTTTTTCGTATAGGGGTACAATACAACTGTATGCTCGTTACCAATTTCCAATCAACAATTGCAATGGCCTACAACTGCTTCTCCGAGACTCAACTAGGTCAGCCATTCCCTCCCTCCAAAACTTGGTAGATTGTCTTATAATGCATTTTACAATCATAAAAGATGACTCCTCCGACCGTTCCATGACGTTGGTGCCAATTGCAGTGGACATGGCAATTATTAATTAGCAGAATCTTCATATAAACAAGCTGTGGAACTGGAGGAAGAGATAATAGAGGCTTCATGTCCGGAAGAATAATGTTCAATCTGTTTAGAAGGCCTTTCTGTTGGGCATAAAGGTACTCGCATGCCCTGCAGGCATTTCTTTCATCACAAATGCCGAGTCTTCCAAATTTCTCTTAATCACATATATGATTAATGAATTATTAATTTCTTCATTTATTATTGATATTATAATTATCTTCTATTTATCTATTTTTTTTATTATTATTCTCGTCCCTCTTAAGTAAAACTCTTTTTTTTTTAATTCATAAAATTTTTAGTTACAAAAGGAAAATCTACTCTCTCTCTCTCTCTCTCTCATGACTTACGCTTTTTAACATATAAATTACGTAAAATGTCTATAAATTTTTCATCAAAATTGGAAAAGTTATAATGAATTCTTAGGGACTATAGTTTAAGATTATAATTAATTTTTTCAGCTTTTTTTATATATGTTATTTAAGTAACATATTTATGCATTTTTATTTTCTTGATTTAGATTAATCGATATATATATATATATATATATATATTATTGCTACTTTTTCAAAATGTATAAGAATTCATATTTGATTAATATTAGTAACCTTAAAAATTAATCAATTAAGATATTTCTCATATTTAGAATTTAATATAGTTTAATATTTCAGCGCCCCCGAAACCAAAATTCTGGATTTGCCACTATGGCCGAGGTTAATTTGCATCTCTGTCTTTGTTTGTTATGTAAATTATTTGCATGCATCCTCTAATCAGAATTGTAGGTTCGTCTGTGTCCTGTCATCCCTCATGACATGAAAATCTTGCACCAAGATCAAGTATGAACTTAAGCTTTCTCTTAAGTTAGTTTATCCCTTTTCTTCTGTCATCACTCTTTTATTACTGTAATATATATTACTAAGAATTGGCCTTCCTGTGAAGATAGTTTGGATCTGTTGATTCTGTCTATTAAAATATTAAAGCCTTTAAAAACCATAAGATAACTTTAATACGAACTTGAACCAAACGTTACTTTTATGGGTGCCTTTAGGATGGGGAAGGATAAAAAAAACTCTTCCAGCACTCCTGACTCAACTGGCATAGCGATCACCAGCAGGGTGGAAAAACTATAATAAAAAGACAGTAGCAGACGACCAATGGAGGCAGCAAAAGTGAATTGTCAAGATTTAAATTTTGATTTTGCAGTTTTGGAACATTGGTATTTTTTTTAATATTCTGAATAATGGTTATACTATCATCCTAAAAAGAAAAAAATAATAATAACAAAAAAAACCACAAATCAGTGTAATAATGCACATTGCACATCTTTTATCGTCGGAGGCTGCATTCATCTCCCTCATGATCTGGAAAGAGGGAAATCAGATAGACATATAATGTAGATATACCCTTCCGCTGCATCACTGTATGACTTGGTTTGTCTTGACTGAAGTTAATTCTCGGTATTTCCATTTTCTATAGACTTTAACATCAGTTTACTGGAGGGGACCTGTAATATGCAGGAACAGTTGCAGGGAAGAACATTTGCCTCATGCCTTCTGCCTTAATAATTGGGAAAATGATACCTGATGCCCCCTGCAATTAAGTAAATAACATTTGAAATAATTAGATTTTTTTTTTTTTGACATAGGGTGAACTTATTGCAAATGCGATAAGAAAAAAGAAGTGGGGCAAATAAATACGCACTGAAATTATTCTAGCTCCAATCCAGATGCGATGAGGCGAAGGAAATGGCAGTAATAAGCGGCCAACACCATATATTGCAACAGCAAAGAAATGAAGAAACAAGCTCAGTGGCTGAGGGTTTAAACCCGAGAGCAGAGAGACTGGTCCTGATGAGCATATTCCTCCAAGACTTAGATAGTCAAAGCAAGCCTCTCGCATTTCCTTCCTCGCTTCATCAGGGGAAGCACAAAACACCTTGTACAGGGCACCGGCCAATGTATTTATTGTGGACGCGACTGGCTGCAAATTCAAATATCCATGGACAAGAGTTCAGTAATGTTACAAAGATTGCTATCTTTTTACCATATTTACAACATACCTTACGCAATGTGTAAAAAGATTCAAGGTATTTGCTGAGTGCTGCTGCATTAGTCAGGCTAGGTAAAGGTCTAAGAAGGTCTCGCAGGACAACAATATCAGACAATGCCACAGTCATTCCTCCCCCAGTTAAAGGATGACGCATGTTAAATGCATCTCCCATCAAAAGGGCTCCAGGAGTAGGATGGGGAGCAGCTGGCATGCTTCTGTTTGGCATTGTCCTAATATTTCCTCTGTCAACGGCAGCTACAAAGGAATCATGAATTTCAGGAGGAACCTACAACATAAATGGCAAGTAGTCACATGAGGCACCTTTTAAACATAAAGCAGAAGTGAATGCAAATTTTAAAATAAAAGTTCAAAAAGACATGCTGTGGAAAAAAAAAGGGGCTTACAAGAAGTAAAAGAAAATGAAGTAGAAATATATACCTGAGGCGCCACCACTGTCTTCAAATAGTTTGCCATTTCACCACTGGAAATGGATGGAACCTTCTGACCAGGCACATCAACCAGACAACGAACTTCGTTTCTACTGATAGGATAAAATAAAATTGGGGAAGGGTCTGCTAATATAACATGCCCATGATTTGCATATGGAAGTTGGCAATTTTCTAGGACCAAACCAACAAAACAAGAGGGAACATCCACCTGACATATCAAATTGATGTTAGATTTCAGCAATGAAGACAACTAATAACATAAATATATAGCGCAGTCAACTCTTGTCACTTGTCAGTACAATTAAATTCTTACATGATCAATGGTTATCTCACCTTCGGGTTGCAAAGGGAGCGACGCAAGTTTGAAAAACAGCCATCACAGACAATTGTTAGAGGAGCATAAGCTATCAGTTCTTGACCAGACTTAGTCTTATATTGTACACCTTTAACAGTCCCCTTTTCTTCAACAAGTGAAGTGACTGTTCCCTGCTCCAATCTTACACTAGTAAAAATAAAGAAATAAATAAGTAAAAGGGATAATTACAGATGAAAAGCTAGATTCATAATATTAAAGAAGATAATATCAAGACAGGATTCATGCTTTGCCACATTAGTTATTAATTTCAAAAAAATAATGGAAACTGGAAGAATTTAGTTATCAGCCAAATGACTTTAGGATCAAAAGGTAACAAGGATCTGCCCTTTGCAAGTTTGACATGCTGCACTTTGGTTACAACTCCCAATGATTTCTGACTAAGTGCATCACTAATTTGAGCCTTCTAATCGTGCAGAGAGTCAAACTATTTTCTAAGATAAACGTAAACCATCTCAAAATCAACTCAAATCTTAGAGCATAGATAATTCTTATAATGGAACAAGAAAACTGGATAGAAGGAACATATTAAGCCAACATTCTATTGATATAAAAAATGTGAGATAAAATATACTTTGGAAGGGAGGCAGCTTTCTCCCTCAGCCTCTGTACGAAACGCCCATTGTGAAAGCTTCTCCCTGCAACATCCGAGTGATAGTTTTCTAATGGATATGATAGTTGAGTATTTCTTCCATCCTTGAAAAGAGCATAACCAAAAACCCGCTGAGCATCAATTTCCTCCAAGCAATCTGCCCAAAAATAAATATAGAAATACATGGTTCAATTAAAAACGAATTTCAGTTATGTTTGAAGCTAAGCAATTTTTAAAATATCAATTTGTTTGGTGCCAATTATTATCTTGAAGCAACAAGTAGTAGCATTAAATACTTCTCCACAAGTACAAAGTTTAGACTTCGCCCACCTTGAAGTCCTAACTCAATTAATTTGAGGTAGCCCCCTGGCTGCAGCAACTCACCAACAATTCGGTCAGGCTCTGATAAATCTCTTTCAATCACATGCACTCGGCGTCCATCCTGCATTTCAGTTATAATCAGTTCTCAAATGAAAATATAAAAATAAAATGAACCTAAATTTCAAGATAGACAAAGCACAATAAATGGCAACACTACCCAATCTGATGCAATATGCAATTGACACTTTATTTTAAGAATATTAGGATCTAGTTGTGGGCAAACTAAGAGAAGATAGGGGCAGAAGAAAATATAAAATTATGGTAGGCCTTCTATATCTATTCAATATCAAGGACAGAAAACTATTGAATAATATTACATATTGGGCATCCATCAAAACTCATGAAATCCAGTTAAATCTCTAAACAAATAGCTACTAGGTCTCATACAAATGGTCCTTGTGCATGATAATAAATGTGCCCTTAAATAATGAATATGGCGTAGTTTAAGTTATAGAACAGATATTATGATTCGTCCTACTTCATTCTTATCTATACACATCAGTTGTTCAACAATATATATAAACAAAATTTGACAAAGACTTGAAGTATAATAGACTTGCATCAGAGAAAGAAGTCATTGCAGAACATAAAACAGGTCAATTTATGGCATGCCCCACCTTACAGTGTGAAAGCATATAGTTGGTTGCCAAGTAATGTGCTGATATGCAGTAGCAGACAAGTACAAATACAAGGGTGGATACAAAAGGATAGCTTCCAACAGGGCATCATCTTTATATTCTCACTAACAATAGGAATCTCACAGGCATAGAAGGTTGAGATGTCACAAGAAACACAATTTTTTTAAGGCACGAACAGTTTATTTCTATCAATTCAAATCACAAAAGCATCCCGTTATCATCCAGAACCAATAGACACTTAATTAAGAAATAGATTAATGGTGTAAATGAAACCAGATTTCCTATTCATCAAATGTGGCTTCGTGAAGGAGCTTAAAATAATAAGTAAAATTTCGATAATACGTTACGCTTACATCTATTTGAGATGTAAAACCTTGGAAAAATGACCAATTCCTTGGAAGAAGACCAAAACCTTAACCGTCAAGAGTGATTCGTATTATATCAATTTATGATACCATAATCGCGTTGAAAAATTATTCATCACATATAATTCAGTGATAATTACGACGTCACAAAACGATTTTGAGTAAATAAAACATTGTTAATTAAAAAAAAAAAGTAGTGGAATCTTTATTAACCTGATACTTCCATAATCAATAAGCATCAGAAATTACAATCTGAACCTATCAGCTCATCGGAAACTCCAGCCACAACCACACAATTTTCTGTTGGAAAGAAGTTTATATAATTATATAAACTAATAATCTTTTGCATTCAAGTAAAAAGATTTAAAAAAAATAAAAAAAATTCGTGGAACTTCGTAATGAGCTGAAACAATTCAAATTCTCATTAAACAAATTATAAAAAAAAAGGAAAAAATTCCGTTTGGTTAAGGAGAAAAATGACGGAAAATAAAGAGAAGGAATGGATATACAACCTTGCCGAGAGTATGAGCCAAAGCGGCGCCAGCGACACCGGCACCGACTATGATGACGTCAACATCGGTAGAATGATCGGATCCGCATTCTCCATTAACAGAAGCGGTGCTCTTGACGCAGTCATTTATAGTTTCCAACGAATCTCTCTTGCTTTTCATAACAAAATTATACAAAACAAAAAGCCACAAATTATACAAGGCAACCAAGCCTATCACCGACCCGAAGATGAGTCCCCACGTATACTGATCGGCCATTTCAAAACTAATAGAGTATTGAACGACAGCACGCAGTAGCAGAGACCACCAAAACGACGTCGCTGGCAAATAAGGACGAGAAAAGACGAGTCTATCTCCCTCCTCAGCCTCCTGCTTATCTTATGGAATTGAATTTGTTTTGTTTTTGTTCTCTTCTCTGCTTCGCTGGCTGATGATTGTTGTGAATGGGGTTGGGTTTGGCTTACAGAACACGAGTAGTGTCAGGTAAGAATCTACTCGACGTTTATATATATACCCCTCTCTCTCTCTCTCTGTCTCTCTATCTCTATCTGTGGGGTCGGGTCCACAGGTTGGATCGTACAAGTTACAAGCCGCCCAACGCAACGCAATGCAATTAGCTCCCAGTCACCTCCTCCAATTACGTGCGCTTATAGATTCTAACCTACGCCATCTTGTTATGGGGCTTAATGTACGCACCCTTTTCTGATTGGTTAAATTTTATCCTTGTTTTAATTAACAAAAAACTATATTTGATTTTTATCTCTTTAACGTCTATCATTCGTTTCCGATTTCCTCCTGCCAATTATTAAAGTTGGGCCCATGTTCAAGTTAGATGTAGTTACAAAATGTTTGACGTTTTTAGTGTGTGATTTGGACAGTTCAAAGACCAACTCTAATTCAATTAGAAATGTTAAGAGTAAGAAATCTTATTTTGTATATGGAATATAACTATATGGTATAGAGTAATAGGTGTGTGTTTGGCAGATAATTGACTGAAATCGAGCATGGTATTTTGTTTTCAAAACCCGTGAAAATTAAAATCAAAGGCAATCTGTAGTGTTATATATATGCCAGTCAATGTCCTCATCATGAAGGCAGTTCACTTAATTATTCACCATTTTAATAAGATGATTTAAAAGTCTTCATCCACTAAAACGGCATTGGCTTCTAATTCTAATTCTACGCAAGTGTCCATTCCTGAAAAATGAACCATTACCATCAAGTTGTTTGTATATATCCAATAACCATCAACTTGACATTTGACAAATTCGCTTAAACAACGTAGAGAGATTAAAGTGAATTTCATAGGATTGCAACGTATAATTTATAGATCACTAACAAAATAATAATAATCATAATTTAAAGACTTAAAGCCATTAATATAACAAAATTACGGACTTTATATGAATGCAAGTTGATGGACCTCCATAATTTAACTAACATAATTTATGTCATGGATTTGGTAATTAACAAACATCTAAACTTTGAAATTTCCCACAAACAGTAGGTCAAGCAAAGCACTACGTGATTTTGGAAATAAAGCAGCATCATTTGCTGCAATGAAACTTTTGCTTTCCTTTTTTTTTAAAAAAAAAAACAGAGAGAGAACAGAAGAGCTAAGATGTAGCAAATTAAAAGTATTTGTCATTTATGTGGAAAGAATTCAAATAACTTTTTGTATTAAGGTCAATGGAAGAATGGTTCTGGTGGGCATCCATCAAACAAGAAATTTGACGTGCCGGCGTGCCACACATGCTTCATGGTTCATACAGCTTTCTTTCTTTCTACGCGGAGACGGAGTCCACGAGATGACGATAAAAGAATAAAACTAGTCTCAAGTCTTTCGGCTAATCGCTAAGTAACTTCGCTAACTGATAAAGTCCAGTCCAGTCACCTTTCTCATCCTCTTTTTAATTAATAAAAACTATATCTATATAAATGTGCAGTCTTGTATGATTGTATTTTCGTTCTTCATAGCTATTGTTCTCTTCTCTACGAGTAAAGAGATGATAAAAAGTCTTTCTTTATTGTTATATATATATCGGTTCCCTTTCAGTTTCAGAAAAAGAATTATCGCGTACGTTATAGAGTTAGTGCTTTGGCGAAGGAGATTCCAAATTCCCATAATAAAAATATCTTCAACCAACTATTCAGGCTAGCCACCACGAAGATTTTTCAAATAACTTTCAAGAAAATAATCATATACAATCTTACTTCCTCGTCATGGAATTATATATATTATTTATCTCGAGTCTTATCTGTGACATTATCAAAGTAATAAAATTCTTAGTCAACCCATAATAATAAATATCACAAAATAAACATTATACCGGTGTATTTAGTTTTTTCTTTCAACTTTGTTTGTGTTGAACATAATTAAAATGCTGGCACGAGTAAGTGGGCGGGTAGTAGAAGAGTGGAATGTAGAATTCACTATCATCAATTAGTTGGGATGGAGTCAATGGACTTATCAATGCGTGCATGTTAATATATGTGTGCGTCACGAATCTGGTTAGTAGTTATTAGCAAATAGATATTTAGAAATTTGAGTTGACAAAGCAATACAAAGGCATATAAATTCATTATGGATTCACTATAATAAAGATGATCTGGAGACAGTCAAAAAAATTTTTTTTATTTAATTTTAGATTCAAAATCTAATGATTGTATTGGTTCAATAGAAATAATTATTTATATCACTGATGCAATATAAAATTGATAAAAATAAATTATAATAAATAATTAAATATAGGTGATAGGATATCAAGATAATAATATCACATTAATTTAGTTATTATGATTTTATTTTTATGAATATTATATATAGGATGCGGTGATCAGGCTTTTAGAAACAGGGTATTCGGCGCCCAGCCCAATCTTCAAATGGGTGGCCCAAAAGTACATCGTGACAAGGCAGAATCTGAAATTTTAAGAATAGTGTGATTTTTTTTTTTTAATTACTGAAAAGTAATAATAATAAAATATTATGTGTTGATAGGTGGAAAAAAAAAATTATAACATAAATGTGTCTACTTGCTTGCAGGTCCGATTACAAAGACCACCCTTAACAACGTGAAATCTGCTTCTCAAAAAGGCTGTAAATCGCTTCGCTTCCTGTTTTAACCAACTAAAGCGGTTTCTGTGCTAACTGCTCCGGAAGGGGCGGGGTCCCGCAAGGGTTCCTCTGTTCTGGCTGCATATGGGCCTGAGGTTGCTTGCGCCGTTTATGTATGATGAGGTATATTTGTATTTTGTATTTTGTATTTTTTATATTCTTGTTTGTTTAATTATTAATGATATTAAAATGCGTCAAACGCGAAGGAGGCAGCTATTGGCAACTGCAATCTGCGAAGACTATTCCTTGACGCAGTAGTTACTGTTGGCACATAAACTACAGGCAAAAGCAAGCTGAGTTCAGTTACATTTTCTTTCACATATATTCTGTATCACTTATTTCCTCCACTTTGTCTTGAAGTAATTGGAGTAATGTGCGGGAACAGTTGCAGGGAAGAACATTTGCCTTACGCCTTCTGCCTTAATAAGTGGGAAAATGATACCTGATGCCCGCTGCAATAAGTAATTAACATTTGAAATAATCAGAATTAAAACAAGAACGGAGGGTGAAATTATTGTGGATGAGATAAGGAGGAGGAGGTGAGGCGAGTAATTACGCACTGAAATTATTCTAGCACCAATCCAGATGCGATGAGGGGAAGGATATGGCAGTAACAAGCGGCCAACAGCATATATTGCAACGCCAAAGAAATGGAGAAGCAAGCTCCACGGACAAGGATTTAAACCTGAGAGCAGCGAGACCGGTCCTGATGAGAATATACCTCCAAAACTTACAAAGTCAAAGTACGCGTCCCGCATTTCCTTCATTGCTTCATCAGGGGAAGCACATAACACCTTGTACAGGGCACCGGCCAATGTATTTAGAGTGGATGCCACTGGCTGCAAATTCAAACATTTCATGAACTAAGTTTACTAATGTTACATAGATTGCTATCTTTATACCAAATAAAGGAAAAGTAAGTTTAATTCTAATAATATACAACGTGCAAAAAAAAAAAAAAAAATTCATGTCGACAAATTCCCCTTATGTTCGACATTCAGGAGGCTTGATAATGTAAAAGAGAAAAACCTACAAGACAGCAGAACATATAGCATCAAACACCTGCATATTTACAACATACCTTACGCAATGTGTAAAAAGATTCGATGTATTTGCAGAGTGATGATGCATCATTCAGGCTCGGTAAAGGCCTGAGAAGGTCTCGCAGGACAATAATATCGGACAGAGCCACAGTCATTCCTGCCCCAGTGAAAGGATGGCGCATGTTTAATGCATCCCCCATCAAAAGGGCTCCAGGAGTGGGGTGGGGAGCAGCTGGCATGCTTTTGTTTGGCATTGTCCTAATATTTCCTCTGTCAACGGCAGCTAAAAAGGAATCATAAATTTCAGGGGGAACCTATAATATAAATGGCAAGTGGTCAAACGAGGAACCATGTTAAACATAAAGCAGAAATGAAATGCAGAGTTTTAAATTGATCAGGTTCAAGAAGACATGCTGCGACAAAATAAGGGGTCACAAGAAGTAAAAGAAAATGCAGTAGAAATATATATATACCTGAGGAGCCACCAGACTCTTCAAATAGTTTGCCATTTCAGCACTTGAAATGGAAGGAAGCTTCTGACCAGGTACATCAACCAAACAACGAACCTCGTTACTACTGATAGGATAAAACAAAATGAGGGAAGGGTCTGCTAATACACAATTCCCATGATTTGCATAAGGAAGTTGGCAATTTTCTAGAACCAAGCCAACAAAAGAAGATGGCACATCCACCTGCCAGGGAAAAGAAGTGTTAATTTTCAGCGATGTAGACAAGAAATAAGGTAAATATATAGTGAAGTCATCTAGGTCAGTTGTCACTTGGTCAATACAGTTAAATTCTCATATGATCAATGGCTATCTCACCTTAGGGTTGCAAAGGGATCGACGCAAGTTTGAAAAACAGCCATCACAGACAATCGTTAGAGGAGCATAATCTGTCAATTCTTGACCAGATTTAGTCTTATATTGCACACCTTTAACAGTCCCTTTTTCCACAATAAGTGAAGTGACTGTTCCCTGCTCCAATCGTACACTAGTAAAAATAAACACATAAGTTGAAAGGCATAATTACAGATGAACAGCTAGATTTGTAGTATTAAAGAAGATAATATCATGACACTAATCACACTTTCGCTAGATCTTATTAATTCTTTGCAAAAACTGGAAACTTGCAGTTTTCTTAGTTACGCGGCTTTAGTATAAAAAGCAAACAAGGATCTGCCATTTACAAGTTTAAGATGCGGTGCACTTTGGTTTTACTCGCAATTATTTGTGACCAGAGTGCGTCACTAAATTGCACCGCGCAATTGTGCATGGAGTCAAATGTAGCTATTTTCTTAAGGAACATGCAATCACTTTGGAATCAACTCTAATGTTTAGAGCATAGGTAATTCTTATAATGGAACAAGCAAACTGGATAAAAGGGACATAAAAACAACATTCTATTATTGACGTGTGAAATGGGAGATCTAAAATATACTCTGGAATGGAGGCAGCTTTCTCCCTCAGCCTCTGTATGAAACGCCCATGGTGAAAGCTTCTGCCTGCAACATCTGAGTGATGGTTTTCCACTGGATATGATAGTCGAGTTTTTCTTCCGTCCTTGAAAAGAACAAAACCAAAAGCCCGCTGGGAATCAATTTCTTCCAGACAGTCTGCCAAAAAAAAAAAATAATAAATAAAATACATGGTTCAATTAATAAACTATTTCAGTCATGTTTGAAGTTAAACAAATTAATAAAATATGAATTGTTTAATGTCAATTACTATCATAAAGCACAAACAAGTAGCACTAAAGACTTCACAAATAAAAAGTTTAGGCTTCACCCACCTTGAAGTCCTAACTCAGTCAATTTGAGATAGCCCCCTGGCTGCAGAAACTCACCAACAATTCGGTCAGGCTCCGACAAATCTCTTTCAATTACATGCACTCGACGTCCATCCTGCACTTTAGTTATAATCAGCTTTGAAATGAAAATATAAAAACAAGAAGAACTTAAATAACAGAAAAAAAAGTCAGCTTGAGGATAAAGAGGCAGAAGATAATATACAAACACAGTAGACTATATCTACTCAAAATCAAGAACAGATTACTATTGTATAATATTACATGTTGACATCCATCTAAACGCAGGCAACCTGGTTAAACCCATGGAAAAATAGCTATTAGGTGTCATACAAGTTGTCCTGGAGAAGACAATAAATGTGCCCTTAACATTTATATATTATAACGGGTCCTTCTGCATTCTAATATGCGAGCATGATTTGTTCACAATATATATAATTATTAAACATATTAACTTTTTATATTAATACTTTTTCGTTGCTTTTAATATTGTTTAATGATTTAAAATATTATTAACTCTCATATACATTTTGGTCACTGTGTGTAATATTAAGAAAAGCTAAATTTATCAACGACCTTAGGTTTTATCAAAAACTGATTTTTCTTACTAACACAGCTAAAGTTAATATTTCGTACAACCAGGCAATGACAATCGAACACCAAAAATGAAAATAACAAAAATTGTGTGTTTGGTTAAAAGAAATTAAATGGCGAAAACAAAAGGAGGAAAGGATATACAACCTTGCCGAGCGTATGAGCCAGAGCGGCGCCAGTAACACCAGCACCAACTATAATGACGTCAACATCAGTAGAGTGATTGGATCTGCATCCTCCATTAACAGAAGCGGTTCTCTTGACGTAGTCATTTATAGTCTTATACAAGGCAAACAAAGCCAGCACCGAGCCTAAGACGAGTCCCCACGTAAACGGATCCCACATTTCAAAACTAACACTGAAAAATCCAGAACGAGGAACGAAGTAGCAGAGACTACCAAAACGACGTTTGTGAGTGACAATGAAGACGAGACGAGTCTATGATCTGCTCTGGCTCTCGCTTGTGCTTATGGAATTGAATTTGTTTTGTATTGTAATTGTTATCTTATCTACTTCCCTAGCCTGGCCAATGATTAGTGTGAATGTGTTTGGCTATTGACAGCCGAGTAATTATTTGCACCCCTAAGGCGAGCTCCCTTCCCCCGGATCAAAGTAACGTCTAGCACCTCAATTTTTAAATACCGTTAATCCATCCATTAAACAAATTAATTATTATTTATATTATAAAATTTTTTATTTATTTCTCTTTATAAAATAAATAAATTTTAAAAATAATAACAGAATTAAAAAAAATCATTTTTTTTTAATTTTATAGAAAGTGGTTTATATAAATGATTTGTAAAAAATGATTTTTTTAAAATAAAAATTAAAAAGAAAATAGTTTATAGATAAATAAAAATAATAGTCTAACTGGTTTTCTTTCTAATTTTTATTTTTTTAAATTTATATTTTTTAAAATAAAATTAAAAAAAATGGTTTGTAAATAAACTATTTAAAAAAAATAGTTTGTAAATAAAAATTAATGTTTTGAAAATTTTCTTCATTATAAAGAAAAATAAATAAATAAATATTATAATATAAATAAGGACAAAATTATCTTTCTATAATACATTTAATGGATGGACTAATGATATTTAAAAATTATAAATCTTTATGTTACTTTGTCAAAAGTTAGGGGGAGAGTGAACTTCATCCAAACATTAGGGAGAACAATTTAGTTACTATTTGACAGCCTATAGTACAAAGCACTAGAAGAATCGAGGTTTCTTTAGGCGGGTATATTATAAATATTCTTAACTCTCTAGTCATCACCACTGTTATTTGTACCGCCGAGTTGTAATGGATTGAAATTGAGCGTATCGTTTTGTTTTTAGATTAGATTAGATTGAAGATATTCTATTGTTATGTTCTAGTTCATGGAGGGAGTTCACTTGAGTATTTATCTTTTCAGTGATATTCTTTGAATTTGATACTTTATCTAATTTTTTCTTAAGGTGTATTTGAGAGTCGGGATTAGACTGAATTAGATTATATTATAATTTAAAGTGAGATTGGATACTAGACTAGATTGAATTATATAATATTATTTTATATTTGATGTAATATGGGACTAAACTATATAATATTATCTAATATTTGGTGTAATATGGGATTAAACTATTAACATAAATAATAAATTTTAAAGAAATAATTTTAAAAAATGAAATAATTTAATGTTAATTCATATTGAATTTCAATAAAAATTAAATATTAAATATTTGTATATAAATAATAATATAAAATATATTTTATATTAAAATTAATTATTATATAAAGTTAAATATAATTAAATATTGTAATTTATTAATATTTCGTATTTAAGTATTATTAGATTATATTTATTTTTATATAATTAGATTAACATTTATTTATATATTCCTGTTATATAAAATTTCTTATATAAAAATAAATTTAATTTAATAATACAATCAAAACTGATTTTTAGATATTTAAATATAATTAAAATGTATTACATTATATTATATTTATTATTTTATTTAATTTTGATTTTAATTAAAATTAGTCCTATCCCATGCTAGCCCATTCCCAAAACATGCCGTAAGGGTCCGACCGTTCATTACTCAACTTTTTTTCTTTTCCTTTCTATTTTTATTTTTACTAAAAAATGTTATTCAATAAAAATGGGTTTTGTGCATAATGGTACTATGATAATGGCTGTGAATTTAATGTTTATTCATTTTAATTGTGAAGTTTATGAATATAGAATATAAAATTATGCCTTTTCAATCAGAATAATCTCAATATGTGTTATAAAAGTATATGCCTAAAAAATCATGTGTTCCAATTCCAATAATTATTAAACCATCCAAAACTTTTATAATGAAATTACAAAACTCATTATAAAAATTTCATACAATTTTTTAGTAAACCTTGTTGGTGCCAATATAAAACACTATTGCATGTGCCATATGCATTATTCTTTTGGCCAACTTGTTGATAAAACTATAATGTTATATTGTTTCTTATTTTACTGTTTCTATAAGTATAATTTAGGAAGTATTTGATTCATAATAAATATCTCTTTAGATTATGACATTATTTGATGTATCCTAGTTAAATTTGGAGTGTATTTATTTGTGTCCTATTTCATTTATGAGTTACTTATATCACTTCTTAAATTATTGATCTTTATTCTAATTTAAGTTTGATTAAGATTTTTACAGGATTTTAAAAGAGATTACAATCGAGCATCCTACTATATATATAATGTTATTTTTACATAACTTATATATGGATGGTGTGTGTATGTCACGACATTTCAAGAAGCAAGAGGAGAGCTTAAACACAAATTGGAATGCTTCTTTGTTTTTATTGTATGAATGATTATTCATGTATGAGAGATTGTGATCGTGCATGAATTTTAATTAGGTCTATCTGAGTTAGTACACACTTGAGAGAACTTGCAAATTCAGTGTTTATGTAATTCAGTGTCAGACATCGTGGTTATGTTTCACTTAACAGTGTGTTATTAAGTTATTAGCGACAGAGAGAGGGCAATATTATTGGAGTTTAAGATATTGACGAGATTTTATTTTACAAAGATTAAGTAAGTGTGTGAGAGTGAGTCAGCACTGTAAACAATCTTAAAGATTATACAAACAAGAACTTAGTGAATTGCAGATCTAAAGCTGTTCGTGTATGTAGGTTTTATAATTGAACCACGTAAAATCATCTTGTGCCATTTTACTTGACAGTTTATTGTTTTATTATACATAACTTCATTCTTTCAGATATTACAATTGGTATCAAAGTAGGTTCACTAACATATAAGTAAAGAAAATATCACGTTGAATTGGAGGAATTGAGTTTATTCGTAATGGAGGATCTGAAACTCAACCACCTATTATTGATGATGGTAATTATTCATATTGAAAAGTAAGAATAATGATGTATATCAAATCTTTTGATGACAGGGCATGGACCAGCGTGCTTAAAGGATGGACATAACTAACAAGGTTGAATGCTTTTGGTGATTATGAATCTAAACCTGAGGAGGAATTGACTGATGAAGAATATCGACGTTCAAGCTGGAACTCAAAGGCTCTTAATGCAATTTTTGCTGCTGTGGACTTAAATAACTTCGGACAGATTTTAAGGTGCAAAGTGGCTAAAGAGACTTGGGACATTCTTGAGATAAAATATGAAGGTACTACATTTGTTAAAAAGTCTAAATTGATGAGACTGAATTCACAATTTGAAAACTTGATGATGCATAAGGATGAATCAATTTTTGAGTCCATTCGACTCATATATGCGTGCATCTTAATATTTTTGTGCACGACTTATGTGATTAGAGATCCTAGCCAATCAATATAAAATATTTTGTTGACTAAGCCAAATTATCTGACTCAAAAGCAAATAAAGGAACGGGGGATTCATTATAATAACGGTGCTCCGGAAACAAGAGATTTTTTTTTAAATTTTAGATTCAAAATATAATGATTGCGTTGGTTTAATAATTAATATTTGTAAAATAAATCATGCAAGTAATTAAATACAAGTGATCAGGTAGTAATATGATATATTATTACAAACTCTGTATACAAAATAATGTGATATTACTTATTTATTTATGTATCATCATTTTTTATTAAATAAATAAATTTTGTATTTTTATTATTTCAATCATCTTTATAATACATGAGTTTGTATATAAGAATTTATTAAAAAAAATTTGTACTGATAACATTATTCTAATGGTATCATTTAATTAATTCAGATTTCCTCGATAGAATGGCAACGGGCACATCGTGAATGGTGAGGGGCTTAACAGATAGGGCCATTTGGAGGGCAGCCCAATGTTCAAATGGGTGGCCCAAATGTACATACACAACGACAGGGCAGATTCAGAAATTAAAAAATTGCCAGCAGCGGGAAGCAACCGAAAATTGACAGTCAAAACTCAAACAGCAAAGATGAATTTTGAGTGCTCAAATCTGAGCCAGTGGAAGGAGGCTCTCTCGTCTTACCAAGCTCGTATAGAATCTCTCAACAAACCGGACCTTGTTTCACTAGACGAATTCTACCGTAACCAACTCCCTCCTCTCATCCACAATCGAAACCCTAACCCTCACATCACCACCTCGGAGCTCTCCAAAGTCATGCGATGGAAACTCGCTCGTGGCAAGTGGAGGTTCACACTTCAATTTCAACTCGTTTTCCTTCATGTTTTGTATAAGTTTACATCTTATTGATAATTTGAATCTTAGGCCGCGTTTGTTGGATTTCGTGTCGTCCTTGGACGAGTCTGTAGTGAAATCTGCTTCTCAAAAGGCTTTTAAGTCGCTTCCTGATTTATCTAAGGCAGTTTCTGAGCTAACTGTTCTGAAAGGAGTGGGTCCTGCCACTGCTTCCGCGGTTTTGGCTGCTTATGCGCCTGAGGTTGCGCCGTTTATGTCTGATGAGGTATATTTGAATATTTTATACGGTTGTTTGTTTTCGCGCTTAATTATTAATTATATTAGTAAAATGCTCATTGAAAAGGCTATGGAGGCGGCTATTGGCAATTGCAAAGACTATTCGTTGAAGCAATACTTACTGTTCGCAGAGAAACTACAAGCAAAGGCTAAGGTCGGTTACATTTTCTTATATATATATGTTATTTTTCTTCGTACAGTTAGTAGGTTTATTGAATGAATTGCATCACTGCTTGCCTCATCTTTGTTTGAAAGTAATTGGAGTGAATGTAGCGTAGAGATATCAACAACTAGCTTCATTGCCATATAATTTTCAGATGATTGTCTTGTGTGTCCTATTATATTTACAATTATTAAATTTTGGCTTTTAAGCTTGTACAATATAATTGAACAAATAAAATTATAATTAATGAAATATTATTGATTGTAATGCCAAGGAATAATTTAGTTGTGTCTTATACATTGATATGAGCTCTAGTCTATAATAATTTGGTCTCTGGCCTTGAAGGAGTTAATTTAATTTATTTAAAAGAATGTGATGAGCGAGGATCTCTACAAATCAGTTGGTTGCATGTATTTGGATGCGTCTTCTTGATGTGAAATCATTTAATTGAATAATTATTGAGAGCTTATCGAGATGGTCCCTGAAAAATGCTGTTTTCATGACCGTCTTATAGCTATGATGTCAATGACTTGTGGGGATAGAGAACTCCCTTGTGAGGTTCCTTTTTTCTTCTGGGACCATATTTATTTTTATTTAATGGCTTCTCTTGTACATTTCGATATTGTTTCAAGATCTGTATGCAAATTTCTTGAGCATCTTTTGTGCAAGAATTTTATATTTTTTAGATTCTGAATGTCCTAAAACTTTCAATTTTAGTGGTTTATCTGCTGTTTGTATCTATTTGTGGCTTTTTTGTGGTCAAATTTTTTGGGTTGAAATCCTTAGGTGGGAGCAAGCATATATGCCTGTCAATTTGTGAAGAGAGACAATGCTTTGCAATTAGTGGTGTTTCATGCTTTTTATCCACAGGAACCTTGGCTTGTTGTATGAAAACTTCATGAACCTCATGTCTCTTGTATTCTCTGAACAAAAAGACAGTGACCTTTCTGTATTAGTAAAGTTGAGGGTATCTTGCTTGGGATGAATTAGTAGACAAAATCCTATGATGTCCTTAGGATGATGCGGTGCTAGGTTCTTGTTTAGTGTCTTGTTTAATTTATAAGCTCACTTTCTTAATTCAATAGATTCTTGTTAAATAGAAGATTTAGATGAAATGCCAGATACAAGAAGCGTGGGATGTCATATTTAAATCAATTCCTTACCTTAGTGAACGAGATGATTCCAATTGGAAATACATTTTACTATCTAATTTCAGTCAGTTTATTTGCCTGGTAGTTTTATTTGTATCATTTAAGGTGTTTTCAGAAAACTAATCCACTCAGGAAAGTCATCATGATATACCAGATGAAGTTGCATCAATAATAAGGTTTAATGCTGATTATGTTAGTAAACATTTTCTTGTTTATACTATTTGTTCTTGTACAATAAGAAATCTAGTTAGAAGTGTTGATGATGATTTAATGGGGTTTTCAGCTAAGTTCGCTCTAGTTGTATGTGGATAGTAATTCCAATTAAAAAGAGATGGATTGTTGATAATCTTCTCATCTGCCATATCTTAGGAAATTGAACCTCCCTGTTGAGGCTCAATTGCATATTCCTCTGTGATGTTAGCAAGTCATTTTGAAGGATAAAGCTGTCAGAATTAGTAAAATGCCCAAGTTAAAGACCCATCATTAAAGCTCTATACTTCCAATCTAGTGCGGTTTAATACTCGTAGAAGGTTCAGCAGCCAGCTGGGCTTTATAGCCTGCACGTTAGCACAATCTAATATGGCAGGGCAAAATTACTGAATATCTGGAAGTGGTTACTTAAGTGTCAACTGAAGGTTGCCTTTCATTTGGAACATAGGCGGTTTTAGATGATAGGTTTAAATGCTTCAGATCAAATACTTGCATTTATTACTGGTGCGTCCTTGTTTCTTCTCTCTCTGTTTTTAGCTCTTTTGGCATTTTCCGAAGTTTTATAAGTTCCGTAATTAATGTACCATGGCTGTTTCTTTATATGGTGGAAGTTACTTGTTTCAGGAATTAGGTTTAGAAGAGAATTCCTTCACACCTTCGGATGTGGAAAGGGCTCTATGGAGTGCTGCCATAGGGGCCAAGTTGCAAACTTCAAAATCTGATCTAGAACCTGAGACTAAGACAAAGAAAAACTCTAAAAGGAAGCGAAGACATTGACTCTAGTTGCTGCTTTTGGCAACAATCATCTGTCATGCAGTGGAGTTTACTGGCTTAACTTAAAAAATCCAACAGTATAACATTATTGTCTTGACCATAATACAACATTCATGTGTAAGGTGGATGGAACCAGAGCCACAAATCATGGGCTATGCCATCTGATTCTGGTACTGGTAATCAACCCTCAATCACTTGCACTCCACAGGTTCTCTGCAACTCACTTTTAGTTGTTGGGGAAGTTCATTTCCTACTTAACATTAGGGAAGTTTCTGCATCAGTAAAAATACCTCCTTTTTGAACAAAATTTTTAATTGTTGTTGTTGTTGTTGTTGTTATTATTGTTATTGTTATTATTTGTTAACCATTAATTGTAGGGAACGAACAGTTAGTAAAATCAATTGGTGATAGGTGGGTGATAGGGGGTAACAAAACCTTAAATGGATTTGCTTTGTTGGCTTATCGTTTTTGTGTGGCTTTAGCATACTAGGGCCCCGGAGAACAGAGTTCTCTTTGAACTACTAGGTATTCTCTTTGAAGTTTGGAGTGAGGTAGTTACACTTCGTGGTCCTCACCCTGTATTCAAAACATGTTTTAGACTCTTTCCATTCGTAACTAAATATTCCATTCCGGTATAGAAAAGTTTTTTGTTTTATTTTTTGTTTTCTACGTAGAAAACCTTCAATATAGGCCCATTTCTAGGGGTAATTTTTTTATTTAACCCCTTTTGGGGTCTCTTTTTCAAAATTGACCCCTTCTTGATATTTGCTTAATTTTGACCCCTTTTGGACATGAAAAGTCCAATTTATCCTTTAGTTAAAATGACAAGAGAAGAGAAGAAGACATCACAGAACGAGAACTCGCCCAAAACGGCTCCAACAGAACTCGCCTACACCAACTCTCCAAAACGGTTCTCCCAACTCTCCAACAAAACGGCATCTGAAAATTTTCCCACTAAAACAGTGTGAAGCTAGTAAGTGAAGATTGAAATCCAAGAAGTTGATTGTTGAATCCAAGAAGCTAGTGAGTGAAGGTATTCATAGTTAATTTTCTCTTGAGATTTGTCTTGAGATTTGTTTTTTTCAATTTTTATGTTTGACATCTGTTGAAGTGGTCAATGTTGAAGGAAATTAAGGCTTGAAGTGGTCCATTTTTTATGTAAGGATGTTTTGCACCTTTTTCAGAAAAGGGTCGTGCTGCACGACCCTTTTCTCCAAAGGGTCGTTTTGCACGACTCTTTCTCCACGTTTCTCCAAAGGGGCGTGCTGCACGACCCTTTTCTCCAAAGCGGCGTGCTGCACGACCCTTTTCTCCACGTTTCTCCAAAGGGTTGTGCAAAAAGGCCCTTTCTCCAAAGGGTCGTGCAAAACGACCATTTTCTCCAATTAGTGATGGTATATAATACTTTTGTCGAAATAGTCATGATGCATAATACTTGTCTAACGGTCGTGCAATAGAGTGAAATCTGTTTTGAATTAATTGTAATGTTTTGTATTGGTATTACAGGCTTTAGTGAATGGATAATGTTCGTTTTCCTATCGTGTATGATGGTGAATGGGTGTCAAGTGGCAGAGAATTTTTTTTCAATGGTCGTAGAAGCAAAGGTGTGACTTTGCCTATGTCAATAACCTATGAAGAGTTAGTTCGTAAAGTTTCTGAAGTCACCAATAAGTCATTAGAGGAAAACACATTTTCATTGCAATATGTGTTAAGGGCACATATTCCACTTCCTCCATCAATAGTAGAAAGTGATGAAGATTTGAAATATTTCTTGGAGGAAAACCTCAATGTGGACCCTTCAAATAGGATCCCCTTATATGCAATTGTTGAACCCCATTCATATGAAAATGATATTGAAAATGGTATAGGTTCGAGGGAGGGTAGTAACCAACTTCTTACCAGTGTTCCGTCAATATACCCAGAAGAACGTTGTCATGCAATTCCTTCCACTATTAATGAAGATGATGTGTTGGAAGAACCATTAATTAATACTGATCTCGATCCTAGTCCCTTGGATGATGTACAGAATTTTGATCATGTCGAAGCACCAGAATCGCGTTCATGTGACATTTCTCAATCTAATCGTGAAGGTTATTTTTGTAGAGGTAATGAGTTTTCATCTAATCAAGAAATAGGGAGTAATTCTAATTCATTGGGCACTTCTAATGTTGGGTCATCATGTAGACTTTCTGATAGTAACACCGATGTATATGTAAGCAGTGTGTTCAAGAATAAGAGGGATTTGCAAAACAAGATTAGCATTTTAGCAGTAAGAAGGAACTTTCAGTTTAGGGTAAAAAAGTCCAACAAAACCCTTTACAAGATAGCATGTATAGATGAATTTTGCAAGTGGCGACTTCGTGCCATGAAAATCAAGAATTGTGATCTTTTTAAGGTGACAAAGCTTTGTGACGTACATACATGTGCTCTTAACAATCTTGAGCGAGATCATCGTCAAGCTACATCAAAGCTAATTGCTATGGATATTCATGAGAAGTACAATAATGTTGGAGTGACTTATAGGCCTAATGATATCAGACATGATGTAGCAAAGAATTTTGGAATTCATATTTCTTATGGAAAGGCATGGCGAGCGCGGGAGCATGCGTTAGAGTTGGTTCGGGGTTCACCAGAAGATTCATTCAGGTTATTGCCAAGATACTGTCATACTTTAGAGAAGCATAATCACGGCACTATCACTCACATACATACTGATCCACATGACCATTTCTTATATTTCTTTTTTCCCTTGGGTGCTTCCATACGTGGCTTTAGAACTTGTGTAAGGCCCGTTGTTGCTGTGGATGGGACCTTTTTGAAGGGCAAATATAGAGGCACCCTGCTTGTGGCCGCATGCATGGATGGTAACAATCAAATTTATCCTTTGGCGTTTGGCGTTGTTGACTCTGAGAATGATGCATCATGGGAATGGTTTTTAACGAAATTGAAGGATGCTATTGGTTCCGTTGAAGATATTGTGATAATCTCTGATCGTCATAAAAGCATAGGCAAGGGGGTGGGTAAAGTGTTTCCTGATGCGCAACATGGTGCTTGTGTGTATCATATTTCACAAAATCTTAGGGCCAAATTCAAAGATGTGGTTATAAGTGATATATTCTTCACAGCCAGCAAAGTTTATCGTCAATGTGAGTTTGAGGACCTAATGCGACAAATTAATGGAATCGACCACCGTATTGCACAATATCTACACGAAGCTGGGTATGCAAAGTGGGCTCGTTCGCATTTTGATGGCAGAAGGTATAGTATTTTGACAACCAATATTGCAGAGTGCCTGAATGGTGTTCTCAAGGAAGCACGAGAATTTCCATTATGAAGCTAGTGGATCATATTATATCAGAGGTGTTACAAAAATGGTTTTGTACACGTAGGGAGGAGGCAATTAACATGACAACTCCACTAACAACATGGGCTGAAAAACAGTTGAAAAATAGGCACGAGGAAGGCCTTTCTTATAGAGTTGTTCCAATTAGCCTGCACGAGTTTACTGTCAAAGATGGATATTTAGATGGTCATGTAGACTTGCATGCAAGAACATGTAGCTGCCGAGAATTCCAGATTGAACAGTTACCATGCAAACACGTTATTGCAGTGTGTAGAGTGCGTAACTTATCAGTCTATAATTTTACTCATCACTTTTATAGGTCCGAAGTCTTATTGACTGCATATGCGGAAGCTATCTACCCTGTTGGTTCGTCTGAGGAGTGGGATATCCCAGATGATGTCGAGGCACGTATAATATTACCCCCCGCGAAATGTCGCGGTCGGGGTAGGCAAAAGAAGAATCGAATTCCATCGTTGGGTGAAGAAAGGACATCACGTAAATGTGGGCGGTGTGGTGGCAGAAGTCATAATCGGAAGACATGCAGGTCGACGAATCCGCTGTCAACCCAAAGAAATCCGGAGGCTCCATTAAATGATGCCGGTGGGGAGTAACCACATGTACCTACTGCTTTGTAAATGCTTTACTTTATGCTTTGGATGATGTGTGTGTTGCGATCATTTATAGATGTGTGTGTTGTAATAGTTTTGTTGGACATGTTAGTAGGGGATGTTGTTGCCTAATGACTTCAATAAATAACATTATTATTAAGTTGTTCTTGTACACCAGAATGCAATATGCTATTGTAATGCAATTTCATTTCTCTTACATTGTAATTTTATATAATATGAATAGAAATTGACAAGAGTGACATCTAAAACAGGGCAAAGCATTGTGTAATAGCGCATTTGTGTACATTAAGCAATCTGCATATGAGCACAACCCGGTCGTGCAGAAAATCAGATTGCATACTGCAATCTGCATTTCAGCTGAAACTCGTCCTGAAATGATAAAGCAGCCAATATAAATATCAATGCATGAGAGAGCCATAATTCTCCAGCGTAAACTAGTTATATTGGCTTTGTACAGGAGTCCATCATGTAGTAGAAATTCTGCGTTTACCATCTGCAGTAACAGCAGTCCAACCATCGGGCCACAGACCCGATCACGCCTTTAAGCATAATCAAATCAACCACCAATCTGGTTTTCTGCACGACCAGTCGTGCTGAACGACCGGGTCGTGCAGAAAAACAGATTGCATAATGCAATCTGTTTTTTAGCACGACCAGTCGTGCTGACTGCACGACCGGGTCGTGCAGACTTGGAGATTGCATTTGCAATTTGCCTTTTTGCACGACCGGGTCGTGCAATTAGCACGACGGGGTCGTGCAATTTTGGAGATTGCAAATGCAATCTGCCTTTCTGCACGACCCGGTTGTGCCGACTGCACGACCCGGTTGTGCCGACTGCACGACCCGATCGTGCAGAAAACCAGAATGCTTCACGACCCGTCTCCATTTGTGGCAAAACATTATCATGATCTCCCTTCACCCATTTAACAGAAATCCAGTGCCGTTCAACAGAAAATACAACTTTTATTGAATCTCCTCAACCAAAATGAGCTTTACAATTTGTCAGCTCCTCTGAGCTTTACATGGATACAAACGATAATACCATCACCAAAGGTTTTACTCTACAATTAATCGTTCCATCAAAATTAAATACATACATCCGAACGAGTATTACAAAGTTTCTACAATGCAGGATTTCACCATGGTTTGGGAGCTCATTTCCACAATCTCATATCGAACATGTCTGCCGCCAACTCCTTCCTATAGTTTCGAGCATGGTCTGGATGACGTATAACTGTTACAGACTCACCAGTAACCAGGCAATTAAGAAACATGATAACAAAAACTCCACAATCTCCACTACACGAGAACAAAACATAATGGTTAGTTGCAACTTGAAGAGTGGATATTACGATAAATGAAACAAGTTTAGTTTTAAATGGAAATAACCTTATTTGTTGTTATGGAACACCTTCGACTCGAATGACGGGCCATGGATCTGCACCACCACTGTTATTCCCATCAATGGCCTGTAGCAATGAAGGAATCATCCGGGCATATGGCGACAAGTGAATTTGAAATTCATCTTCTGCGTATAGAGTGTGGTCCGAGTCATATACATCGATCTTGCATTCTTTCATGTTAACATCTCCCAACACCCAATGACTTTCCCAACGTTTATTGGAATAAAAACCTAAGAAACAAAAGAATTGCCAAAAGACAAGTCATGTGAGAAAGAAGCTACAATAAAACTAGATATTAAGTGGTCATTCATCTTTGTTTTACTCACCCTTTCCGCAGCCGACCATGATGTGCCTTCAAATTTGGTTTCACCTTTAGCGTACTTGATGCATCTGTCATCATTCTCAGTCCATAGTGGTTCTTGTTTTTCAAATAATGAGAATTTTGCAACCAATAGTTGCTGCACAGCACACCTAACAGCTCAGTGAATCATTCGAAACAATGAATCATTATTTAGTACTAGTCATGGCATTATGATTACATATGTACCTGAAAAAAACAATCCATTATAGCATATTGTCCACCCTGATTTGCAAATCTGTGCCGAATGAACCAAAATGCGACATCTATATGCTGTAATCATAAAAACATTTTAGTTGAAAGTAACTTATAACAACCATGCACTAATATATTGACTTCCATACATACCGCGTCGGACAACCACTCTCTAGGTTTAACCATACTTCTGAAGAACTTCTTGTCAGCAACCACTGGCCCGAGTTCAACACTACATGACAAGCAATTTATGAGAACAACCACTTATGCTGCACGACTCAAAAGAAATTGAAGGATGATCCCAACTTACAATTTTCCGTCATCTTCTTTGTGACGTAGCCAAGTATTCAATTCTTTCACGTTGTCCTTCTCATCCGGTTTCTGTTTCTTCAATGGGTTTGTGTAAGGAGGTCTACACGATTGTGCGCGTGTTGTTGGTCGCTTACGCAAGTAAACCTTCTGTTTGTCACTTATAACAGTGACATCTGGTGGGGACATGTATGTGTTGGCTGGAATCTCCTTCTCACGTTTCTGTTCAGAAACAATATTGACAACGTCAACATTGTCAGTGGCAGTGTGTTCAGAAGCCGGCTCCCCCACTGTATCTGCATTATGCCACTCTCTCGACGGAGTAGTGAATGGGTCATCAAAAACCTGTAATCAACAATTAATACCATAACATGAGATGCTGAATTTTTTTTTGTAGATAACACAACAAACAAAGAAGTAAAAGTGTTATTTACCGGAGAAGGAGAACTATATTGCTGTTGGGAATCTCCGTATTGAACTTGTATAAATGAAAGGATTTGATTAATCGAGGTCTCCATCCGATGAAGTCTTTCGGTGATGTTATCCTCCCTTTTACGTTCTGCAGCATGAAGATAGCCTAGCTCACCCTCTATGTGGACGATCTTCTCATTCTATAAAACAATCAAGAAGAGAGAAAAATTTGATTGTTATGTACAATAGTCAAACAATAACGTTGAAAAGCAAATTAGGGAATGGAAAATATTACCATGCGATCCAATCGTTCTTCAATACTTGAATGCATGTCCGGCCCATGATACTCGGGATCCGCTACAGGAGGTGAAGCAGTAGGTGTTTTGTCAATTTCTTCATGGGGCGACGTGGCTCTATCTTCTGCCGTATGCTCATATTTTGGGCCCTCATCTGAATCGTGTTTAAATGTAAACCTCGTTTTTGTAATCTTAAGTTTTCCACAATGCAAAAATGTTAAAGTGTATGGGGTGGGGGACTCACCTGGTTGGGCGGGAGAATGACTTTTAGATTCAACCTACGAAATGTACGTAATCGAAAAGGTTATCAAATGTAATATACATCTTACTAAAAATACAAACATACTTATTCCGTTAGTCCATACCTCATATTGACGAAAAATGATGTCTTGCACTTCCTTATTGGTGTGATAACTTCTTGTAATCCATCTAAGAATTAAAGCACCCTCTTTTTTCAACCTAATTGCTAGTCTAGGATTACATTGCTCAAATGTCTCATACACCCACACCTATTACACAGAAAGAAGATATTATTAGGCTCTAAGATATTATTCAACGGACAACAAAAGGGAATACGGTACCACCATTTTACCTGAAATGCATACGGGAAACCATGCAAGTTATAATGCTCTCTGTGTGTGCTCTTCTGCAATTTCTTAAGATTCCATTTGCTATGTCGATCCTGAATGTTCTTCCTCATGCTGTTTAATGTCATGTCAAAGCATTTTCGGCCCCAGGGATATGCATTGAACGCATCGATATCATCAAGCAAATGAATATGGTCTATCTTAATTTTAGTTGTTGGTTCTTTACCCAACAATGCACACTCCAAGAAATACAACATTGCCAATTTTACTCTTAGCATGTCATCTTTATCTGAGCTTTGTTTGAATGCCGCTTGTAATTCTCCATGGTTGAACTTAACTCTTCCGCCCAGTAGACCATGACACAAGCTCTGCTTTTTGGGGACTATCTTTCCTGGATCATAACGGGAAAAATTTCCAAACCGTAACCCCGTAATCGATGCAAAATTTCTCCATGAAAATGTAACCTTCTTTCCATTGACAAGAAAGGTCATACCCTCATCGTCACTATCCACTTCCCGCAAAAGCATGTTGTGGCAAATGCACGATGAAAATTGTATTTGTTGCAGTCCCTCAAAATGGCCGAAGCATGAGTCTTTAAACAGCTTCATCTGTGACTTTGAAAGAGTTTCTCGAATCAAATATAAAACCTCATTGATCTTTGACCTACAGGTTATCTTTGCAGGAAAAAAATCAATGTCCTTCAATTGGGCCTGCAAGCATGATACCATTTTAATATTTAGTACTGTAATAAGAGTGAAGGAAAAATTTTCATGGAGATTTTCAAAATAGAGGGTGTTCCAACCTACCTCATCAACATTCATTTCTTCGTGTGGCCTGTCCTGAAGTGATTTTCTCCTTTCTTCTTCTGTCTTTCGCTTCTCAAATGATAACATCTTTTCTTTGCCTTTCTTCGTTCCCCTCGCAGTTGCTTTGAATTTCCTTGCTTTAACCATCTTTGAAAAAACCCTTCACATGTAACAATGTAAATCAACAATCTCAATCAAGATAAGGAATTAATCATACGGAATAAATCACATGTAGAAGGAAAACAAGAAAATTATCGATGAATCATCAATCATTAAAATCTTTCCCATCACCAATGTCACTTATGATAAGTATATAGGGAATTAAATCAATGACTTCAATGTAAATAATTAAATATCATGTTCAATATCACAAGTAAGCTGTTGTAGGCAAGATTTTCATAAGCATAAACTAGATTTTCATAAGTAATATTACAGTTTAAACTAAGTTTCAAAAAACTAAACTAGATTTGTCTCATTATAATCACAACATAACATAACATGCAGTCAGACAGATTGCATTATGCAATCTGCCATTCTGCACGACCCGGTCGTGCTGACTGCACGACCCGGTCGTGCAAAATGGCAGATTGAATAATGCAATCTGTCTGACTGCACGACCCGGTCGTGCAGAAAGGCAGATTGCATTATGCAATCTGTCTGACTGCACGACCCGGTCGTGCTGACTGCACGACCCGGTCGTGCAGAATGGCAGATTGCATAATACAATCTGTCTGACTGCACGACCCGGTCGTGCTGACTGCACGACCCGGTCGTGCAGAAAGGCAGATTGCATTATGCAATCTGTCTGACTGCACAACCCGGTCGTGCTGAACTGCACGATACCAGGCTCCGTGACAGTAATGGACGATTGCATATAAATCTGTTCTTGATGCACGACCCGGTGTGCTGACTGCACGACCCGGTCGTGCAGAAAGGCAGATTGCATTATGCAATCTGTCTGACTGCACAACCCGGTCGTGCTGAAAGGCAGATTGCATAATGCAATCTGTCTGACTGCACGACCCCGTCGTGGTGACTGCACGACCAGAAAGACAGATTGCATAACAAGAGCAATCTAACTACAGCATCCAAAGTAGCTTTTGGATCATTGAAATTTCGAAACTAACCGTAAGGGCAGAGGCAGAAACCATGAAAAACAATCCAATCTCGATGAAAAAAACTAGGCATACGATGAAAAGGAAAATGAATACAATAAGGCTCTAGATTTATACCCTCAGAAACGAGATTTCAAAATCCCAAGAGAAAGTTGAGTTTTTCTACTCCCACAGGCGCGACCACAGCAGCGGCACGGCGTCACAGCGGATGACTGAGATCACAGGGGCGACGAGCAAGTCACCACAGCGACGGGAGGAGGTGGGCACGGCAGCCGAACGACGCAGCGACGCAGCAGGCGCGACCGGCAAGCAACCAACAGCGCGACACACGGGAAGAGCAGCGACGGAGCAAGCCGACGATGACACGATCACACCAGAGAATAGCGGAGCTACGACTGCGGTAGGAGCGGTCCGGTGAGGGCAGCGGCGGAGCATGTGACGGGGTCGTGCAATTTCGGTTTTTTCCGATTAGAGTGGGGATTGATTTTAGGGTTTATGACATTTAGGTTTTGTTGACCTTTTTTAATTTGTTCAGGATAATTTTGTCTTTTCATATGTTACAAGGGGTCAACAATAGTTAATTTCGTAAAAGGGGTCATATATAGACAATGGTTTTTGGAAGGGGTTATATGGTGAAAATCGGGCCATTTCTAGCAACAATCCTGCTAGGCTGCTGATACAACCGTAATTCTAGTTGATTCGTAACGCTCAATTCATATAGGAAGTTTAGGTTTACTCGTTTAAAGCATATTCGAACCTTAGTTTGTTACATCATTGAGCTTCTGTAGACTGTAAGTGTAGGAGACCAGGAGTTCATCCGCGCATTGATTTTCAGGCGGTCAGAGGAAAATTGAACCAGGTCGAAATGGTCTTTATACCGACCTTAGAAAGTCTGATTTAAAAAGTAAAATTAAAGGAAGAACGAAGTGCTTTTTTTACCTGTGGCTTGAAACAATTATAATCCCCTGATAAGAAATTGTGGCATACGAGAAATTATGCGATGTTGAGGCTTTGTTTGAAAAGCAACGATAGCAACTAACAAACGGAGTAGCCGTTGCACGCAAGTATGCCTTAGACCCACATCCTGACATACATTATGCCATTTTTAAACAAAGCCCACCTGTCAAACATTAGAAACTAGTGGGTGCCTATTGTTGATGTCCTATGCCTTGTAACTTTATCTTGTACTTTCCGTAACGGTGGTGCCCTTTATCCTTTCTAACGGACGGAATCTTCAAAGCCCAAGGCCAAAAACCCATCACTTAAAAAAAGAAGAGGGAAAAGCTCCCACTTTCTTAATCTACCACAATTGCATACGTGTCATCAATTGATTGGCGTTTCCTGTGGAAGTTTCGCTGTTCACGTTGGTTCAGCATGAAAGGTAAGCCGTGACCGTGAATACTACTACTACATCCGTAAAGCTTCCTATAAAAGTCCGTTTCACTCCTTCCCCTGTCTCCTTTGTCGAGCTGTCCTTAAGGTTGAGGGCTTCAAATTCAACGGCCAAATCCCACCAAATGGCAATTCAGTCCTCGGCTGACTGGCCCGATCGCAAGTACCGTAAGAGTCCTAAGGCTCCTCTCCTCCCGCAAAAGTACGATGACTTCGAGGCTCACGAAGCTGGCATAGACGGCGCGTCACATTCAGGCGCCGTCTTTAATTTATCCACCACGATTGTTGGAGCTGGAATCATGGCTTTACCGGCTACCGTCAAGCAACTAGGCCTGATTCCTGGTCTAATTATGATGGTATTAGTTGCTTGGTTAACGGAATCGTCAATAGATATGATCATGAGATTCAGCCGAGCAGCCAAGTCCGCCACGTACTCCGGTGTCGCTGCAGACGCAATCGGCGGGCCCGGTAGGACGCTATTGCAGGTCTGCATTGTGGTCAATAACTTGGGCATGCTCATCGTTTACATGATCATCATAGGTAACTTATCTTATTTGTTTTATACGTTTTCTTTGTGATTGGTATGTTTTTGAAGTATTTTTAGAAGCTTTGACGGGTCAGTACATCTGGTTACGTGTTGGATGGTTGGTCAAGGGTCAGAAATGTAAATTCAAATAATTGGAATAATCTCATAGTTTTTTTGAACTGCAGGTGATGTGCTTTCGGGGACGTGGTTGAATGGGGTCCATCATTTGGGAGTGATCGGTGAGTGGTTCGGTCTCCACTGGTGGACTACACGCTTCTCATTGCTTCTGCTGACCACACTCTTTGTCTTCGCTCCTCTCGTGTCGTTCAAGCGCGTGGGTAGAGTCTCTTTATATGCATGTTAAATTAATTTTTTGAGTAACTTGGAAATTAAATTCACAGGAAAAATTGATTGGTAAAAGGGACATTGGAACTACTGTCGCGGGCTGAAGTGTCCAAGTTCCAAACCAAGACTATGCTTACTTAGAATTACAACTTTTGATTGCTTCCTGGATTTTCAATGTTTAAGTTTTTAATATTTATTTGAGTGTAACAACTTTGAGTAATGGTGATTAATTTCTGTACTTCATTTTGTTGGTAATGTCAGATTCATTGAGATACACATCAGCATTGTCGGTTGGTTTGGCTGTTGTATTTGTGGTGATAACAGCCGGGGTGGCAATTTTTAAATTAATCGATGGAAGCATTGGAATGCCCAGATTGTTGCCCAAAATTGTGGACCAGGCATCATTTTGGAAGCTTTTCACCACATTCCCAGTTTTAGTCACTGCCTATATTTGCCACCACAATAGTAAGTTGTGAAATGAAAATTCTATCTAATCTAGCTCATAGCACCATATGATATGGCAT
The DNA here is from genome assembly GCA_013180625.2 of Boswellia sacra. Classification (NCBI taxonomy): domain Eukaryota; kingdom Viridiplantae; phylum Streptophyta; class Magnoliopsida; order Sapindales; family Burseraceae; genus Boswellia; species Boswellia sacra. The sequence continues at coordinate 119,367 of SNVD02006000.1, forward strand.
TGCAATACCATGTTAAGTATTACTTTCTGTACTCGGTCTCTGAACGTTGCTTGAGATTTGCTTCTCTTTAACTCAACTTCATTCAAGTAGTTTTCATTATGGTATACAGGCAAATGCATTAACACCTTTTTTTGTTATTGATTTAAGAGGATTTTTAAAGAAGTGGAACTATTTCATGATGCTTCATTTAACAGGCATTCTAGTTTTAAGTCATTTGAAACAGGAAGTTTCATTGATTCATATTAGCAAACTCCATGAGGCACATTGTGTTAAACATGGAAGTTCATGATACCCAGTCACCTTTCGAGGTACTAAAGGACATGCTCTTTCACAGAGTGAAATTTGTTCTTTTTAACAACATGCGGATGTTGTTTTAGTTTCGAAATTGATTCATTGAAGACTTAAATTCCAAGATGTACTTGTTATTTTCTATTTTGCTGCAATGAGGGAAAAAAGGGATCAATTTGATTTAACATAGAGATACATCCCTAGTCAATACGTAGTCAAATTGCATATGCTTGGTTACTTCGGCTTCTAACTATTTGTTGTTTACTCCTTGATATGCTTTGCAGTTCACCCTATAGAGAATGAACTGAAAGATCCCACCCAAATCAAATCCATTGTTCGGACGTCACTCACGTTATGCTCAATTGTCTATGTTGCTACCAGCGTCTTTGGACTGCTCCTCTTTGGGGATCATACATTGGATGATGTGCTGGCTAATTTTGATGGTGACCTTGGAATTCCATATAGCTCATTGCTTGATGATGTAGTTAGAGTGAGCTATGCAATCCACTTGATGCTTGTTTTCCCAATTGTCTTTTTCTCCCTTCGCCTCAACTTGGATGGTCTTCTTTTTCCTTATGCCATTCCCTTAGCATTTGACAACCGGAGATTCTTCCTAGTAACAGCAGCTCTCATGGGATTTATTTTTGTTGGAGCCAATTTTGTGCCTAGCATCTGGGATGCCTTCCAGTTCACGGGTGCCACAGCTGCTGTTTCTGTTGGTTTTATCTTTCCAGCTGCCATTGCCCTTAGGTAAGTAAAAGTTATTAAAGGAGCGTAATTACTTTAATCCTGCTGTGCTGATATCAGAAATCATCAAAATTCTAGTGTCCTACATGCCTTCAATTTTAACGTATATTGGAAATGGCTTGTTACTGGGCTAGTAATGTTTCTGGCCCCTTGGTAGCCATTAAGTTGTCGTTCCAGAAAATGAAAAATGAAAATCCAATAGGGGTCAGCAACACACTAGCCTGGTATCATAGACTTGCCTCTCTATGATTGATTCTGTGCTATAGCTGCATTATTGAATTTGTGGCCATTAACGTCGCAAAAAAAGATAAAGTACTTAGCTTTTTTGACCTATGAAATTTTCTTAAGATTTGTAGCCATGGTGCAGTCATTTTTTCTAAATGGAATTATACTGTTTCTCAAGGAATATGATCTGATTCGAGAAAAAAGATTTAAGAAAGTAGTACTGAGAGTCAAGATAAGCATTTTAGAGCATTATTTTAGTTACATTGAATTTTATGAAAACTATAATTCTCAAGGGAGCTAATGGTAATTTACATTCATAACATAGCTTGAAGATAGCATGGATTTCTGAATTGAAGGTCAAGTAACAAAATGCTTTGTTATAGTTGTTCTACATAAGCAAAACCCATGTACGCAAATATTTTCTATCGACTAAAATAATAAATATTTTCTGATGCCTGTGCAGGGATAGATACGGAATTGCAACAAAGAATGACAGGCTAGCATCATGGTTGATGATATTCTTGGCTGTCTCATCAAGCACTGTGGCAATATCTAGTGACATCTACAGTATATTCAGTGCCGATGAAGGCATTGGAAGCTGAACTTAAAGATACAACTCTACAACTTTCTGGTTGCTCTGATGCAATTTTTTGCTACACCCAAAGATAATGCAAAAAAGGCTACAGCGATGATGCACTTGGAGCTACTGGGTGGGTTCTATAAATATGGAGCACTGAGCTGCAGCAAGAGCAGAGCTCCAATTCCTCATACAATAGTTGGTACTTCCCTTTTTGTAACATCAATTACTTGATGATATGTTTGATTTTTGTACTACTTTGAAGTGAAATATAAAGTGTTGAACAAGTTTGTATCCCAAATTTTGAATACCAATTGATGTATTTTTAATTGATATCTCCTATAGAAGATGAAATAAGATGACAAATGAGATATATCAATTACTAATTGATGTTACATCAGTTGCATTACAAAAATTGGGGTAAAGTCTTAGGATATATCACGCTACTCTGATGATTAATTAGGGCATGTATAAGTTGGCAATTTCATTACTTTGGGAGTCTTGATGTTACATCACACTAGTACTAAAATTTGGATTCCCGACAGTTTGTGACAATTACTTATTTGATAGAAAATTTTACTTGCTTGAAAGTTTAGTGACAAGCCCTCTCTGTGACATTTTTAACGCTATTAATCTTTTAGAACACGGTGATAGCAAACACACACATCACTTCAAATAATGTGAGACGCGAGGATTTCGTAAGAAAACAAATCCTGATGCGACAAACCATGTATGCGTTAGTGTTAGGCGAGGATAATCCACAGAAATTTGTAATTATCCTCAGGTAGCAGATTTTGACTATCTGCAATTCTGCATGCCAGAAGTTATTTTTATATGGACGGTACGTTAGTAGAACGAGGAATCATCTCCTTTTACTTATTCAATCAATGCAGACACAAGAACTGTATTTTTAGCTAATCCATACACCATGCTCAATTTCCCCAACTTAAATTTGTCAGAAAAGGGTAGTTCCCATATCTACAAGTGGAGTCATCATCAATAAAAAGCTTTGGTAATCTCAACTTTGTCCAATCCTTTTTCACTTTATTGTAGTAATCCTATAATGAGTTTGACAATTTTATAAAACACTTTTCAGGACTAATAATCCCCTTATTGTTGCCATCAACTTGAAGATGACTACCTTTTCCGAGGAAAACGGTGGAAGTGGGCGTGCATTCCTGAGCCAAACCGTTTCATTCCAAATGAGTTTATTTTAAACTCCATTTCCCCTGCATGGCCTTCATTTAAGCTTCCTTCTTGTTAATATTGTTTCACAGAATGTTGTCATGTTCAGCGTGCGTGGCTCTTTTCTGTTGGCACCAAACGTCTCCTAGCACGTCACGCGCTTGTCTGGAATAAACTGAATGAGACTTCCACAGCTGTTGATTGGTAAATGCTAGCTTATCAAGCGATTGACAGGCTACCTGAAGTCTATTATATAATAAGAAAGCTGCGAGCATATGTAAAATTATTCTAACTCGTATCACTTATCTCTACTTTTGCTCACTTCGGTTGACACATTCTAGCCCTAAGCGTTGAAAAATTAGCAATTGGGGAACAGAAACCAAAGCATATTCGGTTCCCAGTTGAACTATGCTATTGCTTCCCAAAGTACCAAAATGACCACCATAGGCATGGCAATGATGGCATGTGAGTTTCACTTTCACAACAATCTAGAGTTCACAAATCGGTAGGTAAGATATCTGCGTTGTCAAAATTCTACCAAAATATTACAAATGTACAATGGATATATATTGTCCTAATTAATGCCTACACAGATGTTACAACATGGATGCCATATCGTCTGGGTGGGCTTAGATGCCATGGAGGTCAAATGAAATTCCAACACTCCTCGTTATCTTAATGTTATATGCCAACCAAAACAAAAAAACAAAAAAAAAAACCCAAGAAACGAAGCATCCTTTTCTATATTAATGTTTTCTTGTTTACCTTCGATCAAGGAATAAGCTGTGCATGCATTACAATTGAATTTGGACATTCCACAAAGTCATGAGAAAGAGCAATAGCTAACATGGGAAGCATTCTATGGTTGAAGAGTTGCACGTTTTTGGTGTTTTAGTTGATCATTAACCAAACCTAACAAACAAATAATTAAAGCTAACACTAAATGCTATTGCTATTAATCAACATATCATTAGTTAATTGATTACAGTAGCATATTATCACAAAGTTCATTCTCTTAAAATTTCCGTTTGAAATTGAGCAGTTGACAATAAAATTAATTTAAATACAAAAATTTGGGGTTAGAATCTTTTAATGAATTAATTGATAAAATTCTTTAATGCAAATATTTAAATATTCACAAAAAGTCAATTAAAAAAGAGTTCATGATTCATAAAATTGTCACACAAAAGGGGGTTTATATATAACTTTAATACTCAATTAATAAAAGTAATTTAAGCTTAATAAAGACTCCCCCACCTCAAATTATAATTGAAACCTGATGGGTCCATACCATAAATTCACGAATTCAAAATTCCAAAAGTGTAGTGTGCATCGATGATGCCACTGAGACCATCCATATGGACCTGAAACAAAACACATTAGCGATACAAGACGCTTATCATTGTTCGAGTAAGCAAATCAATCAAATCATAATAAGATTACTAAAATTCAATCGAACCGTCCACTTGTAGGATCACATTATAAATTACAATCGATTAGTAAAGAGAATGGCTTAAGGCCAATGCCGTTTATTCACACCTAACATTCCGAATAATAAAATACTTTAATATAGACGGTTAGGGCCTACATGGTTTGGAGGTTCTGTAGCGTTATTGCTGAAGAAACTTCTGTAATTGAAGAAAATTCAAAAGTAATCATATGTAGTGGAGCTGTCATCCATGAATCTGATGAGAAATATTCCTCAATGGTTCCACTTGGCGAACCCACTTTGCTTCAAATGTCTTGTTTTGTGACGACTTGTGTGGCTTTTCTGCTGGAATCATTTCCCCAACCTTTAGTTACTAGAGACTGACGCAGGTTATTATTTATCTATTTGTTTATTACCATTCATTTCAGAAGAAAAAAAAAAATATATATATATATATATATATTACGCTATAATTATATGATTTTACCATGTCCTTAAACTTGAAATTCCAAAATTACTATCACCGATATGAGAAATAACCATAAAAAATTAACGCAATTAGCAAATTATTATTATTGATTGTTTTTTAGGATGACGGTGAACGCTGGAGAGTGATGAGGTGGCAGAGAAGCGGAGATTGCGCACAAATACCTGGGCGCACGACAGGCACCGCCGGCAAAATGTGGGCAGTGGCCAGCCTGTGTGTCCCTTTTACTCTAACCTTGGACCACCGCTCAGCATCAACAACCTATTTTACTTATTTTTATCAATCATCACGTGCGGTTTCTTTCTCTGTCCTGATTGCTACACGTGTCATGGATCAACGGTTCATCTGACATCTCCGAGGAATCTAACACTTCCACAATGCCTGTTTTGTCCCTTATCCTTTGCGCAATCGCGATTCTGATCTGGTCAGTCAGCCATTTTCCATAGTTTTGAAATTTGAACTTTCACGTGACGACAACTTAGGATTCATTGTAACAAGGTTCTGTTAATATACAGCTGAACCACAGTGATTTTGGTGCGTCCGTTTGTCAAATCAGGATATTAAATCGGATATTGGATATTTGGTGATGGGCAAGTCATGATCACAGCAATAATAAAGGAAGTATCACCGTAACGCCGTGGTACACAGGACACTGTAGCTTTATTCGAAGTTCCAAAATTAACCCTCCATCGACCTCCGTACGTCTAGACTAAAAGTGTCGGTGGCCTTGCCAAGGAGGAAGGATATTTTAGACTATTTCATATACCATCTCATTATTCACGGCGAAATCAGAAGAGCTTTAAAATCGCAGCCGCATTTCAGGCGCGTGTTCGTGGGCTATTCACTATTTTCCCATTAAACTTTGGTAATCAACGCATAAAAATATAATAAAAATGAATTTTCACTTCGATTGAGAGAACGAGACCCGAAAAAGTTAACAATTATTTTAATACCTGTAAAATATAAACGATATTACACGTATAGTTGTCATGTAAAATAAAATTTAATTAGATGGACTTGAATAGGGATTATTTCATCCCTATTAGTACATATGATAACTAAAGAAACTGCGAGTAACGTAAATTAGCTATAAATTAGGATTAATTGAATGTTAGTTTCCTTAATTATGTAACGTAATGGTTATGAATTCCAACATTTTAGGCATTAATTAACAAAAACTTCATCACTAACCAATAAAAATAAGAGCAGTTTACACGGCACGCTCGTTGTTGAAGCGTGAAAACAAGTAAATGCTGTGGGTGAAGTGGTAACCAAAAAAAAAAAAAACCTACCTTTTAAGCTTTCAATTAATTAACAGTACTACTACTGCCCTTTACTAGGAGGGGACTTGGTCCCTCTTTTCTCTGCCACACATCTACTGGGACGCCATGGATTCCCCATGACATTCTTTAAACGATGTTCTCAATCCTACCAAACACAACAGCAGTAACAATAAATTTTCTCATTAATTAGTTTTAAAAAAGTAATACATAAATAAAAACAAAGATCACTTTTTCAACTTTTGGTCCATCGTTGCGCGTTCGGTTGTTAAGATGGATGGTCAGCTCGCTTTTATTTTCTCACGTGTCATCATTTTCTAGGTTTAAAATTTTAAAAAACGCAAAATATATGCATATATAAGGTTCTTAATAAAAATTAATTTACATTTAATTATATTTGAATTTAATGGAGATTTTAGACCATTTTCGGGTCGAAAGAGATGTTTATGACTGTTTTTTAGGAGACGGTATTAGAGTTTTCTAAACGTGAGAGTAGGTTTATAACTATTTTTAAATTGATAGGAAATATGTGTAATAATGATTATAATTAAAAACAGTCAAATAAAGAAGTGTTAAAAAAATAAAAAAAAAACAATAATTGAAAAATTTCCACAGGTCCAAAAAGGACCAGAAGGGAGGAAAGTCGGATCAGAGCATACCATTCCACACGGAAAAAATCCACGTGAATCTGGCTATGTCTCATTAACCGCGGTAAAAAGAATGCGTTTTGTCTACAGAAAATTAGATGTTTCTGGTTCTGGAGTTAAGTTGGCTGTTCAATTAATCAAAATTTATAAGGAGTAAGTGGAAAAAGAGAAAGAAAAGAACGAGTCCTTGTCGGAAATTTATTAACAAATTTATTAACGTTTATTTTCTCTTTCCTGAATTGCTGCAGTTGCAATTTTTCATATTTTTAACCAAGCCCACTCGTGGGCATTGGTAAAAAAACATCATTTCTTTGATGTTAACATAGAACGTGCTGTGTGCGTCCATTTATGTTCTTCTTTCTCCCTGTTGTTGTTGTTGGTGTTTTGTTTCAACATTAACATTTTAATTTTCTTTAAAAATTATTATTTTATTTAATTGGTTTTTGAGAATCAAAATCAAAGACGTGTTGAGCTGTTACCATCTTTTTCAGAAATCATTTTCTGTAAAATCAAATCAAAATCAAATCAGTTTGGTTTTGTGTTTCCATTCTTATTACGGTTTATAAGAGGGGTGTGCCCTGTTCGTGTCTTTCCTCTCTCTATTGCAAGCAAGCTGTAATCATATCACAGCATCGAATGAGAGCTTTCTTTTTTGGCTACTTTTCTGGGAAGCTCTCTAGAGGCACAATTTGGACAACAGCATCCCATCTCAACCTCTCCCTCTCCTCTCCTCTCATGTCACTTTGATTTAAAGAGGCCTTCTCACACGCGTCTTTATTTCCCTTCAACGCCTCCTCCTTCGTTCTTCATTTTCACTTTTCTCTCTGACAATGAGATCCAAGTTCTAGCCCTTTTCCCACTTGTTTTCAAGTTTTTGTTTTTGTAAATCCAACAACAGCAACCACGACAACAAAGCCAACGAAACGTTTCGCGGAAAGTAATGGCACCACCCTCTTTTGATTGGTGGAAAAAAGAGGCACACAGAGGAACTCCTGTTGTGGTCAAGATGGAGAATCCAAACTGGTCAATGGTGGAACTCGAAGCTCCCTCTGAAGAAGATTTCTTAATCTCCGACTCGCCTTCTCGATCCCGAGACAACAACAAATCCCGCAACAAGAACGCCAAGCAACTCACTTGGGTTCTCCTGTTGAAGGCCCACAAGGCCGCCGGTTGTCTCACCTCCATTGCCTCTGCATTCTTCTCTCTCGGCTCCGTCATTCGCCGTCGCGTCGCCTCCGGCCGCACCGACGCTGACACTGACATGGGCAGGGAAAACGAGAACCGGGCTGTGAAAAGCAGGTTCTATTCCTGCATAAAATTGTTCCTTTGGCTCTCAGTGGTTTTGTTAGTTTTTGAAGTGGTGGCTTATTTTAGAGGATGGCATTTTGGTGCCCCCAAACTGCAACTAGAATACATGTTTGGTAGCCCATTGGCTTTCAAGGGCGCCTTTGATTTACTGTATACTGGCTGGGTTTGGATTCGGGTGGAATATCTGGCTCCTCCTCTTCAGTTTCTGGCCAATGCCTGTATCATTCTCTTCCTTATCCAGAGCTTGGATAGACTTATTCTCTGTCTGGGTTGTTTTTGGATCAAGTTCAAGAAAATTCATCCTGTTCCCAAACATGACGCCTCTTCAGATCTTGAATCCGGGGACAAGGGTTTTTTCCCAATGGTGCTTGTTCAGATCCCTATGTGCAATGAAAGAGAGGTAAAGTTTGAATATTTGTTGTTTGTTTTGTTACTCTTTTGAGACTTGAGTTAATGGTCTGGTTTTGTTCTGTTTTGTTCAGGTTTATCAGCAATCTATTGCGGCTGTTTGCAATTTGGACTGGCCAAAGTCGAAGATTTTGATCCAAGTGCTGGATGATTCTGATGATGTCATGACTCAAAAGTTGATTAAAGAGGAGGTGAATAAGTGGCAGCAAGAGGGGGCTCGCATTGTGTATAGGCATCGTATAATTAGAGATGGGTACAAAGCTGGTAATCTCAAGTCTGCCATGAATTGTAGCTATGTTAAAGACTATGAATTTGTGGCCATTTTCGATGCTGATTTTCAACCCACCCCTGATTTTCTCAAGAGAACTGTCCCTCATTTTAAGGTAACTGACTCTTGTAGCTTTGAATGAGTTCTACTAGTTTCATGGACTGAACTTGAACATCAATTGTTGTTGGTGATAATTAATTCTTGAGTTTATATGGTACACTAATACAGGATAACGAGGAGCTGGGGTTGGTTCAGGCAAGATGGTCATTTGTGAATAAGGATGAGAATTTGTTGACTAGGCTGCAGAACATAAATTTGGCTTTTCATTTTGAGGTAGAGCAGCAAGTGAATGGTGTATTTATAAATTTTTTCGGGTTTAATGGGACTGCTGGAGTTTGGAGAATAAAGGCTTTGGAGGATTCTGGTGGGTGGATGGAGAGGACTACTGTTGAGGACATGGACATTGCTGTCCGTGCTCATCTTCAAGGCTGGAAATTCATTTTCCTCAATGATGTTGAGGTATACTCCTGTGCAACATGTCCTAATTAAGTATATAACTAATTACCTGTGGAATTCCTTTGAGATTAATTTGGTCTGCTACTGTAATTTCAGTGCCAGTGTGAACTTCCAGAATCTTATGAAGCATATAGGAAGCAACAGCACCGGTGGCATTCTGGACCCATGCAGTTGTTTCGGTTATGTCTGCCTGATATTATCCGATCCAAGGTATATAATTTTTTAAAACACTTACTGCTTATAGCTGTATTTTACTAGAACTGATGCAATACAAAATCTTGCTACATTATCATTAACGACTGATATTGTCATGTCATTTTTTTTTGTGCAGATTAGCATATGGAAGAAATTCAACTTGATCTTCCTTTTCTTCCTGCTCAGGAAATTGATCCTACCATTCTATTCTTTCACCCTCTTTTGCATAATTCTCCCCATGACAATGTTCATCCCAGAAGCTGAGCTTCCTACGTGGGTTGTGTGTTACATCCCAGCCACCATGTCGTTTCTCAATATTCTTCCAGCTCCGAAATCCTTCCCATTCATTGTTCCTTACCTTCTTTTTGAGAACACTATGTCAGTTACAAAATTCAATGCAATGATCTCTGGCCTTTTCCAGCTCGGAAGTGCATATGAGTGGGTAGTTACTAAGAAATCTGGCCGCTCCTCTGAAGGTGATCTTGTTTCGTTGGTTGAGAAAGAGCCAAAACGTTATAAGGGATCCTCTGAGCCCAACCTTGGTGAAGTGAAGATGGAAATTAAACAAGAGGAGCAAAAAGCGTCTAGGAAGAAGAAGAAGCATAATAGGATATATATGAAGGAGTTGACACTGGCTTTCCTACTATTAACAGCCTCAGCTAGGAGCCTTTTATCTGCTCAAGGGATCCATTTCTACTTCTTGCTATTTCAGGGGATATCATTCTTGCTGGTTGGTCTAGACTTGATCGGTGAGCAGGTTGACTGAATGGAAAGTTGTAGGCTTTGTAGGATATGGTTAATATGAACTTAGACTAGAACGGGTGGGCACCAAATGTGAGTATCACCAAAAGAGAACATTCATTGGTCAATTGCAGAGGGCTTATTGTACACGTCCTCCGTCCACCCTTCAAATTCAAATCCATTGCCACCCGATACTGGAAGATAGTGTGTTTGTATGAACACAAGAGATGGCTTCATTTTGGAGAAAGAGAGACACACATTAGAAAATGGTGATGCTCTTCAGTATATGTGAGGTTTCCTTTTTCTGTTCTGTTCGTTCTTTTGTCTTTGATTCTTTTGTTTTTGGGTCAATTCTTTTGTAAGAAAAATTGTTGTTCTTCAAACAGGAATTTTAGTTACAGCTTTGAGGTAGGTCAATAGTTTGATGCTTTTCTCCTTTTTCAGTGAATCATCAATGTTATCATATCGAGCAAATTGTTGATAATTTTCGCAATGGCAAAAAAAGGAATAAGTTTCCCATTTAAAGTTTTGATTTTCATATTCTAAAGGTGATATTGGTCCTTAATATATCAATGAAGCGAACTGATTTTCTTCCGTGAAGATAGTTGCATTAACGTGTATTACCCATTTTATTCTAGATATAGAAGTTCTTCTAAAGAATGTTTTGGAACATCCTGGATTGTTATGGGAAGAAAAAGAGATATCCTGTAGAAATGATTGACTTCCCTACAGCATTCTCAAGTGCTTTGTTATCGTGGAAAAAGCAATTACTTTATATCAATTGCTTCCTACAATCACTTTTGATGCACAGAACAGTAAGGTAACATCATCCTGAATTTGCATTTAAGTTTGAACGTATATGGAAAGCTAAGCCAGAAGGAAAATATTTTACTAAAGTAGCTTTCCAAGCATATCATCTGTGTCATTAAGCGGCTAAGAAGCACATGGGCTAGTGTGTCTGATCTTATAGACGTGGGCCATTTCAGAGTTGGCTCACCGAATTTATAGTTGGGAAGTAGCTGGATCACACAACGGTATGAACTCGTAACAAATTGGAGTCCTCTTTCTTAACAACTTTTAAATAGGACAAAAGAATGAAGATCTTTGTGTGGTCAAAGAGTTGTGATGAACTGCACTTGTAAATTGTTGACGATAACTCGTAGTTGAAATATCAATGCTGTGCAGCAACAAATTTAAGGAGTCCTCGATGTTTGTAGTCAATTACATTTTCTCGATGACCTTGGAATGAAATTATATACTTTTGTGTTTTGTTTTGACGGATAGCAGGATTAAATTTAAGATTTATGGTCTTGAGGGTCAAGAGGATGACGGGAGGGTTTCTGCTCTGTGGGGATGAAAATGGGCTTTGCATTCAATTCGGAATAGTTGACATATGAAGCCACGGTTACATCTTTCGAAGCTTTTCTTTTTTTTTAATAAATAAACTGTAATTTTTTTTATAGGGATGTTATATTTTAACTAAAATTTTTTAATTTAATTTTAGACATCAATTAATAATCGTTCATCCTATTAATTTAATAGTTTGAAATTATTGATGAGTTGACATCATTAAATGTAATTTTTTTACTTTTAATTTTAACTATCGAATTAGTTAGATGAATAGCTATTAATTGATGTTTAAATGTAAGTTAAAAAATTTAAGTTAAAGTATCCCAACCCAATTTTATATTATAAGTAAAATTTAATTAAATCTGCTATTATTTTCCAATGTTTGATTGATAGGACCGTCTTCAAATATTAATAGAAAATGCTTAAACAAAAGATAGAGATCGTTGTTTTTCTTAAAATTTTCATTTTGATTATTTAAATAGTTTTAGTAAGCCTCTATTAAATTTGGAGTTGGAGATAGAATGGCCAAAAAACCCGTCGGGTCTGGGCCCCGTTATGCCTCATAAATATGGGGCAGATCTTACCCCACCCCAAAGGTAGTTAGGGGCAGGGTCCGGGTCCGGGTCCAACCCTTAGACCTGTTGCCCTGTCCTGCGCCACCTCGTAGAGTATATGATTATCTTTGTAAAGTTTTAAAATTTTGGGATTGCTTGAATTTTTAAGGTTATATTTGTTAAACTTCACATATTGTGAATTCTTTGTAATTTTACAAACAACACAAAACTCTGACAAAAGTTACATTTTAATTAATAATTATGAATCTTTTAGTATATTAACATCAATTTGATCATGTTATAATGACAAAATAAAATATTTGTATTTTATAGTAATTAAATTGGTGTATATGTAACCATCTTGACATAGATTATTAAGTACTAATTAAATTATTGCAATACGAACAAGATTGGTCCCCAAATGTATACCTCTGCTTAATCAATATATTATTTTCTAAATATGTAAATAAAAATATGTTAACAACAATCTTATAACTTTAAACATATGATTTATTGTAATTTAAATTAATTAAGTGAATTTATTAATGTTTCATATATATATATATATATAGTATATATATATATATATATAGTTATTATATATATATATATAATGTTAATTACTTGGTATGTGTCAATCATAGTATTGTTATTAGAATGAAATTAAATCAACATGCTATTGTAAAATTATTTAATTGTATATTTGTATTATCAATTATTTGAAAAACTGTCAATTAAATAGTTTATAAACAATAATATGCTTTTAACATTATTACTAATAGAGAATGAAAATTATTAATAATAAAGTCAAATGTCAATTAGTGGTCATTATTTTTTTCTTTAGATGATATAAATAATTTGTGCAATCACTATATAGCTAGCACAATGTTAATATAAATGAAAACTTATATAAACTTTATGAGTAATGGATTTGTTTTATTTAATGTAAATTAACTTTATTTATGTTGAGTTTTAGTATAATCATCATTTAGTTTGCACAATGCCAATATAAATGAAAACTTATATAACTATAAATTAAATTTATCTCTTTTGAGTTTTAATGATTTTTAGATAATTAGATTTGAATATGAAATATTTTAGGATATGTATCATACGCATATTTGTTTTATTTTAGGTTAACTATAAATTAGATTTATTGTTATTTTTAAATTTATAAATTTTTTTTGGGAATGAAGTAGATTTGATATAATTTTTTTAATAGTTTTTAAATAATAGTTATACATCTATTTATATTTTAGTTTAAATAATTTAAAATTTTTAAATTAGGTGGGGCAAGGCAGCATGGGTCTGAATCTTCTCTTTTAGATGTTGTTCCGCCCCGTTCTAGGGCAATGGGATGAAATGAGACAAAAAATATTCAGTAAGGCGAGGATGGATACCTGATGCCCTAAACCTTTCTCCTCCTCTAGTTGGAGAACATCTCCAGTTGGAGAACATCACGAGAAAGGCGCAGCTGACGGGGTAGTAAGCTAGTTTAAGACTGAAGGAGGATTTTCTGGTCGACAGAGGATTTGGGCTTAGGAGCGTCATTTAAACACTGATTCATCTGAGCTTCTTCGTTAACAAAATTTGGGCCGTTTGGATTGAAGCCCGCAGCAGAAACCCTAGTTCGTTTTGGAATGAAATAAGTGGTCACTGCTTATTGGACCTCGTCAAAGTTTCTTTAGTGACTAGAGTGTTAACTCAAAATAAAAACTAATTTTTTTGTACTAGAATATAACTAGTCGTTTGGGATGACTAGTAAATTACCTTAAAGGTCATACTTATTAAATAAAAGATAGAGAACGATATTGACACTGATATTTCACAAGAAATTGAGAAATAACAGTTAAATCCACATGTCATCAAAGTTTAAAAGAGTTCTAATGGAGAGTATTCTCAATATAAATAGATAGAATTTATGATTTTTATTGAAGTATTTATAATAGTGAACAAGACAACAATTCAAAACACTCTCAAGAAAAGAACATGGTAGAAGTACACATTCATGAGTCCATAAAAGCATACAAAAACAAGACCTCGAAGAACGAAATCGTCCTCGAACTTGCCCAACATTGAGCAGGCAACCCATGACGGAGCCACAATGATGATATAGATAGCCAAAGAATGTGATAGGGAGAAAGGGGGAGAATAAAAAATCTGAAAAAAAAATTAAATTAATTTATATATGAATAAGATATAAAATAATGAGAAAATTGTGAAAAGGAATACATACCCTATTAGGAGCGATAACAATATCCTTTAAATTATCCTTTAAATCATATTTCGTCACCTGAAACCATAACGAATTTAATGATTTCTGCTTTTTATTTTTTTATAGGAATAAAAATTAATCAAACTAAATTTATTCCAAATAAAGCAAATAACACCTTCGGATGCCTAGTAATGCGTAAATGAGAAATTGGGTACCTCTTGCCAGTGCTTGAACCACTTGTTGTAACGAGTCTTTACAAGTGCGACCAACAAAACAAATAAACAACAAATCAGCACCAGGAAACCAATTGCCTTATGTAAACTCTTTGCAGCAAATCTATCTCTCCTCCTCTCATTCTCGGGTCCTAAATTGACGTCTCCGAATACATTCACGACTAAAAACATATAGTAGAGGGCCGTTGAAAGTAAGTGCAGACACAAAAACTTTCGATCCACACCAAACTGGAGTGAATTATCCTCTTCATCGTTGGAATTAGACTGCTTCATGGCAAGAAGGCATGAGAGCTTCTGCTCGGAATCCATTGCGGCGTAGAGAGTCTTGGGAATTAGTTATCCTCCTATTCCTATATATAAACCTAAGCCACAAAATTGTTGAAGACTAGATTTTCAACAATATTTTATTGTTATCCGAAGATAACTCTAATAAAATCATCAGGATATTAACTAACGGGAAAGTGACCTTTTTAACAAAAGCTTTTTAACACAATTTGTTAATATAAGTTTATGACCATTTATCTCACCAAATTCAATGGTTGAGATTGAAAGTCAAAATATTATATTTAATAATACAAACTTATCAATCATCTCAATTATCAAATTTTGTTGATCAATAGTTAAATATTTGTACCTAGGTTTTATTAAAAAAAATGTATGTCAAAATATCAATTCCCTTAATTAATTAATATTTAAATTTGAGTAGAGTGACGTATCAAATAAATTTTCTCATCTATTATTTAGAAACTAATTTTTATCGATTATCTGTTATAGTTCAGATAATTAATATATAATCAATCAACGCATAAATTTTATGAATAAATATTTGATTGAATTAAACTATAAATGAAAACAAAAGATTCCTTACATTAGCGTACAATTACTATGAAAATATTGATATATATATTTATATTTACTTTCTACATAAATTCTTTGGAAGCTCTAAAATGCATCGGCTTTATTATTTAATTCTTTAGTAAAAATAAACATCCCATATTATACTTCCCTTAAGAGGTGCCAGCATAACTTTTTAAAATGATAAAAGGATTTTGATCCCACTCCTCCTACCGAGTTTGGTCAGAAAGCAGGCATCTCATGTTTCAAAGTTGCACTGATTTTTCTTTTGTTGGCAACGAGCATTGTCACAAACAACTATCTTTCAAAAAATCATTATAAATTTTTATAATAAATGATGGATATCTATATGAAACAAAGCAACTTGTCTTCCTTATACATTCAAAAAATTGCGCAGGGCTATACATGCATAATAACATGCTCTACAAGTAACTGTACGTAAACTACAATTTTACATAATTATACTCAATTAAACTTCATTTTTCCTTTGAATCAACCTAGCAATGCAACATCAATGTTTCAAACTCAAATCTCCTGAAAAATTAATTTGTTGCAGACTCTGAGCTCTGCAATAAGTAAATACTATTCGAATTTTTTTTTGAATGATGCTATTTAATATGTTGTATGTGTAGAGTGTAAAAATTGACCAGATTAAGCTGGGAGGTTTTGGAGTAAAAATATACCGAATGGAATTCTGACAAAACTACCAAGTGGAATTTTTTTTTATAACTTCATATTAGATTGGGTAGATGGTGTTGAGTTCAAGACTGATGGAACTCAATTTTATCAAGTAAAGCATTCGAGATTACTAAGGCTTTTGAGTCTATTAAGGCTTCCGAGTCAAAATTACCGAGTAGATGAATTTAGCTTTAAAATTTAAACATTCAAGTTAAGATGGACAAGTCATCTACCGAGTATAGATTCCGAATTCGAAGTTACCGATAACTTATATGATCCATCTTATTCGAGATTGACAAACATTAGATTTTAATAGATTTGTGAAATAAAATTCAACTATATTTAAAAAAAGAATATTAATCACTTTTTAATTATTTTGCATAATTTTCATTTTTTGAATATACTTAAGCTCTATATATATAATGGGTCGGGTTTTGAGATGGTTACACAGGCTTTAGCCCGGTCTAACCCTCTCATAGATCCGCTCCATAAAGAGACCCAATACTAAAATTTGTACAAGTGAAGGCATTTCAAAATCATTAACAGTATGCATATGAAATATAAGTTATGCATATCATGTCATCATGCACACAAAAAAAAAAAAAAAAAACAAAGAGTTAGTTTCTTTTGTTTGTAGCTCTATTTTTGAATATTTGATCTTCTATGTGAAAAAAAGTATATAGCATTGTTTTTGGATTTTTGATATACATGATTATTATACCTTTTTTTTTTTAAATTTCTATTAGTTCAGATTCCATGTTGTAGTTTGCACTCTCGATGTAATTTGGAGAAAAATGACAAATGAAGAATGTCAATAATTTCAACAACTTTTTTTTTTGTATGGATTTTCTAGATGATTTGAATTATAATAAATATAAGATCTTAAAGATGATTTGAATTATGGTAAATATAAAATTGTAAATGATATTATATGATGAAAATATTTAAGCAACATAAATAATTTAAGCTAAAATAATTCTGCAAATAAATTCGTTTCACGAACATTAATTCTCAGGCCCAACAAGCCCAAAAAATTTTTCAATGTTAAATTTATAAAAGGGGAGCAAAACATGGAGGTTCAACTCGATAAGCCGACTGTTCCCGACCCGACTTGAATCACTTGATCGACTTCGTTCATGCCAGTATGCCACTGAGCATGCCGATTTGAAGTTATAATTGGTTGATTAAGGAATTGAACTCAAAGCCATGTGAGCTTGAGCCTTGATAAACTCACAAGCATCCGTAGATAGACTAAATTGAGCTCATTTTTATAAAGTGGGGCGGGGCGCGGCGGAAATTCTCCATATGGAGGCATGACCCTCAATTTGTAATTCACAAGTCGGATTGAAGATTTGAAAGCAATAAATATTAGAGCTCTATTACAGTGTTATTCTCTGTAATTTTTATGTCTTGCAATTTCTTGCGATTTGAACTTTAATTCTATTGGTTCTATTAATTGTTATATTACGTAGCAGATTGAACTTAATTTTATGTCAAATAATTTAGGAAGGCGTATCTAGCAAGCGATGTTGTGTATTTAAGAGTACTCATGAGGCGGAGTCCGTGACATTTCTACGTGGGCTTAATTGGCCTCATCACAAAATGCATCAAAGAGTCAAGACTACACATTAGAACCCAGGTTTTGACCTTGGGCGGTCTAAACAATGCTTTATGCCTTTCCAGGATTCCATAGGAACACTTGAATGGTGAAAATAATAGGAATGAAAATTTCTGTTTTGACCTTAGATTTGCATTTACGAATATATGTTCAAATTTTTGGCACGGACATACTTCATAAACGGGATTTGTCTACCATATACCAGTTAAATCTCTATAACAAAGACTCGTAAAGTTGTAACAAATTATATAATTCTTTTAAAATAATTCGCCAGAAACAATTAATTGTCATGATAACCAAGCACATACTATAATATCACGTTCATATCATGCTCTTCATCTCAAGCAATACATCTTAATAACCCAATACTCGCAATTCTGTGTCCATTTAGAAACGATGCATGTACCATGCCAAGATGGTAAATGGGCAATTACAGTGGGACTTGAAAGAGAGGAACTTTTTAAACAAATAGATATTATAATGTCAGATAATAACTCTTAACCACCTTTGAAAACTAAAAATGTTATGATATTTATTTCTATGTAACTTGAATATTTAACATAATATTTTTGCAAAGTGCTACTCTCGATATTTATTCTACGCGAGTATATTATTCTTTCTGTGACTTAAAAATTCCAATAATAGGGATATCTTTTGATGCTGTTCGCTGAACGGGGTTTCAAGGGTTTCCATTTCCAAATCAACTCCAAACAGCGCATGCGCTAAACTGAAGGCCAAGGGTAATGCCAAATTAACATTAGACCATGACAGAGATCTTCTGCCTCTGTTTCTGGACTTAAAAAAAGAAAACACTGAGGCTTACAGAATTGAAGAAGAGTGAAACTTCACACAGTGATTTTACTCGCACGCATTACCAACGAAGAATTAATACTATTAAAAAAACAAAAACAAAAAAACACCGTACATAGATCAAAACAAGAAAGAGAGAAATACTATTCATATCAAGTTGCATTCTGTAACTGTCTAACATGCCACTACAGATTACCAAACTAGAAATAGCATAACAGTCAGTGACTATATGACTGAGCAAACGGGAAAATGTGAAGACTAAGCCAACAAAAAATAAACGATAACATAGCTAAGTCAAGGCAGCTTAGAAGTTAGCCACCTTGAACATCATGCCCTTCATTCTGCCTCATATCAACAAGTAATTCCCCAGTGTCTTGATTCTGCTCCTGAGTAGCTGACCCCGTGGCTACTGGAGCTCGCGAAAACAGCTGCTTGAACTTTGAAAACAGCTGCAAGAACTTTGCGCGTATCCAGGGCAAGAACACCTGCATGAGCCATGTAGTCCACTGTTCATAGAGTAAGTAGAATGCAAGGCCGAGGGGAATAGCACATGCTATTACCCCGACCCAGTTTCTTGAAACAGTGTTGGATAAAATAAGTCCAAAAAACGGAGATCCAATGGCTGAGATCAGCCCTAAATAATCTTCATTAGGGACTCCACCGTGACGAATTTGAGTATACAATTTGTAATATATATGGTACATCACAACGGCAGAGAACGAAGCAAAAGCCCACAATGCCTCGTTGAATGCATTCAAGTATGGAGAAATAAGCCCTTGAACCATGGTCGGTGTGGCTAGTATCATGGCTTTCCCAAGTGGTCCTAGTTCGACTATGGCTGACATAAGATGAATTCCCCACGCACAAGCAAACGGTCCTACGGCCGACAAAACTACGTGCCCAAGAACATAATCTTTCATACCATCCCGATAAATTTGGCCGAAGACGGTCAGATTTAGGGTCTGGGACAGTGGTGTCCACTCCGGCGGCTTGACTTTGGGTAGGGGTTGAGGAGCATGCTTTTTGTAAGCAGTGAAAAAGTAGAACATGTAGTTGAAACTGACCACCGCCAGCAAGATCAAAGCAGCCCTGAGAAGCATTTTCTCTAGCTGCTCAAAGAAGATGCTTGAACTTGAAGGAGAAACGTTTATAATAGAGGACTAATGAATGTATACTTGGTTTTATTTGTTGCAAAAAGCAAATAGTTGGATAGAAACATTTACAGCCTATGAGCTCTTGCCACTTGGAACTAAAAATTCCAGCTGGTACAATGATAGGAAATAGTTAGGTCCTGGCCCTGTCCTCCCATGCTGACGTTGGAAGGATTAATTAGAGAGGTCTTTTAACTAATTACCATATTAAGAAACTAATTTTAACCAACTTCCCTGATTTCTAGGACATGGCTGGCACAGCTGTTGTAAATATTTTTGCTCCGACTCTAACAAACTTGTTTGCATTCATACAGTGGCTCTAGAGAATTCCAGAGCACAGCTCGGCGCCTCCATGAACATATGCTGTACTGGTTGTACTAGGACACTAAAAACTTGAAAAGTGTTGAGGCTTTTCGTTTTGTTAAAGATTTAGCAAAGAGAGAGCCATGTATTAGCCCACGCTTAATTTAACCATGTATTTAATTATTTCATGCATTTGATAATTGGCAACAAGCTCTATATATATGGAACAGATTGCCAACTTGAAAATGATGACCCACATATGAAGAAAATTGCACACAAGTTGAAATTAATAAGAGCTACAGACGTACTTTTTTATTCTTGCGAGTTGCCACCAGTATCAATTCCGTGCATGACTTCTGATGCCCTAAAACTTTGAGAAACCTATAGCTTCAATATAATACTCTCTTATCGCTTTAAAAGTACTTTAAAACACTAGGCAAATCATCCAAAATATTGCTAACCACTGTCATTTCTTACTCCTAATTATAAACAAATCAGGAGCTAATGCCACACACACACACACACATATATATATATACACACAAAACCAAGCTAGGCAACGTTAACACCAAGTTTAATTTCGTATATGAAACTGATAGATGTGTAGGCACTCAGATACCCAAGAGCGCAACAAAGTATCACAACAGCTTATTTAATAGTATATAAATATTATTAACGTTATTATTGTTATAAACGACGACCTTATAACTAATTAATTTATTTCCGTGAAGGAATATCCCTCACAAAGAAGGTGCTGAACAGGAAAGGCCAAACTTGACTTTATTAGGCACATTCCCCTTCAGGACCATGACCTACGATGATAAAACGCCAAAAGCATCCGCAATTGAGTCCTCTGCCAGTGTCAGGAGAGAGCCTCAGCCACCCCAGCCATGACAGCAACCAAACCACGACTTCTGTCATTCCTGTTTCATTCTATACGTACATTACTCTCTTAATATTATATTATTCACCACCTTACTAAATTATATAGGACTGCCTGATTCTTTGTTTATACAATGATAATGTCACTCAATAACATGTAACATTTTCTCACTTTTGTCCTCCTTTTAGTTTTAGACCTGTTAATCTCTTTTCCATCTTATAATGCATAAGAAAAAATCCAAATATGATCTAGGATGGACGACTTATTACATTTCTATTATTATCTAGCTAGTTTCTTATGAAGGATGAAAATCAGATTTGCGTTGGTGACCTTAATTCATTCACTTATTAGTTGTCAAAATTGGGATAACGTAATATGATATGAAATTTTTAGCTTATTCTTTTGTAATTAATGTCATTCATTTGGTTTATTACATGTCAGGCACAGTTTTCATGAACACAGAAACCTAAGGCGGAAGGAACATTTTAGCTTTTGGTATCATAAGCAAATGTTTTTCCAATTCAGTTATGCTTTATGCACGGCATTAAATGACCATATCTCCGTAGTCAGAACCGTATTAGCTTTTACTCGGACGGTGCAGATTACTCAGAATCATTGTCCCAAATGGGAGAGGATGAGTTCTTGGAGGCAGCAGTCCCATGCTGGCTTTCCCAGTCGAGCGGATCAAGAGTTTTATCAGAAATCAGGCGTGGATTGGGACCTGGTTTTCCAGACTCATCAGTGCAGGTGACGGTATTCCAGGTGGGAATTGGGACCTGGTTTTCCAGACTACATTGTTGGTTTTACAGCTTATAAGGTGCTGGTGGAGGTGCAGTATGTCTCCCCTGCAATCCACCTGCACTCCAACTGGAAAAGAAACCAGAAATGTTGGTTTGATTTTGGTCTACCATATATATAAAAGAGTTGCTGCTCTCTTGAGACGTTGAAATCAATCAAGTGATATTGTTGCAGGCTTTATATGCCAAAACCATATACACCACCATACTCCACCTTGCCTGTATAAATCAAACATTGTCATTAGCTTTCAGTATCAGCAGTAATTGCTTTTTCATTTCAGTTTATGTTTTAAGCATGATATATATTAAATGACCTTATCTTTGTGATCAAAACCAGATTATGCATTCTTTTATCATCTTTTATCCATGTACCCAAAAATATAATACTGTTGCGAGAAGTGACAAAAACAAAGTCAGAAATATTTTTCATTAACGTTAAAACCCTAATTATACATACAAAGAGTTTAGAACACAATTAAGCAAGCTGTTTATTAAACTATTTGTTAATGTTAGACTGATTTTGGCAAGCAAATGGTATAAATTAGGAAATTCATACTATGGCAATAATTTGTAGAAAGAAAAATGAAAACTTTTCCTCACTTGTCACCAGGCCTTGTTCATGTACATAACTTTTTTTTTTTTAATTGCAATCTTATGCGGTAATTTGAGACCTTAAAAATCATTCAAACGCAAATTTCATGATCCATCTTGTTTAATGATTCAACGACGTGCGTTGCATCTCATCGTTTGCATATTTATCAAGAAACAACACTCATGAGAAAAATATGTGAAAATGGTTGAAATTAAGCCTAAGCGAATACAATATAAATAGAAATTAGCTCATTAATTTAAACTTAGGAGCGAAATATTAAAAGCATAATCATTTTGCACAGCCCATTTCAATTTATTATGATTGGATACCTACGTAATATTTAATAACTTCTATGAAATTCAAATTATGCGGACAATAAAATATAGTTTTTTTAATTATAGGAATTAATATTATTTTGTGAAAAAAATTATTTTCCTGGAACATAATTAATAGTATAGGATGAAAAAACAATTACATTAAAGGTCACATTTATTAAATAAAAAAGATATTGGATATTATTGACCTTTTGCAACAGACGAGAAACAACATGAAAATCCCATGTCATAGGAGCACAAAAGAGTATATATGGATTGTGTCCTCAAACTAATGAGTACAATTTATGCTTTTCGTCAAATTGTGCCCACTGGTGGAGCCAGCAGGTGGCTGGGCCGGGCTGCTGCCCAGGGGAAGATTTTGGAGAATTTTCATTTTGGAAGTTCAAATTATAACTTCTTTACTCTTACTTGAAAACAAATTTCTTTTCTTGTAATCCATCGAAACTTGGGAAGAATGAAAAGTTTATATAGAAAATATTCACTTTAATCTTATATTTACCATATTTCAAATAAAAATTTTCTTTACATAATATTCATTCTCTGCAAATTTTATGATTTTTTAATAAAAGGTAATTTCACCTAAATCTTAATTTATCAAATTATAACTTTCCATTATTCTTTCTTCTAAAATTTTAATTAATTAATGTTAATTTATTATATATTATTATTTGAGTAATTAATACATTTTTAGGTAATTAATTAAGTAATATTTTCATTGATTATTTTATTTTAAAATTGTGTAAGAAATAATTTAAATTATACCTAAATTACAAGAGAGAAAGAGAGGATATAAAGGTAAAAGGAAGAAGATTGAAGAGAAAAAAAGATCATTAATTGTATAACTTAATTGTTATTTATTCTCTGTGTATTTAATTATTGCCTTAATATTCACTTGTCATGTAATCAAATCCTAACCATTAATTCATATAAATATAAGAGATATAAATTAATGCAAAAGAAAATATAATTTATAGGGGTGGCTGATCCTTCTCCTATATATATATGTATGTATTTAATTAAAATTTAATTAATTACAAAATACCCTTTACATCCGTTTATAAATTCTTTTTATTTAATTGACGCTGCTTTTCCAACATTTGATTGATAGGATTGGGGCCGTCTTCAAATGTTAATATAAAACACCTTAAACCAAATCTTCTCTCTGCATTGCTGTTTTTCTTCGAATTTTCATTCTGATTATTTAAATAATTTTAGCGAGCCTCTATTAAATTCGGAGTTGAGAAGATCAGAGGAAAGGTGGTGCCGACAGGGCATCGAGCCACCGAGCCAGTTTAAGATTGAATGAGCATTTTCTGGTCGACAAGGGATTTGGGCTTAGAAACGTCATGTTAGGCCCTATTCATCTGAGCTTTTCTGTTTACAAAATTTGGGCCGTTTGGATTGAAGCCTGCAGTGGAAACCTCGCTCGTTTTGGATTGGAATAAACGGTCACTGCTTATGGGGACATTATCTAGTCGTTTGGGGCATGACCTCCTCCAAGTTTCTCTAGTGACCGCAATGTTAGCTCAAAGTAAAAAATAAAAACTTTTCTTTTTTTTTTAGTAGAATATAATTAGTAGTTTAGGATGACTGGTTTAAGATATTTGCAATGGAGAATATTCTCAATATAAATGGATAGAATTTATGATTTTTATTAAAGTATTCTAAATAAAATAAAATTTTATTTATCATAGTGGACAAGGCAACAATTCAATATACTCTCATGAAAAGATGATGATAGAAGTATACATTCAGAAGTCCATACAAGAAAAAAAAAAAAAAAAAAAAAGGAGGACGAGTGAAATCGTCCTTGAACATGTCTGCCATTGAGCAGGCAAACCATGGGGGAGCCTATTATTTAATCTTTAAATTTGTTAAAAAAAAATTACACAAAAAATTTATATCAAAATATATTCCCTTGATTAATTAATCTTTAAATTGGAGTAGGGTGACGTCTCAAATTATTTTTCTCATCTATTATTTAATTAGAAACTGAATTTTATCAATTAATTTTCATAGTATAGATAATTAATATATAATCAATCGACACTAAATTTTGTGAATAAATATTTGATTGATTTAAACTATACATCATGACAACTAAAGATTGTTATTCTTTACTGAAAATATACATCCCATACGTTCCTTAGAGGTGCCAATTATAGTATTACTTTTGAAAATGATAAAAGGATTTTGATCCCAACTCGTCCTACCGAGTTTGGTATGAAAGCAGGGCCTCTCATGCTTCAAAGTTGCACTAATTGTTCTTTTGTTGGCAACGAGCATTGTCATAAACAACTATCTTTCGAAGAATCATTTTGTAATGTCTATAATAAATGATGGATATCTATATGTAAAAAGGCAACTTGTCTTCAATATACAGTCTAAAAATTGCAAAAGGCTATGCATGCATAATAACATGCTCTACGAGTACATATAAGTATACTCAATCGAGCTTCATTTTCCCTTGAATCAACTAGCAATGCAACATCAATGTTTCAAACTCAAAACTACTGAAAAAATAACTTGCTGCATACTCTGAGTTCTACAACAACTAAACACTATCAGGAAAAAAGATTTTTGAATGATACTATGGAATATGTTGCATGTTCTGATTTTCGTGTTCCAGCTATATATCATGTATCTCTATTTTTTAAAAGATATACATAAATTTATATTAGATTTGGCTAGACTTTTCTAAAAGCATATATAATTTATGTAACATTTTTTTTTTTGTGAAATGAGACTTGTATATAAAGTTAATATATAAATTTATATTAGATTGGCTAGACTTTATATAAGTCAAATAAAATCAAGTAGGCAATAAATATAAAGTATAAAAATATATCATTTGAAGTGTTTCCTATTACATAATAGCTCTTTACTAAGTTCTTTGCTTCTTTTTA
Source organism: Boswellia sacra (assembly GCA_013180625.2). Taxonomy (NCBI): domain Eukaryota; kingdom Viridiplantae; phylum Streptophyta; class Magnoliopsida; order Sapindales; family Burseraceae; genus Boswellia; species Boswellia sacra. The sequence goes on from SNVD02006000.1 coordinate 144,948, forward strand.
ATGCTTAAAATTAAGAAAATTGAAAAGTCAAATGAGACTTATATAAAGTTAATAGAATCAATGCTACAGATCTTAAGTTCGACAAACAATTAGATATTAATAGATTTGTGAAATAAAAATCAACTATATTTTAATAATAAGGAATATTAATCAATTTTTAATTATTTTACATAATTTTCATTTTTTAAATATATTTAAGCTTTATATATATAATGGGTCGGGTTTTGAGATGGTTGTAGAGGCTATAGCCCGGTCTAGCCCTCTCACAGTCCGCGCCCTAAGGAGATCCAATACTAAAATTTGTACATGTAAAAGCAATTCAAAATCATTAACAGCAGGCATATGAAATATCTAAAGTTATGCATATCATGTTATCATGCACATAAAAAAGAGTTAGTTTCTTTTGGTTGTAACTCTATTTTTGAATATTTGATCTTCTATGTGAAAAAAGTAGATACAATTGTTTTTGGATTTTTGATATACATGATTATTGTTCATTTTTTCCTTTTTTTTTTTAATTTCTATTAGTTCATGTTCCATGTTGTAGTTTGGATGTTGGATGTAATTTGGAGAAAATTGATGAATGAAGAATATCAATAATTTCTTTTTTTTTTGTATGGATTTTTCTAGATGAGTTGAATTATGATAAATATAAAATCTTAAGCTGATTTGAATTATGGTAAATATAAAATTGTAAATGATATTATATGACGAAAATAGTTAAGCAACATAAATAATTTAAGCTAAAATAATTCTGAAAATAAGCCCATTTATTTTTTATTTGTGAACATTAATGCTCAGGCCCAACAAGCCCAAAAAGTTATTTAATGTTAAATTTATTGAAAGGGAGCGAAATATACAGGTTCAGCTCGATAAGCCAACTGTACCCGACTTGACTTGAATCACTTGATCGACTTCGTTATACAACTGTTCCTAAGCATGCCGATTTGAAGTCATAATTTTCTGTTTACGCCTCTATTGTGATTCATAAAATATCATTTCTCCTCGTCTCTATGGAAATATAGAAGATAGCGAACAAGGCAAAAATTCAATATACTTCCCAAAAAAAAAAAAGGATAGGAAGGTATATATATTTTATCTATTCTTATTAAAATTAGATATATATTAAAAAATTAAATATATTATACCATGCTAATGAGAACGAAAAAAATTATTTTTCATTAAAATATTAATATTACTATTAATATGATTAAGAAAGTCAAAGGAATGGAAATTTTAGCATCATTCTAACTTTTTTCTATTAAAGTTCATGTCAAAAACTTTATTTTTAATTATTTTAAGTCAAATTATAAAAGGAACAAAAATTAGAGGTTTTAAGTGTTACTATGATTGGAATTGAGATGATATATATAGAAAATAAATAAATAAAAAGAATAAAATAACAATTGTATCTGTATCCAGAGCCGTTTAATTAAACCTATGTTTTTAATCAGTCCGAATAATCTGCATAAAGTGGAATGACAGATTAAATTGGCCGTTGTCAACCCAGGCAACTTTTACATGAACAATCTGTAAATTATTTAAAATGAAGTGTTGTTTATAGCTAGATAAAAAGTTTAGCAGAATATATATGATCTTACTGGAATATTATAAGGGTAGTCGGGGAATTGTCACTGATGGACATGATTAGTGGGTTCAAAATTTATGCCCCAAATGTTGACCATAGACCCCTTTGTGGACTTTAACGTGGCGGATCTATCAGCCCCGTCTAGCCCTCCATGCATAACTTAATTATTAACCCCAAAAAAAAAAAAAAACACACAACATTAAATAATAAGTGTGTTTGTTAACATTTTTTAAATTCTATTTTTTGAAAATAAATATTTTATAATATATTTAAATTAATATCAATTATATATATTTTTTAAAATTTAAAAAAATTTAAAATTAATCACATATTCTTTCAAAATTTTGAAAATAAAAAACTCCAAAGACACAAACAAACACATAAAAATTCTATTTCTATTTTTCCGATAATTTACATTAGAAATTCATGCAAAACCTAATTGTTTATCACTTTTTATTTATAGTAACTGGGACTCATAATTCACTTTTCAATTCTTTCAGAATTTCAAAATAAATTAGAAAGCATTCTCACAGGTAGGTTATTAAGCGTATGAGTGTTTAGAAAAAAAAAAGGCCAAATAGGCTAATCCTCTAATTTATTTGATCTAAAAAAAATGGCTTATAACTAATAGAAATAACTCTGTCCTAACTCATAGTGAATTGCAAAAATTTATTGCAAATATTAGAAGTAGATCTCGTAAAAATTTATTAAAACTTCTAGTACTTTCCTGCATGCCTAAGTTATAAATACATTAGTATCTTATATTTTAAAATTTTTAATCTGATATAGAACAAAATTTGGGAAAACTGAGAATTTCTGCGTGGTAATCCTACCTTTAGTCCTTTTTCATGAAAAATATCACACTTAATTTTTTATTTTACGGACCTAAAAAGTGATAATTGAGACAGTTAATTAGGACATGACTTTTACTTAAGCAGTGATATACTGATATGAGTCCCTGAAAATCAATCAAACATATGCTTTTTTGGTATAAACTCTATTTTGATGATGCCAAGTTGTGTTTCATGATCCATCTTGTTTAATGATGCCACGTCAATGTGTGTCGCATCTTTGACGTAAATTAATGATGCCACGTTAATGGATCTCGCATTCTGTTTGTCTATAAATGATGACCTGTCTTTTACTTAATAAAAGGAGTCTATTTATAAAAATACATAAATATGAATCGCTTAAACGTGTGGATCAAATATAATATTTATTGAAAAAAGAAGTCCATTGACCATTTTTAATGTAAGGAGAGATAAATGATTAGTATAACATTTTTTACAACCCAATTCAGTTGATCATAATTGAGAAATTTATGCCTATAAACTAAGAAATAACAGTTAATTCCATATATCGTAAAACATCAAGAGATAGAGAGAATGCTCTCAATCTAAATAAATAGAATTTATGATTTTTACTAAATTATGCTCTATAATTTTGGAAATATAGAAGATGGTGAACAAGACGACAATTCAATAGACTCTAAAAAAGAAAAGAGGATAATAGCAGAACACGTTCATAAATCCGCGAATGAACCCCAAAATAATGCATTAGAGGAGCAAGGGTCTTATCATCATCTACAATTGACAAGGCAACGAAGCGGGGAGCCACGGGGATGATAAAGATAGCCAAAGAATGTGATAGGGAGAAAGAAGCAAAATAAAAAACCTGAAAAAATAAATTAAAATAATTTAGACGGAAATATGATATAAATAATGAGAAAATATGGAGTGAAAGGAATACATGCCTTCCAAGTGACACGAATATCCTTTAAATCACATTTCTCCTCCTGAAAAAAAAACAAAAAAAAAAACTTAATGATTTTGACTTTTTGTTTCTTCTGTACTAATAAAAATCATGAAATTAAATTTGTCCCAAAAAAAGTGATGTGTGAATTTTATTGGGTTCCTAAAAAGAGCTTATCCCAGACATGTAGGACTAAATTAATGTAGTAGGAGGCCGTTGCAAACAAGGACATAGACAACGGCTTTCGATCTGTACCAAGCTGGAGTGAATTATCCTCTTCGTCATTGAAATTAGACTGCTTAATGGCACGAAGGCACAAGAGCTTCTGTTCGGAATCCATTGCTGCAGAGAGTAGTAGATGGGAAAGAGAAAATTTTGAGGATTAGTTATCTTCCTATATGTATTATCCTAAGCCAAAATTTTATTGTTGAAGACGTAGATTTTCAACAATATATTATCATTATCCCTTAAGATAAGTAGAATCAGATCAGCATAACATAAAAGTTAAGATATTTGTCTTTAAATTTGAGTAGGGTGACCTCTGAAATTATTTTTCTCATCTATTATTTATTTGAAAACTAATTTTTTTTGTCAATATTTTTCATAGTTTAGACGATTAATAAATATAATCAATGAATGAGATATATAAAGTAAAATTTAATATTTGCATGTAGAATTAACTCTCCCAACCGTATTCTAAATACACCTTACTTATTGAGATTTTATAAACCATATTTTTATTCCTCCCATCTCCATAATTTCAAAAGTAAGTATGAAATTTTAATATATTAATTCTTAATTAATAAATTACTATAAGAAATTTTTAAAAAAATTTATAAGATTATGTTATATCTTTATAGACACACATTTTAGGAAAAAAAAAAATTTATGGCCAGAATTGTCCTTTTCATCTTTGGAATTCGAAAGCTTTATGACAAGAAGGCGCGAGAGCTTCGTTTTGGATTCCATTGCGGCAGAGTAGAAGATAATTTTGAGTAGTCATCTACTTGTATTATCCTAAGCCACAATTTCAAAGTAGAAGAAGTAGAAAATTTTCAACAAACATTGTTGTTACTTGAAGTCAACTCTTTTATCAGCTCAGAATAAAATCAAAGTTAAGATATTGATTTTTAAATTTGAGTAGGGTGACGTCTGAAATTATTTTGCTCATCAATTATTTAGAAACTAATTTTTAATCCATATGTTTTTCGGTAATTGATTATATATAAATATTTTATTGAATTAAAACTATGAAAATACGAGATTCAGCTGCGGGCTCTATCAGTTGATTATCAATAAATTTCTATATTTACTTTTATGAAGCCGTTAGAGGCGCTAATGCGCCTATCTCTATCAGTCTATACGTCCACGTCCAAGGAAAAGTGCCAATCATAGTATTACTTTTTAAAATGATAAAAGAATCCCAATCCCAACAAGTGTTACCGAATGTGGTTTGAAATTCAGGCTACTCATACTCCACAGTTGCACTAAATTGTTCTTTGACTGGCAATGAACATTAGCCATTAAACTGCTATCCTCCGAAAAATCGATGTAATTTGTATAAGATAAATTAAGGGATACGTATGTTATGTATAAAAGTAACTTGTTCAGCCAAAACTTTGCAAAGAGTTATGCATGCATAAAAACATGCTCTATAAACACATGTACATGACCTGCTATGGTACATTATATACTCAATCAAACAACATTCTCCCTTGAATCAACCTAACAGTGCAATATAAATGTTTGAAACTTAGATCTCCTGAAAAATTAATTTGCCGTGGACTCATGAGTTAGGCTAACAACTAAATACCACAGGGATTTTTTTTTTGAATAATACTGTTGAATATGTTGGAGGCAGCTGTCTTCTTGTTCCTACGATTTGAGTGGCAACTTTTATCTACTTCAAAACTTCATGTCTTTTCTTTCTTGCTTTACAGCTTCATAGGATACCATTACCTCCTTGAATTTGGCCTCAGCAACCTCTGCAACAAAACTCAATCAATAAACTTCAGTTATCCAATCTATGTAAATGACACCATATTACGGGATGTTGTTATAAATGGCCAACAAGATCTCACCTTTGTTATCCTGGTTCTGATCTGGGTGGAACTCTTTTGCCTTAGCCCTGAAAGCAGTCTGCAAGGTGGAAAAGGAACCCATGTAATATAGCAGGTATATGAAATTCTCCACTTAATATATATAATAACGCATTGGCATAGAATCCATAAGCATAACCATGAACCAATCCCTTGAATATTTGGAATTCCTAATAACAGTTGAGGTCAAGTTCATTGCTGATCTATTCTGGTTTAAATAAAATAACAAATGCAGAAGAGAAATGATTGGCTAGACATATCCCATACCATTAGACTGCTTTCTACATGCCTTTCATACCATCTCCAAATCTCATTAGCTACCAGACCTACTCATCTGCTAATTACTTAAAAACCAACATCCAACAACTTATATTGAGAATTCGAAACCTAGAAAGAAATTATATATAAAAAGTGAAAAAGGCGAAAATATGAACATAATAAATACTGAATTTCAATTTGCCTTTTGTAGAACCAAACACTTATTTGGACTAAAGAACTGCAGCTTTAAGAAATAAGTATCTAGTCTATAGTAGGTTGATCAATGATAATGATAACCCAAAAAAGGGAAAAAGAAGAATAAGAAGACGACGACGAACAAGAAGAAGAAGAAGAAGAAAAAAAGCATGATACATAGTGAGCAACAGAATTACAAAATTGCATAATCAATATCCAATCTAAGCAATTAATGAATAAGAATTCCTTTCAACAAATGGGAAGCTAAACAAAATCTTCAATGCTACATATATTGAAGGAATCTTATTATGGACATACCTTAATCTCGGCTTGTGTGTATGGAGTTTTTCTAAACCTGGGCGGTGGAAAATATGTGAGATGAGTATAAGTATCATGAACTATCATTTTCAACATCAAATAATGAGAAACAACTTTGCAGTCAAGATAGATTGTGTATGCTATCAACGAGAAACAAGTAAAAAAGAAAAATGGTTATCATCAAAATCCAAAGTTCAAAGTTTTGTTGTTCCGCATAAGTCAGATGTAGAACAGAGAAAGCTGCTCTAGATCCTGGAATGGATCCAATAATTCTGGCATTGTGCTTCAAGTCACAATAATATCAATTTCAATTAACTTCAGAAATTATTGTCTCAAGGAACACTAAAAAAATTTACCTTATCAGTAAAATGTCTCATGAACCATGAATTGATTACTTCAAACTATATTTGGTTGAGACACTCCCAAGTGAGTTACACCTTTATTGACTATCAAAGCCATGGAAGCATAAGGAAAGAACTAAAACCGTTCAGTTGGCTTATTGGTTTGATAATTCTTCCCTGCACGACCACCGCCAGTTTTACCATTCACTAAATGAGCTGAGATGACAAGGCCGATTAATTGGGATAGGTTTGCCGATAATTTTCTATTTATTCAGTAGCAAAACCAGGAAGTACTCATGCTCCCACCAATATGGAAGCAAGGGGTAAAGAGAGGCAGTAAAGAGAAGGAATGGACCATGATAATCAGAATCATTACATATAACCTATTTACTCCAACTGATTTTATGTATTTGGAAATACATTGCTGACTCTTCGTAATGGTTCGTGGGTTCAACAAATAATGCTCTGAGCAATATTCATAATGAAGAGAATAAATATTAACTTTTTCTGGCTATAAATTTCAACTATTTCCTGTTAATGTGACAGCATAAATTCTCAGGTTCAATCTATAATATACTGATGTGAGTAAGATGTGGCAACTGAATCAGCAACATTGCAATCTTAAAAATTAGTTCTCTGTAACAATTGCATCACCTGTCAAGACCCAGAACTGAGTAATGATGTGATAAGGAATAGCTTCCACTGTCTCTTGGAGGTTGCCAGAAATTAGTCCTACGATCTCTAAAAGATGTATCTGTCTTCCAGTACCAATCATCCCGCTGGAAATGGTGATGATAAGCACCAGCATCATTTTCTCTCCAGCTCTCATAGGTCCTTTTGTATTTGTTCCTTTCTCTGTTAAACACACTTTGCATTCGCCTTATTCGCTCCTAAGAAGATCAGAAGAACCACACTGTCAACAATTAATATAAGAATAACGATATACAGCTATGGTGCTCACAGCTAACTTGCCAAGCATGGGGACTGGCAAATTGAAATATAGGAATAGGAAAGCACCAGTGTGTCTGATGATTGTGGTCTGGAAAACACTATGTACTAAACCATTGTGCACATAGGAAAACAGCTAACTACATCGTTCACAATCAGAACTATGGTTTGAAGATAAGGATTATGTTATTAGAGAAACAATGGGTTGTACAATGTATTTGGTTTGCCCAAGGATAAATTTAACTACAGTTTCCACAATACAAAAATTAATGATGAAACCCTGAAAGAACTACAAAGGAACTAGCAAATATATCAATATGTGTTTAGGTGTGGAGGCTAGAAAGGATCAGTATGAGGCAGGTAAATAACAGAAATACATAATAAAAGATAAGGCTCCATTTGGCAAGAAAATTCTATCTGAACAAAAGTTTTCCGGGTCCAGTGGACAAACAATAGTCACCACCATAAACGGCATTTAATCAACCATATATAAACAAAAACTGACCAATTTCACTGCTGTCAAAGATCAGGCCCAGAGTCCAGATTGATATTGGGTCTCAACCAAATTCATTAAGGCCATGAGTACAAGTCCTATGCCTACCACAAAAAAATCGCATACAGGGATAGTTCCCCACTCAATTCAAATTTTTTCTAGAAAATAATCTAAATTTAGCATCTTATGTTGTAAAAGATCACATTAGTGGATAAAACCCAGTATAAGCATAGCACAAAAGGTCGTGGTAGGTGTTGACGTTTATAGAAAAGTGCAGAAATGATTCCAATGGCTAGGATTATATTTCTCCATATCCTACAATTAAATTTGTCAACCTGTAGTTATATGGCTGATCTTCCTACAATATCATGCATAACTTCTGCATTAATTTCACAATTTTGGGAAAATAATATAAAGTTTCCGGGAAATAAATAAATGCATACAATAACAAACAAAGTAAATATAAATAATACATAAGAACAAACACAAAAAAGAGTCAATACTAACCACTCTCTCCATTTCTTCTTCATACTCCTCTCTCATCCGACGATTATACCTTCTCCACGCTTCCTCCTGAAAAGATGACCGGAAAGAATTGCCATTTCCTCCTTTCCACGATGACTGTGACCTACTTAACTTTTATGGCGTAATTGCAACATAATCAGCTCAGACAGTCAATTATAAATAAGAAAGGTGACAATATATAACTGTGGAAGATAAATTCTGACATTTTTAAAAGATAACATACTTGCTCAAAATACTTTTATGAAAATGATAACTCCTGAACATAAAACTATCAACATAACATAAAGACTCAAAAATTAATTTCATCAACTTGGAGGGATAGTGCCACAAAATGCTACATCCATATTTAAACCTAAGTCAAAGATAACTACACTTGATGGAAAGCGGTATGACATCTCAAAGACTTTTAAGATTCCAGAAACCAAAGAGACAGTGTCCAAAAATCATGTAAATTAGACTATAAAGATTTGCCTCATAACAAAATTACCTTGCGTTGGCTACTGTACTCATATGTTAAGATAATGACTTACATACAAAACTGTTCAGTTTCTTAAACACCACCTGAGTCCAAATGATGTTGTTACATAATTCTTTGTCAATGTGTATGCATGATCAGAATTAAATTAGAACTATAATAGAAAGAACAACGGACCTTCACATTTTTAAAATATTTAAATTTCAATTCAACCAAATTAAATGTTTCTGGTCACAGAGCACAAAAAGACTTGGGATTTATGGGTAAATGCAAAAACTTATATCATCTACCTGAGAATAGAACCAATCAACAGTTCTCCGCAGCTGACCAACCTGTCAAATTGCTACAGGCATCAAATGACAGTGACTAGCATGATATCTCCAACCAAGAATTATCTAATGGCACCGAAAAAACCTATATCTATGAGCAAATCTTAAGGAAGAAGCTAAAAAATTTATGTAGTTTGCACCATTCTCTAAAAGTTTCAAAGTTGTTTGAGTATAATCCTAAGTAACAGACTACTGGAGCCACTAGCTAGATTTGTCTTTATATAGCTCACATGTAAGCCACATCTATCACATTTACAATCAAACAACATAATTCAATAATTCGCTATCGATCCGCAGACTTAGGAAAATGATATCCACTTGTAAAAGCAATTCAACAGAAATTACAAGCACTGGACCAAGCTTTTACTTACTAGTATCCATATCCATCCTTTCAGCTAACGTAACTATAAACCCCCAAACAAAAAAAAACCCTAACTTCGTTTTCATATTAACCAAACCACGGAACTTCCCACAAAAAAAAAAAAAAAACTTACAGCGAAAGTGGTTGCAGTGGCGCCAATTAGACCGAATAGAAAGACACCCCAGAGTTTGACGTCATCTTTCTCTTGATGGGGTCTGTTTGGCGATGTCCATGGATTACCCTTATTCCGGTTTCCATCTTCCCCTCCCATTTCCTCGGGAATTCGAATTCCCTCGATTCAACGCTTGCTTTTAAGAGATAGTAACCCTAAATCCTAAACCCAATGGCATGATTATTTTATATTTTATTTTTTTCTTCTAAGTAATTCTTTGCTGCACCGCCTTTGAAAAGAACAATTCTGGGATTGGAGTTTTAAACTTCTAATTCGTGAAGTTTGAGAAGAAGATCGTGAGGTGGCTATTGGGCCAACTGCCGAGGAAGAGTATAAAGTGTTAATCCCCGCACCCCAAAATCAAGAGTTTTCGACCGCCAAATTTGCAAACATAGTGCTGATTCAGTGGTTGTACACGCATCTCTAACTCTATTTGGGCCGCCTGACACGGAACGACGCCGTTGCTATCAAATTGGGCTTTCATAAGATGAATGGTTGGCCCAACAATAGAAGCCCAATTTTCCACAAAAATATAAATTGTAATCAATGTTGTATCGAAGATAAATAGACTTCCCTCCAATTTGAAATCCAACGGTCAATTCTCAAGCCACGCAATCCAATTAGTTTAGTTATAGTAGGTCGATCGAAACCGTTGGTCATGGAGATTAACGACGCCAACGCCTCTTTCACAATCAGCCAAGTAACGATAATTCAGATCCACATCCTCTCTCAAGTTACAAATATGCGGTTTCTTCGATTAACATTCATTTCTTATGTAGTGAGCACAAATTCTTGTACGTTTTTTATTGTTATCATTGTCAATCAGCGGAGGCCCAGGCATCAATTAAATTGATTCACAGGCAGTAATGTCGAGGAGGCCAGTGATTGCGGCTCGACGATATGGTGACAGTGGAGGAGGCGTTGTATTTCCCTCTTCCAAGTCACGTGCGTCTCCTTATTTGTCAATCGGACTCATCATCACGGTACTTGTTCTTCAATGTTATTTTCAATATATTACATTTAATATTTACTTTTGGTTAATTAATTTATTCGTTCAAATTTTTCAGGGCGTATTGCTACTTATGGTTTATTTGTACAGTGGCTCAGGTTTGCTTATCAAAATGTGTTTGTATTGGAGTATAAGGGGTATCATGAGCATTAATTAGGTGCATTGCGGGCCAATTTTCTTTATCAGAAGCTGAATAGATAATGATGATATGATATGGATATGTTTAATTAGCATTCTCTAAATGGATTTGTTATTGCTAGAAAAAGGACTCATAATGTAATATAATTATTATTTTTTTCGTATTTAAAAACATTAATTTTTATGTACACTTTATTGACTGAACTTGGCTATCTTTTGTGATAGGTGAAGTTGGCAACATTAAAGACCCTGTAAGTAGGGTTGAAGGTAATTTGATTTCGTTTGTTTTTCATGTGTTTGACCATCTGATTGTGGTTTCATTTCAGAATATATGTTTTGAGTTTGTTTTATTGTAGAAGTTGTGATGTCATGTTTGATATTATCCGATTGCATAATCGTATTGGCTAAATTTAGATGTTGCATCATATACAGGTGATTTTTCGTGCACAGTAGAGCTTCAACGAGCCATTCCAATGTTGAAGAAAGCATACGGTGATAAGATGCATAATGTTTTGCATGTTGGTCCTGATACTTGTTCAGTGGTGTCTAGATTATTAAAGGAAGATGAAACTGAAGCCTGGGGTGTTGAACCATACGATATAGAGGATGCTGATGGCAATTGTAAAGGACTAGTGCGTAAAGGCCTTGTACGTGTGGCTGATATCAAGTTTTCCCTTCCATACAGGCCAAAATCTTTTTCTCTTGTAATTGTCTCCGATGCACTGGATTACTTGTCTCCAAGATACCTCAACAAGACACTTCCAGATTTGGCAAGGGTATCTGCTGATGGTCTTGTTATATTTACAGGTAAAAAGGACCTGAAGTTATTTCATTAGGTCTAAATTTTCTCGTTATGTTAAGCAGAAACTGTGAGTGAAATTTTTGAGACACTAATATTTTTGAGACACTATCTCTTTTGCTATTCTTGACCTCTATTTCGTATCTATCAAGCTCCTGGATGCTTTTCATAGTTTGCAATCACTAGGAGCTTTGTGCCTTCTGTTTATAGTCAGTACAAAGTAAGCTTATCCACCTGGAATTTGAATTTCTTGTTTCCTCTGTATTTGCACAACTCTTCTTGACCATATTTAATTTACTGCTTTTTTATTTTGGATCAAGGAATCAGGTTGGTATAATTTATTAGAAGTTCGATGGATTATGATTTTGTGCTGCATAGAGACACATAGCTAAGAAAATTTGTAATTCGGTGTTGCATGTGTGTGCACCTAATTTTTATGGTTACTACAACTATTACTTCTACATGTTCTGCTTCTAGGCTCTTCCAAAATTTTGTTTCTGTAAAATATATTTCCCTTCTGAATTTCTATAGGCTTATCCAGTCTTCACACTTTGTTGTGCATGTGCTTTTATGTTTGCATGAACTGGAGTACTACTATGCCTTGTATAGAAGCCATCTTCTGCTAATTCCCTGAGGATTTCTTTCTGAACTCATAGTCTTGAAATTAAGTAATTTGTTGTGCTCAAGAAATACATTTATTTTTGACATTTCAAGGGCCTTCTGATTGTTGCACTTGTAGGTTACCCAGGTCAGGAGAGGGCTAAAATAGCTGAAGTATCCAAATTTGGAAGGGCGGTAAGTGGCTATTACTTGTAGGATCAGAATACTTTCTCAATTATTGCCTGGTTTTTTTATTGGTTCATCTGACAATGGTTTTTAAAATGGCCAAAAGTGAATTTGATTAATATGCGTACACATGGATCCGTGGATTATGTGTCTACATGGATCCGGTTGATGGATTAAGTGATGTTGTAATTTTCAATTATCTAGCAAAGGGTACTTAATAATGATTGTATACTTGGTATTAGGAAAGGCATGAAATTTACCAGTGCCATTAGAATTGCGTTAGGAGTCATAGTTTCAGAGTCCTTCTGGGAACCTTCTATTGAACTTGCTCTGTTACTGGAACCTGGACAAAAGAATCTGGAATTGTATGCAATGCAAAAAAGGTCTTTGAAAATCATAAAATTTTGGGATTGCTTTTCCTGTATTATATATTGCTTATCTGAGTGATCATGAGACATGTCGTAACAAGAAAAGCATCTTTGTATAATCATTGCTCACGTAAAAGGAATTTCCTGGCCACTTGGTTTCTGGTAAGCTGTTAATGTTTTGTCATTTTATGCAATTAAGGGTAGATTCCTGAAGGAAATAATAAGCAAAAGGATATTTTTATTAAATTCTTAGGCTTGCTTTTTAGCTTGGTGTGGTTTTAGGAACTAAAATACTAATTCCATGGCACCTCAGGTTGCACTTACGTTAATGATTTTTTAATCTGCTTGGCTAATTAAGAGAAGTTCTACATTGGTTGAGGATCTGAGAGACACCATTGTATCTTACTGATCTACAGAAGTCTTGATTCTTCGTGCAATAGGTGCTTGAGGGTGTGGTCTGAAATTTGAAAAAATAAACATAGCAAGGAGGGGAGGAAGAAGGTTGAAAATGTTAATGAATGGGAAAAGAACTATGTTATAGAATGTGCATTGGTAAAAGTGCTGTCCTCTTGGTGTAATTCGTTTAGGCCTTCTTAGCTTAGAGAAGGGTATGCCCTTTTGTTCCTGACTAAGTTATAATCTTGTGGTGACACATTTGAGAGTGACGATACTTATTTTCTACTATTTTTCAGCTAACATTTGAAACATTTTTTTTGGAACCTATGTCCTTAGAGAAGTTGAGTGTCAGATTGTAAATTAGCTCAAGGTTTTTGTTGTCAGCTGCAAATTGACCGAACATGCCTTACCATGTTTCTTGCTGGTCACTATATGAAATTGGATGCAATATATTCCTAGTTTTGGTTAAATTGTTTTCTCATCACCTATTCCTCCATCCTTTTGTTGCCTCCAAATGTGTATCATTAAATGTTATGTTGAAGAACTCATTTTATTATTTTTTTTACATGCTGAAACGTTTTCCTTTATGAAGGCCAAATTGAGGAGCTCCTCTTGGTGGGTACGTTTCTTTGTCCAGAGCAGCGTAGAAGAAAATGAAGCTGCGATGAAGAAGTTTGAACAGGCTGCCAGAAAGAAGTCATACAACCCAAGTTGCCAGATTTTCCACCTAAAGTCATTCCAGTGACATCTTTTATAATTTTTGCAGTATAAATGGAGCCCCTTGATGCAGCTCTGTAGGGTAAACTAAATTTGTTATAAAATATTTATTATAATTGTTTACCTTCTTCTGTATTTCAACCACAATTCGATTTGTATTCTTTGAACATCACAGTTATTTGGTAGTAAAGAATGGCCTTGTGTGGTCCCTGCTTATGTGTATAATCTCACTTTAATTCCCAGGTGGACTTTTTTATTGTTGAAAGAGAAATTCAAGAAACTATTGATATTCATTATTTTGTTCTTCATGATATGAATAAATTCCAACTCTATGTTGATTCTTGTGTTGCCTCATTTGCCTTAAGAAAGGGCTATTAGCTAAGCAAATGCCTCTAATATTACTCTTCACAAGGACTCTGTCTTCAGAGAAACATCATAGTGTTTGTAGTGTCAGTGTCATAACCATCAACTCAATTAAAACTTGAGTTCTCGTGTTAGGCAGGAAAATTTTAATCCAACCACTTCGTAGTTAGCAGCTGATTATGAGAGCTTAAAAAGTGGTGGGCACCATCAACCTCATGACGAACCATTGAGGGTCATCGCCCCTACATTGCCATTTGGATTCTATTTACGACAAGCCCATCTAGATTTTTCTTAGCACATCCAAGTTGTAAAACGAAGGGCAGACGACTTTGACTTTTTCATTTAATTTTCTTGATTGAAAAGGATGCTGCTTATCTTAAAATTTGAAGCTTGTAATTCAATAACTTGCAACATTGGAACTCAGAAGTGTAAGCCATTAAGCAGCTAATGAGACATCACTTTCAAGAGGGGACACAGACCGGTCATCATGAAAGGCCCAATTGGAGAATATATACAATGGCCAGGGTTTGCTGCTATCTTCATTACAGAAGGCTAATTATTAGACCTTATTGATGGCTAAGAATTCTTGACTCAAATGAAAGAAACGTGTTTCCCGGGAGACTGTTGTCTGCTCTTTAAAGAGGCAAGGACAAAAGCAATGTCTGGTTGGTCTGAAAAACAAAATATGGTTAAGACAATTTTAGCAGAAACTAGGACCAAAACATTCCAGTCTGTCGCGGAATGCCATTTTTCTTCATCATCATGTATATCCCTTATAATTCTATGGATCATAAGTTTGCCTCACAGAGGTTTGCTATGTTATTTTTTAGCTAAATGTGCATGCGTGCGATGCGGGTATGTTAAATGTTATCAACTTTCCTTTGCTCTAAGCAGTGTTACAGTCTTACAGATACCACATCAATTAATTAGAATAGTACTTTTTTTGAGGATCAGCGTAATTTAACCATATAATTACCACCCTATATACACAAACCCATTGTGTGCTAAGCTGCAAACGAGGAATAATCTGTTGCTCAGATAATTGTTGACTTTTCCGTCAAAGTTACAGATTTTCTCGGATTTGCAGTGTACATTTGTCACAATCTTCAGGTGAGCAGACAACGGTGACCAAAACTAACGTAAATTTGAGTAAGTCCTAGTTTTTGTCAAAGATTGTTGCATGTATATTCAAAATAAAATTCCCTAAACGCGAGTCTTGGATTGACCTTAAAAACTGTGAAATATTTAATTACGTAGTTTGAATGTATGCATGGGGGCCGAAGCATATATGTCAAGGACGTTTTTCTACCGTGGGCGGAATGCATCAATAATTTCCACCTGACGGATCGACCGTCCATCTAGTTAGCATGTATCAATTGTCAATTGATGAATTGAATTTGTACACTTCATTCGAACAGTAGTTTCCCATTTAAAATATGGCAAGTCCACGTTAATTAATTGCGTCAATCAACAATTTTCAAAGAGCCTTGATACCATTAATAGTAATGGGTTGAAAGGTGAAGAGCAAATGTCCTATGTGTAGTTCTTGATACATTCACAAGTAATATTATTTCACAGTACTTTGCAGCATTCAACACAGAGCAAGCGGCATTGCTTTTTGACTTCTAGCTCCACAAATTTCCTCGATAATCCCATATTTTTTTAAGGGTCTGTGAGTCACATGGAGAGCTATTTATTGACTTCGTGTGTGTATATATATGAGAGATGATATTTTGATATAAGATTTTTGATATAAAATTAGATATAATTTTTTAATAATTGATCTACAAAATCTAATGGTTGAGATGATCGATGATTTAACAGCATCAAATGCACCTTGTCGATTATCAATCTTAATCATTAGATTTTGTGAGATCAATGACTAAAGAATTACGTCAAAATTTATGTTAAAATATTGTCTTATATATATATATATATAGCCAACGTACGAGGCTTATATGGTGCAATGAAAGTTATAAAAAGTATATAAATTCTATATATTGTTTTCTTGCTAGCTTTAGCAACTTTTAACTTAATTTTGGTCACATTTACATTCTTATCACAGCTCGTAAGCTTCTAAATTATTGTGTACGTTCAAGTTTATTTCCAAAATGTTCACGTAAGTAATTAATAGAATTATATACAGGATACATGGCTTTCTTTTTTAGCTTTCTCACGTAAAGTTCCACATATATATATGCCATATAATTATTATGAATATCAAGTTGAAAACTTTCCGTTTATGCTAATAAATTCAGAGGTCATGATGTAACGTTTCATATAGACATAATTTGATTAAAAGAGTAAGAGTACTTGTTAATAATAACTTAGTATTTACATGTTTACGTAAATTGAGTTGAGAGTTGAATAATATCTGGGTGGCCGGTGGGGGTCTACTTTGTTGAGAAAGAAGGATGCAAATAGACTAATGACTGTCTACGACGGGTTAGTGCTGAGTGAGCCAGGAAGCATGACCTAACATGGGTGTCATGTTGCCTGTCACATTTCACAAACGTTTGATGTTTCGTTCCGGTCCCAAAACTCTTTACAAGAAGAATTGCTTTGTTTCAGAGAAGGGCAAAATAAGGGTTTGCGTCCACATGACATTATAACCCTTCTTCCACTACAAAACCACGTGCTCCGGCTCCTAGTTCTTCTTCATTTTCTCCTTAGTTAACCTCGTATGAACGCAAATAATATTGAAGGAGAGATCACTACTTCAATTGCTTTGTTACACTTAATTATATATATATTATTGTATATGCCACGAAGTCAATTAGTATATATAAATGGAAAGTATATTTTGGTTCCTGATCTCATTGCTAATCGCACCTCTTCCAATTAAAGAAAATTATACAACCCACTAATAGATATATATGCGCTTTATGGGCAGTGACTTATTGGGTGGGAAAAACAAGTGGCATATGTTCATAAACTTAAAAACTCTAATGAAAGGGGCCATGAATTGGACAAATAATTGCCCGCAACAATGAAAAGACAATCCACAAGCTCAAAAGTTAATGCTTATTCTGATTCCAGTGTACGATCGAGTTGCAGAATATAATGCCAATGGGCTTTCTTATCTTGTTTCATCTTAGGTGCTTCCGCTAGCTCCACTACTCTGCAGGATCAGAACGAAGGGAAGACTTTTTTCTCATCTACTACTGAATGCGAAAGCAACCTCATACCTTAATATATATATGTATAACTTTACATACTTCTAGTGAATGTTAATTCTACATGAGTGATACCATGTATTCATACAATAAGTCCAAGCTCTGTAGTTACCAAAGAAAAGATAATTTACTCTAGGCTTGCCGTCCACTCAGCTATATGTTTGTTTATATATGACCACACATCTCAGTCTAATTGAATAGATAGTTGTAAGTACTATTCTTTTAAAATTCTATTTCTAATTCTCATTATTGCAAATGTGAAAAAAAAAGGAAGAAAAAAGTCGAATTACTAACTTTTTATTCTCAAAGTCATGACTTATATCTGATCCATATATAGCTGAGCAATGTGGATATGAGTTTGATCCCAATTATTCTAGAACTCCACTCATATTCAAAAAGAAAAATTAAGAAACTCAAAGGAAATCTTTTGGATATACAGCACCAACTCATTTATGTATAAAACCGCGTTCTCATTTATATTGTTTCACTTTCAGGCAGCTCATTAATGATAGTTGTCAAGACTACCCCATACAATTAATATATAATATACCATTTTTAATCTAATTAATTTTTCTTTTAGCATATTATGTATATAAGAGTAATATAATATTAATTTTCAAAGTCTAACGAGAGTATATATCAATAACCGACACTAGTCAACACTAATCTATCTAAAGAGGTATGACCATTTCTGATTCCCTCATGATATGAAACTATATTAAATTGTTAGATATTACATATTAAGTGCATCTTTTGCTGAACCCACATAAATTGATCAAATATATAAATCGATAACTGAGCTGTTACTCACTCTAGCTATTACGCGTTGAGACTAGAATTAGGAAGCAAGCGTGCATGAACTCCTAAATATATCCCACCAACTACATTAATTTATTTTTGTTTTGTATTGCACTGCAATTCTGCAAGGTCAATTAATTGGTTAGGAATTCTAACAGTGACAGGCTTATTTAGGCTTGTTTCTCCACGTATTATTGATGGTGACCGCGATGCAGATTAAAGAGATAAAATATGAGCTTGCTGCGGCTTCATAGAAGCTTAGATTGATAGGAACTCACGATTCTTATCGATTTCTAAAATGCTTTTTATTGAATTATCCAGTTTGCAGAAGTTTATTAGGCTAGCTAATTGATTCTATGTTAACATATATAAATAATATAAAATCATCAAAAGAAAGAGGAACGTGAGTGGCAGCGTTTGATTGATTGCAAACTGCCAATTGCAAAGCACGTATTCGTCGTAAAAGTTAAAAGCTAATAAAAAGCGAGAGTTATATCTTCCTCTTCTTTTATTATTGTACATGTAGATTATCTACTTCGTGAAGAGTTGAGAGAGGAGACATAGTGAAGGTGGAGAGACGAAATCGAGGGATGAGTGGGACCCGATAGCCAGCGAAGGAAGGCGCAA
Source organism: Boswellia sacra (assembly GCA_013180625.2). NCBI lineage: Eukaryota > Viridiplantae > Streptophyta > Magnoliopsida > Sapindales > Burseraceae > Boswellia > Boswellia sacra. The sequence continues at coordinate 163,979 of SNVD02006000.1, forward strand.
CCATGGGTCCGAACTTGCACTTTCCAAGGATTTCCAACATAAGCAATCAGGTGCATGGTCCATGGACCACACTGGTCTCATATTAGAATCAAGGCACGTATTTCTGATTATTATTTTCTATTTTACCAGCATTCTCTGCAATACAACCGACCTGGTTAGAAGTATGCAGCATGGTGGTCCATGGAGCACCAGAACACTTCGGATATTGTTGTTGCTACCTGCCACTCTCTTCCCAGTAATTAAGCTGCCTAGCTAGCTGCCCTCTACGTCTAGGGCGTATCTGATATTGTAAATATCTATCCAATAGGGTCTCACGGTCACTAGAAAGAAATTCCTGGTTAATAATAATTCCTTGTTTGAAGCTTATGTAAAGGCTGCAGACATGAAGTAGCTTTTTTTTTTTTTTTTTCCTTGCCGCCATGAATCAACCAAGTACCCTTCTTAAGTTGTTCAATTAGACAATTGCTCTTATCGGTAGCACATCAAACAGCTGTTAATTGGATATAGTGATGTAAAGGTTGTTCTGACTAGTGGTGGTTGCTGGTGGGTTCTTTCACTTCGGTCATACTTGATACTCCTATGTGTAATGACCTTGTACTTCCGACTATATTAATTTATTTATTATTTCGTAAATAGAGATAATGTACGACATCAACTCCCGACAACATGTTTATATATTACATTACCTATGGCTATTTAATTTTGCCAATGATTCTTTTCAGAATTAGGTATTTAATCCAATTAAGCACTCATTTGGAATTGAAACTCAAATTAATATATAAGAATAAGTATATCAAATTCATCAAGTAAGTATATGCCCTCAATGGCCTTAATATGTCATGCTTTATGCACAAGAGCTTTGACGTTAATTTGTCGGTGTTTCCCCTCGTCGACAAGTCCTTTATAATTAAATAACATTTATTATCTTTATTTATTACAACTTTTAAAAATAAGAAATATTATAAAATGAGTAATATTGGACTTATAATATTCAGACAATTTAAACTTTACAACTTGATGTGGCAACTTATATTACAAAAATTCACTGGAAGAAGAAAAAACAAAAATGGATGAAAAAAGTTATATCTCCAATAAGATTTTGCTACTTAAACTAGCCTATCATGTTGTAGAGTTTAAATTGTACGAGTATTGTTAGTCCAGCATTATTAAAACAAGATATTGAAGTCTTAGGGTCAAAGATGACTAACCATTTTCACAAATATTTTATCTGCTCATCGTGGTCCGCCTCTATATAAATGCCTCCGATGCTATACGCTCGATACTCGAAAATCTCTACGTCTCTCAACATCAGCTTTAGAAGTTTTGCTTTTGTCACTCTACTGTACACTAACTAGCTGGGTGTTATATTACATTAAAAATGCTGTCCAAGAAAGCTACCTGCGACTCTCATGGCCAAGATTCTTCTTACTTCCTGGGCTGGCAAGCCTACGATAATAATCCTTATCATCAACTTGATAATCCTTCTGGGATCATACAGATGGGTTTGGCAGAGAATCAGGTGAGTTAATACCCCAAATATTATCACCAAATAAAACTACATATATTTATATATTCATTCATTTATTAGTCAAAAAAATTAATTAGCATATATGACAACAAATATCTACATGTATACATGCGTATACATATAAAGGTTCATTCTCCTTTTTTTCTTTCTAGCTAGATAATATCTTTGTCACATGTAATAGCACACGTCGTTATATCTTTTATTAATTTATTTTTCTTTTTATGTTTTATTTTTAGAATATATTGGCAAAATGGATATGACCTATGTTTCAAAACTGGTGTCAATAATTCCTTTATTTTCCGTTTTGCCCAAGTGAAAAGATCTCGTCATAAAGCCTGTAATTGATATATACATGTTACCAAACTTCGTGCAGCTTTCTTTTGACCTCCTAGAGTCATGGCTTGCAAGCAATCCAGACGCAGTGGGGCTGAAAAGGAATGGAGAATCTGCATTCAGAGAACTGGCTCTCTTCCAGGACTATCATGGATTGCCAGCTTTTAAGAATGTAACTTTTGCTACCACTAATAATTAATATTCTTTTGCTAGTAGTTAACATAACTACTGTAATATCATTACATATATGTTGACATATATCATATATGAGATGTCTGAACTGAACTTCAACATGATTAATTGTTTAGGAATTGGTAAAGTTTATGGAGAGAATAAGAGGAAACAAGGTGAATTTTGATCCAAACAAGCTTGTGCTCACTGCGGGCTCAACTTCTGCCAACGAGACTCTAATGTTTTGTCTTGCTGATCCCGGTGAAGCTTTCCTTCTGCCCACCCCTTACTATCCAGGGTACATATATAAAGACACGACTTTGATATTATAATTTATAATTTATTTTCAGTCCAAATTTGATGCTACCTCTCTAAGTTTTTGAAATTTATTACTTAACAAGTTTCGTATTTTTTTCTTTTAATACAGGTTTGACAGAGATCTCAAATGGAGGCCTGACGTGGAAATCGTTCCAATACATTGCTCAAGTTTAAATGACTTCAGAATAACCATGTCTGCACTGGAAGAAGCCTATGAACAAGCTCAAAAACTTAACCTAAAAGTTAAAGGGGTACTGATAACGAATCCTTCAAACCCCTTGGGAGCAACCATGACCCGCGAAGAACTCAACCTTCTCACTACTTTTGCAATCTCGAAAAACATTCATATAATAAGCGATGAAATTTATTCAGGCACAGCCTTTGATTCTCCAGGCTTTGTAAGCATCACAGAGGCTGTGATGGACCAAAACCTTGAAGACACTGATGTATGGAGTCGTATTCATATCGTTTACAGTCTCTCGAAGGATCTCGGCCTACCCGGATTCCGTGTTGGCATGATCTACTCCAACAATGAAACAGTTGTGGCTGCGGCAACTAAAATGTCAAGTTTTGGACTTGTTTCTTCTCAAACACAATTTTTACTCTCATGCATGCTCTCAGACATTCAATTCACAAACAAATACATGAAGGAAAACAAGAAAAGACTTAAGAAGAGAAAGGAGATGCTTGTTTCAGGTCTTAAACTTGCAGGGATCAGGTGCTTGAAGAGTAATGCTGGTTTGTTTTGCTGGGCAGACATGAGGCATCTTTTGATTTCTAATACTTTTGAAGCAGAAATGGAGCTATGGAAGAAGATTATTTTTGACGTTGGGTTGAACATCTCTCCCGGGTCTTCTTGCCATTGCACTGAACCTGGCTGGTTCAGAATTTGCTTTGCAAACATGAGTGAAGAAACATTGCAAGTCGCAATGCAACGTATCAAGGCATTTACACAATCCATAATTAATAGCTCTAACAATGAAGCTACTAGTTGGTGCTCTCCGCAGCAGAGAAGGTCTCTCATCGGCAAGTGGGTCTCCAAGTTATCATCATACGATTCTGAACCAGATCGTTAATTAACTAGCTAGTTAGCCCTACTGTCTTCGGATATTAATTCAATTTTTCTCTGTTGATTTAAGTTCCTACCTAGCAAAAAAGAGCACACATTTTTTAAGTATTAGTGTTTTAAACTCTTAATTAGCAGCCACAAAAGTTTTAAGTTGTTCCACAAATAAAGCCGATCGACTACTGCAACTATGTTTTGTTGTATGGGTGGCCTTGTTTGGTCCACGCATCCTCAATATTGGTGGACCCAATTTTCTGCTAATGAATTCATTGTGTACTGTTGACAGAAAACAATCACAATTAATTAACAGAATTTACGTATGTTGAAAGTTACATGCGTTTATATATCGATCACTTATATATACATATATAGTCCAATTAGAGTCCGCGTTTCACTTCACTGATCAGTTTGCCCATATTGGTGTGTGGTGCATAAAAGTTAAGTAACAAAATACTTGAAATAAAACCCTTAATAAATTATATAAATATACAGGTAACCAATCAAATTGTTCGCAAAATCAACGCACTGAATGATAATTTTTTCCGTAGTTTCTTTTCAAAATTTGAACTGTTGTGGTAATATGCTATATGTTGTTAGTGTGACAAGGAATATATTTTTTTAAAATGAATTATTTTCTAGATTTTACTAGCATGAATGTTTCGATCGGTATTGGTATAGCCAGGCTCAAGGTGCGTTTAATTGGCTCAATTCTGTGCACTAATCTTCCTGGACAGACGAGTTTAGTCGTGCTGCTTTGCCAGTGGCCATGATAAGTCGGTAATTGCTACCTACCCGTGAATATGTTAGACTTTGTTTCCAACAGTTGCATCATATAAATCTCATCTTGCTATCAAGATACTGCTGAAGATGGGACTGAGAAGTGAGAACATAGTCAATGAACAAAATGTATTTCTCCTTTATGGTTGTGTAAATTGACTTGAAAAACCCTGTGGCTACAGATAGCTAGCATGCAGCCATCAGCCTATTGTCGTCCTCATAAATACTGCGAGGCAGAGCACGTTGAGGAGCTAAAATTTGTTCTTTATGGACCAGGCAAGGCCCACCCTGCCAGTACGCAGAATATGCCCAATAATAAGTCCCCTTGAATCAACTTCATTTTAGCCACAAATCTTTGGGCCTGCTAGAGTCGCGCGAAACTTCCATGAAATAATTGGTGATTATAGTTTAATTAAAAAAAACTGTGATCGCAATCATAGCCGCACGCGTCAGTGATCACCGAGTGGATCCAGTAGAATAATGTAGAACGTGGGACACTCGAAAGAAAGGCGCAAACAAGGACGTGAAATGAGTTTACCAGAAGTCAGTTTCTGATTGAAACAGGTAGGCGGTTCCGTCGTATCGAATCTGACTTCACTGGACTATGCTGTCCTTGTCTGCCACGTGGCATTTCCGTGGCTCCCGCCACACAACTTGGCATTCTCAAAATTCTCTCTGCCTCTCTCTCTCTGGCAGTCTCCTTTCGCGCTCTCTCTCTCTCCAACTCTTTTTACACAAGCAACAAATTACGTGTTGCTTGTAATAACAAACACAAACCTTCTAAGTAATTCCCCAATTTCTGTTTCGAAATAAATAAATAAACAACGAATTGCTAGGGTTTCGTTTCGTTGATTTTTGGCTATCACTCCCTTTAAATCAATGCAATATGTTGTTTATTATGTGAAGTGGAAGCAAGGCGTTCCAATGGCATTTGAGTTGAGAATAATTCACTATTCGACGTGTGGTTTCACTTCAATGTCTCTGAATTTGGATTGTTTTTGGTGATTGTTAGTGGCTCTGAGACTGTAAGGGTACTATGTTCTTGATCTTGATTTTGATCGTTTTGTTGATTCTTACGCTTCTTTATAGAATTCAATTTTGTTAAATCATCATGTCGGATGGATTCATTTGTTGGTTTAATGATTCGTTAATTTGATTTTTTTTTTTTTGGTTCTTATCCTTCAAATTTGATGCCTATAAATTGTTTCCGAAAAAGGAAAGACATATGTAGCAGAGCACTTAGTTAAAGTTTCGTTTGTAAAAGATGGGAGAGTAGTAAGGTTATAGGTGCTGATGTTAATTCTTAATTGTTAATTAAGAATGGTTGTTTGGAGTGAGCCGAAAACATGACAAACAAAATGTAAGTTCTGAACTTAAAGGGGAGGGAATTGCATGTTTACACAGAATGAGTTTTGATTTCTAATTGAATTTAAAATGACCAACTGACATAAACTTTGCATGATATTCTACTGATGTTCTGATTAGTTTGAATTTTTAAAAATTGCAGGTAGAGTGGAAGAAGATGAATATTTCCGCTCTTTTAACTTCTGCGGGAATTAATATATCCATAACTTTATCACTTTTCTCGTTGTATTCCATACTGAGGAAACAACCTAGCATGAGAACTGTATACTTTAGTCAGAGGCTTGCTACAATGCGTGAAAGACGAAGCAATGATCCTTTCAGCTTGGAGAGATTTGTGCCCTCACCTAGTTGGATATTGAAGGCCTGGGAAACAACTGAAGCAGAAATATTGGATCTTGGTGGCATGGATGGTGTAGTTTTTATTAGGATGGTTATTTTCAGGTGATTTAAAACTAGTAGACACTGAAATTTTGAATTTAGGTGTTTACTTTTTCTTTTTTTTTTTGAATTTCTTAATGCATGATTTTATTTCCTGTTCTCAGAAATTACTTGTCATCTGTGAGGGAATGTTGGCTTGAAGCCTTGTCACCATGTTTCTAGAGTCAGTTTCAATTGTTGGCCGTTGCAATTTTTCTTGCTAACATGCTAGTTTGTCCTCTACAGTATTCGGATCTTCTGTATTGCTGCTGTCATTTGCATTTTTCTAGTGCTTCCTGTGAATTATTATGGCAAAGACATGATCCATAAGAATATTTCTTCAGAATCATTGGAAGTATTCACAATTGCAAATGTACAAGAAGGTTCAAAATGGTATGAGCTATATATTTTCTAACAACCTGTTTTAAAGAATACTTCATTCTTTATTTTTTAAGTTCAATGATTATTCTCTAGATGCTGATGTATTGATGCATACACACAATTAACTTTATTGAAATTATAGACGTGTTCTCTGGTAAGTCTATGGAGTTTCATGGAAATTTTTTTTTTTTTGTTTTTTTGTTTGGATTGTCTGTATGCTATAGGAGAGTGTAGAGAAAATGAACCATGTTAATGTTTGAATAATTAAATTTCAAACCTTGCTATTCTATTGATAATTTTTCCTCTAGGGTGAACTATGTGACGCCAATACATCTATTTTTGTGGTCAACATCATCTGAGAGCAGTGATAACTCATTGGTTGTTTTTCCTTTTGTTAATCTTTTTCAGGCTTGGGGCCCATTGTCTTGCATTATATATCATATCCTGCTCAGCTTGTTTCCTCCTTTACTTTGTAAGAATGTAGAACCTGTATATATTCTCTCTTCTTGTACACTTACATGTTGCATTGATGGTTTTTCTAACTATTACCTTCCTTTTAGATTATGTTTCAATCATCTTATGACCATTTTATTAATGGTTTTTCTAACAAGTACCTTCCTTTAAATATAAATTTCAATCGTTTTATGACTGTTGCCACTCTACCCTAGGAGTATAAAAGCCTCACTAAAATGAGGCTAGCATACATTACCAGATCTACTTCCAATCCTAGTCACTTTGCAATTCTTGTGCGTGCTATTCCATGGTCTCCAGAAGCAACTTACAGTGATGCAGTGAAGGAATTCTTTACAAATTATTATCCATCGAGCTACCTGTCACACCAGATGGTGTATCGCACTAGTACAATTCAGAAATTGATGGTGCGCATCTGCTTTGAGTGGTTCCTGATGGTGAAATAGTTATATGATTTTTATGAAAATAATTTTTAATGTTGGAAAATATTTTTGGCATGTTACACTTTTTTTTTTAAATCTCTGACAATGTTTTGTTTTGCAGAATGATGCAGAGAAGATGTGCAGGGTATTTAAGAACTCTGGGCCGAACATTAACTTGAGTTCTATGTCATGTCATTTTTGTGGTACAACTTCAAATTCTTTTAGAATGCTTTCTGATGAATCAGAAAACGATAACAGGAACATGGGATTGGGTGTTCTGGATATAGCTAAAGAGAAGGTAAAAGGTCTTGGCATAAATTAAGTTAATTAATGATCTTGTTCTCTTGATGGTTGTATCAGAAAGATATAAAAATATGCATTTAGCTACCGCAGTTCATAGAATAAAGTAAAACCAGGGTATATGTGTTACGTGCCATTTGATCTATTTTGAGTGTCAATATATGTTAATGTCATGATGGTTACATGAGTTTCAGTTTTTGGGTAGTTTGAGCAATTGGTGTGGAACATACTTCTATCCATTGATGCATAGCGAGAGATTGTAATCTTTCATGTGATATTGTCTGAAAATTTGGTTTTCTAATGCTTGTATGCTTCTTTACAGCTATCATTATTCTTTTGATTTTTTCCTTTATTTCTTGTGGCTATGCTTTGCTTAAATTCTTTGGGGAACTATGTTTAAATAACCAATGTCAGTTGGTATCTACAGTCTTTTATAAAAAGGGAAATCTTGTGGCTTAACTTATTTTTCTCTGTAATACAGGAGTATCCAACTGCTTTTGTTTTTTTCAAAACTCGCTATGATGCTATTGTAGCTGCAGAGGTTCTTCATTTAGCAAATCCGATGTTATGGGTAACAGAAATGGCTCCTGAACCACGTGATGTTTTTTGGTCAAACCTTTGTATACCATATAGACAACTGTGGATTCGCAAAATCGCAACAATTCTGGCTGCTATTGTGTTCATGTTTTTCTTTCTTATTCCTGTGACATTTGTACAAGGCTTGACTCAACTTGAACATCTGTCGCATGCATTTCCATTTCTGAGGGGAATTTTTAAAAAGTAAGTGAAATTCTTTGACAATGACTGCACATATGTTATTTATGTTTTGTATGTCATTCTTTGAATGTATTCTGGATATGTCTTATCTGTCTGTATGTTGCACATTGTTAAGAAATGTCAAAAGTTAAACATGCTGCACTCAGCATAGAGTTTCAGTGTAATCTAATGTCTTACATACTGCACATGTATACAGAAATAAAACTTTATGAGAAGAACCTATGCTAATATAGGATTCCATGTGTTGGGAGTTTGCAATATATGAGTCTGCCAGGATGTTAGTTTCAATTCTGGGATGGATAGAGGGCTAAATGTGTGGACAGGTGATGTGAAACCTGGGAAGGCATTATGACTTAAGTTTGCTGGAATTATTAAGCTCATTTGAGCTCATGCACTCTATTTGTTTGGGTATGTGCATTGGTCTTCCATTCAGTATTGGTTATTTTGCTAAACTTTAGTCAGGTCCAGGTTCATCTCTAGGCTTGCTTAGTTTATCTGGTTGATATAATACAGCATAAATGTCGTCTACATTTTTTATCACCTTAATTATGAACTTGTCATGAACACAATCGCAGATGTCGGAGAAGGTTTATTAGTGATTTCTTGAACTAGTGTTACGTTGGTGCTAAATAGTTACATCCAAAACCTTTTAGACTCTTGGTTTTTCTTTTGCTTTCTAAATTGTTCTCTTTATTATCTAGTTGACAAAAGTAATCATGGAAGTAAAGCAGCATCCAAGATACAATATCTGTGACATTATACTAATTGATATGGGGAAGCCTTGATCTGTGTTCTCTGTCCTTTCTTTCGATCTTTTAGAGAAAACATATATACATGGAAAAATATTTTCATTTAGCTGAGAGGTTCTGATTTAAGACACCGAGGTTCTGAACTTACATTTTTTTTTTCTGCAGGAAATTTGTAAACCAGGTGGTAACTGGTTACCTGCCTAGTGTCATTTTGATCATATTTTTCTATGCTGTTCCACCAACAATGATGCTGTTCTCAACCATTGAGGGTTCTGTCTCCCACAGTGGGAGGAAGAAGAGTACTTGCGTCAAAGTTTTGTACTTCACTATTTGGAATGTTTTCTTTGTTAACGTTTTATCAGGGTCTATAATTGGGCAATTTACTGTTTTCTCAAGTGTTAAAGACATACCAAGACAACTTGCTGAAGCTGTACCGATCCAGGTGATGTTTTAATAATTCTTGAATCGAATTATGTAACATATTCTAATTATGCCACAGTATTCCAGATTATTTAGTGAGTTACTATATGTTTCTGTTATGTTTGATTAGATCATGCCCAAATGAAATGAAATGAAGTGACCAAGGCACTTTATTACTTGACTATAACTCAAATACCAGCACTTTGTTATCTTTAGTTGGTTAAAAGTGTGGATATCTCTGAATTGATCTCTGTAACGTGGCTTCATGATGCTATTGAGAGCTTCTTGAGCTCACTTTTGATTTTGAATTATCAAAATACCAAAAACTTCTATTATTCCTTTATATCTCTTCATATTTCGCTAACAGGTCAGAATTAATTTTAGTCATAATTTTTGTGTATGAATTTCTGCAGGCTAGCTTCTTCATGACTTATGTTTTAACATCAGGTTGGGCAAGTTTGTCTGTCGAAATCATGCAACCTTTTCCTCTTTTATTGAACATTGTGAGAAGGTTTATATTGAGAATCAAAGATCCACCAAATGATACTCTATCCTTTCCGTATCAAACAGAAGTTCCAAGACTTCTTCTGTTTGGACTCCTTGGCTTCATCTGTTCAATTATGGCACCCTTGATATTGCCCTTTCTGCTGATATACTTTTTACTTGCTTACCTCGTATATAAAAACCAGGTGTGTATTTCTAATCAATGCTTAGATGTGAATTTTCAGTCAATGCTTTTTTTCCTCTTCAGCTTTTATATGTTTTTATTTCTTTAGTGTAAAGAAAGAGTCTGCTAATAGAGATTTTGATCATTTTTTGTCCGTCATTTATAGTGTAAATGCATTTGCTCTTATTTGAAATATGCATTTTTAGATCCGTGGAGAAGGGCTAAGTGGCTTTTCTGCCTGGGTTCAGTGGATCACAGAAATTGGTTGTTTGAAAACATGATTTTGAACAAGTAGTTCCTCTGATAGTTAGTAGATTTTCCTTTAGTTTTTGCATCTATTGCTTGCTTTGTTTCTTTCTTCATTAAGTTGACCGAGTATTTCTTTTCCTTCTTTTTGGGTTTCTTTCTTTTTGGGGCTTCTGTTTCTATTTTGTAAACAAGTTTGCAGAATACAGACAAAATTTATAGTGCCTAGTTACTCGAGACTATCTTTGTTGGCCAATGTGGCTTCATCACCATTAGAGATTTATTGCTTACTAGTACATTCATAGCTTAAATTAATCAAGTTAAAATAAGATTGCTTATGACAATTGTGATTTTTTTTTTCTGTAGACAATAATTACACAGGAAGTCAGATGCCTGATCTGTATGTCATTTAGAAAACAAAAACAATGATAGTGGAAAAAATGAGAGAACACTATGTAAGAAACTTTGCAAGGTCAAGGTTCCCATGATTTTGGATAAAAAGTTTAGTACTGCTAGGAGAAAAAAGGCTGCTGATATGTAGTATGATCACTTTTAACATTTCCTTGTGCGTTAGATTTCCATTTCTTGTCAACTTGGCTTGTTATAGCCACTCAGACATAGTGGCTATTGATTTAAGTGCTTACTAACTGATCTTCTTTTGGAGTACGTATAGTGCTTCTAATCTTAGTGTACCATGTATTTTTTGATGTAAGCATTTGCTGTTGGAAATGTGTTTGAAGGTGTAGCAGTCTATTTAGATTTATGTCATGTTCTGTGGTTAGGAAGTAAAAAGTAGAGCTGCTTGGTACAATGATGGGTTGCTTGTTCATTGTTATCACCCTTTTTTATCTTTTTCTTTTTGTGAGGTTTCACCAAAATGCTCTTTTTGTTAATCTTAAAAATTATCTTTCAGATTATCAACGTGTATACCACACATTATGAAAGTGGCGGGCAGTACTGGCCTGTTGCTCACAAAGCAACAATCTTTGCATTGGTTTTGACCCAAATCATAGCTCTTGGGGTCTTTGGGCTTAAACGGTCAACAGTTGCATCAGGTTTCACCATTCCGCTGATTATTGGCACTCTTCTATTTAATGAGTATTGCGGGCAGCGATTTTCTCCAACTTTTAAGAAGCCTGCTGCACTGGTATCATTGGAGATGTTTCTCTCTCTCTATCTCTTCTCCTCTTTGGATTTGCTTTTTGAGTTTAGTTTTTTGCAGGTTTTCATGGAGATGGATAGACAAGATGAGCAGGGTGGGAAGTTGGAAGAGATTTATCAACAGTTGCAGTCTGCCTATTGCCCGTTCCGGTTCACTTCTGATGACTTGTCTAAAGCTGTGCATATTAACTGTCATGAGGACAAGGAAAGCATTCCAGATTCAGAGGCTATACGGCCAGGTTTCATTCACCCACATGATTAAACCAAATTTTGGATTCTTACTCGATCTAGAATTTATATATATAGAGTAATACTAATAATAGTAATAATCATTTTGCTATCTATGCCTTTTACCTTCCAGGGGGCTAATTAGCTGATTAGACAGATCTCGGATTGTTCTTTGTTCATTGCTATTTGGGTAGAGGACCCAGTGGGAATTAAACCATGGGCATTTATTTCAAACTATACGCTAGTGGTCCTTTCTTGCTTGTGCTGCTAGTGCAAAGTGCTTCGAAGAACTGCTCTGGTTGAATATAATTGTGTAAAGGCGATGTGCTGAATGTAGCACTATGCGTTTGGCGGCAAAATTCCACGTACAAATTAGGATCTTCGTTTATTTTATTTTGTATATGTACTTTGATTTTGATATCCAGATTTCTTTGTAGATAAGCGAGGGAATGGGAAGTGGGAAAGCCATTTTGATAATGCAGTCTGTTTTACACTGTTATGAACCAGCTATGCGAGCAATAGGAAGTAGAGAAGAATGAAGTCCCTTTATTCCAATTTCTTGAAATTAAATAGTGGTCTAGTTTTGATCTTGACGCAAGCTCTAGAGATCTTGTTACGAACATAAACGTGAAAAACCAAATAGATGAGGCGCCACAAGTTTCATATAAAGAATAAATCAACTCCTTTTTTTTTTTTAATAAGAAATGAAAAAAAAATTGTATTGATGAAGATTCAAAAGACAAATACAAATGTCATCGTAGACGCCAACAGTGAGCAACAATTATGCAATGCCTCAACGGAAATAACTCAAGGATGAGGTACCAAAAGTTTTTTCCGGATAAGCCTTTTTAAACAGATTCTTAGAGTCCCGAATGCTGTCATAGCCTCTACTTGTGCTTACAATGGTACAGTTTGGTTGCTATGCAACACGAGATGTGTTCTCAAAGAATTTAACATTTAAGCAAAAATTTTACAGTTGGTCATGGAATGCCCACAGGGTCACAGTTGTTCTTGTTCACCTGTTGTTCAGACATCGAAGGGAGGGAGGCCTTTGGTTAATTAGGCATCTTGATTTGAGACGGAAGTCACCCCACTCCCTTCATCATTAGCTTCCACTAAACTTCTCCACAGCCACAAAATTTGCATCAAACCACCATTTGCAACATGCAGAAAAAATACCCTTGCTTGTACAGAAAAATAACTAGACATAAACTTGACGAGAACAAAGAAGCAACCGATGCTGAGAAGGTTCCTCTGCAAACCATTTCCCTGTTGAGCATAAAACAACGTCATAAAAACTTGCAGCACATATGATATGAACATATATTTAATACACAAACGCTTCCATGAAGCAGAGGTGATTATACCTCTGATCTGCTAGTGCCAAACAGTTCATGTAATATGTTCCTCAGAAAGTCGGTCATCGAGCAGCCAACGAGAAGACCAAAGGGAATCAACAACTCTTGGTTTCTGGAAATGGAAAATACAGCATCTGATATAAAGCTGAAAATGAAAAAGGCAGCAAGTGACAACTTCAATGCCTTGTGTCGGAGAAAAACGAGTCTCTCCAGCATTATAACCCCTGCTTTCTTCCATGAAAAATCTTTCACCGATTGAGGAACCACTTCCCACAGCCTCTCCTTAACGATACCTAATTGTACACTCACCTTATTTGAGTCACCCATCTGCGCCATTATTACTTTCCTTGGACATTTGGGATAGATTTCGTGACGGAGACCCCATGGCGACAACTTCTGAACTTGAGAGGGTTGATGTTTACAAAGTTTTGTCTTTTTAACCCAAAAAAAAAAAAGCTTCAAGATTTTAGCAACCAGGCATCACCACAAAATCCTTTTCAAGAGAAAGTAAAGAGAGCAAGAAAACGCACCTGAATATTTGGAGACGAATACCAGAGAGTAGACGCCTGAAGCGCCATTGATGCTGTCAAAGAGCTTTCTACTCTAGGGTTTATCAGGTTAGTGGGCATGGAAAGGGGTCATTAAACGGGCCTAGCTCAAAATATAATATCCGGGCTAAATTGAAAGCGCAAAATGCTACAGCCCAAATTTTCTTGACAAGGGCACCCCCACCGATTATATGGGCTGGTATTCAAAATGAGTCCATTTGTGTCATTACTGCCTCGTGCAGTTTATGATCCCCGCATAAGTTTGACAAAATCGTAAGCCAATCGGTTTTGTGTCACCCTGAGCTTTCTTCTCTAGGGTTTAGCAGCATTTCTAAATATCTAGATATTTTAAGAATTGGAACAATATATTCTGGTTACATGCATGGTAGCATTGTACATAAGTAAGGGGATTCTTTATTTTGTAGAAGATATCTTTTCATATACTAAAATGATCAATATTGCATATTTGAATGAATGATATTGTTAGAAGTGTATTTATACGTTTGATTCTAATATTTCGGAGACTATAAATATATATTACAGTCATTCAGGTTTTGCATTTTCGAATTGCACCCAGAAGTGAAGGACAATCCCCGTAACTAGTCGAATCCTTGAATATTTTTGTGCATGGGCGGGTAAAACCTGATGAGTGGAGCTTTTGACAATTGTTCCCCAATTTTTACCCAAAAATTACGATGGACAAAAAAAACACCAGATTTCCCAGGTTTTTTGAATTTATTTGGTCTAATTTTTTTAAAACTTAATCTATTTGCAATTTTATATTTTAACGTGAGAATTTGAAATGTTTTGGCAACGTATTATGAAGTTTAACTTATTCTTTTAAGCATACATCATAATGCATAGATAATAATATTTTTTAATAAATTTGTCTAATTATTATCAATTTGCAATTTAAGAATTAAGATTATGATGTATGGATAATTTGTAGATTATAATATTTATTGAATATTTATTGACAATTACACATAATGTGAGATATGAGAGCAGACTTATCAAATATAATTTGATGGAATATGATTTGTCGTAAGGTTGGCATTTGGTTTGGGATTATAATTTAACAAACATTACGCAATCTACACCCTTACATAGCTTATTAAGAATTTGCCAAATTTATCTATTATAGCCTGCACTGCCAACACAAGAATTCAAGTATGAAACAAGACTCCAAGAGTGTGAAAAGTCTAGAGACACTTAAACCAGCCAACATCAAACCAACATTAACAAATCAAACTGTTTCATATAATCCATAACTCAATCCAACTAAGTAACAAAATGAAACCAACATTTGAATCTGCACTTCGATTCTTCATTTCAACATCAAAATAATCACCACAATAGAAGTTTCAGAAACCAAAGTTTTTTTGTTTCTTTTGCGATCCAAGTGCGGGTCTGGTGTGAGGGAGACATCTACTACACGCGGCCCACACCCAAACTGTAAAAGAACCAAACATGCCTTCACCTACATTGAAGCTCCGGGAAGCTGGATAAAATCTTATCCAGATAGATTGAATAAAACCACGTGAAACAAACCGTCCAGTTTTCTTGTCATCTCTATGATAGTTATGACTTTTGCAATTATTTCTTGCTGTGAAAGAGTTTTAAAGATTGTATATGCGACAGTTTTTTTTTATAATTATTTATTGAATTAGTATAAAGTATTATAGGGGTCGTAAAGTTAATGTATATAAAATGGAAAGCAACCAATGAGCCAAATGAGTGACATTAATAACAAAATAGTAAACTAAAATTAAGTTTGATATTATACTAAGCTATCCCAATTTTGACAACTAATAAGTGAATGGAAGGTCACCGACTCAAATCTTATTTTCCTACTAAATAAGAAACTAGACAATAATTAGAATAAAATAAGCCTTTCATCTAGTTCTTATTTGAATGTTTTTTTTAATGCATTATAAAATAGAACAAAGAGATTGCCAGGCCTAAAAGGAGGACAAAAGTGGGAGAATTTTTCATGTTAGTGAGTGTCATTATCATTATATAAACAAAGAATCAGGCAGTCCTATAATTTAGTAAGGGGAATAATATAATATTAAGAGAGTAATTAATATAAAATGTAACAGGAATCACAGGAGTCGTCGTTTGGTTGTTGTCATGGCTGGGGCGGCTGAGGCTCTCCCCTGGCAGAGGCCTCAATTGCGGATGCTTTTGGTGTTTTATTGTCGTCATGGTGTTGAAGAGGAATGTGCCTAACAAAGTCAAGCTTTAAAATCTTGGTTTTTAGCTCGAAGCCTTTTATGTTCTGCACCTTCTTTGTGAGGGATATTCCCTCTCACTTTTCACAGAAACAAATTAATTAGACGTTGTAAGGTCGTCGTTTATGATAATATACATATTAAACAAGCTGCTGTGGAATTTTGGTGAGCTTTAGTTTGAGTGTCCGCATATCTATCATTTTCATACACAAAAACTCGGTGTCAACATTGCCTTGGTTGTATATATATATGGCATTAGCTCCTGATAATTTGTTTATAAGAACAAGAAACGACAGTGGTCAGGAATATATTGGATCATTTGCCTAGTGTTCTAAAGTACTTTTAAAGTGATAAGAGAAGAATATATGGCAGCGATAGGTTTCTCAAACTTTTAGGGCTTCAAAGGTCGTGCATTGAATTGCCAGAAATCATACACTGAATTGATAGTGGTGGCAACTGGCAAGAATAACGAAGTACATCTATAGCTTTTATTAATTTCAACTTGTGTGAAAAACGAAGTACTATAGCTTTCATTTATTTCAACTTACGTGAAAATTTCCTGATCTGTAGATCATTGCTTTCGAGAGTCGGCAATCTGTACAATATATAGCTTGCTGTCAATCAACTGCGTGAAGAGAAAAGCCAAAAATTAAGACATGGTTAAATGAGCTTGTGCCATTCTTTCTTTCCTAAATCGATTAACACAACGAAAAGCCTTAAAGACTTGTTAAGTATTTTGTGCCCTATACTAGCAGCACCAAGACCATTCTTTCTGTGCGCACACAGTACTCCATAATTGTGTGTATGAAGTCACTGGTACATGCCATTCTCTATATGTAACCACCTTCAATGTAAACAACTTTTTGTTCCACAAGGTCAAGCTCAGTTTCTTTCCACACATGCCCATGTAAATAATTGCCGATCGACTACGATAAGAAAGTAAGAAGAGACAGAAAAAAGGAAGAAAAGTAGAGTTATTTATTGCATATGCATATTAGATAATGTGAAGAAACAATCAGACATTGACTTAGTGGCGCAGATGTGTGTGTGTGTGTGTGTAAATTGAATTCTAGATCGAGTTGGTTTAGCTAATTAAAGGGGGCCAAAGTTTTGAATAGCTTGACAAAAACATATACCAGTTTCAGAATTAATGTCAACGAATTCTAATAGATTGCGACCGGAGCTTACCAAACAATCCGTTGTCAAGACAAAGACATTGATTTAATTATAATCATTGTACAACTGTAATCAACTATATATCGTATTTCTAGTCAGGAGAAGCAGATGCCTTTTTTGACCTTCTCAAAAACTTAAGTAAAACAAACCATAGATCGGTAGGACTAGGAGGTCTTCTCGTTTAATTTCAAATGGGCGAAGCTGTCGAACCATATAATTAACCATCTCAAAGTTAAAATTATTTTACTTAAAAAGTTAAGAAAATTTTGTCATTTAACAATTATGCATAATTGAACGGAGGCCTAGCAAGTGAAGTAGAGTTGATACTCAAACCCAGCTGCAGCCGTTGAAGAAAGCCTAATCTAGCTCCTAAGCTAGAGTCAATAATGTAATGAAACTCGTGCGTCTAAGTGCTATAAATTGGATAGCGTTGGTGATATTGGTTGAAAAACCAAATATGATGGGATAGATGGGCCATGGCTTGTGGCACATGCGACTGTGTTGACTCAATATTAATTTCGAGGCTAATTAAATTATAGCTCGTTAGGTAGCAGTTGGTGTCAAGCATATATATCAATGTGAAATCCCAGGCTTACGCATCAAAAAAATTTATATGAGAAATATATATATATAACACCAACGGATTTCTGTCTCTTCAAGGCTATACACTGTGACTCCTCTCTAAAGCGAATGTCGACTGAGACCTGAAACCAATAGGGTAGGTTACGAAAGATTTTTCAATGTTAAAATTTTATTTATATATGTTAATACGCATTAGTTTCGATTACAAATCAACATTTGTCAATTTCTCCTTACTCCCACGTTAATAAATATATTTATGTCACATTGAAAATCATTTTAAAATTAACTATCAATCATATTGCTTTTTAGATTAAATACAACATAATAAAAATAGTTCATATAATATGAATTCCTGGTTGATAATAAATATATATGAGTAACGTGATAATTAGCTTATGCTATTCTAGAAATTTTGTTCTATAATTTAATTACGAAGGTCTAACTAGAACACACATGCGTAACATCTCAGCATAGTATATGATTTAGTGAACTATACTAAATATTGATCTTTGGTCCATATCGTATGGAAAATTTTGATAATGATATAGAAATGCACGGTAAAACAAATCAACACATGTCAATCTTTCGTCAGTTCAAGACGTATCAAATCATCATCTATTAAAGCAATATTTCTAGGATATTCTAGAAATTCTCTTACAATTTCATTCAGTTTTCATCAACAAATAATGAAGTGGGTGTTGAGCACCAACTCAAAAATCTCAAGACGAGATAAATTCGTAAACCACGAATGCAGCTGGATTTTAGATATGTTTTCTGCACACAGGTCGCTGTTTTCCCCTCGATCCTTTGAATTACGCCAGCTGCTTTCAGTTTATGTTTATTATCTATTTCTTTTATTTGGTGGCATATATATACACAATTGATGGAAATTCATACATAATAATAATAACAACAACAACAATAACAACCACAACAACAACAACAAGAAGTGAAAACAAGAATGCTGGGAGCACAATCATACTGGGTATATATTTACTTGAAGAAAAGCTGTAACCTAGCCAAGTTTTTGAACCTTATAGAACATGCATGTAGGACGACTCACGATCCCTACACATTAAAGTTTCTACATATAACCGCTGCAAAAGATATAGGTTTTCGTGCTTTGTAACCTGAATTTTGAAGGGTACTTCTCTTGCATAGAAGTTATTTCAGATCAAAACGATATTTAAAAGAGTTATAATTAATTATCTTCACTTTGTAATTAAGTAGTAGGCATTTGGAATTTGAGCAATTTACATAAAAAATAATGCCTACATATGAAGCTTAACCTAATTAACACTTTGACGGATCACACTTTTAACTCATGCACACCACAAGGCAAAAATGAATTTAAAAAAAAAAAAATAAAACAATAAATACATATTAAAGAAAACCTAATATATATTTGCAGATCTAGGATTGAATTACACACAGAAATTAAGTTTCCTGGCTAATGATGATATAACTTGGTGGGTTTTCCAAGTTAATGAAGTAGCAAATTAATGATTTTTACTTCGCTAGGTCAAAATTGTTAGGCACACATTTGAATATAAAAGGCTATGTTTGAATGAATCAGAATCAGATGATTAGGGACTAATTATTGCCTCAAATATACTGCTTGATGATAGCTACTGTCTGAATTTCATTCGCCATTTATGGTTATGGTCATCGTCTTGGGGGGATCCTATGGGATTCAGTCCAATAAGGGAATGAAATATTGACAATTCCGATCTCATCACTTGGACCAGGTCATCTGAACAACATTATTACAATTTACAATGTACCTTGACCATTGGAAGACTTATAATTAGTGAAGCCAAAGAAAAGGAACTCAAAAGTTTAAAAAAAAAAAAAAATTTCTCTTGCCTGGAACGTTAGAGAGGAATGTGACATATGTGTACTTCTTAATGATCTAGATCAAACATATGAGCTGATTCCCAGCCCAGGTAACACCTTATTGCTCTTAGAATTTAATAGCAAATGGGGCCACAATATCGACGGCATCAACATTCTAGACACCTCAATCTAGGGGCTTTTGGAAACTATGTGGAAAGACATGCACTAATTAATTTGAGTAAAAGATCACATACCATTATGAGTAACAATTTTATCTTGGGAATGTTGATCTCCACTTGCTCAACTACAAGGAAACAAAACATCCAGACACATCTCTTCAGTGCAGAAGGTTGTGATGGACCAACCGCATTACTACTATAAAAATATGCGCTTCAAGCTTCAAATATATATACCTAATTCAACATCAGCATAAGAAATTCAGTCTGTAAAAAACAGTTAAAAAGAAATCAGTTAAGGCACAAACTAATAATAAGATAAATATGAGTACAATCATTATTAATGGAGAAAGCATATATGTAAAAGCAAGCATATCGCTGAATAAGTTTATTAGGGTTTTCTCTGATTCCAACACCAGCAGTACTCTTCCCTATTAATTGCTACAATTTTAGACTATCTATTTATACATATATGCGCTACTGAATTGCTGGGTGCCCCAACTCATTGAACGCATACTCTTGCGGAATCCCTTGAATATCTTCATAGGTTAGGCCAACAGGAGGGCAGATGAGAGTCCTCATATGATCCCATCCGACAGTTTCAGGAGAGGTTGTCTCAATTCTATTATTGACCATCTCCTCCCCATACAAGAACTCCAAACCATCTAATCTTTGTGGATTGCTGTATACCACTTCTCCGAGCTCTGGTTGCAAACTGTTTTGACCTTGCATCACTTGCAAATCAGTTCCATCCATATTGTAAAGTGTTTGTGCATATTGAGCGTTGGAGTTGTTAATTATGACATCCATTGAAGAAGAAGAGGGCATATTGAGGGACTGCTCATAAAGTTGTGGAGTGGAGTACATATCAACTGGAAATTGAAGATTTGTCCCCTCGTGCATCACATGATCATCTTCAGAAAATCTTCCACCAAGCTTGATAAGAAACTTTCTGATTGCTGCATGGTCGTTAAAGCGGCCTTCTTCATTTGAATAGGGTAGTGGTGCCAGCACAGGCAGCTCCGGCCAGTTGTAAGGACTCTCGTTATTGTTGTTATGATCAGGAACCATGGAATTTTCATTCCCCTTCTTGATCTGATGCTTCAGGTTGCAACCTCTACGAGCCTGGTGCTCCTTTCGTTGCTTGCCAAGAAGCTTCTTCTTCAGTCTAGTGTTCCAGTAGTTCTTTATATCATTATCAGTCCTTCCCGGTAATTGTGCTGCAATGATTGACCACCTGTTCGCGCCAACAATAATGTTTCAATTAATAACGCAGATCTTAATAAATTATCCTAAAACTTACACTTTTCAAGAGTAACTTGTGGTGGTTTCAATCGATCTTCTTAGTTTTCTTGGCCATGAAATGTTTCCTAGAAATAGATAACTTCATGAAGCACCACATATATACCTGCTACCTATACTGATATAAAGGCTGCAGATTATATTATCTTCCTCTTCAGAGAATCCACCATGTTTGATATTGGGACGCAGATAGTTCAACCATCTCAGGCGGCAGCTCTTCCCACATCTCTTAAGGCCTGATAAGGAATTAAATAACCCTCATCAACGGCTTAATTAATTGATAAACAAGCTCCCCTAAGTTTATCAATCAAGTGATTCAACTATAATACTTAAAAGGGAAAAGAAGAAAACTAAAGTTGAGGGTTTGATTGCTTTTAGTACCAATTTTTTGTGGCAAGGCGATCCAGTTACCACCAGTTCCATGCTGCTCGATATACGACTTGAGCTTGGCATCTTCCTCAGGTGACCAAGGGCCCTTCTTGACGTTGGCTTTGTCACAGCAAGGAGCTCTCCCCATAGTTTCTGTGTTACTTTTGAGCTATGATATGCTAGAGTTTCTCTCTCCAGTACTAATATTGATATTTTGGTAACAAGAGAATTATGAGTGAGAGAGGGAGAGAGAGAGAAAGAGGATTATATATAATTAGAAAAGCTTGAAGCGGATAAACATGGTTCTAACCCAAAAAAGCTTGAGAATTTTAAAAGGTTATGGCAAAAAGAAGCTCTGATCATCTACATAGAAAATTCGAGAAATTGTAAATGCCAGAACAGAAAGTAGGGTTTTTTCTACTTGTCTGTCTTGGTCAAGAATCAATTTATTTAACAAGGGCTGCTGATTTTCTTGGAACTGTAACTCTTCAATGATCCTAACCTTTGTGGGACATATATTGACATATGAACGCATATACCTACACTGACACAGATGAGTGTGTGTGTGTGTGTATATATATATATGTAGGTGATATGTGTTTTGTCAGTTGTTTATATAAATTATAATATTAATATAATATTATGATGAGATTAGCTGTTATTGGATTGGGACTACGTAATGCTGATCCTCCTATTATACAAGACATTCAAATTTATCTTATTAGAGGAATATCAATCAATGTCGTGTAATATGTGTAAGAACCAGAAAATTTAGGCTCAAAATCTACCAATTATATTTTTTATTTTTCCCTTTAATGTGTCAATTGTACATTCCTGGCAATGGGACCTCTTTAATTAATTTACAAAATTTTATCTTTCTACAGAAACGGGTAGAATATTAGATAGTGTTGAAATTAAGAACGAAGGTCAAATCCATCTGGTGATGGTGGAAAATCAAAGGTCCAAACTAGCAGATAAATAGGATTCTAGAAGAAACTAAATAAGGACCACGCATTAACAGATATTGCACCCAGGTGGAAATTAACAGGAATTCCCCTTTTTGGTAGGTCACCAAATGACCAACAAAAGTTGAGGAATTGCGTGGATTATCCAGTAATCAATTTAGCAATTATGGTCTTGTTCCTCGAAATAAGTAACATGCGTCCTGCAGAATAACGAGGGAAAGCACCAGAACTCCTGACGAGCAACCTAATTAAACAAATTAAGACAATGTAACTTGAGGCAACTCTCACCCAACCCTTTAACCCCCCATCTTAGGGCAACTAATAATGAAATTAGGTCTCTGATTTGACGAAATTATTTATTTTATTGTTAACTCTGGTGAAATATTTTAATAATGAAATAGATGCTGTATACAATGGAGCAGAAAGTATTAGTATAAGCATAATGCATACGTCGATGATTGATCCCATATCAAACCATTAAAAGCATAGTGGTTACTTGACAGTATAGCAAATTGTATACGTAAGTAGAGCCTGCGCGCGCACGGGTCACCTCACAGCGTCACTGGGCACTTCTTGCTGTCTCATATGGTCCTGGTTTATTTTGTTCATGATCATGACAGACACTACTATGTAAATATTACACTAGTGCCGCCTTACGAGAAGGAAACAAAATCCGATATATATCCAACTTCATAAATTTCTATGCACTGTCACCACGTAATTCAATATCTATCAGTATCAGCATGTAATTAATACCCAAAACTCCATGTCTCTGGCGGGTTGGGTTTACTTTGTACTCTTCATCTTTGGCTCGGAGCTCGATTAGTATGGAATACATCTAGGCAAGAAAATCAAAGAGGCAAGTCGTTTCCCACACTCCCACCAAAACAAGTGGAGGAGTATTTAATTTATATCTTATTAGATATATTAACAAGAAAGGGGAACATTTCCAGCTAAGGGCAAAGTCAATTTAGTTGGTCACATTTGCCTGAAACCCTTCTCTCTCTTATATATTTCCAAGGCCGATTGGACCTACATGTTTGAAAAATCAGTTTTGTTTGACAATAATGTTCCTCGGGACAGCTCAAACCAACTTCCTTCTCCAGGCTCTATTATAGCCTTTCCTTGTTTGAGAGCCACAAAAAGTAAGAAGCTTACTTTATTCGTGCGCAGCCAGAATCAGCACAATCTGTATAATCTCAAGGCAACTTTTTATCAGATTTCGATCGTTAATTTCTTTAGTCTTCCCGCAATTGCATGAATCCAATTCTTTATTATTATATTTCAATGAACTTTAATTTGAACTTTTCACTAGTTTTTTTAAGGTAACTTACCGTCCTTTCTGCAAGATTAATTCATCAAATAATGACAACAAATAGTGCAGCATTATGTTAATCTACTGAAAACAAAGAAGTGAATAGAGCAAGAGGGGAGATGAGAAAAAGACGTTTTCAAACTGCTTTTTGATAACCATTCTTCAAAAAGCAAAATATATAATAAGTAGAAAAGCAGGAAAGATGGAAATAATTTTGGGCATAGTGTGGGTATCAAAGTGGTTTAAGCCATGCGACACGGCCACGAACATCCACACTTAAAAAATGAACACCCACTTTTGACGCAAAGTTGGGGACTGCAATTCAAATTACATTACAGAAAAGCCCAAAAGATGACATTGACAATCATTAGAGAAAAACAGACCTAGTACTCATGACATTTAAGAAGATCTGAAGCATGAGGACAGCTCAAATGGGCGACTGTCAGTGTAATTAGTGGCGTCCAATCCATGAAAGGAAGACAAAATTTTAGCCTCCTTAGAAGAAAACAACTAGAAAATTAAGACCAGCATTGAATTGAACTGATATGATGGCTTTGACATGTCAACGATTGAAAGGAACAAATCAAGACAAACTGCACATGGGATATATGCAGTGAACAGAATTTTGAAGTAAATTTTACTCCCAGTTTGTGTAGCTTTCTGAGGTCAACAATTTACATATATAGCTGTACGACCACTGCCCGATTCTATGACTATCCCCAATTTTTGGCTGATTTGGCTAATTAAGGAGTGCGATAGACATGCATCCAGTGACTTAATTAACCAAACAGCATTCTCTGAATATATAGTCCAAGTTGGTATACGTAATTTTCCAGCTTCACGTATATATATATATATATATATATATATATATATATATATATATTTTACACCAAGAATATGAATCATTTAATTGTGTACTCATTTATTATCCTGCAGCTATGGTTGTTTTCTAAAGGGACGGAGTTAGGACGATTAGGTTTTCGTGATATGTTTTGCTTGACATGACGGGGATGAATCTGAACGAGAATTGATCTGTTTCTAAATGATAATGTGGTGAAGATTTTTTTTTTTTTTTAATTCTTGTTCGTTACTACTTATGGGTCTTAATTATAGGCCCAATTTAATATTTTAATTGGTAAACAATTCCATTTAAGCAGTAGATGTTCAAGCTAGAAATGATGTTAAGACATTCATAAATACAAATCCAAGCTAAACAGAACTCTTCACGATTAAAAAAAAAAATTGAAGAATCACCATACAATACAAAAATCATTTATATGAAATCCCAGGAGGAGGCATTGTTGATGTGTTTACACGGCCCAAGGTCATGGCCAGGGTTCAAATGGGTCAGTCTTGATGGATTGTTGTAATGAAGGCAGTTTAGCCCACGTAGAAATGTCATGGACTCCACCAAAAGATCAGTGTGGGCCCGTTTGGCAGCCAGGACATAAGGGGGACTGGACTAGATTTTGGGACTAATTTATTAGTCCTTTGTTTGGAGCATTTTCAGGGATTGGGATTGGGACTAATCTTAGTCCCAATAGTGGCAAATCATTGGGACTAGCAGTCCCATGGTGAACCATGGGATTACTTGTCCCAAGCTTAGACAAATAGTTTTTTTATTTTATTTAATTAATAATAATATAAAAATGATATAATACTAAATAAATTATAATTTAAGATAAATTATAAATAAGAATAAATAATTGTATATATTATTATTAATTATATTTTATAAGTTATAATATTAGTGAAATTAATATAATAAAATATTATATTATTAGACAAATATTAATATAATAATATATAAATAATTTAGAAATATTATAAACAATAATACTATTAAATCTAATAAAATAAATAAATAAAATAAATAATTCTTGATATAATAAAAATAATAATAAATTTTACTATAATAAAATAAAGGATTATTAAAAAAATATAAATGTAAGAGTATAAAATATTGAAAAAATACATATAAAATACATTATAATATAGTTATAATTAATAATTAATAATTTTTAATAATATAATGTTTAATTATATTTTAATCTAGAATTCATATTGAATGTTTAATTATAAAAATAATGCATTAATAATATTAAATAACCAATAATATTAAATTGAAAATTAATATAATATTTTGAATTATTACTTTTAAAAAATAAAAGGTATTTAAATATTTTTAATCTGAATATTGAATTAATATTTATTCAAATTAAACTTTAATAAAAATAATTATTTTATATTTAAAAATTGATTTCTTAAAAATTTATTATATGTTAATATAGTCTAGTCCCACAATGCACCAAACATAAAACAGTACTATCTATAGTCCAGTCCAATCTAATCCAATCCTAATCCTAATCCTAATCTCAGTCCAGTCCAATCCAATCCTGACTACCAAACGGGTCCTGTAAGTACACCAACATGCTTGCATCATGCACGTTTTGAGTTGTTAGATTTCATGGACTCCACTGAAAGAGTTGTTCTAAATACCCTATACCACTTACTAAACACACCGTAGTCCTATGACCTCCTGACAAGACCAATGAAATTTTTTTTGTTTTTTAATTTTCTTCTGATTCCATGTGGTGCACTTACCACATCGTTAAGATACAAACTTTGCATCCAAGGTGTCAATACTTCATATTTTTATAGAAAAACGTTTCTAAGTTATGTTCAATCTCTCTTTTTCCATGAGATAATCTTCTTCTTTGCTGTGTATTTATTTGCTTATCTAATACTACTTTTTCTCTCTTTCATTTGTTTCTACTTGAGTACTTACGAGTCATACAATTCTGTACCGATTGGATCGCAAATTAATCTTGATTCTGAACTAATGGCATCTATCTGGAGGTACAATTCCCATGTTAGGCTTGAAATCATTCCTGAGCGAACATAGGATGGCTACATAGAACATCAAATACGTTGGGAGACGGGCAAAACGAAGTAGAATTTCAGCAGATATGATGTATATAGTATACAAGAATGAGAATATGTACTCTGCAATGAGCGGAAATTCTTGTTTAAATCACTAATCTCACAGCACTACCATGCGAGTACGACATTACCATTTAACATATCCTCACCTTCCTAATCCTACGTAAATACAAACAGTTAAATTGTGAATATCACTAACTTCCAACATCTGCTTAAATAATTAACATGTTAGGTAATGCATATGACATCTTTAGACTGCCAATCATGGCGCCAAATATTCATAAGCCCATTGCATTGAGCAATCAAAGAACTAGAAACCCGTTACTAATTTGTTGAATGATATTAATTAGATTGCATTGTCTGGCACTTCCAATTAATTGCGGAGTTCAGATCCTCCGAGGTAACGCTATCTCCATGCCTATGCTTGCATACATCTTACTTTACATGAGCTTCGTGAAAGAGTAAAGCCTCAAATCAAGCCCCGACTGTTTACTTGGTAAACGAAGGCTGCTTTATATCGAAGACACAGATGATAAGTGAACTCTGTAGTTGGAATTTCTCTAGAACGTCTCCATTAAAAGCATTCTACTTCCACAGATTAATTAATTGGCAAACATATACTGTTGAAGTAGCCAGTATTTACATAAATAATTATATTCTCATAAATATATTTACAAAAAAGAGAGCCTTTGATAAGCAGTCAAATTAGAGACCACGGTAAATGACAATTCTGTATAAATTCGGTTTTAATTTATACGAGATGGATAACAACCTCCAGGAATCTCGATAGTCCATCCCTTCTTATCCTCGATAAGACCTGT
Source organism: Boswellia sacra (assembly GCA_013180625.2). Taxonomy (NCBI): domain Eukaryota; kingdom Viridiplantae; phylum Streptophyta; class Magnoliopsida; order Sapindales; family Burseraceae; genus Boswellia; species Boswellia sacra. The sequence goes on from SNVD02006000.1 coordinate 191,404, forward strand.
TTGAATCCCCACAAGAGTCGAGTACAATTTCCTACCCACAGATTCAGGCCCCGTTTTGTATTCAATTCTGCATGGTTGTAATCGATTGTGATAAAATAGGTTAAAAGTGGAATAATATGTAAACCATCCAACACCACGAGGCTCTACAGCAAATAGGGCTCGATTATTCATGGTTGTCGTTTGTTATATAATAATAGCAAGATGTAAGTCATGATATGAGGTACCTTCTATTTTGATATGTGATGCTGCCTACGGGAGCAACAACTACGGCAGTTCCAGTGCAGAAAACTTCATCAGCCTCCATCAATTCATCCACTGGAATAAAACGTTCCTCTACCTATTCAATTTTGAGGCATTTGTTATGAGGGATAAGACTAATGTCAGTACTCCACTATAGGCTTCCAAAAAGTCATAAAGAAACTGTTAAAGAATTGGGGAAACTAGGATTTATTTGTTTCTTTGGTGTCTGGTTTACAGGCACAAGCAAGTAACCTGATAACCCTGATCTCGAGCAATGTCAATAATGCTTTTCCGAGTAACACCTTCAAGAATTGTTCCACTTGTTGCAGGAGTTGAAATAACATTATCCTGGAATGATAGCACACATACGTGAGGATCAATAACAGAATTCTGAGATGCACCATGAAATGATCATGTCACAGCTAAGAAGTTTAATGGATTCTAGAATGGGATGACTCAATTCAATCAGTTTGATTACAACTGATCTAAAATACATATTATATAACTCACTTGGCAAAATGTAGATAGAATACTAACACAAAAACTTAATTGGGACCATACCTTCAAAAGGAAGACATTACAAGAAGAGACTTCTTCCAAATATTTCCTATTTACCGAGTCAAGATAGAGGACATCAGAAAAGCCTCTGCTTTTTGCTCTGGTTAGTGCTTTCAGAACCTGCAGGCAATGGGACTCCATAAAGAGTAAACTCTAACCAAATCCTAAGACCAAGATCTAATCTTTTCAATTGAAACTAAGGCTTGATGAAATGGTTATAGCTTATTGCTCAATTAGAGAAGAGAGTTTGCTTACAGGGGCATAATTGCTTATTGTTTTCACACCTCCAGCTCCACCAGGGGCGGCGCGGACGTATTCTTCTTCAACGTACAAATTCAAGGGTGCTGAGCCCTCCTGTACACACACCAAAAAAAAAAAAAAAAAAAAAAGTAGAAGAAGAAGAAGAAAATAACCCTCTTATTCAATCTCAAATTTACAACGAGTTATTATTGAAATGAAACCCTGCCTTGAAATAGTTGCCAACAGGGGAAGCATATATAAGGAATGTGTATTCAGGTGCCGGGGCCAAACCCAATATAGGACCACTTCCCACGAGCAAGGGCCTGATGTACAAAGAGCCTTTTCCTGGAGGAGGAACCTGCTTATAATCATGGCGTCAATTTATGAATTGACATATGAAAGCGCTAACTTAGAAAGATTTTTTTTTTTTTTTTGGGGTAGCATGCATATTTCTTTTCCATAGCATTTGGGGGGAATATCATTACCCAACGCTTGTTAGCAAAAGCAATTTGTTTCACTGCATTGACAAACTGATCAATTGAGAGTGAAGGCATACACATCCTCTCTGCACCCATCTTCATACGCATGGCATTTTGATCTGGGCGGAAGAGAAGAACACGCCCATCTTCTGTCCTGTATGCTTTCGTTCCTTCATAAAGTCCCTGAGAGATGATGTACGAACACGTCTTTAGCTTTTTTTCTGAAGTGTTTGCAACAAAAATGAATTTTGAAAAGGCAACTTAGCAGCAGCTTGCCTGTCCATAATTTAAGACTCCTGCTGAAGGGCTCAACTCGATGTTTCCATAGCGACCAAGCTGTCCTTGCTCAAAATTTTCACCTTGAGAACATTTCGTTATGTACATGTAATCAGCCGGTCTGATACCAAATCCAAGATTATCCCAGTCCAGATCCGCGTACTCGTCATCGCTAAAAGCACGGTCATATTAATCAACACAGGGAGGGGCAGCAATTAGACATACCAATAAAACAAAGAATTGAAGAAAGAAAATTCGCTACATATTTCACAAAATGCATAAATTGGAATAAATATTAATCTATAAAATCACATATCAGGCCATATAATCGATAATGAAGAGAACTGAAGATATAATACTAGACATAAAATCAAACAGAACGCAAAGCCGCAACAAAGCTATTGAAAGAGTCTGGGACATCATTGCTATAATTAGTTACCTATAAACTGATAGTTTGTGCACTTGTTGCAGAGAAGAAGCAACCCGACATGTGCAGCGATAATAGCCTCCAAGCTGCAAGAAGGCACAAAGAATATATCAGTCATTTCCCCATCTCCAGAGCTGTGTCCTTTAATGTTAAGTTAAATACATCGCCCTTATTTCTCAAAAAAAATCCGGAAAAGATTAATTGACTAAAACCAGAACCAAATATATTAGACTTTTCCGAAACTGGAAGTGATGCACTTGATGACAATGAAATCAAGCATTGTGTTGCAACGTTCCCACCCTCTCATTTTCATCAACTTTTATCAAAACACATCGTCCCTTACCATTGATTATATCAAATAATTGACCACTTTTAGACAAGTATTGAAAACACAAAGGGTAGCAGCCGGCTCCATTAGAAAATGAGCATTCATTACAGACGAACAATAATAAAGACCTGACACAGCGAAGCTATATTTCATAGGTACAATTTGCATCAATAAACCAACAAGAAGACCAAAACCCACGAAACAAATCCTCCAAATGAGCAGATTTATAACCAAATCCTTTTCTCTAAAAAGAAAAAGCTGCTTCATCATGAATTTCTCTGAAAATTTAAAAAAAAAAAAAAAGACGTTCAAATTAGGAAACATAATTTACAGCCAACCTTGGACAAGGAAGAACCAGGTCGCAATGAGTGAGTTAAATTGCGTAAGCTTGCAATACTCTGAATCATGGCTCTGTTATAACAAGAGTTTTCTACGCTTCCTAGATTAAGGATGAATATATGCAGACAACATTAGATGTAATAAATGACAGAAAGAAGCGAGAGAAAGGAATAAAGGAGAGCTTTGCAAAGGAATAAAGGAGAGCTTTGCAATTTGGAAATACGGAAAAAAAAAATGTAGGGTCAATCAAAAAGATGTGATAACGCCATATATGTATATAGAAGGAAAAAGAATTAAAATGAAAGAACCAAATTTGTCTGTAACGTCCATTATGGTATTACTATTGTTACCACTAATGCATAGGATAAGCAAGAGTTGGCAGAACATATCCAAGCTTTCATTTTCATTTTCTACCCATAATTCCGCGTCATGGGAAGCCTTTCCTCATCTGCTGATTTATAAATTAAAAATAAGCCTTTCTTTGTCATGGTAATTGTCGACTGCTGTATAATTTTTTATTCAAAAGATAGTATATGATAATAAGTTGATCCGAAATCTATTGAAACGTGTTTTGTTTATTGTTATGTTTTGGATATGTTCAGTATTTTAAAATTGGATTTTCTCCGCGTTGGTCTAAACCATATATTAATAATTTATTCGATAAGTATTTATCTTATTATTTTTAAAACTTAAAAGAAAAATTCATCATTTATTCATTTACTACATTAGGATGGCTGAACCAAGCACGATGATTGTTGCCTAATCTTTGATAACTACCAATCTGTAATTTTTATTTTAAAGTCCCTATTAGTCCAGAATGATGACTATCTATAATGGGTTAGGTAGGTGAAATAGTTACATTGTTATCCAAATTAAATTGGGAAAGCATTGATACTAATTAATGAAAAGAAAATAAGAATTAAAATTTATTTTAAAAACATCCTCTTATGATCCCATTTTACTTAAATTTTAAAGATGTAACATAGGAAAGAATTTCTACACAATTCTAATTGGGTTAGACCGCGTCCTCTAAGTGTGCTACTGGATTGGAAGAATGGTGGAAAGGGGTGGAAGGGCCTGTAATTTTCGTCAGCAAAGGACACAACTTCCGTTGTGAATGGGGGCGGCTTCCATAATTTCTGGAGCAGGGTGGTACCTACAAAAGTATTCCGATGCCCAAGTCAGATACCGGTTATATGTTTGTATTCAGCAAAGTAATAAATAGATTGAGATCAAGGGAATAAATACTAGAGTAAAGATACTTCCCGGATATTTTTAGGCTTGACCGTCCCCCTTTGTTAGCTTCTCTTTATATTATTTCCCAACAATCCCTGCCTCTTCCTAAGTTCTGACGTAATTAACACTTATGCTCCCTTTTTCTCTTTTGCAATATGACACAATCACTTCCTACTTCCTTTTCCTATTTCCAGAGCATTGAATAGTTGACACAACGACCTAAACTCCTTGTTTAAGTATAGTACAACCATCTAAGCTCCCTGCCCAAGCGTAACATAGCCTCCTAAGCTCCTTGCCCAAGCTGACACAACCACCTAAGCTCCCTGCTCAAACCTGACACAGCCTCCTAGTCTCCTTGCATAAGTCTGACACAACCTCCGAAGATCCATGCTCAATCTGACACTATTATCATCCATGTTTTTACAAGTCTTTTTCTGTTTTACCCTTTAGGTTGGACCATTGGGTTTTATGTTCTGTCAATCTTGGGTCAAATGGGCTTGGGCTGGCTTATATGACTTGTTCAGTTCTTTCATGTATTACCAGGTTGTATTGCTGAAATATTATAATTTAATTTAATTATTTACTTTCTTCCTTTCTTATAGCCAACACATTGTAACTCCCAGAAAGTTCATAAAACTTATTATATTTAGTTGGCATCACACTCCATCTCTTATTCACAAATATATATTATGTTGATTCTTAAATTAATCTTCAGTTGCCTTGTGCTTCTACATCGACCTCGTTCATGTTTGTAAAAATTGTGTGTAAAAAAATCATTTTTTAGATATTAAAAGAAAAATAGCAGTATTAAAATATGATGAATTTAATACTGAAAGCATTACAAATCTATAATATTAAGATATGCTGTGTTTTATTGGTCATAAAGGGAAAAAAATCTCGATCATTTAATAATATTATAGACAAATGATACTTTATCTTCAAAAGTTTAATTTAGATAAAATTAAATGAGGGGAGAATCTGAATCTATCTATAACTTATGTGTATGTCTTAAATTGGAACCTACATCATAATATGATTAGGCAAAAATTAAAGGGGAAGGGAATTTTATTTTGGATTTACCTAAAATTAAAGACTATATTTATTATTATTAATGCTATAGTTTTTAAGTTGTATGACTATGAGAGTATCATATTTATTTTAAAAAAAATAATTTGAAAAAACTAATATTAATTATTTTCTATTTATTTCAACCAAATTATTTGGTGAAAGATGATTAGTTCTTGTTAATTTTAGACGTGCATGTGTATTGCATATGAGTATTTTGTCATCATGTGATAAAAACATTAAATATGGATATTTTATTAACCTCATTTATTTTATATATATGTTTTGTATTAGGAGAATTTTAATTAAAATAGGATAAGTTTTGATATATTATCCTAGTTGAATAGGAATAAATTTGGATTTGAAATCCTAGTTGAATATGAAGTTTATATTTGTATTAATTATCCTTTATTAGATTAGGATATTATTTAAGTATTATAGTTTACTTAGCAGAAGTATATTATCACTTACTATAATATTTGATTGTTATCCAAACTTTCTTTATGAGTTTTATCGAAGATTCTACAGGATTTTGGTAATGATTACAATTCATATCAAATACTATATAAAGCTATCTTTATAGTTTTTGATTGAATTAATTCAAGGTATTCAATGCAAATTAAGAGAGAGCAATCAAAAGCAAGTTTGAGTGCGTTTCTTATTTGTTTCTTATGTCTTGTATAAAGCTTTACGCTTTGGTTAATTGTTATAGATCGTGTGAGCTTAAGGGAGTTGAGTAATCACATGTGTCTATACTAGTTCCGGGTCAGTAGCAGTTACGAGTGTTATATTATTCTTAACACCGTGTTGTTAGGATAATCATGACAGAAAAAGAGCAGCATCAGAAGAGTGTGTGAAGGGCTATAGTTGTGATAGAGGTTGATCAAGTTTACATAGATTAGGTTAGTGAGTGAGCGGTGTCTATCACTGTAAAGAGTTCTAAGTCGAGTGTAAACACATACAACCTAGTAGATTGTAACTCTTGTTGCCCGTGGATGTAGGTTGATTATAACTGAACCACGTAAAAATCATTTTTCGATTTACATTACGGTTTTCTATAACTTCCATAAGCTACAAAACCCAACAGTTCTTGGACTTTCTAAAGAGAAATTGTCATAGTTATTTTTCATGATTGTGATACCATTTTGTACAATTGTAATCCTGTAATGGACGGTAAAGAAATTTGATTCGATGAATTGGGAAAAGAACATTCTATCACTGTAACTGGGACATGATATATCACATCATATATATGGTGGTATTACATCTCAGATGTATTTATCAACCTACAAATAAAGGTGGACCAAAATGTTGGAAACTTGAACAAAGGGAAAGATTGATTGTGGCTGAGGTGTTTTTAGTGGGCAATTATGAGAGGTTTAGAAAGAGACGTATGAAAATCTAAGGTCTTGGTCACCCCAAAGGCCCTCCCGCTACACGAGGCATCCATCGTGAAACCACGCTGCATGCTAGGATGAATTATGATCGTGAAATCATTATGCTTTTGTTGGACTCAATCTACTCTATTATTTGAGGAGTTGAGAGGCCAAAACAGATGAAAGAGTCTAAGAAATAGAAGCAATCCAACGTGAACATCACCGACTCGCAACTCTCAATTTGGCAGATGGAGATAAGGTCCCCAGTTTGGAATTAATGACAAGTTAACACGAAAACTCCCTAAGCTAAGCAAGTAGATATAGATGTATAAAATAATATAATATTGCTTCTCGGTGTTCACGAATTAGGGGAAATTGGTTATGTATTCCAGAACTAAGAAGTCTTAACACTATAAATAAATAAATAATATGAAAAACGTTGTATTATTGAAAGACTCGTATTATTAAGGGTGAGAATTCATATCATGTATGTTGACCTATTTAATTATTTATATCAAGATATAAAACACCGATCTGACACGATTATTAAACATGTTACCCACGTGTTGTAATCGTGTCATATTTAATTCACATAATTTACTTAATTGTTTAACCTAATTATGCATAATATATAATATTCTATATATTTATATCAATTAAAATTATTTTTAGAATATAAGTTAGTATAAAATATTATTAAAATCATCATAATTTATTATTTTGTAAATTAATTTTTTTATAATATAAAAATTTCAGTTTTATAATATATATGTTCTAAGTAGGTAACAATTTATATTATTAAATGAGTTTATATATTAAGGATAGACAAAATATGTTTAACTATTCGTGTCATTAAACGGGTTGGTATGTTGAACACCTTCAACACGAATCGACCTATTTATTAATCGTGTATCGTGTTCGTGTCGTATTTATATCGTGTTCGCGTGTTGTATCTTAAATTTCTATCCCTCCGTATTATATCCATTTGTAAATAAAAAAGTTGATCTTTTACGTTTTAATCTAACATGAAGAGTAAAATTACGGTATTACTTGAGAAGAGTGCAGTTGTTATTGTTGTTTACATTAAGTTCGGGATTCATTGCTTTGCTGCAGCACCCACTTTTATACTTTCTTGATCTGTCGTAGAGTACGTAGTTGTTCCGTTCAAGGCTCTTCATTTATTGCACACACGCGAGTATAGCCTAGCACTCTACTCTAGCCTATTACTATTAATTTTATTTGACATAAAACATGTTCAACGTTTTATGTACCGTGAAGGTCATGGATCTATCAAATGTATTGATTTAACAATTCATACATGTTCAACGTTTTATATGCGAACTCTTCTAAACGGCAAGACATATTTTTTTTCTATTAAAAGTATTATAAAACCTGGAAAGGTAGTCGATGCCTTCTCTTCACAAGTTTTTCTTTTTTTTCTTTTTTTTTTGGGTCCCTCTAACAGTATCGTTGCTATCTATTGTTGCAAAATCCAACCCTCCAACTAGTTCTTTTCTAATTTGGATGACTTAAAAAAAGAAAAAAACTTTAGCAGTGTATTTTCTCTCTTACCATGTGAAAGAATGCTAACAAAAACAAGATTCAACCGAGATCAATTTTTTTGTCAAGTTCTTTTAGTATATATGGTGTAGAGATCTCTGTTATGATGATGAATCAAAACAATTGAACATCTTGTGTTATATATGTGGCTGAGGCGTTGATTTGATCAAGGCGATAGATATGTACAGTGTCATAAGTTAATAATATGTTTTGACAATTGGAAAGGAACAAAACTTCATTAGTACATTAATTTTGATCATTCAATATTATATATGACATGTGTCATAAGATTATAAAAATATTAGGAAAAATTAGACGAGAAGGGGAAACAAGTCCACGTGTATTATATTAGTTAGAAAAACTATTGTTTCTCTAATGCATCTATATCAAAGTAGCTGCTAAACCTAGCCTTAATTGAAATAGTAGAAAACAAGATGATGATCCTTCTATTATATGGCATGGGTTAATGCCAACATAACATTTTTACCATGCCATTCAAAAGACTTTCTTTTTATATTATGCTGCTTCTTTTTCCATCTTTAAATGCCTTATATATGGTCGGTTTCTATAACAAAAGCATGTTATCATAAACTACGACGCAATTTTTGTACACTAGGCAGTTATGCAGCAGCAAGTATTTCATCACTGCTTGGATTTAGATGAGGAAAGGTAGATGATTATACTTTATGCCTCAGATTTCTGCACATGTTTCTGTTCACTGGATATGAGAGGGATATAAGCGGTTAACGAATCTCAACTGTCCAACCCTTCTTATCCTGAATGATGCCTGTTTGAATTCCAACAAGAGTTGAGTACAGTTCCCGGCACACAGATCCAGCATCTGTTTTGTATTCAATTCTGCATATATACACAAGCAAAAGTTAAAGATTCCAATTCCAAATGACTTCACTAGAGGCACAAGGGTCTTGCTGGCGCAGTTGAGTTAAGGTTATTTGTTTGTTCTTAGAAGTGCTTTCCAATTGGTGTGCTGGCACGGCTTAAAAGAAATCACAAATTCATTATGAAAATTTACCTTCTGTCCTGATATGTAATGCTGCCTACAGGAGCGATTACTACAGCAGTTCCTGTACAAAATACTTCATCTGCATCAAGTAACTCGTCCACTGGAATTGTTCTTTCTTCCACCTGATGCAAAATGTTGCAGGAAAGATAAGCCAATTATAAATTGAATTTAATTTTATTCAATGCCCTACAAAATCTACTTCCGTTCAAGGGTAGGTGAATTCCTTATTGGATTAAACATCCCTGATGACATTGTACGGATACTCTGCCTATACCTCTCAAGAAAAATGTAGAAATTGAGCAGTCAACGAAAATAGACTATTTTTTACGTTTATAGGTCAAAAAACAGTCACCTGGTAACCATAATCACGGGCAATTTGGATGATGCTTTTTCGAGTAATTCCTTCAAGAATAGTACCATTTGTAGCAGGAGTAAGAATGACATTGCCCTGCGAAAATTTGCATATATAGTTTAGCTCTTTTAAGATACAGAAAGCGAAGTAGAATTTTAAATGCTGTAAATCAAATAATGACAGAGTGGAAATTCATCAAGCTCTGTGAATTATGATTAGTTTTGTTGAGTCAATTCTCCATGTGCATATGATAGGATATAATAGATACCATTACGCTTTATATTTAAATGGTTATTAATAAGATATAATAGATTTTCCTAATTTATTTGTGTTCTTCATGTTGTGCCACTCTGGTCATTGAAATATTCACTCACAAGTCCTCAAGTAATCTTACCTTCACAATGAAAATGTTACAGGAAGAAACTTCCTCCAAATTTCTCTTGTGCACCGAATCAAGGTACAAGACATCAGAAAATCCTCTGTTTTTAGCTCTCTTTAGTGCTTTCAGAACCTACACATAAAGATGATAACAACTGCATCTTTATCCAAGTAATAATTCAGCTTTTTCTGCAGCATGTGAAAAAAGGAACTTACCGGGGCATAATTGGATATAGTTTTCACGCTTCCAGTTCCACCAGGAGTGGCACGATGGTATTCATTCTCTACAAACAAGTTCAGAGGAGCAAAACCTTCCTAAATTGACAACGAAGAGAATATCACTTCTCTCTACGAAGTCATTTCTGAAGCATGTTCAATGTGAAAGAGAACCCACCTTGAAATAGTTGCCCACAGGAGAAGCAAATACAAGAAATGTGTATTCGGGTGCCGGGCCCAAACCCAATATCGGACCACTCCCCATGAGCAGAGGCCTAATATACAAAGATCCTTTTCCTGGAGGCGGGACCTGCTTAAAAAAATTTACAGCCGCAGGCAGCAATAAATATGTTGAAAAAAACAAAATGTGTTTAAAGAAACAGATCCAATGTCCAATTAACAGTAAACATTATCTTCCTGAAAGAAAAAAGTTGATTACCCAACGATTATTGGCAAGAGCAGTTTGTTTTACAGCATCAATGAATTGGTCAACGGAGGGTGAAGGCATGCACATTCTCTCAGCGCCAATGTTCATGCGGATGGCATTTTGATCCGGACGGAAGAGAGTAAGTTTCCCATCTTGTTTTCTGTATGCTTTCAAACCTTCGAACAGTCCCTGCAGATATTCATATGCCAGCACAAAATTTTTTTATATGAGCCAAGCATCGTTGTTGGAGGGGAAAAGAACAAGCAATCTCAATTGAATTGCTCTTTGATATTGCATCTATTTGTATTAGAATATGCAGCAGCTTGCCTGCCCGTAATTTAAGACTCCTGCTGAAGGGCTCAACTCAATCTTTCCATAGCGACTAAGTTGTCCTTTTTCAAACTTCTCATCACCCGAACATTTCATGACGTACATGTAATCAGTTGGAATGAGGCCAAATCCAAGATTATCCCAATCCATATCAGTTTCATCATCACTAAATAACAAGGGCAGAAAGCATAAGATAAAATAAGTGGGGAAGAGAACAACATAACTACAGAATTCAATCAGAATTTGGTTCCCTGTGTTTCCATCATTCTCACACAAGCGTTATAACTAGAGTGAAGGGAGGAACGTGCAAGACCACATAAGCAAGACAAATTGGTGATGCAGAGCCTTAAGATAATCAAAATTTCCATTGCTTTAACCTGCAGTTTAACTACCTGTAAGCAGATTGTTGCAGAGAAGATGCAGCCTGACATGGGTAGCAATTGTATGCTCCAACCTGCAAACATGAAAGAAAAATGAATGACTTCATTTTCATTCCTTAATTAAGAATCATAGTGTTAGATTAAAAGCTATAACCATGATTGATTAATGATCTTTAACACAAGAAACTTTAGTGTTGATCAACTAACATTTCAGTCTAGCAGCTGGACAGAAGTCCAATAATCAGATTGCTAATAATTTGTAAAAAGATACGTGAAGAAATTAATATGCACTCTCCACTATCTACGTTGCAAAAAGAATATGATGAACCATTAAAATGTAAAATGCAACCTTGGAAAAAGCAGAACCAACTCGCAGAGACTGAACCAAATTACGATAGCATGCATTTCGAATCATTCTTGCTCTTATCGCTTCCGCAAAAGAAGCCAGTGAATATACAGAAGAATATCAAATAACTAGTAAACGTTAGGTGGAGATACTTGAGCAGGGATAGGAAGCGCCTAATATAAATGTTGATGGAAAGCAACGACACGGAAGTTCCCACTAGTACCTAATTTGGCGTCTAGTATTAAATTAATTTTTCAGGGTTAGAAGAAAGTTGGCGATGCCCATCCGATGCATGATCTTAATTTGGCTCACAACTCCACGTCACACATAAGATAAAGTAACCCAAGAGCTTTCTCATGTGACATGTCCCAAATCACACAGCTGTCTCTCCATATTTGCCCACATCCTTTCAAGCTTCAAATTATGGGAGAAATACTTGATAAGTTTGACCTTTGTAGCATGATGGATAATCCTCCACTGCCTTTATATCAATTATCATATGGTGAGTGCTTTTACAAGATTAAGACATTCATCTAATTAAGTTAATTGGAGATTAATTGTAACATGTTAAATAAGCAAACGGTCTTCGATGATTCTAGTTCTCGACTCTCGAGTGATTGAGCCAGGTTTGTCTCGGCCTGGGCGAATTCTTAAGCTAAGTTTGTGTCATCTGGTAATCCATGGTTTGAAATCCGCATCACCCGTGGAAAGGGACGCCAGGTACCACGTATACGTTGACCTCGTCCGTTCTAATAGGTCAAGATGTTGCAATTGACCCAGGCCTTTTAACCCACCGCGCAGTATAACCGGTGTTGGCTAATCACCAAGACGTCAAATCACTGAGGTGAAACGTGAAAGTACACGTGTGGAATCTTGCAATTGAGTCATGAGACATCACTATTGAAGTGGACTCTATGAGCCCAAGTTATTGGGATAGCCACCATTGGAGACGCTATTCAGCTCAATTTATTGTCTCTGTCCACTCATAAGTTTTGTCAGGAAGGTTGTAATAGACTAAAGAGGAGATTTACTTGCGCGCAATAATGCAATTCTTAAAAGCTGGAATGGACAGCTCTTTCATGTCATGTCTGCCGTGAAAATTTTGATGTAAAGGTGAAGCAGGCAGCACTTCAAACTATTTAGCAAGATATCGGTGTCAGGCGAAATTGGAAAATCTGTTTCTTTGGAGAACAGTTACGGTACAATCGAATAACGAAAACAGATATTCTTGTAGTATTACAGAATAACTGTTTTGGATCCTATGTGGTGTCGTTTACTAATTTTTAACCGACAAAATTGTCTGTATCAATACACTGGATGTACTATAGACAAACCCCTTTCTTTGTAGTATAAAATGGACTTACCATCTTTGAAATGCCCAGTGATCAGGCATTTATGTGATTAATCATTTGTTAAATAGGATGGATTTCTGTAGTTTAAGTTTATTTAAATTTGCATTTTTTAGAACAACTCAACCAAATTATACAGGACAGATGATTCAAGCAACTTAAATCACATCAAAAGAAACTTTATATTTTCACGTAGAGGTTGTCAGCCTTGTCTTCTCTCTACTTCAAGGCCACGGTCCAGCCCATTTTGTCTTCTGTAAGACCCTTCTGAATACTTGTGAGTACCGAGCAGAGCTGCTGAGATACACCACCCAATCCACATTCTCTGTACGAAACCCTGCATTTCCCAATGTTCAGGCAAAGCGGAAATTCTTGCTGAATCAAAACTAGCGGCGAGTTAATGGTAGACCTTCAAATATTTACCAATTTAAGGTGCCTAAGCCCCCTATGAAGTTTCTTCAATTTCAATTAAGGGTGAAGGTAAGGTGTTAATTAAGATGGGACTTATATTCGTGTCTTTATTTTTCAAATGAACTGCTTTATATTTAAAAACCTTCGTCAAAAGATATAAAAGCAATAGCACAGTTCAATTTCAGAAAATTAACTTCAGGAATTTACCTTTTATCCAAGTAAGTAATGCTGCCCACAGGTAGTAAACCACCAACAGTTTCAGTGCAAAAGACTTCATCAGCATCAAACAATTCTTCAACTGACAAAAGTCGCTCCTCTACCTGTTTAAAAGTATGAGGTATCCCAGGGAAACAAAAAATTCATTACAGGAAAGTAGAAGTGTTTCTTATGAGACTTCCAAAGAAGATGAACATGAAAGATCATAGGCACTTAAAAATACAGGTAGAGATGATTCCATGGTAACCGTTGTAATAGACTACTGGGTAGGGAATCGAAAGATTGTCCTGATAAAATAAGTAAATATCCTGAAACTACTTATAAACTAGTAAGTGCTTGTTGAAACAGAAGAAGACAAACCTAAAAAGCAAAAGCATTTGGCGTTATCACCTTAAAAATAAATAATTCCAAATTTTGCAGGAAAAACAGAAAGCATATCAAGCATGTCAAATAACAAAGTCCATTAGATAGGTTTGATCAATGAATTCTAATATTTTTCATCTTCATAGGTTCACCACAAAACTCACCTGGAACCCTTGGCCGCAAGCAATATCGATGATACTCTTTCGTGTTATGCCAGGAAGAATTGTTCCTCTTAGTTCTGGAGTAGATATTGTTTTATCCTAGGAGTTCACAGGACACAAAATATGTTAAAGGCAAAAAAAATGAAGCAGGAATGGGAATATAACTATTTCAAAGTGAGGCACCATGTTAAACTTGAACAATCATCTTGCTATAGTGCTAATTCATAGTAGTGAAGATAGAAGGATTATATAAATAAGAAGTCAAATCTGTGCCAACAGGAAAATTTAAGGCCGAAAAATAATATCAATACGAGTTTAATAAAAAAAGAAGCAGAGATGCCAAATTCTATGAATATTGCTTTTTTTTTTTTTTTTTTTGTTCCATGTGAACTGTAATGTCTGCAAAATATTTTTATATTGAACGTTATTAAGATCCAAAAACTGAGCACTTGCACTTGGCAATCCAAATACCTTTTTTTACTCAAATCATAAAGAGACAAAGATGATACAGCCAAAAGTAAGGAAATGCCAACAGATTAGTGATTCCACAGTCTCTATAGTCTTTGATAAGCCTAAAATCAGGAAATTTAATCATACCTTCACAATAAAAATGTTAGCAGTAGAAACTTCTTCGAGATATCTATTGTGAATGCAGTCAAGATACAGAACATCAGAAAAACCATTTGCTTTAGCTGTAGCCTGAGCCTTCAAAATCTGCAAAGATAAATGTGACTGCCTGAATATATAGACCACTCCTTCTCAAAAAAAGCTTTATAGAATGGAATTTTAATGAATGGACACCATGATAATATATTTACACACTTGCCACTCCAACTAAAAAATACCAAGTAAATAGTGTGGTAAATTATGATGTGCATTGAATTTCTAAAAGTGAACTTTCAAGCAGCATAAAGGCTAAGCAAGTTTCCTGGCAAAAGGGTGTGTAACTAAAATTCATCCTAAAATGAGTATGGCTGATATGAATTTGTATAGATGGATGTAATTAGAAAATATAGCACAAAAGACAAAGACCAATATGAGTATATGACCATAAGCGATTAATAAAATATTAAATGGTAACAGAAAAGGTACAGTACCAGCTGAGGTAGCTTGGTCCTACGTAATGAAGTCCGGTTATTACTAGACAAAAAGTACCAAGTTCAAAGCCTACATGGATGATAAAAAAATATGGAAAATAGCGAGATAATGAAGCAAGGAAAAAAATATTATTTAATGAAGCAACTTCACTGTACCCAACACCAAGCAATTAGGAGAGTGCCTTGTTGAACTTTAGAACAGTCAGAATGCAAATTAAGCATGCAGATTGTATAATTAGCTACTCTAAAAAGTCCACAGCCAAGTCCGCTATGCAAAACTAGCTCACCGCAGCATAGTTGCTTATAGCATTTATATCTCCAACCCCACCGGGTGTTGCACGATGAAATTCATTTTCCACCACCAGATTAATTGGTTTCAATCCCTCCTGTGATCATCATGTGAAACAAAGAGAGAAATAAAAATGAATTCTACCAGCTAAGAAAGCAGATGATCTAATAGAGTGAGAAAATCTTATAGGAATACATTGGTCAAACATTAAGTGATATGCAACTAGACCATTGAATATTTATGCTATAAACATCAAGAGAGTTCCGCCGTGAATGTGTCATAAAAACAAAATACAGTTTTGAAGAGGCGGTTTATACATGGGTCATCTTAAATGTTCAAAGCACATGTTAAGTTTACACCAGAAAAAAAAAAAAAAAAAAGATATACCAATGTCGTTGACAGAAAGGCAAAAAAACTAATTTAAATTGGAAATCAGAAATATTCAATGCATTAACACGATTAAAATTTTTTCCCTTTTTGGTCTTAATTTATACCTTCATAATAGAAGTCAACATTATCCTTCAAAAATAAGGCAGACATGAAAAATGAGAAAATCAACTGAATACCTCTAAATAATCACTGACAGGAGCAACATGAATCAAAAAGGTGAATTCAGGAGCTGGTGTAAGACTTAGAACAGCTCCACTCCCCATAAGTAGTGCTCGGATGCGCAAAAAGCCTTTATCTGGAGGGGGAATCTGCAATGTGGCATTGAGCCCCATGACTAGGCCATCCAACAGCAAGAATATGTTTTCTCTTCAGTAAATAACATAATATTGCATTACCCAACGTCTATTTGTCAAAATAATATCTTTTACAGCTTCCAAAAACTGTTCAATTGTTGGTGCTGGCATACACAGACGATTTGCACCAATTTTCATCCGTAATCCGTGTTCCTCAGGACGGAATAACAAGATTGAATCATCTTCTTTCTTGTATGCTTTCAAGTCTTCAATAACTGCCTGAACACACAAAAATGAATAAAACACAGTTGAAAGAACGTTCTGTAAAACAAAATGACAATGCATTATTCAAGCATTGATGTTGCACCACCTGCAAGTCTTCAAAATCAAAATCATTAATTGAATAGGGTCTCATGGTGAATTGTGTAGCCAAAACAACCAAGTTATGCAAAATATGCTCTTGGGGCTCATCAAATTGATAAAGTACAAATAAAAAAAGCTAAAAACTAAAAAACAAAAATCTATTGACGAAAACATATTATTCAGCAAACTGAACCATTCATGTACCCCTTTCCTTGCTTAAGACAAAAACACACCAATGAGAATAGCAAGAGCATATGATTGAGAACATGGTTCCAGATATAAGCACTAATAGCATTTTTTCTTTAAAAGAAAAAATACAGACAACAAAACAATCAAAAGCATTAAAAATTCAAATATAAACAAAGAATTTACTGCATGGATAGTTTCAGAATTCGATAAAAAAAATAAAAATAAAAAATTGTACTCTGTGAAATAACTTGCCCATAGTTTAAGACACAGGCGGATGGAATCAATTGAATGTTCCCAAAAGGCTGTAATTCACCATCTGAAAAGTTCCCTCCTTCTCCTTCACGACATTTCATAACATACATGTAGTCAGTCGGCACAGGATTCAATCCAACATTGTCCTTCCCCTTCTGCAGAGACGTTGTTTCGCTGTAGGTTTTGAGTGGTCAAAAATCTTTGCAGATTAATTAATAAACATTAAGTTCCTCTTCATTGTTTTATTCTTGATTTTCAATCATTAGAAAAACAATATAAATTCCCACAAAAGCTATACAATTTTCAAAATTACAAATTAAGCTCGATTACCTAAAAGAATCTGATGGAACGGCTTGATGCCACGTTGTTGAAGTCGTAGCGAAGACTGAGCCGAGCCGTGAATATGATCCAGAACGCACAGGGAGCTCATTTTGAAGCTGCGGTACATATTCAAAAGGACTCTATCACTTCAGAGGAAGCAAACTTGAATAATTTAACATTGAAGATTGAGTGTAAGGCGAAAAAGGAATTGCCTTGAAAGACGGTGAGAAATGGAGAGAAGTAGCAGCGCTAGTGGAGTAGCAGCAGCTGTGATTCACAAAAGAAGTCGAGAAGAAGAGGCCGTAGCTGTTCACCATCTCTGTGTCTTCTGTGATCCAGGTGTCAAGTGGAAGCCAAGTGAAACGAGGTCCCTCGCGGAGACATCACGCGTTTCAGACTTCGAGTTTACAGTATCTCTGAATATTGGGTATTCGGAAAAACAAAACAAATCAAACAGTTAGTTGGTTTCCTTGTTCGTTATTAGGTGCGCGTAAATGTAAAAATTAATAATTAAAATAATTAAAATAATAAGGTTCAAGATTAACTATATGGGCTCAATCTGGCGAGGTTGATGTGGGCTCAAACACATCAGACCAGGCTACTGGGGTGGGCTGGCGATGACAGAGTTTGATGCACAACTCCTCGCATTAAGTTGAATCGATTTCCTCGATTGATCGAGCTGTAGTTACTGGCAATTCGTAATTGGTAAATGAACACATTTTATTTGACTTCGAAATCTCGTTTCTGAATGAGCAAATATTTGCATTTCAGCACCCTCATGAAAAGAAAATACTGAATGAGGGACAACATTAATCGTTTGAAAACATCTTACAACGTCTTCTTCTTATTATTATTATTCCATATAAATGGCTAGTACAATTTTAACAAAAACATTAGAAAAACAAACGAACAAACAAAACAAAAGTACAAAATCAAGCCATGAGAGGGCACATCGGTAATTAAGACAAAAGAAAATATGACAACACTCGTCATCACAGAATGGTACAAGAGGAAGAGGGCTGAGGGTCATGCCCACTGGATTGACCGTTAAGTTTGACGCCAGGCCATTCCCGGCAAACACAGTGCTGGCCTTTCGGGATGCTCTTATAAACCGATGACAAATGCCTTCCGCAACCACCCCACGTGGTCTTGCCGCACGTTGAACAGTTGACCTTGTAGCACATCTTCCTTGTTTTGTTTCTACCCTATGTTAATGTCTTAATGGCCTTTATTTATATACTAAGCTCTCACCTACTTCAATTGGAACGGAAAATGGAAATGTACAAGATTTATTCTACCAATGGAATTGACGTAACTTCCTAAGAGACACGCAGCTGACTCCCTTAGATGAACGAAATCTACTTCCGTTTGAAATGACATGTTTACCCCTTCGTTCATCATTGAGTTTTGGCCTCCAGCGGCATGTCAGGCGGGGCTCATTCGACTTTGTCTACGGATTTTGCTAAGTTTGAGTTGTACTTGTACAAATACTAGGGGCCAGGTTTGACATAGTCCGGTCCTCGACGAGGATGGAAAGCTAAAGTAACAAGATTCCTCTTTCTTTTTTTTTTTTTTTTAACTTTTGTTTCCTATGGATCGAGCGCCCAGTAACGGACAAGTTGGGCCATATTGGATCTGAAAACCCCACTGTGATTGATCTATGTGAACTTAAGTTGAGAGTTGGGTTTCGCTAGCAAGTCTTCCTCTTCCGATCCAACACAAACCCTTGGTCAGCCTTTAGGTCCTTCCGGCCTGGATTATGTAACGTTGTTGTGTACTTGGCTGGGCAGAAAGGTGACAAAGTAAACAACAAAATCACCATTTCTATGGCTTAGTGGTATATCCCCTGATCCTGGTTTGAATTATCCAAATGAAGTCTATGAGAGCTCGTGTCCCTTGCTAATGCTTAAAAAAAAAAACCATTAATTATCCATGTTACTCAAGTGATGACGGAAACCCCAACAAAAATTTATATAGCATATCATTTGTGTATATACATGAAATGATGAACTTGACATATATTTAATACATATGGTATAGGCCTAATTGTATTCTCATCTCCACGAAGCATCAATCAGATAAGGCAAGAAGTTTAGTTGTTTAAATTTGCAAGTATTTTTAGTTGTTTAAATTAGCAAGTAAAAAAGTAAACGTTGATTTCTCACAATTGATGATAATAGTTTACTTTAACGACAATTAATGGAACTGACTTAAACTCTCTAAGTTCAGTGTTTAGACTTTAGATTGTATCCGCCTTAATTACCGCATAAAGATTTATCCATTAATCCATGTAATGGCGCCTTGTGGCATTACGTGGACAGTGGATAGATTTGTGAGCACAAAGGAATCCACTTTTGCATCTCCATCGAGCTCCGACGAACCGCACTAAATCCAAGTTCATATGTCTTTGTAACTATCTATTGCAACCACGTCAAAAAAAGAGAAGAGAAAATTAAAAAAAGAAAAAAAAAGAATGGGCCCGAGTTCGATGCCAATCCCCTTGTGGGTGTGCCACACCCAATGACAACTACTACAGTGAGCTAGCATGAGTGCATGAGCATACTTATGTGTGCCGCCTTCATGTTGCATTGATCAAACGATGTGGGTATGTTCTTGTCCTGTCGAAATAATAATTCTCCACTCCTAATAATTTGGGCAATATTGGCCAGTTAATTGCCACAATGACAAGGTTGAGATGCAACGCAAAGTCAGGACTGTTCCCAGGTCTTCTGACTAGATTGGATTCAGTGTAACCAACAAGTCATGTCTACTATTTCCTCATATACTTCATGTGAAAAGCCGACGGGAAAAAAAAAAAAAAAGGATTGAGCTGTGGATGTGGGCCTCTTGATGAGCCCGTAGACTCTTCGAAAGCATAATATAGAACCAGTCACCTTCAGTGATGATGGAAGGTGAGGTGGGGGCTGACATATATGCGGCCTTCTCTTTAATTTCTCGCACAGACTCGCGCGCTTCATTGTAAGGGCAGGCAGGCGTGATGCTTAAATCTGAAAGTTTAGTCCCACACAAGAAGCAATTAGTTCAGATTGGGGACAATCTGAGTGGGGTATACTTAACTTTGCTTTTGGAAAAGTCGGTGCCATGCTGATGCTCTCATGCCATGGAAATCAAAGAAGATTATGTTACTTTGACTAGGACTACTCTTGTCCCACTTTGAAGCTATTCCATGCCCCTCTACGTCACATATATGACACTATATATATATATATATATATACCTACATATACATATACACACATATATATATATATAATATCTTGACATACTCAAACAAAGATAAAGCTCCAACTTTACGAGGCTGTGGTGTGAAAAATATGAATAATTTACTTATAAAATATATATACAAAATTTTTGTATGAAATTGATGCGACACAATCTATTCAATACCATACGACTCATCAGCATTATTACATTAACTCATATTAATATTTTCATTTACTTGATGATACAATAACTTTACATACAAATTTTGTATACAAACATTATAAGTGTAGCATTATTGAACAAATATATAATAACACTATTTTCAAAAGAATTTTATTTCTTCAATTGTACCCTACACGCACATAATATATATATGTGTGTGTGTGTGTGTAAACTTTCACCAACTAATATCAAATAATTTTCCCTTTGTATATAGTACTTTAATACAAAAAGTTGTTGAAAGATATAGGACTTTTCATTAATATATGTAATTATGGTATGATCATTGAAATAATTTGTTACTAAAATTTAGATTCATTAATATTAATTCTAGCTTATATTGAATTAACGAAAACGATATAAAAATTAATTATATGAAACTTGATGGTGGAAATCTCTCTAGCTATCTTAATTAGTGCAAAAGATAGAGATTCCAATGATTTACATATATAATAAGGTGAATAAAAAAATATAGCTAGGTAGTGATAACGTAGATTACAATCAAATAATAATAAACTAAGTTGTTGAATAAGTGCAGACAAAGGTAGTGGCTTCCTTGATTTGGACGGTTGGCATCTAAAGAAAAGAGACGTAGAAAAGCCAAACAAAGGGTACAATTCCTCACGACGAGTGGTCGGCTGGCCTTAAAGGCCGCAACACAGCTGAAACCTTATCTCCAACACCACCCCTACCCCCCTCTCTCCTCTCTGCTCTATCATTGCCTACTTCTTTCATCCATCATCATAATCATAATATATATCCCTTTAGAATCGAATGCTCCATCATGCCAAATCATTGGTGGGCTCCCACTGTCGTCCGTGTGTCATGTGTCCCCGTAACAAAGAAAGAAAGGAAAGAAAAATTACGAATCACCCGTGGTGGCATGTGACATGTGTGAGACTTCTTCAAAATTTCTACAACGGATATTTCCTTCAAACCCCCACCCAAAGATTAAAAACTCCTTGTGAGACTGATAATGACAAATTGGCCCCTAAATTCTGATTTCTGTCATTAACTTGAACGATGTGAAGGTAATAATTGGAAACAAAATTCATGGAATAAAAATTTTATTCCTAAAAGTTTGAAATAATTTCAATAATTTTATTGTAATATTCATTTTTAACTTTCTTTTGTCATTCTTTTTAAATTTTAATATATTTATTATTGTTATAAGTGAATTATAATTTCTTTTTTTTTTTTTTTTTTTTAAATTTATGCTAGATTGGAAGTTGAAACTTTATAAGACTTAAAGGTTAGACTTAAAGGTTGAAAGTTAGAAGTTTGTGGAAGGATTTAGATATGTAGTTATTTATTGTTTGTGTTGTTATGGATATTTAATTACTTGGATATTTGTGTTGTCATAGAATATGTAGTTACTTGATATTTTTGAGTTTTTATAAATATGTTGTTACTTGATTATTTATGGTATTATGAAATATGTAGTTACTTTATTATTTGTATTGTTAAGAATATTTAATTGATTGATTTTTTTATTTAGTACAAAATTTATGAATCATTATATTAAACAATGTCAAAATAAGAACTTAAAGTATAAAAAAAAAGCTATAAATAAAGTTTTAAAATCAAGAAAAAAAAGGTAAAACATTATCTAAATTTTGGTCAATTTAATCAGCCACCCAAAAATATAAAAATTTTTATATTTTTTGGATGTGATATGGTATTGTATTAAAAAATGGTATGGTATAATATAAAAATTTAAAACCCAGACTTATGGAGGGTAGGGAGATGGTATGACGATACGATACCATGCCATACCTAAGCATAACCCTATCATAAACCCATCTCTCACTTTCTCCGTCCTTAATCAGAAGCCCATCGAAAACTCATCTCTTAAGTCTCATCTTTCACTTTAGATGTTCCCTTAATGTGTGTGGAGAAGCATTAGGAGGATATTGGGTTTTTTCATGAAAGTAGCTCTGATGAACTTGAGGCGGGCAATGGAGGTGGTAGTTGTTGACACTAGGTGAAGAGTGAGTTACGTGGTGATTGATGCATTCTTGTGGTTCACGGCAGATTTGGCGAAGTTGCAGGTGCCTTGGATACCATGTTGGGCTTCCAATTGCAATACATTATCTCTCATATGGCTACGTCAAGATGCTCTTATTCATCATGCAATTTACTGATCCTCCACGTTTTCAGTTCAATCATCTCTCAATGGCATCTCCACTGCAGTTGAGGTTATGCGCAAACTAAGAGACACATATGCCAACCATTATCGCACATGTTATCTTACTTTGAGAGATCTTTTGGCCAAAACATCTCAGGAGGGTAAGAGTATTTTAGAATATATGTAGTCTATTAAATCACTCATAGATAATCTTGCTCTCATAGGATAACCATTAACTGAAGATAAGATTGTCCACCATGTCTTGAGAGGTTTTACACCAAATTTTAAAGAAATCAATGCCACTATTAGGGCTCGATCTGAACTAATCAACTTTGAATAACTTCACGAGAAGTTAATGGATCATGAGTTGCTAATCAAATTAAATGATCACAAACCTGACGACACTCACCACAAATTCTGGTGATCGTATCAAATCGAATAACCAAGGGTTCAATCGACAACAAGGTAATCGAAATCATTCCTTTAACTATCCTTCTCAACAGTCTGGTAATACTCAAGGTGGAAATTGTCACAACAACCATCGCACAAATAATCAATGACGAGCCTTTAATAATAATCAGATGCGAGTTATCTGTCAACTTTGTGATCGAATTTGTCACACTGCAAAAACGTGCAAATCACGATCTTCCCATAATTTCACACCTTAGACACATGTTATTCAGGGTGACTCCGTAAATAATCGTTCCAATTGGATACTTGATTCGGGTGCCTTTTATCACATTACCTCTGATCTTTAAAATTTGTCCATACACTCTGACTATCGTAGTAGTAATGAGTTATCATTGGTGATAGCTCTGGTATTGCCATAACCAATCTAAGTTCTGCTAATCTTTTCTCTTCTAATTCTACTTTTCAACTTAATAATGTTTTGTGTGTACCTAACCTTAAAAGGAATCTGATTTATGTTTCTAAATTTTTTAAGAATAATTATACATCTATTGATTTTTTTCCATGTTAATTTGTTGTGAAGGATCTGAGTACGGGGGCACTTCTCGTCCGAGGATGAAGTAATGGTTCTCTGTATGAATGGCCGAGCTCTTTCTTATTTAGTTCTCTATCGCATGTTTTTGTCTCCACAAAGGTTTCATTGTCCAATTGGCACCATAGGCTAGGACATCCTTCTCAACGTATTATTAATAATATTTTATCCAATCAGTACATTCAGATTAGACTTGACAAATTTTATACAATCACAGTACACGAACCCATTCGATAAAAACGTATTTTGGATCTAATATTATCGGATCGGGTCGTTAATGGGTTAACACGATAAAACCTGTTTGATATTGGATTGTGTTTGGATTTATCCTATAAAAAACCGTTTCACCCGTTTAACCCGTTAATATTAAGGATAATATAGGAAATTTATTTATGATACATGAAAAAATATAATAAAATGTAACAAATACTAGTTTATAACTATGTTTAACCTAATTAAAATTATTATAATATAATTACGTCATCTTTTTCTTATGTGTGTATGTGCATGAGTATGATATTTTGATGAGAAATACAAAGAAGAAACTTATAAAATGTCTTATTTCATTTTTATAAATCATTCAATAATTGAACATTATCAATTATTTATTTTAAATATACTTTAGATAGATCTTTAAATGATATTGGATACAAAATTTTATTTACATTTTCGTATTATATTAAATTTGGATATTTCAATAAATTCCAAAATATTTGTTAGATTTTAAATTTATAAACTATTGGTTATATTATATGTTTAAAATTTATACAAATCATGTTATCATATAGTTGTCTAGCTTAAAAATAAAAAACGTGTTAAATGGGTTGGATTCGGGTATCACGTTAAGTTAACAGTCGAATTTGAGTTTTTAGATTTAGACCCAATAAGTTAATAGCTCGGATTTGGATTAACATAATTTAATACGACACAAATACGAAACGACATGAAACCATTCTAACACGACTCATTACCAGGTCTAATTTAGATCTTAGATTCCAAGTCATTTTCTCATTGCAATTCGTGTTTATGCAATAAAAGTCACAGACTTAGGGTCTGTTTGTTTTGTCCACTTAAGTCTGAATCTGAATGATATTAAGTGGTATAAAATTTTTGTGTTGTTTGTTTTAACCTCTAACCACTTATTTTCAGATAAAATTATCTGAATGAAAAAAGTGAAAAATTCTCACTTTTTTTTCTTTCAAATGTCTGAAAATATTAAAATATCTAAACTGCCCTTCAATATAAATTGAATTATTATTTTCTTATAATTCTTAACCAGATTTCGGCAACTCTCCGCTTGTTCACGTGAGATTGATTTGAAGAACACGACGTCATGGGAGGACTCGCAGAACTCAGAGATTTACGATGGCAAGATCCACCCTTGCTCTCACAATAACCAGCTCTCATACATTGTTGGCAAGACGATGATTCTTGCCGTTGAACGCAGCATCAAGTTCTCCTCCATGATCAGCAAGCTTGCCGCTTCGATGGCTGGTAATAATTTGAGTTTTGGATCTGATACTTCCAAATCTGATCTGATGTGGTTCAGCCCCTACCTCCTCCTTTATCGGAATATCAAGTTCTTGACGATTGGAACAACAAATTCAAGAAGCTATCTACATGATAAAGATGCAAGGAAACTTGGCCACCGAAAATTTACATTGTGATGCCAGAAAAATAAAATTAATTAAAAATAAATGTAATAAATTAAAGAATAATTAATAAATATTAAAAGTATAATTATTGATAATTTTAATATAATTTTATTAAATATTTAATTTTTAAGGAGTTTAACAAATATAATATTAATTATTTAAATAGAAAAGAATGTTCATTTAATTTTTTGATGAACTAACAAATGTAATACAACTATTTAAATGAAAAAAGAATTTTGATTTAATTTTATTCACTATTTAGTTTTTAAATGATTGTAACAAATATAATATAAACATTTTACATTTCTAATTACAAGGATAAAAAAGTCACATTAAAAATAATATATTTTCTTACCACTTTTTTTAAGAAGTATATAAAAGGATAAACAAACATACTATTAAGTGATACAAATTAAGTCCTATTAAGTGTTAAGCTCTATTAAGTCTTAAGTGATTAAAACAATAGGTACCTTAGTTTTGGGAATAATAATTTGTCTACTAAGGACGAATATAGAGTAATAGCGCCTGCTACTACTGAAATTAATTGGTTAAATAGTCTTTTGGGCGAACTCCGTATCGGTATTTCTTCTTCTCCTGTGATTTACAGTGACAACTTGGGAGCCACCTTCTTATCTGCCAATCTGATGTTTCATTCCCGAATGAATCACATAGCTTTAGGTTATCGTTTTTTTGGTGAGCAGGTGCTTAACAATAGTCTTCAAGTGTCTCATGTTTCTTCTCCTGCTCAGTTAGTTGACTCTCTCACCAAACCTCTCCACCATAAATTATTTCTTGATCACCAGTCCAAGATTGGTGTTATTGATGGTAATCCCATCTTGCGGCGGCATATTAAGGAATAAATGAATATAGGAAATTACGTTTTTTAAGCAAGTGTATTTACAATTTGCAATCAACTATTTCTTGTGATCTCCCCTCAATTATCTTCCCTGTAATTTCTGCAATTATTTCCTATTTTTTATCTTTCCTTCTTCATTGTAATCAATTGTGTATATAACTCTCATTCAATCAATACAGAAAAATAGGGCTTGTATTGCTATAAATTATCTGTCATAGGGGCAAAGGCCAAGGTTTATTGCAAAGGCCTGTTGTTTGCTGTGTTAAGCGGATTTTGTTGTAGAAGCTTGTTGTTTGCTGTGTTGGGTAGTTTTGTTGCAAAGGCCTATTATTGGCCGAGGTTCATTGCTGGGGGAGGAGGTGATTTGGATTGCTACCTATGGGTTTTTTTTTTTACTGGCGGTGAGGTTGTTTTTGGATTTCCATTATTGTAAAATTATGTTGCATCGGTTATAGGTATGCAAAGAGATGTGGTTGTCTGGGTTTTTTTGTTTGTTTTGTGTGTTATTGGTAGTACGAGACTGGAAAAATGTGGCGGTTGTCACATGTCGAAGAAGAGAAGATGAACAATTTAAACTCTTTTATTATTTGGTTTGTAATTAAAATAATCATTTTATCATATATTTATATTATTCAATTTATTTAATACGTGTTGAGGGTATTTTTGTCAAATAATACACTTTATCTTCTCTCTCCTATTTTATTATTTAAATTAACAGCAAAAATCTGAATTCTGAGGACAATTTGCCATTACCAGTCCCACAGCGGGATTTTTTTTTTTTTATTTTTAGTAACGTGGACCTTGGGGTGGGAAAATGAAAATATCCCCTCTACAAATATAGATGAGAAATCGATAGTTCTAAAGAGAAGACAAGAGAACCCGCGCTAGTGCTTCTACTAGCATCCTTTGTTCGTAGGCTACCTTTTTATCTTTGCTTTGTCGTTTGGGTTGGTGTTTGGATTAGACTAGAGAAAGTTTAGTTTATTGTGAAAACAATTATTCCTGACATCTTTCCCTGCTTGGACTGAGTATATTTTAAATATTCTCCACTGTGTCAAAGTCAATGTCTATCTATTTGCGCAAATTAAAACTTACCCATGAAGGCATGGATAATCCTAGCTAGCTGAATCCCTGCTATAATATATATTTATTTTTAACATGATAATCGACCTCATCATCAGATAATTACATTTCACCAGTAATCCTTTGTACTTAAATTTGATACCAATTAATTAATGTGTTGAATAACTTAACCGTTAGATATGTCTTATCCCTTCAAAACTCTCAACCATGACCCACCAGAACGGATTCATTGATGAGTTTACAGATTCGTCGGTGGATTAATTGTACCACATTGGGTGCCATTTCCCATCACTTATTTTCACAAGAAAATGATACTTCCAAAATCTTAAACTTTATACAGATTTACAGGTAAGATATGTATTCATTAGCATATTTGACAAAAGGGCATATCATAACATGCGTTTTTTATTTATGGAGATTATTATGTGATTAGTTCAAAACTCAGCATCAATTATCTTAAGCAAGCAACGATCAGGATTCGCGCTAATTAATTGTATTCCCTACCAATTATATCTCCTTTGAAATAATTTCTCTACCAAATGTACTATGGACAATTTGGTTCCATGTGAAGGCCCATATCAATATTTTATGAACGGAGTTAAAATATTCCATAAGAGTAATATTACTTTTACAAACTACTTATACAAACTCACCTATAAAAATTAACGTGATATGATCTGATTTGATAAATATACATGAATAATAAATGACATTAATTAATATGAATGATATGACGATCATATAGAGATGTAATATCAGTTTTTATGTGTGAGTTTGTATAAATAGTTTTATTCCCCTTTTAATCTCCATACTCATCACAGTGGTAGGTCATATACCCTAGTAGTCTGTAGGTCATATACTCTAGTAGTCTACCAATTAATTATACATGCTTGGGATGAATAAAATGAGAAAAAAAAAAATTACGTCCATCAAGCAACTGAGAAATGTATACTACTCAAGAAGTCTTTGAGTGACACTTCAATGAGTTATATATATAGAGTTTATCTTGATAAACTCACAATAATCCTGTCTCCCTGTGGGCACCATAATTTGCCGTTGCAGAGCCATTTGTATATTCAGCTACGGATCAGTGCACTGTCATTTGCATATATCCAAGATAATCCGCAGTTATGATCATTGAGTCGTAATATATATATATATATATATATATATATATATATACACACACACACACTTCTTTTTTTTTTTTTTTTGGTTGATTAAGAGACCACTCTGGTCAGTTTAAGAGAGATGATTGATGATGAAAGAATTGGTAGAGTTTGATTTCAAACGCCAAAATATCCAAGTAAGAATACTGTTACTCCAAAATCTTAGGCAGTTAAGCAAAGCAGCACATATATATAGTCACATAAAAATAAAAAGTAAACTAATTTCGTGAATTAGGGTTGTATTTTGTTATCTAATTAAGTTGGTGGCTAGCATATTTGTGCTTGCCCTCTGTCAGGAATCGAGTCAAAACAATGTCGTAAATAAACATTATGACGGACATAGAATTAAGGAGGACAAAATGTTACAAGAGTCCATATCTTAGGGCTGAAGCAAAGCATGTAGTGGGGGACATATGGGTGGTTTGCAACTAGGTGTACAATGTATTTAGCTAATGGATTGATCTTCATTTGATGCTCAGGAATGCTCTCCTCTCTCTCCCTCTACATTAATATTATTTCAGTCAAACTCGCCATCATCGTTTTTAATATTAATAATTTTTGTTTAACTAGCCCTTTAGTCAGTATGGTACTCTGCTCCTATAAAAAGAACTTGATTCGAAAATTCCACCGACAATACTTATCTGTTAGATGCCATTAGTAGTAGGCTATTACTAATAATTTATGGATAGGTGCCTGGTACATATAAGATATACACTCAATAAATAGTAGGGGTGGCAATTTTTGACACGACCCATGAACACGACACGAACACGACACGAATACGTTACACGATTAATAAATGGGTCGGGTTAGTGTTGAAGGTGTTCAACACGCCAACCCGTTTAATGACACGAATAGTTAAATATATTTTGTACATTCTTAATATGTAAATTCATTCAATGATATAAATTATTACCTACTTACAATATATATATTATAAAATTAAAATTTTTATACTATAAAATAAATTAATTTATAAAATAATAAATGATGATGATTTTAATAATATTTTATACTAACAATGGTTTATATTCTAAAAATAATTTTAATTGATTTAAATATAGAGAATATAATATATTATGTATAACTAAGTTAAATAATTAAGTAAATTATGCGAATTAAATATGACACGATTACGACACGTGGGTAACACGTTTAATAATTGGGTGGGTTTGAGTTTCATGTTTTGACACAAATAATTAAATGGGTCGATACGACACGACACGATTGCCACCCCTAATAAATAGGATATATATTTGGTATGGAATATACCTCAAATTTTCAACTCATTATGGCGCGCTCAAATCGTAAATCGTTAAGAAATTTATGCTTTTTTGCACTACACATATGTGTATGGTTGTCCACGACTGTGCATGTAAAGTAGTAAAAATCAGAGAAGAAAAAAAAAAGAAGAAAAAAGAAAAGGTAAAAGGATCGAATATTTTTCCCTTGATTGCATCCACTTTTCCATGTGATTCCACGTATGCCATCCATTCTATACACTGTATTTTGTTTACTTGAGAGAGAGAGAGAGAGATGAGATTTAATTGTTTCTCTTGGTCAACCTATGAGGGCAAGAAGGATATGATGAGAATTTTCAGAACTCCATAAACAAGATTCGTTGCTCTACTTATTCTTTAATTTGATTGATATTAATCTGTACCACCATAGCAGCCTCCTCCTCCCTTCCCCGACCCAAAGAAGATCTCTTCAAGCGTCTCCTTTCCTTCTTTATCTATTTCAAAAGATCCTTTTACTGCTGGCTAGTACCGAGATCTTAACACAATTAATGGGGTTCGATGATATTTGCAACACAGGCCTTGGTCTGGGGATATATCGGCTGCCACAAACCAGTCATCAACAGAAGAAGAAGAAAATATTCTTGAAATATGATCATATGTTACCTTCTCTTTCGTTAGGCCCATCAGAAGATACATTGAAATTGGCCACGAAGAATATCGATCATGCTGGTAAAGTATGCGAATCTACCGCCGATGTGCACCAACAGACCTCTTCATTCTCATCATTTTCCAATTCTAGTGTCAAGAAAGAGAGAGACTTTGGTGAGGAAGAGGTGGAGTTAGAGAGGGTTTCTAATTCAAGGGTGAGCGATGAAGATGATGAAGGTAGTCCCAGGAAGAAACTTAGACTTACCAAAGCACAGTTTGCGACTTTAGAAGAAAGCTTCAAAGAACACAGCACTCTCAACCCCGTATATAACGTCTTTCCTTGTCTTTGATACTCTCTCCTTTTACTATTTATTTAATCTGAATAAGATTTCAAGTTTTCTCCTTTTTTTAATTTAATATTAGTGATTAGTAGCATAATTTAATTACTCTGATATGTATTGATTATTTCTCTCAAATATATATATATTATCAGAAGCAAAAGCAAGCTCTGGCGGAAAGGTTGAATCTAAGACCACGGCAAGTAGAAGTTTGGTTCCAGAACAGGAGAGCCAGGTTACCTAATCAGTGATAAATTATCCTTTAGTTCTTTGAAAATATAATCTCGGAAGTGTTTGATCTTCGTATGAATGATCTCCTCATTTCATTTTTTTTCCCGTCTGTGCAGGACTAAGTTGAAGCAAACTGAAGTAGATTGTGAGTTTCTAAAGAAATGTTGTGAAACACTAACAGAAGAAAACAAGAGGCTACAGAAGGAACTGCAAGAGCTTAAGACATTGAAAGTAGCAACACCCCTTTACATGCAGCTGCCTGCAGCCACCCTCACCATGTGCCCTTCTTGTGAGAAAATTGGCAGTGGTGGTGATGATGGCGCTCTTCTACGAACCCTTTAACTTTGGACCAAATTAAGCCTTTGCTTCTCCGATCCCCTTTACCAAGCCAACTGCAGCTTCGTACTAGCCAGGCAGACCAGGAGGCAAGAACGTGGTTATTTTTGTTCAGGGCTTCTCTGGCATATATATTTGTATTAAATTAGTTAATTAATTTTTAGACTTTCAAAGTCTATCTCGTGTAAAAATGCTTGTAAATTATTCTTAAGAGATGTTTGTGAGAATGATCGATCCACCTTTGCCTCTTCTTCATGTCCGTTTAATTAATGAGTACTACCTTATTCTACACTTAGAGTGCCTCTTCTTCATGTCCGTTTAATTAATGAGTACTACCTTATTCTGCAGTTAAGAGTTATATATATATTATCAAAATTAAGTATACGCTCAACTCGCGTATATAAACTAGGGCTCTTCAGATCGTTAAATTAATGTCTCATACAACCATCTTTTTAAGTTTGTGTTATTCTTTGCGGAGAAAAAAGAAACATTATTGCTCATTAGATGGATTCTTAGAGAATGAGATTCTGAAAACTCAATATTGCTTAAACATCCACTATCAGAACTTCGTCAATGGATATCCACTTTAGTGCAAAAGCTTCACACCCCTGCTATCTTTTCCTATCTCTTTATACATTAATTGTTATTTATATGTATCGCCGGAGAGAGCTTAGGGATACTTTTGATTACTCCAACTCCTAATACTCTTAATTTTAGCTTAATAGACAATTTCAACCGATCTTTTCTGAACCTGATTGAGAAAAGTAGTTCAATTGTTAATTAGTTTAAGGGTATTGAATAGAGATATCCCTTTGTTATCCAAATTCTAGAGCTAGATTAAAAAATTTTGTTATTTTACGTACTTAATATGTGCATATTCAATTAAGTCACACTTATAAATACAACGGACTTGCTAATGTCAGCTGGTTAATATTCTTTAATTAACAATGTAGCTAGGGAAGGGAAGTCCATGACTTTTCTCCGAAAGTCGTACGTACGTGTAGAGAAAAGAAACAAAGTACTCTTTGCTTTTCGGGGAGTTCTGCATTAATGATGGAAGGAAGCTCTTAAATCGTGCACTTTTAATTACATTATGTTACGTATATACTTTGACGTACCTTACATGCTCTATATATATATATATATATATATGATACTGCCTAGCTGATCGATAATCCTTTTTTCATGAATCTATTGACGGCCTACCAGCTGCTACGTACTAATAGCAACAGAACTACAATTCTTCTGGCCTGTGATGGAAAGTAAGACAAGATGTTAAATAGACATGAAACCATGCATCAAGAGAACCAATTAACACTATCAACATTAACTGTGTCGGCCCTGTCGGGTGATCCTAGTCAAAAAAAAAAATTATTATTATCGGAATCATCATCAACAGGAATATTATGATTGTATCACTGCCGTTAACGTTTATTATTCACTTTCTCTCGGTTGTTTCATATTCCTTCAAAATGGGCTAAGACTCGGACGACCATATAGCAGTGCGATATCTAGTACAACCCTCGACGTCAATTCACTCATCTTTGCAACGCGGCAGAGTGAGAAACAAATAAATAAGCAGTCAAGTTGATACCCTACTTTTGGTCCTTGATATGTTTATATATACATACATGAGTCAATTCTAATGCAAAAAACTATGCGACCATTGAAAATATTTTCGTGAACTTCACCATATCACTCGCTTGTGAGTCGTGAAGTCACAACAACAAAAGTTGCTATTGGAAAATGACAAACAACTGCCAGTTGATGGGCTTTCCTATTGTTTCAACAGAGATGGTCTGCCTAACGCCTAACTCCATCTCCAAACCTACCTTAAATGCTGCCTATCAATTATCCGATTGAAAATTATTATTTGGATAATTAATTGGGCTCACTTATGTTGATTCTATGCACATGTATATACATTGTGAGAAATACTTATACCACCTTGCATACTACCTTAGTTTGCTTATGTAGTATGCCCAGTAAATGATAAATTATCATGTAGTGCCAACTCATCATCAATTCAATCTATCTCATCATCAATTTAAATTTTTATTTTAATTTTTCCTAAATTTGAATTTTCTTTAATTATCCCGCCAAACTTTCTAAAAGAGCACTTAATCCCTCTAATATATTTCACTTTCCTATTTTGAAATTCTAAGTATTAAATGACAATAATCATTCGTAATTGCTTAAATGACATATATGAATTGAAAGAATAATATATGAAATTCAGTCATCTTGAATTTCATATATTATTCTTTCAATTCTTTAAACACTCATTTATAAACATTAAAGAAAGAGAAAACACGCAATATATATGCAAGACCTAACTCAAAATTTTAAGCACTTTGTGATTGATTAGTAAGTCAAAACTATTCTTTTTGATTTTCTAGCATTTAATGAGAGATATTATTCCCCATTCACGAAATTTTTACTAGGTTACTAGATTTAGCTTTAAAAGTTGTATGATAAAATGGTTCGAAGTTTTTTTCTTCTATCTATCATTTATCTGTTTATAATTAATTTGTATCTCTCCAAGTCTCTCAATAATTCAAGTTCGATTTTAATACTTTCCATGCCTTTTGTATTGATTTAAAATGTTCGTTTTAAGTTAATGTTATATACCCTTAAAAAGCTTTTGATGAGGATGCATGATGTACTTAGAATCAAAATATCTGTCTAAGTATAGTTTAATTATATGAAACTATGGTCTACAATCCAACAGAATATATTAACTATAGCCACCCAGAAGCTGCAAAACCCTCCTACTGTTTCAATTCATTAGTTGGCTAGAAATATATATATTTCTCTCTATTTATTTACTTCTATTTTTTTGAAATTCAAAATAAGAGAGGGAAAGATATTACCCATTATTTTTTAAAAGTTGGGTGGAATAATTTAAGAGAAGCTAAAATTTAGGAATAAAAACTGACATTTAAATTGATGATGAGATAGATTTAAATTGATGATAAGTTGACAGCCATGACAATGTATGATTTGTTGGGCACACCACATAAACAAACTGAGGTGGTATTCTAGATGCATGTAAGTATTTCCAACTAGTTAAATACTTTTTCTTTTCTTCTATAATAATAATCATTGCCATTAGGAAGTCTTCTAATTAATTGTCCACTTTAGCATATTATACATATGGACGCTTCTTTATTAGAGCATGTTCAGTAATATTTTCTACATCACTTAAATTATTTGTACATAATCTAATTATTTGTATGATTATTTAATAAAAATATATTAAAATAAAAATATATATATTTGGAGATCAACAAAACAAAGCAAAACAAAAAACCCATATATGCATTTGTAGATTAAAACCTTCCTCTTGAAAACACATGCAAATAGAGGTAAAGTATTTTAACGATTGAAGAAAAAAAGAAATAAATCACTTAGAGTGCTTTTATAAAAAAAGAGATATATATATTCGAATTTTCCATGAAATTCCTATGATTTTGAAACACAATTCGAAAAAAAAATAAATAAAAGCCCTGGTAAGAAAACTTTCAAAACAAATCTATATATCTGCATGCTCGCGGTCTCTAGATTTGGGCCAAGCCTATGTTCCTTCGAAACAATAGTAACCTCAAGGTCCTCAAGTACGGGCTTCGAAGTTTCTCAGGACTGAAGAATCGTGTTACTTTATCGTAGGCGCGCGCGATTATTGTTTATTAAATTGTAGCACACTCGTTTACTTAAACGCTTTCATTTTATTTAAATAAGCAAGGTTAAAATTATACTTAAAATAAAGAAATTAAAAATATGTGTTGATCACTATCATCCACGCATGCTGCCGTCTAAGGCCTTGCACACTCTGTTAACGTCAGTCGTCAGTTCTTTTCCAAACACTTCCAATAACACCAAACACAACTTGATAACCTACGTGCAGAAAACTTCTAACAAAAAATTGATAGATATAAACATTTGGTTGTACTGGCATGGAAGCTACAGCATATTCTTAAAGTTGTATTATCATCATCCACAGTACATGGGTTGAGATTTCATATTTCACGTAAATTAATACATATTGATTTTGCATGGTGTTTAATTGATTTCCCCAAACTGGTCTTCATGTTTCTTAGCATGTCAAATAAAAGGGAATATTCCAAATTAAGTGTTGACAAGAGAAACGAGTAATAGAAGAAAAGTAATAATTAAAATGTAGCAAATGTTGAAGAGAATATCGTAACAAGAGCGTTAGAGGATTAGATAGAAATCTAACATGAGATTGAGAAGGAAAGAACTAAAGTAGGCAACTGGGGGGAAAGATAGAGAGGTACGAAGAAGGAAACAATGATAGCAATGGAAAAGAAGCGATATTTGGGGGAAAAAAATTAAACACAAGTTAACTAAAATTATAAGGCACGTGCATGACCCAAACTAGACCGTCACTTACTCCAAAGAGACCGAATCTTAATATTAATCACAATGATATTGAGTCCAAAAGAAATGTTATGTTTTACAAAAGTGATTTTGGTGCACAAAAAATTTTGCATTTATACATCATTAATTTCTAAGAATTTGCACAAAATATTCATCTCAATAGTTTGTTCCAATGTCATAGAACATAATATCGTCATACAAATCCTATGTACTATCCACAAATAACGTAAAATTGCATTCAATATTATCAAATTCAAAATTACAAAAAGATATGTAACCCTAAGTAGGCATAAATGCTGCAACCAGACGTTAAACATTTTCAAAATCACCTTGCTGGGTGCTGAAAACTACAGGATATGACTTACTTAGTGCTAATAAACAACGAACCCTTTTTTCCCTCTATCAAAAACAAAAGTAACGTATCTCCTCTTAGGTATGACGATGAATATTGTTCAAGATCAAAGCCTCGAGACTTGAAAGATTGGACCATTTGAAACTTCCATTTTGATGCCCAACAAAACCACACTCGATAGTCCAACACTCGCAAAAAGCCAGAACAGTGATATCACATCTCGCATGTTAACAAAGAAAAGTCTAATCTCTCTTGTAACCATTACTATATCCCTCCCAAATCAGCTTATCCTTCCCAGGAGATAACGGAAGCTCAACTTTGTAAAATTTGATAGGCAACAGAAGTCCTACTTGAAATTTGATAGTCCTTACTTAGTTTTGGTTTTTTGAGAGCCACCTTCACATTTTTCAATTTGAGCATAACTGGACCATGGGGGAATCTTAGATTTCTTCAACTTAACAAATAAGTGATTTAGATAATATATACAAACATGCTTCTTTGAAGCTCTAAACAAACAAAAATATCTACCCGTTGATTGAAAAGATTGTTACAAATAATATTAGAACAATCACAATCCAAATCATGTAGAAAGATGACCCCCTAAGAACAGTTCCACAAAAAAAAAAAAACCCAAAATCAACAACATTAAGTTTTGTGAGAATGGACTTCTACAAAAGAAAAAAAAAATTCTTGACTAAAATATTAGACATATCAACTCCACAGAAAATTTAATATTTTAGCTCATTATACACACTTGACGGCTAGTATACTAAAAGTAGCCGGTAGCCCCTTACAGAACTTTCTTCTTACATATCTAGACACACAGCTAAGTCACACGATTGAGGAAACAAATGAAAACATCTCAAATCAAGGAATTGTACTATGACAAGTGTAGGATTTCATATCCTGAATGATCACCACATAATATATATTATATAGACAACTATAGAAAATCATAGTAATGACATTTGTGGTAAAGAAAATCATATTATGTTGTAGGACATTACCCCAACTCTCAATTAAAAACAAGTGGAATGACTAACGCTTACATGTTACACCTGATAAAGACACTATAAATAGCCCAACCTTCATATGAAGCAAAGCAGGTCTATCTAACCAACTTCTGCATCAGAGTTGTTTAAGGCCCCAAACGGTAAGGACCATCACCCATGTAGTGCCCGTCCATATAAAGAGCAGCATTTTGTGGATGGAGGCCATCCATCACCATGAATTGCATATCTTCTGAAGGTTTCCAGTGCCGCTTCCTTTGGTTTATGAACCAGTTATTTATTTGTTTTTGGTCCAAACCAGTCGATTCAGCCAGTGCTACCTTCTCTGTTTCCTGTGGGATTACGAACAAGGACTTCTAAGTTACCATGCCAAACTAAAAACTCGAATTTCATTAGCAATTTCAGAGTGGCATACAAATTTATAGGCAGATTACACAAAAGTTAGAAAGCATAGGAAGTTAGTTTTAAAAGAAGATATACCGAAGGATAAGGCCATTTGTAATGCAACTCCCACCAGCTTAGTAGCTTCTGCCTAGCTTCTTTGGGTAGTTTCCCTTTCTTTTTTTTCTTGGACAGCTCTTGCTTAAGGCTACTTAAGTAACCACTATACTTCCGCAATAAATGGCTCTTCAGTTCTCGGTCTTCGGCACGCGGATCAATTTCAGGTAGTTCTGTCTCACCACCACTATTGTCTTGATCCTCCTCAGATGAGCCAACACCCTCACACTTCTCATCTGTCCCAATTAAATTGAAAGTGCATTAACTAAAACATAAGCACATGACCATTGAATTGAAAATTTATAATTGCTTATCGGCTTCTAGAGTAATTGGATATGATCAGTGCAATGCACATGAAATTTCAACAAGGATTAAAAAAACGATGAAATTTTTCTGATCATAATTGAGAAATCTTCGTATCCACTACCCTAGGATCACACCCAAGACATACCCCAAAGAAAAAGATAAAAAGAAATCGACATGCCAAGGAACTTAAAAAATAAGTAAATACATAAATAAATAATGACCTCAATATCAACTTAAAGTGCATCAGGCAACAACACAACACGAAAAAGTTTTTGTTTCCAGCTTATGTATGATAGCAAGCTCTCCAGTTAAAGAGAGAAAAAAGAAAAAAGTGCTAATGCCGACGACTTCCAAAATGTCTGAGATTTGTATGACACAAATGTGACCCCATATGATGAATTTTTTAGATTGAAAGCTAATCTAGCATAAAATTAATTAAGAACTAGCCAGACGCTTTATTTTCTTTATATGGTGTTATTGAAATTCACTTTTTACTCGGTACTATGAACATCCTTCAACCGCATTCACTTCAACAATGTGTTCATTGCTCCGCTGCCCCTAGCACAAAAGGACTAAGTTGACTAGTTCTTGATTAAGGCATCTCCACAATCTTGCACTAATTATTTTTGCTCCAAAATCATATAATTAGAAAGCATCTAAGAGATGTTAACCGAAAGTTCAAACATAAATGACCAC
Organism: Boswellia sacra; assembly: GCA_013180625.2. Taxonomy (NCBI): domain Eukaryota; kingdom Viridiplantae; phylum Streptophyta; class Magnoliopsida; order Sapindales; family Burseraceae; genus Boswellia; species Boswellia sacra. The sequence continues at coordinate 230,067 of SNVD02006000.1, forward strand.
ACAAAAAGACATTAATCCATCCAACAAAGAGAATTTCAATTGTCAATATAAAGATATACTTTTAACCAGACACTATGTAATTCAAAGAAATCAATATCAATATGCAGAAAAAAGAAAAGTACTCACAGTTCTTCAGGAAGGCAGAGCTAAATACAAGAAAAGATAGCATAAATGAGCACAACCAAAAGTAAAACGATTAAACCTCCGAAAGGAAAATAAGCCCTAGGAATTTTATTCGCAAGCACACCAGATAATTAAACACTGTTAAAGATGGTAGGACCACTGCTATGAATTGGTGCCAAAACAGAAAATTAATTGTAAACATTTCAAATCCAAAGGTAAATGTAGATCTCCTATTCCGACTACTTTCCCTTTTCCAAAGACTTTGCGGTCACCTCAAACATTAAGGCATCATAAGCCTACTTCCCAGACTGGTAAAACATGTGTGCCAACGGTTACTCAACTCTCACCAAAGAGAGAATCAGCGACAAGTGAGTAGTCCACACATTGTAGGATGATGTAACTTGCGGAAAACCCAAGAGAATGAGGTTAACCAGCACTTAAATTCTATACTAACAAAAACAGTATATTTTGTAGAGATTTCGGAACTAAACGGACCGATAGGCTTCGTCAACCCACCTAAGTAAGTTGAGCTTGTACTTGGATACTTTTTAGTTAGCCACAGAAGACATCTTCCACAATGTAAAAATATAAAATGCAGAGAGAGCAAAGCGGAAAAAAATAGGTGGTGATTCAGAGAAAACTGACAACTCAACAAACTTATATATGAAGCAGAACTAAGCTTCTAGCTAATCTAAGGAAAATTCAGAAATTGGAGAAGGAAAAAGACCTTTGATAGTGTAAAACAGTGTCTGATCTCATAGGGGAAAAAAATTGCACTCTTTAAAATCCTAGCTCATTCTTTATGCACGCCAACTTGGTTTTTTGATTAGCACGGAGAAATATATTTCTAATTATCTTCAATAAGCCTAGCACACTTTACCCATTGAGAAAATTCTGACGCACATTCAAGCCAATAAAAGATCCCATGCCATGCCTAGAACTGGAAATCGTTAAACACATCAATGATTCATGAGTCGGAGAAGATCCTATGCCCTTCAATTGAATCAAACAATTAAATATATAGTAAGCATATTACATAAACACATGATAGATTGTGTAGTACACCTTAAGGGCTCATCTTATCATTTAGCTTCCAATAATTTATGATAGAGCATGGAACAATAAATCATAAAAAAACTGCAACAGAATTTAGAAGTGAAGCATCATTTAAGCCACCCCACACAATACTGAGCAATTGGAATCAAAATGCATGATAGATTCTAAGTGGAGTTTGCAGAAGTTAAAGAAAGTCCTTCCCACAAGTCACTGAAGACGTGTCATAATCATAATTACCTCTGATGACCACTGGGTACATTGGCACGGTTAACAAATATAATCAAGTATATATTAAAGAACCAACTACAGACGACCGATGTGATATAAGCTTAAGCATATCAACACTCTACAGCGTTAAAAGTCGATCCAACTTCAAATCCATTAAAATAAGGGAAACTCCTGTATTTTCATTTATATATAGTGAACCATTCATAAGACTCATAAGCAAACGCTCCTTCATTGGTGAAAAAAAGGCCAGCCAAATTCCTCAAAATAAAACTTACAGACAGTATAAATCAGTAAAATCTGCAAATCTTCAAGAGACCATAACATGTCAAGTAGCATTTAGTAACACAAATAAGAGATCTATCTTAATGACTTCCTCGCCGAATAGCCTAATTGTCATGGAGTATATATCTCAAAGATTAGGCTCCCTAAAGCAGAATTTTGACGAGTAGAAAAACAGTTAACAATATTACCCAATCGATCTACGTGCAACACAGAGAAGTTACAAGTCTTGTTTGGCAAGCACAAGCAAGGCTTATAATATTTCGCAAGATTCAGAAATTATAATTTTGAAAAAATGATCTGCCGCAAAGCGAAGATCTGTCTCTCCTCCACCAGGTAATGCATGAACGTCTGTTTCTTTCTTGAGAATGAAAGGCTTCGAAGTGTTTTCCGTGAGAGAGGGTGTACCCAAATCCCACTAAACATATTATTAACCCCACCTCAAGCCAATAAAAAATGGAAGGCATTATTCTTGGAATAAACATATTCACTTATTAATGTCTTGTATCCAGATTAAGACTAAAAAAGAAAAGTTGTTCATCGATGAACGGACCAGAATATATATATATATGTGTGTGTGTGTGTATACACAAACAAAAAAAAGAATTAAATATTTCTGACAAAGCCGTACAGGCTACATGGGGTAGCACTGATTTGAACAGCATCCTATGTTCTAAAACTTTCCCCACTTCATTTAAGAGAAAACTAAAACTTAAAAGCGATGAACAAACTCATCGGGGAACGACGACAAACACGACGATAACGATGCATCCATCTCGAATTATGTATATGTTCCCCAAAACTATAGAATCAGAATGCAGCAGAAGAACGACGAGGCAGTCTAGATTTTGGGAAGGAAAACCCTAATAAGAATGCGTTCGTCTGCAGAACCGACCATTGAAACTCGAAAGCCAAACCACTAGAAAAGCCGACGTGTTCTTTAATCATTGTTCACATTGGGGCAGAATAAACAAGCGAGTTTTGTCCGAGCTAAGATCGTCTCATGTGGGTTGTGACTGTGGATGACGAAAATTAGAGAGAAGAAATATTCCACTATGGACTTGAACGGGTGATTAGGGTTCTGGAGGTTTAATTACTTGGTGTGCGTCACTCTTTGGTCTGCCGTCTTCTATCTTGACTCCTAAATTATAGGACAGCATAATCTTGGTCAAAGTTTCCTCTATGGGAACGGGAATTAATGCGGTAATAAATGAAAGAAAGGAATGGAAGAGAGGAGGAGCAGGCACAGTTACAAGAAATTCCCAAGGATTCCAGAGACTCAGACTGACTAATTAATCGATTTTCACAAACCAAAGCAAAACCCACATCTGCAACAACGAAATTTTGTTGGATTCTTCTGTTTCTTCCGAGTTCGGCAAGGCCCATAACTCCTTGAACGTGATTAGCCGTATGCAATAATTATACGTATATAATTATGATTATAATTATATGCATGTGGATGCATCAGAGTATAGGAGACTGTACCAGCGTTGAAGATCCGCACGGGGCCATTGCTAAGCACATTAAGCTGAGTTTCGATCCTCCGAATGAAGTCCATGGCTTCTTGTATTGGCCTTGTTAGCTCTTCCCGGTATTTCACTAGCATGTCGTAATAAGCTTCCTGTGTATTGATCCATTTGTAATTTAGACTCGAGATATGAAAACCCCTAAGAAAGTATAAAAGATAATACTTCGATTGGAAGGAAACAAAGGTCAAAGAAGAAAACCATAAACTGATCGAGTTCTGGGTCTTTAGAAGTGTCTCGCGAAGTGACTGATGAACGCTGCCTCGACTCAAACTCCTGTCTAGCAGCTGATAGCCGAGCCACTATTTCAGGCGGAGCTCCCACCTAAACGGAATCAAGGGAAAAAAGAACAAGAGTCAATCTTCATCAAATGAGAGCTACTATAGCTCTCACCTTCTTTTGTAAATATGAATACTTTCTGTTCTTTTTTTTTTTAAGAGATTGAGATTGATACCTTTTGGCAATCCATGTACGCTTCCAAAAGGTTGGAGTACTGAGGATGAGCGATAATCTTGGCTTTAATAGCTTCTGCTTCATTTATGCTCTCACTTCCTTCTTGTGATTGATGCCCTCTCATGAGAGGGTAATGAAATTTCTGACCAAGCTGTGAAGTGCTGGCTTCAGTTTTGACAATCGGATGTGCTTCTGATTGAAAACAATTGCCTGACTGGAGAAAGCCGCTGCTAATAGGCATCTGGGCCTGCTGATTACTCACGTTAGAGCCACTGTTTGCTCGACCATACGCTGAAGAATTCGGTCCAAGAACTTGAGAAGTATACAAGAAATTCCCTCTAGGAGTTGTGTTCTCGTTTAACTGATTATAATCCTCCATTTATCAACAAACCCAGATGACAAAAGCAAGTACAAAATCTAAAAAAGGAAACAAAAATACTGAAAGGCAAAACCCTAGAGCAAAAGTACTAGGTAGAAAGAAACAGAAACCCTAGAGACTATAGCTTGACAAGGTGTAATCTATAGCCAATAAGACTGTTTTCATTGCCATATCGAATCTAATAAGTCGAGAAGTCAGGAGTTTGAATAATTGAGATGGAAAATTATACATAGCTGCCAATCAAGGAGGCCATGAAGTGAAGTTGCACCACAACTTGGACATACTAGAGATCAAGATAATATAAGAACAAATCAGAGAGAAGAATCTAAGAGAGATAAAGAGTGAGAGGTGCCCTCACTTGGGTTGTGGGGACTGAAGAAGAAGGTTTCGCTTAGCCGGAACCGGCAATGGCTGCGTGTTTTGAGTGGTTGACAAGACTTTTTTTGGAAATAAAAAGAAATATTTGAAAACTAATAAAGGCAAAGAAAGCCAAGAGATAAGGCAAAACTACTTAAATTGTAGATCTTTCTTTCTCTCTCTCTCTTTCATTTTTTAATAATCTTATGTTTCACGGACGTTCCAATTTTCACCTTATTTTAGTTGCTTTTTTGTTTTTTCATTTGACATTCTTACTCCTCTCCCTTGCTTTTATAGTCCCTCCCTAGCTAGCGTTAGAAAGAGACTCACCCACTCACCTAATAATTTATTGTTTTATTTATTATTATTAAATTATTTCCCACAGAATCATAATTTAAAATTCCTTAATTTGATTTATCATTGCAGATTTACCTTTTTCTAAATAAACTTTTATCATTTACATTAGCAATGTGTCAATAATATTTATGGGCGCTAAACCGATCACGAACCTATTATCATTGTGTCGACACGTTGTCATCAAATATGTATATAATATGCACATTATCATCGCAGTCAATGGTGGAACATTATATATATATATATATATATATATATATATATATATATGTTTATCTATCAATCATTCGTGTCATGGCTCGGAATTTGCAAAGTATATGTGTAGTATCTTCACTTCTCAATACTTAACACCTTCTTTGAGTTAAAGACGAAAGAAAATTAATAATAATAAAAGTCCCTTCAACTTGAATGGAAATTCTCTGTGCAGATCAAACTTACCAAAAAAAATCATTTAATTTTTGACGTCAATTGTTTTAATCGTAGTAATAGCCTTAGAGTAGGTCAGTTTGTCAAATCTTTTCCGAGTTTAATATATAATATACTAGTTAGGGAGCAAAATACTTCCTGTCCACCAGGAATCAGCGTCAAGTGCAAATTAAAGGCAGAATTTATCTTGGAATTAAACTAGTTCCACTTATATTTGAGATTCCTTTTCCGACTAAAAATAAAAGAATCTTAAGATTCCAATGATGCAAGCTCGCAGCGAACATTGGAATTTATAAAATAAATATATTAGTGTTCATTGAATTCAATTGTTTGCTATTAAGACCCGAATCAACGAGGAATTACCAGTCTAGTTCTGTTCTCTACGTCAGCCATTACTTCTTAACTCGGAAGTTTAGTTTACTACAATGCACGCTTAAAATCGACTTGATTACTTCCCTTCTCTATAATCAATTTAAACAAAAAAAAATAAAAAAAGCTCTATTTTTTAAAATTTTTGAATTATGATCTTTTGCTTTTATTTCTACATACAGGCACCGATGAATTTTAACATTAGGTGTCAACGGTCCATCCCTTTATTACTCTCTTTAGGATCGGAGCAATTCAAAAGAAAACTTTAAAATGAAATTGAGACTTACTAAAAATCAATTAATTCACTGTATTTTTATTGCACAAACTCTGATAAAAAATATTATTAAATAAAATGTAACAGGAAAATGTAAAAGAAGGTATAAAGGGAGTTCGTCTACAGTATATCCGCTGTATATATACAGCAACTGTTCACTTCTATAAAAGTCGTAAACGGATATATAAAATTCGTAATCAAATAAATACTTGTTTACAACTTTACAACTCTTATATTCTCATTTACAACTTTTATACATTAATTTACAATTTTTGCACAAAATGAACTGCGACTGTATGGGTACGGCTGTTGTACCCAAGCCATTTCCAAAATGATGATTTTATGTTAAAAAGTTTTGGTCTACTCATGAATATTCTACATGATGTTGTGGATATTGCATGTACACATGAACTAAGATCAATAAAATAATAAATCTTGGTTTTTTGTTATTAAGTAACGATACATGTCCCAAAATTTATCATAAAATCATATATTTCAAAATATTTGACATAAAACTAAAGTCATCACATCAATCAACAAAATTAATTAGATATATATAATTTGGAATGCATTTTAGTAAAAGTATTATCGCTCTTTGTGGTTTACTGAAAACCTGTTGATTTCGTAATTATAGTATTAACTAGTTCAATAAAATCAAGACATATAACAATAACATATTTTATGACAAAAAATCATTAATTTAATAAAAATAATAAAAGCATACCATTAAAGTTAAGTGATTACAATCAGGAATGGATCTTTTTGATACAAAATTAGATAATAATTTTTAACCATTGATTTATAAAATTCAATTGTTGAAATGATTGATGAATAAACTACGCTAAATATAATTTTTTAATTTTTAACCTCAACAATTGGCTTTATGAAAAGATCATCTCATATATGTTTAAAATATTGTGTCAAAAGAACTTCCGGTTTCCCTTCAAGATACAACGTAATCTCATAGAATATGAGAAGTTTTAAATTTTTATCTTGACGACAAAGAGATAAATCATTTGTGTCAAAAGATTAAAAGAAATCTATCCTACTTCCAAATTTCTTATTTAATACTTGAGAGAGATGACATTATGATATCTGAACTGAGAATTTAATTCTTTATTAAATATATATTATACTGTACTGTTGAACAATTTTGGTATCAACCCAAAAGTTAATCGCTCGTATATCCCTCTTAAATAATCAGTACTTACTTTCTAAAAACACTTAGTATATACTGTTAAAAGAATGGTGGGATAGGATTAATGTAGGGCGAAGTTAAATTTGAAATTGATAGTTTTTAAACTTGCTAAATGCTAACATAGTAAGGAATGGGCGTTGAAATGATATATTAGATTAGAAGTTGGATGTCGGTTTAATTAATTGGTTATACGATCAGCTAGGGCAACCTCCTGTCAAAACTTCTTCTGACACCACACACATACACAACCGCAAATATATTAAGATCCATTTTTCACCTATAGTACTGATCAAATTGTAAGTTATTATTGTGATAAAATACTGTAAGCAAGAAATGGCAATGGGTTATGAACTTGTAGTAAGAATTGGTTGGACATGGTGGAACCGTCAAAGCGTTTCCAAGCAGTCCAGACAACCAAAAACTAATTATTAATTAAGCTTTAAAAATTCGATGAAGGGATGTGTTGTAAGTACTGCTGTGCAAAGAGATCCGTATGCGTACAGTACAATATTCAACGGTAAACAGTAAGAAGGGCACTGGTATGAACTGAGCAATTATACTGTTTATGATGACCATCTGCAGGGAAAACCACGTGTGTCTGCATAGACGCAGAAGAGAAAGACAGAGTAAGACGTGATATGTAGTAGTTGTGGACGCCTCGTTGGCTCCACAACGAGGAAGTAGCTGGCGGCGACGACCACCATTCCCTACCATTTTATCAAATTTTCACTCGCACATTTAATTAATTATATTGTACATAGATTAGAGAGAGCGCTAGAGACGCAAAAAGATACAAACAGAGAGAGGTAATCAGTGAGACCAGCCCAGTGCGCCAGTGGGATTAACACAACACCCCCGAGAGATGCGCGCTGCAACTATAAGCAGTGGGGTCCAACCCTTCTGCTATCATTTCAAAAACTTAAAAACACTTTCTTGCTCTATTTTTCTGAAAAAGTATTGGAAATTTCCAACTCGCAGTCAGATAACACCAGGAAGGGTAGTGTGCGTCAAGTAGTCAGGTACCCCTCTTCATTTGTCATTCAATGCACTCAGTCAGAGTCACTCGCTCCTCTTCTCCGCCTATTCCCTATGCAAACTGTTGTAGTAATGTTATTTATATCATTGTAGACTTTACCAAACACCACTCTTTCAAATCGATATATATATCGTCTATCCATGTATAGAGCTAGCTAGATTTTGCTTCGTAGTTTGCACAAACCAAATGAGAGTAACTGCTATTGCTATAGATTCGAATATGATTTATGTAGATCAGCAAGGAACTTAGCTACATTAACAGCCATTAGTACGCATTCCAGATAGTGTAAAGCATCCGCATATCTTCATATATTCATGATCTATCTGGCTAGCTATTTGCTTTTCACCGACTTTAACGCCAATCGTATTATTCTATGAGGCTAATTTTTTTCAGATTAATCTTGGTTACTGTATCTATGTGATTCCGTGGCATGTTCTCGCCCGAACATTATGGACTTTGATACTTAGATCCATCAGCTGCCCGACTGTTTTTTCTTGTCCATTATTGGTCTGGTGCTAACCTTTTGCCAGTCAAATCATCATCTTCAATCATCATTTGAATGAGCTGTTCCTGTCATGTCACCCGAAAACAAGCGAGGAATAAAGGCTGCAGTTGTGAATTAATCTTATAAACATGGGAATTTATTACATTAAAATGTGTAATTGTCTTTGTTTGAAATTATTATTGTCAAATTTTTTTTAAAAATACAATAATAATTTATTACAGCTCCTCTACGGCCATTGGGGGGGTGGTGTGGGGGGTGTTGGGGGGCGAAGTTCTAGTTGAAACTAATTTTAAATCTATTTCCAAAAATACATAGATTAACCAACATTAACATATGAATCAAATGACATTTTATCTTAAAATAATATTAATTACTATTCCTACCTCTGATTTTGCATAACATTCAATAACAGTACACTGCCCGAGCTACAAGTTGAAGAGTTCAGTTAAAGCGAAAAAAATTTGCAGTATTTCTTCTAACTTTTTGCCTTTAAAAATCAGAATATATATTATATAATGACATCCTTTGCCATTTTCTTCAGTTTCAGTTTCTTGGATAACTTACACGCTTATTTTATTTTATTTTTTTCACAAATCACATCTTGTGATGAAAGCCTGCACCTTCATTTCCCCCATTTTTTTTGGTATAAATTTAAGGGAAATTGGGTTTCGTCATTCTTGAGAAATAAACAATGGAATGACCAGTGGAAAGGAGGATCTTTCCTCCACCTAAGTCTTTGTTGTGGAGTCTCCATCCATAATAAGTATATGGTTCATCTATATATTAATAATTAATCTAACATAAATTTCACCCACGTTTATCATTTTCCGAACATCTTTGACTTGAGTTAACATGTCACCAGTTGTACCCGGGTTCATGATTACTTTGTGAATAGAATACTGCTGCAAGTCCTTAAAAGGAAATTAGCAAAGGACACTCTTTTAGCTGATTTTTCAGCAACCTCCTTAATGAAATGTTAAATCATAAACATAGCCCATATCACTGTCACAACATTACATTGGCTTGAAGGAGTCTGTTAACTTCACGAACTAATAAATTTTAATTACTTGTTTAAGCAACCAACCAAGACTTAATAACAAAAATCCAACCCAAGTGGACAATGTTTGGCTTGTGATTGACAAAATTATAATTACGTGGTATATTTTCCGCCACATGACCTTAGATTGGCGAGATTAATGGGATAATTAGCCTAATAATAATCCTCCTTCCAGCTGCTTACCATTTAAAATGTAAAAGCGAAACTAAAACAACTGTCATTTGCATGCTTTATTAGGTAAGATATTCCTTTTTTTGTATCTACTTATGAAGAGGCTTAGAGCCATTAGCAACTTTGTCAACAAAGTGTCTTTTTTACGAACCAAAGATGGATGGCTTAATCAGTTAAAGTTGGGAAGCACAGTATTAAGCACTAAATATTGACTAAAGATTAGATGAGGATCGTGTAGCTCTAATTGAAGCTTTTAAGAAATTGATTTGATAGAAAGGGAAAAGGTAACTACTATATGTTAGCACAAAAAAAGGAGTTTTAAAACTAAAGTAAAATGCAAGTTCTTTTGCATCATCCGAAGATGTGTTAATTAAGAGAGAGAAACTTTCCGAGAAAGTTTTACGATATTTGGTAGAGCAAAAAATATATGTAGGGTGAGTCTACAGTTCTAAAAACTTCACAATCCACTTGTCTTTCACAAAACTTTTTTCTACGAGTCTTATAAACAGAAGGTAAGAACCAAGATTTTATTTATGAAAAATTAATCCAATCAAAATTTTTACTCTTTTAAGAACATGTTTATGTTCAATCAGTCTTAGATATTTTTTGTTATTTTTATAATTCTTGCTCATAATTAGTTGATTTCAGATTGATGTTCTTTTAAATATATATTGAACTCGTTTAGGACCATTGTTTTTGTTGAGAAAAGCTTTTTTTCTGCAATAACAATGACTCAAGGCTGTTTGACATTGTTTCTCCAACTGTTTTAAATAGAAGCAGCTTTTGAAGATCCACTTATACTTTTAAAAATTAAAATATCGTAATTATTCTTACAAATAAATAAAATAACAAAATTACCATTATCTAAACTTAGGCAATAAGATTTAAGGGGCAGCCTACGTTTTCGCTACGCAGGCAAGTGCAGGTTCACCCTCGTGGCTCTTCGACTTTTATTTTATAAATTAATTGAATTATCCATATTCATTCATTCAGACGCTGCGGTTTGTTCAATTAATTCTTCTGATGTTAACGGTTGTCAAAGTTAACGTAACTTCGCTTTTATCTACTTGCTTCTGAACATGAGTGTCCGGACAAAATCATTTCAGGTTAAAAGTTAAATCTTAATTTATCTCGACTTACTTCAAAATAATTGAATTTAAAAATAATTTAATTAATTTATATATATAATATTGAAAAATATTTATAAAAATAGAAAGATAATTGATTATAAAAATAATTTAATTAATTTATATAGATAATACTAAAAATATTATAATAAAATAATTGATTATTAAATATTATTAAAAAATGATGTATATATCTATTTTTGTCATTTATACATAATAAATGCAAAAGAAAAAACAATATCAAATACCTATAGCCTGTTTTAAAAAAATAAAATAATTTTTAAAAATTAGTTAATTTATCAAACAAACTCTTATTTTTTTAAGCTATTTTTTTTATAGGAAAGTAGAAACTGTTTTTTTATAGCAACAATAATATCAAAGAGGTCCGTTGTTTAAGATTAATCAAGATTTTACTTGATAGCAAATTAATTTTTGAATGAAAAAGATGCAGTTAAATAAAGACAATGTTAAATCTAAAAAATCAAAAGTAAAATAAAGAATTTAACAAATTCTTTATTTGACTAAATCAGTCAGTACTTGAGAAAAAAAAGTTTTATATATTTTAACTTTACATCTCTATTTTTATTTTTGAAGCTTACAACGACATAGAATATGGCATAATATAAACTAAGTGGCCTCCGGATGAGTTTATAAGAACTGTGAAAACAAGATCGATCAAGATCAACTATTAATTTAGAGATATTTAATAGTAAATTTTAAATTTGTGTAAAGAAGAAAAATAAAACAATTTAAACGTAAGTAAAAAATTTAAAGATGTCCACTCTCAGTCAACTACAAGTCATTTCAAGGAGCCAAAAGCTAGTTTGACAGTCAATCCAAGCTGCCAGATATAGATCCTGACATCAACAATCATTTGCTATTGTTTATCTTTATTTTCTTCCCTTATGATCAGGCTACTCTAATTCTCATTTTTGTTTCTGGTCATGCTTATGCAAATTGTAATTTACCACCAAATTATTGATCATGACGCATAATCCTGGTAACAAACCAGCTAATTTCAACCTGTTAAGGCTCATAAAAATACCCTCCTATATCTTTCATGAATTGATCACCAATCATTGACTTACAATTAACCTCAACTTGAATCTCACCTGAAAGATCTTCTCTGCTGTAGGGGTACTTTTTTTCTTAGCTAGGGCTATAGGCAGAGTAATGCTTGTGCATTAATGAGTTATTTATTTTGGTTACTTTTTTCTAAATGAAATGAACTGAATTCTCTGAAGATAATCAGAAAGTTTTTTAAATTAAAAAAAAAAACTGAGGAGGGAAGCAAGCATGCCAAGCAACGTCAATGAAAACTATTATATATATGTTTTAATTAATCTAAAAAAATTTAAAGGGGCTGCTCACTGCTATCATTCATGTCATTTGCATGTAATCGATGACAATTGCGTCGTCAGATGCATCCATGTTGCCTTTTTGGCTCTCAGTGTTTCCTATTTCTATATTCAATATTTTATATTCCAAGTTCTTTTATAATTAAGCTTTTTGTGAAGTTCACACAATAATCTCTATAAAAAATTAGAATTGCATGCCCCCTTATTAATAAAAGCTTTTGTAATTAAGCGTCTCCTCCATGCACACAATCAGAAACGATGATGAATTATAGTGAAATGTCACCAAAGTTAATTTTACATAAAGATAACAAGAGAGAATCTCCTTTCTTAGGCACTTTAAACGTCAATCGTCATCATGTTGGCTACTATCTGATGTCAACCATCACAACAACCAGAAGAATCTCATTCAAATCTTCCTTTTCACCAACTTATTATATGCTTAATAGTACTGTACTTATTCCTCATCTTCCTTTCTCAAATCACTTTGGCTAATTTTCTAGTAGGATCGCCTATGTGGCACTAGAAAGAAAACTGCACTCCTTTATACCAATGTCCACTGGTTTGTTGTAGGCGGTGATATATCTAATTCAGATAGTTGGACGTAAGTGTCGATTTGATACATATTTAGAGAAACTTGTTGAAATGCGTAATCAAAACTTACTTTTAATTTGTCTCTGTGCTGACTATGATGATTGTTTTATTGATTTTAGTATCAATTACACTACCCCACTTGGAGTAATACTATATATACAAATATCTTCGTTGTTGCAACATGACTTGCTTGACTTAATTGCCATCAAGACCTGAACCTCATGTTAGTGATATTCTAAACAGTGTTAACTGATCAGAGATGTTGCATTCATGCCCTTGTCTTCAAAGACCTGGACAACAGATAAAGATAGAGCCAGCTGAATTATTCAAAGAAAAAAAAACTGTTTTTAACCTGATTGGAGATGAAATTTCAAGGTTTTAACAGGGTTTCGTGGCGGGACCTAATAGAGTACATTTATTAATACAGATGGTAGAGTAGATAGCTAGGTTGGCTAAGCTAAAGCAAAGTAGACAAGACAGAAATACCACCCACCAGCAGTGAACTGAAGTTACTACACGGAAAGATCAGAGCTAGGCTACAGAAGACTGATAGTCATAGATGATGATGAGAAGGAAAGAAATAAAGGTTTGATGATGATCGGAACAGATTGACAAGTCATACAGTAGAGGTGAGCTGAGAGTTATGAGTGTTGTGGCTGTGGGGTCAGGTTTGGAGGTCCCACATGGAGTGTCGTTTGGGCGAGAGGCGCGCGAGAACAGCGCGGGAGCTGTTTCCCGACGCAGAAGACATCATAACTCTTGCCAGACCCCACTCTCCCACTCTCTCTTTCTCACGATTCTCCATGGTACTGTTTACTGGCCTTTTCGATTCTCGCGGGGGACCCACCCCATCACATCAAATGTGATCTTGATTGACAACAGTGCATTGATCACTGTTTACCCATGTGAGTTGGGACCCATGGGAGCCAACTGTTTGAGACAGAGATGGGACTATTTTTGGGTCCTCTTACCCACACCAAGCAAGCAAGAGAAAGAGAAAGATGTTATACGATACAACTAGGACTATAACTTGTGTTTGTGTGTGAGTGTAATGCTAGATAGTAGATGGTGGGAGTCCATCAATTTGATGCGATGGCTTGTGGGGGCATTTCTTTCGTTTCATTTCATTTCATTGATGCATGATAATTGCAGTTTGCAGTTTCATTATTCATTGCAATTTGCTCCCCATCTGCCCAACGGCCCCAATCCCTTTTCTTTACTACCATAGTATATTCTACCTCTTTGATCTTAACCCCTCCATTCTATATTATATAACACATTAGTTCCTATAATTGATTTCACAAGAACTTCTGAATGATTTAATATTCTTGAAATATCTCAACTGTAACTTAATATATTATATTGAATCTTATCTAAATTTGGCTAACATATGGAACAGAAATCATATCATATGGTTATATATATATATATATTAATTGATGGGTCTGAGAAATCCTGTACACATAATGTTATGCAATCATATATCAGAACAGAAACAGAACTACCTACCAAACAATCATGAACACATTTTTTGTTAAGTTAATGAATGAGAAAACTACTTTATTTAAACTGAGAAAATTTATGATATTTGAGGGGTCCGCGTAGCTATTGATGTTGATCTCAAATGACTGAATGTTTATAATACATGATTAACGGGCAGCAACATTTAGGGACTGTTGCAGTATAAGGATGGAAGAAAATGGAAATGCTGGTTTTTGACTGAAGAAGTCTGAACTGAAGGCGACTACCAACAGATTCTAATTGAAATGATAGAAGAATCCTAACGTATCACCACGGACCCGTTAGGCCGCGAACTTCTTAATCAACCACCTAACTTATCTCCCTTATTCAACGTAATTGGGTGCTGGTCTATTCAATTCGTCTTGTTGTCTATGCTTTTCTTCTCTTTTTTCCGAAATTGGTTTTGCTGTTCGTCCTTGTTCAATTGGGTTTTGTTCCAGGCCCATGTTCAAACCCATGACATTCATTCAGCAGTTTTGCTACTCCTATTGCTTCTTTAGATTGGGCCAAAACTAGGCCCAACAATTGTCACCCAAATGTCAGCCTGCAAACTACTAAGCAAGTTACAGATAAGTAATCAATTATGGCCCTCAACTGGCATTAGAGAAGCCTAGGCCATCAAACTCAGACGGAGGTTTGGAGCCTGTGCACGTTCACTACACTGGTAGACCGTGACCATGTTGACAATATCAATATATTTAATGTGTTTTAAGTGTCAAAATGAGCAGGTTACTGGGTTAGAAAGAATGCTTGTGTTTCTCCAGATAAAATCAACGTACAACTTTTCTACACAAGTTTGATAAGAGTTCTAACTACTGCATATGTAACCAGAGCAAATTATGGATGCCAATACCACCGGGTGATCTTAGTATCAATGAATTTAGACATAAAAGAGAGTCCGACCAGCAAGTGTCACGATCAACAAGACCATATTTTTATTACATTTCCTGTATGTTACAATAGAAATAAGAAATCAAACGACCCCCTGTAAATAACAAACACACACTTTGTATATTCACTTACACGACTTTGTTTTTTATATCATGTCTTCATAGAAGTTTCCATAAACCATGAAGAATGATTACCTTTTATTGAGTGAAGTCACAGCATGCACTTCAAACTATAAATCTATGTTTACCACCACTGGTGAGTCACCCTTGGAGACAACAAATGTCTTTCTAACCTTCTGGGAGATGGTGGCTATTTCCAGGGCATACGTCCCAGGAAAGCCCCTAAACGCAAATTCTCCTTGCTCATTGATATGTCCATGAGCCTGAGACAACCACTCTTGTTTAAGAGCAAGAAATCTTTTACCAGCTTCATTGATTTCACCCTCCGCATTAACCAAATGCGCATTATCTCTACTCATAAACAACTCCCAGAACCCCCACAGCATTACTCCTTCCACAGCAGGATGTGCAAAAGCTTCCCGAAGCATGACTTCCAGATCATCACCCCTAATATATTCATTAGTGGAAGAAACATCAAGCTCAGTGAACCAGATTGGAAGACCAAGAATGCCCAATTTATCCAAAGCAGAACAAACAATCGGTCCCACTGGACTATCAATATGCCCTTGAATTCCAATCCCTCCAACTGGAGCACCTTGCTCTTGCAAATCAAGAATGTGTTCAATGTACTTTTCTGGAGATGATCTGGTGTCACACCCATCTTCAACATGATAATCATTCACAAACAGGGTGGCAGATGGATCTAGTTTGTTTGCAGTCTTAAACATATATGCTCGGATATCTTTTCCCAATTTATCTTGATAGAATGATCCATGCAGCATCTCATTGTTGACATCATAGTGGCTGAACTTCCCCTTGTAACGTGAGAGAAGGCCAGTTAGGCGATTTTGAACAGCAGTCATCAAGTCATTTTTGTTTAGTGCTTGGATCCATGGCTGGACAGTGGACTGTACTTCCCAGAAGATACAATGACCTCGGGTTTCTATGTTGTGACTTTTGCACAAATCTAACATATCATCAGCATCCTTGTAGTTGAAGTTTCCTTGTTGTGGCTCAGTCCAATACCACTTCAACTCATTTCCAAACACCGCCCAGTTAAAATATTTCGCAAAAAAATCAACAAAATCTTCATTGTCTATCTGTGATCGGTTTACGCATGAACCCAAGGGAAAACTGTTTTGTGTTTGTTTGATTTTCACAAAGCTGCCATGCATGCCACTGGAATCTCCTCCTGAGAATTTCAATATGACTTCACATTTACGAATCTGCATTACAACAAGAAGTGAAAATAAATATAAAACAGAAGAATGACAATCTCAAAAATGGAAAGGAATCAATTTAAAATTTTGGTAAATAAAAGTACAGTGAAATGCAAATATTAACTTAAGCACTAAATAATTTGGAACTATGGTTAAGCTAATGCTACACCAATAAGTCCAGTAAAGCAAGTATGAGGATGCTTGAATTTTGCTTCAATGATGTTGGAGTCATGGATGTTCAGAAGCTATGTTTCAGATGCTAAAAAGTGTTACTAGTTATTAAGATGATTACTGATCAGTTGACTCACAATACTAACAAGTGGTTGCCCTCACTGAAGTTTGTCATTTAAAACTTTTACCTAGATCTAATTAATCCAATAGCACAGAAAGTGCAGCTAGCAATTACCGTATCAGTCTGCTTCCTCAAATGTCTAAACCTTGTCTCTCGATCTACAGGAAAAATCTGAAGTCCAGCAACCATAAACTCAACACCTGGAGCAGGACCTTGGACATAAACCATAACCTTTGATGCTTGCTTCTCAATTCTAAAGGATCCACCAATTTCGTGCCATCTATCATCATTAATCTCAACTTGTCCCCCATTGACCCACTGGTTATCCACACCTAAAGCAACATTCACATTTTGAGGACCAGTTGCTCCAGAGCCTATTCGAACCCAGGCAGACACTTGGTATGTCAAAAAGAGTTTCACTTTATCAGTGATCATCTGAGCAGGTCCCATCCAAGTCTGTGTGCGATTGGTCACACGTATGTAACGACCACTTAAAGGTTCATGAGGTCCAAGGGAATCTCTAGCCATTGGAGGCAGTATATGTGGTGAGCCAGTTCCAACACTTAATGTGCAATTACCAAGGGGAAACCATCCATTGGTGCCGCCATTTAGTTCACTGTTTGTAATTATGTTAACTCCAAAGGCTGGGTTCTGCAAAACAAAAACCAATATTTTGAATGCTTAAAAGACCAAGGATTCAACTTCAAGAAGCCAAAGCTTCAATGTTTTAGCTAAACAAAAAGTATTAAATAATATCTGCAGTTTCATCCACTTATTCAGCCAACCTCAATAACTGGTGGAGGTGAAGGAGGGACTTTTTCTGCGTGCTTGACTACTAAACTATTGACAAGGATATCTGTGCCTGGAGGTGGACCTTCTATGTATATTACAACTCTTGCTGGGGAGCCATTAAGTAGGAACTTTCCCTGCAACTGTACCCAATCCTTGTCGGTTGCCTGTACACTGATGAATGAACCAGTTTATTTTCAGCAGATTAAGAAATTAAGTTGAACTTTACAACTCACATTAAAGCGTATTGAAGAAATAGACAAAAAGAAGAGGTCTCAAATTAAGGAAAAGATAAAAATAAAAAGTGATTAAGCATACCACCATATGAGCTTTATCTGAAATCTTAAGAAAATCAAGATTGTATAAAATATATATTTTTTTTTTTTTTGTAACCGAGGTGTCCGGGCCAGCTTACGCGCACCACGACTAATCCTCGGAGGAGACTAGCGCAACCACAACCCACTGTCACGGTCTCCCAATCAAGATTGTATAAAACACTTGCCCCCAATGAAACACTATAATCTTTTATAATATGGAGAGCAACTTTAAAATTAGAAAAAAGAAAAAGAAACTTACTTGGCAATGCCTATGTATTGATCACGTTGATTTGGTGTTTGGACCCATAAAGTTGCCTGTACAGTTGCATTTGCAACATTGTTACCAAAAATGCGAACTACTGCAGTAACATCATAAGCAAGTTTTCGTTGCACTCTTCCAGTTATCTCCTGCTGAATTCCATTCCAGTTTTGTGTGCGTTCTGTTGCAGAAGCAAAAGCCTTTCCATACAGTGGGACTATTTTCCCATCTGCCATAGAATCATGCAAAGCAATCTTGCAGCCTCTTCCAGACCAATTATTAAGGCCATCCTCAAATTTAGGGTTTAAGATGATATTCTCATCTCCAGCATTGATGGATCCTGTGTGTTTATTCTTTTCAAAAAAAGGAAAATTTTCCATAATAATCTATGTTAGAATTAGAAGAATCTGGGGGACAATTTTATGCAGATTGCAAAGTCAAAATTAAACAGAGAATCCCTTTATACAATGCTGCTACCAAAGTCCATGAATTTGAGGTTAGATTAAGGAGCAGGATATACCTCACTCTCTCTGGGGCTGGAACAGGTAATCACCACTGATTTTATGAGTAGGTCCACTCCAGGTGCAGGTCCTTCCAAATAAAAAACTACCCGGTCAGGCATAGCTGATAATGAGAATGTGCCTTCCAAACTTTTCCAATTCTCCTTTGACACAGAAGTCCTGCATAGGTAGTTGTCATTATTATTTTTTTTTCATGACAAAAAGGAACGTGATATAAAGAATAACAAAATCCATTACTTTCCGATAAACAAATAGCTAGTTTCTGAATCGCGATATTCTAGTTTCAAAGTTGCCAGGACATGAGCAGATTCTTGAAGAGGTCCCGATACTCCAACACAAGCAGAAACCAAATAAGAAAAACCAGGAGAGACTCTGGTTGTGATATCTTGTTCCAAGCCCTGCCAGCATTCCTTACGATTTGTAAGAACAGCATAATTACCAACTGACTTCTCTGATGTTCCTTCCGGGTAATTCGACTCAGCTGAAACAACAAAGCCATGACAGCAATTGGGATGCCAAAAATGCAGCCCCATGGAGAAGTCATTGTTTATTATGATATTAGAGTCGCTGCTACTACTTATATTGCTTGTATTATTCCCTGCAATCTGTCACCAAAAGTACAAGTCATGAAACCATGGACTTACTTTCACAATTGTTAAAAGTTCATAAATACCCCGATTTGTACATTTATAAAGTGAAAAGATGCACTAACTACAATAAGACAGCTTGTCATAGATGAAAGTGGGCTGAATTCAAACACATGTTTTGCCATAAAAGAGGAGAAAGAAAAATAAATCATCAAGATAGATAAGATGATCAATTGCCTCATAGGGCTTGGAATTTTTTACGCCAAATGCTGGGCAATAATTTGTTTTATGGCTTACTACAACCTGTAATACAGTGTTGTTTTCAACGTCAAACAAATTCACAAATAACACCTCCGACATTATGCCACCAAGAACTACGATTAAATCAATATAATTGAGACCATTTCAAGTTCATCAGCAGCCAAAAAACACTAATGTCTCTCACTTAAGAGGCCCAAAGAGGGAAATTAAACTCGGCGTTGCAATGAAATAATGAGAAAAAAAAAAAAGACAAATTCCCTGAAACATTGAGGTTTGAATTTTCTTTTGACGACACAGTATTCAGCGCATGAAATCCAACTCAGAAATCAAAATCAATCAATTAATCTAAAATGTCAAACAAATAAATATATACCCCTATTGCAGAATCGTCATTGGCGTTCTTCATCCGTTGGCTTTCCATGCTTTCTCTCGATCTCTAACCCAACAGAAAGAAAAAAAAAATACATAAATTTTCTATTCCAGAATCAGAATGATTGCGGATAGCGACAGTAGAGTCGAAATGACTACCTGAGGCTGAGGATGCTTTTGTTTTGAATGGAAGACGGGAACTCGAATTCTGAAGCAGCAAGCCAAAACCCTCCTCATTTATATACGAAGCGTTTCAGATTTTCAAGTGAAGGCAAAGAAAAGCGCGGGACCAACTAACCAGTCAGTTGCAGTTATCTTTTGCCTAGCTTTACCCCAACATAATTAAAATAATCGAAAAATAATGATAATAATAATCACTCTCCAAACCCCAAATAAAGCAATTTCATTTGTTTTGGTTTCTTCCACTTCCGTGCGTATTGCTTTATCTTGCAGTCTGGGTTAAAGCTCCATTGGCAATGAATGCTTGAATTGGAATAGAAGATTTTTAAGTGCAGGCAAGCACTTTGTCCATAACTAGTATTTTGTTGATTCCTTGCTTCATAGACTTTGATTACAAGTTAATAATTTTATAATAAAATTAGGTGATGATGGGTTTTCGGTTGGTGAGATAGCTCTGCTCTTGGAGGTGGTAAATTTCGGATCCCGGTGAGTGTCAGGTAAATTTTACTCTAGCTGCCCCAAATACTATTACTACCGGACTTAGATTTGGGAATGGAAACACCAATGTTAGAAATAAATAATAAATATGGCGGATACATTATGCTCTCTAATATGAGTTAAGAATCAGAAACTTGGTGGAAAGGCGCTTCTAAAAGAGGCGCAACGGCTCCATTCCTAGTTGCCTACTGTGTAAGCATAGAACAACATGAAAGGTACAGAATAACTGTAACACATGCGGGGCCGGGCTGCCACTCTTTATCAAAGAGGAAAGCTGAAGCAGCTGCCGGACCTGCGTGAGCGGGCCCCGTGTGGGATGTTTTTAAACTTGAGTCTGGATTTGGGTCGAATCCAAGTCAATCTTTAGAATCCGGGCCTCGTTAATACCCGGGTTGTTTTGGTCAGTTTTTAGTTATAATTTACTATGTTTTTTAAATTCCAATCCATTTCCCTAATTAAATTTTCATGTTTATAATATTTCATATTGATATATTAATATATCAACGGATAGAGTCAACAATCTAGGAAAGTGACAAAATAACTATGTTTCATATAAGTTTTTCTAAAAAAATAATAATAATCTAAGCTAAACCCGGATGCTCTTTAGACTCTCACTAACCCGGGCCCGGTCTGGGTTTATGCTTTGAGAGAACGAGGAAGTTGGAGTGCTGATTATAACTTAAACTCAAACAAGACAAGTTTGGTGGACATTCTCATGCTCTTTTAACAGTAACATCGTGATATCGATGTGGTCTATGGACCAAAAATAAAAAGCTTGCAATTGGGCGACAACAAGCATCTCTCAACGTTTTAAGATAAAGTCCACATCCCAGAAGATAAAGAGACCCTGGATTTGCGGACCATTGCAAACGTCCAAGACCATTACTACTTTAGTTCATTTGCTAGCGAGCCCAGTTGAGCTTTTTTGTCTGTGTTTTCTTTTACTCTGATGTTTTTAGACTCTGAACTGGAAAGCAAAAATTTGCAACATTGAATTTTCAGAATTTCAGGTTGAGCAAGGCGAAATACTCTAAAATAGAAGTTGAATAACTGGTGAAAGAAACAGAATGTATGTAGGGGAATTAGCGTTTGGATGAGACATTCCTAGTACGCGTGCAAAAGTGAAATATTCCAAAACAACACAAAGATTTGCACCCTTCTTTTGGTTGATTTCTCCTTTGGTAACCAAAAACAATGAAAATAAATTATTAGACTGTGAACAACAATATTAGAATATAGATGACAGTAAAGGATGAGAACAAAACTAATTTGTTGACAATAAATAATATCTGTTTTTTGGGCTTGGATGGCCCTAGCCTTGCTTTAACTTTGACGAACACATGATGCGCAAGTGGACACGAAGCTTCAGCATTAAGTAAATAGGGATCACGCCAAGATTATAGCAACAGTAAAGCGAATCAAGACCAATAACGAAATCGACTTTTAAATTTAGACTTCAGCCTTACATTTTAACTCTTTTAACCTTCGTTTCTAAATTCATCCCATACAAATTTTTAGACCGTTATTTTTATCTCTTTAAACCCCGATTAATTTCTAAATTACTATTTTAATATGTAATTAGTTTATAATAATACTAAATATAGTATAAATTTACTGATTAGATGGTATGAGTTAGGTTATACAATTTGATTGAATGTTTGACATTACCTATCAGTTTATTCGAGGTATTTCCTTTTACATAATTTCATCGGGAGGAGAAAGAACAACAATATACTCCTAGGGTTGCTAGGAAACTGCATAGCCAGGCCAAGATATTGAGAACCATAGTCACAATAACAGAAGCGATGCTTATGACTTCAGTGAAAGGACCAGTGCTGGGCTTGCCTTGGACCAAAGCAAATTACATCAGTGATCAAGAAACAGGGTGCTCTTGTGGTCGCAATGAGCTGCCTCTGCTCCTATGCCTATAACATCCTTCTCGTGAGCATAATCATCATCGTCATTATTTCTACGCAAAAGCTTCACTAAATAGAGCAATATAATTTTGTTATCATGCCAAACAAGATCAGTAGTTAAAAGACATTTTTAATTAAGTAGAAAGCCATTTCTTTTATTTTATATAGGCAATTATGAAATCATATGCTGCTGATCTCTCTCTCATGGAATGAGGAAGAACTGAAATTATTATTATATAGCATATTAATGAGGAAAAAAAACTTGGGGAACTCCCGTAAGATAATGCTTCTACGGAGGACACCATTTGGGCTTTCGAATCCGAAGTATATGCAGGCCCGCTTTTCAGCTGCTCCGTCACTTTCACGATGTTGTGTTTCTGAGATCAGGAAAGGAAGCATTTGTCGATGATTGCGCTTGGCTTTGGGACGTCAAAATTTCATACATGTGGTGTGAATGTAGGGTAGAGAAGACTGAAGGCAGGAGAACAGTGTAGAGACATGGAGAATGGCATTTTTTTTATGTTCATCTGTTGAGGACTAGACGTTTTCCTTCATGTTTAACTATCTAGTGATGATCTTGAATTTTAAATAGAATTATTGATTTGTCTTTCCTTTGTAGTGACTTTTAGTAGATTTGAAACCGCTGAAAACTTAGAATTATCCTATCTAGTAATTTGATTTTGGGTTAAATTTGTCAAAAGAAAGATAATCAAGAGTGGAATTGAAGAGGCAGAAGTGAAGGCGGAATAAAACATCTTTAAATGTAATTTTAATGAGCCCAAAACACACTGAACAGTACAAATAAAATGGCATTTTGTAGCAGCTAGCTAGCCCACGTTTCATTTCACATTGTCACCTACATACAATTTGCTTATCGCCGCTGTCTCAATCTCGCATCTTCTCGTTCACTTGGAATTGGTACGAGTTATTAAGATTGATAAGTCGTGGTTAAATTAAACTTCGTTTTTCCGGCATAACAGCTGATAATCATTTATTTCAAACAAAAAACAGAAAAGTCTAAAGGTACACAACAACTTCTTTCCACAACTCATAAAGATTGCTTTTGGTAAGCGCTGAATTGGACTAAACAACTTTTAACAAAAGCATTTTTTTTTACTAGAAATAAACAAACGGCCGCCCAAACCAACAAATTTCAAAGATATGCATTTAAGTTAAGTAATTGCGTGTCAAAATGTCTCTTTACGAAAAGACAATAACAATGATGGATGAAGAAAGTATTAGTATTAGGATTAATAGACCATTTCGATGCCATATTTACCCTCGGTCAAACGCAAATAATATTAGAAGACGGCGCAAATAACAGAAAAGACCTTGCCATCAAAACGGTAATTTCATTGAAAAGCAAATGGCAGTGATTTGAATTTGCTCCCTTAACATGGAACGCCTAACAGGCTGAAGCGACAACGCTGCTGCTAAAAATTCCACCAAAAGTGTTATAGAAGAAAAAGAAATTTCTCTAAAGCCGCGATGACCTTCTACCTTCTCTTTAACCAAAACGACGACGAATAAATCTCTCAGTTGAAGGCTATGGAGGTAGAAGGAGGTTCCGCTGCCGGTCCCGGTCCAGCACAAGATGGAGCGAAGAAAGAAACCGTTAATGAGATCAAGAAGAAGGGCAAGAGCGGGAGATCTTCTTCGTTCATCCCGAAGTTCTCTTGTTTGAGAACCGAACCGGACGGGAAGGGCAATTTCGACGTGGAGGCCGAAAGTATCGGCGGAGAACGGCCGAGTCCGACTCACCTCGTCGTAATGGTTAATGGTATCATCGGCAGGTGAGTGAGTTCGTCACATTGGTTTGTGAAGTGGAATAATATTTGAGTTTCACTGTAGAAGTAATGGCATTATAGTAATTTTATAATTTTGTTTACATTTGTACTTTGTTGGTTTGTGTAGCGCTCAAAATTGGAGGTTTGCTGCTAAGCAGTTTGTGAGCAGGTATCCCGAAGATCTAATTGTTCACTGTGAGTTTTATAACCCTTTTAACTTCTTAATTATTGAGAATAGAAAGTGTTTTATTATGTTAAGTGAACTATTATTGTTCTTATTGATATGCTACAGTGTTTTATAGGGTTGAGTTTTAAGAAGAAAATATTAGGCAGGGTATAGTCTGTTTGTATTTCCTTCTGCAAATGGATAAAATGATCTGCAAAAGTTTCCAAATGGGTTTCCAGGTTATTTATCTGTGCCTGCAATATTCGATAGCATTGGTTTCTATTATAAAATAAGTTGCATGTCATTGACTTGCTAATGCAGGCAGTGAGTCTAATTCTTCAATGTTGACATTTGATGGTGTTGATGTAATGGGAGACAGGTTAGCCAAAGAGGTGCGTTATGGCTTAGTGTTAAACCATTAATCTTATCACTGATTGTAATGCCTTCTTTTTAGCATCCATTTTCAGGACTTAGATTTCTGATATCAAATGTCATTTCTCTGTTTCACTTCTGATTCAGATTGGTTTTGTCACATATTTATCTATCTTTTAAGGTACCCATAATTTGAATATGGAATTTTCAGAGAGAATTTTTTTTTTCTTTCAGGTAATATCTGTCATTAAACGTCATCCAAGTGTTCAGAAAATATCATTTATTGGTCACTCCTTAGGTGGCCTGGTGGCGAGGTATGCCATTGCTAGGCTTTATGGACGAGATGTCACAGGGGAACTTCCCCAAGGAAATGGAGAATGTAGGGACAATGAATCTGGAGATCCATGCGAGAAAGAGAAATTTAAAGGGAAAATTGCTGGGCTGGAGCCCATAAATTTTATAACCTCTGCAACTCCTCACCTTGGTTCAAGGGGCCATAAGCAGGTGATACATCTATACTTTGTATTCTCAGACATAAAAATAACCCTTTCTTTTAGATAATAGTTTTATATGAAGTTATATGAAGCCAAAATAAACAAACTACATGGCTCAAAAATAAACTGAATGAAAATTAAAAAAAAAGAAAGGGTCCTTCAATTTGTTAGGACATACGAGTGACCTTTAATTTTTCATGGTGCTTGTTATTCCTAAAAGTTTTAGTCTAGCAATAAGGCAATTATAAAACTTTTGCCTGCATGCTTTCTGTTGGCTTCACTTATTTATTGCTTCCTTATATGATGGATCGTTCTTTCAGGTCCCCATGTTTTGTGGCTTTTACACCCTGGAAAAAGTAGCGGCTCGCACATCTTGGTTTCTTGGTAGAACCGGAAAACATCTGTTTTTGACGGACAGTGATGAAGGCAAACCTCCTCTTCTTCTTCAGATGACCAGTGATAGTGAAGATCTTAAATTTATGTGAGCTGTCCACGGTTTTTATTAAGACATATGAGTTCCTATCATGAGTGCAATTAATTCCCAACTTGTCATCATTTCTATCATGCCTCTGCAGATCTGCTTTGAAGTCCTTCAAGCGCCGTGTAGCCTATGCAAATGCACGTTTTGATCGTATCCTCAAATTTTTACTTCTGTTTCTTTAAAATATTACTTTTCTCCATGGTCATACAATAATTTGAGTTACAAGCTGGATGAGTGGTTTGATATGATTTTAATATGTTTTTCAATGAACAAAATTATTTGACCAAATTGATTTGTCCATTTGGGCACTCTTGGCAAAGTCTCTTCCTAGCAACTTTCTCTTTGTAATAAGAACTTAACACCATTCTTAGACCTTGTAGGATGGAGTACATCTTCTCTACGGCGTCCAAATGAGCTCCCAAAGGTAATTCTGAAGCATATATGGAAGTTTTGAATATAACCATTAGTTGATCTCAGTGATTTCTTCCATCAGAAGCAGCTTCCTAAGCGAGGTGACAAGTATCCACACATTGTAAATGAGGAGACAGAAAAAACTGTGAGTCCTCAGCAAGAAATCAAATTAGGGACCACAGTAAATGGAAGGGGGACCACTGAAATAGAAGGTTTGCAACTCTTCTTAATAATTAGATAAAGTTAGTCTGTAGGTTTTGTTGATTTTCAATTCTTGAGTCGCAGTAGTAATTTTGGTTGTTTATGACTCTTGGTTTCCTCGTGGCTTTATTTAATCTTAATGGGACCTGAATTGAAAGAAAATCATACATAATTATACATTTACTGCATAGAAAAGTTTTTATATAAGATGTGCCTAGATTATTTTGCAGAGTTATTTCCTTGCCATTGGATATCTGCCCTTGCCATTTGCCAATATCTGCTTTGTCTATATTGTGAAGCCAAGGGTAAAGATGGGATAACCTAAAGGCTATGTTGTCATTTCCATATATTGCTGCATGTAAAGAGTCTTGAACATGGGGAACGTGCTGAGGTTCGTGGAAGTGATGTAGGAAATCTGGATTTGTAATTCGATGGAAAAAATTTTTAGTACTTCATATTCTAATGAGCTTCCTTCAAACATTTATGATTTGGAAGTTGAGATATAACATCTGGTTCAAATAACTACTGTTTGGATGACCCTTGGGCTGCCTTGGGTTTTAATTGAATTTTGTTACGAGTATAAGAGAAATTATGAAATTTTGTCTAAAACAATGACTGTTAAGTCTTATATGGTTGTGGGTTTCTGGAGGGTTTTGTACTAAGGGGTTTCCACAGGTTCTGGAGGTGAGTCCAATTAGGCTGGATGATGAGGTTCAGACAGTGATTTTCGGAAATTACAGACAATGATTTTGAAGAGTTTGATTGGATTTAGACACTTAGGAAAAAGTGAGGTGTGACATTACTAGATAATACAAGCTCTAGCATGGGGAATTGAAAGGAAAATATTGAGAAGCTAGATTTTTTTTGGTCATAAATCCACACGATTCTAACCATTTCTCTTAGTAATCTGTCATCCTCTTCCTAATTTTAGAGTTCTGTTAATCAATGACGTAGTGCAATCATATTCACATCTAAAATTGTTGATATATGATCTTTTTTTTTTTTTTTTAATCATGGCATTCTAATTTTTCCAAGTTCTTCTTGAATATGATTGTTAATAAAACAATTGGAGCTTGTAGACATGATTGTCATTCTTACAACATTGTAGAGGAAATGCTCAGAGGTTTGACAACTGTGAGCTGGGAGCGGGTTGACGTTAACTTCAGTGGAAGTAAACAAAGATTTCTGGCACACAGTACCATTCAGGCAAGTTTTTCGCTTTGATTTGGTTTCTAGAAACAGAGTTCTGCACTCTTAGGAATATAAAGCCTGGGCCTCCAGTATTATATCCTTACCTGAGCATATTCTTAGGAACATTCAGCGTGGGCCTTCCGTGTTATTGTTTCTTGAAGTTACCTCTTAATGATGCTGGTGTAACATTCTTTCATCTTCTCCGTTGTGTTCAGGTAAAAACCTATTGTATCAACTCTGATGGAGCTGATGTGATCCAACATATGATTGACAATTTTGTCCTATGAAAGGTGCAACTTGTTATAGTTTTTGGTGGCTTCTTGACCTAAGGACATCAACAAGGTAACTTTTAGGCTAGTAAATGTGAAGCAAGGTTCAAAGCAGGTATAATGGCTCATAGTAATGTAATAGCAATGACAGAGAAATATTTTCTTTCAAAAGGAAGTGTTAGAGCACGTTCATTGTAATCCATGTTAAGTATACTCCTAAAAACTATAAGTTCAAAATGCAGATTTAGGGCTTTATATGACAAATTTTCTGGGTGCTATCCAGTTAGAATAGGTAGAGGTGTTAGCTCCGGTTATATGTAGAGAAGCACCCTAATTTTCCAAAATAATTTTGTATCTGTTTGATTGATGATATTGCTGTGTGACCTCTGAACGGTCTTCAGTGTTGTTTAAGGACAAGTTCAAATATCCCTGACCTGAGTGTATTTTCTTGGTGACCGTTATATTCATTTTGTGTTAATTTAAAGAGAGAAAATAAGCAGGTGGAATGTGGCTTAGCATTTAAACGTAGGCACGGGAATGTCTAGCTCGAACCGTTAGGACCATTGTTCGGACTTCGTACGAAAGTGTCTATCTGAAACTTCGTCACAGTTGTCATTCTGCGCTTAAAATTTAACAAATATCTATGTTGACGATGTGTGGATCTTTTAAACAAAGAGTAATATTCGAAAATTACCACCCAACGTTGGGATGGAGGAACACTTTCCTCTTAGGGGTTGTTTGGTATGGGTTAATGTGAACGTGGGAATGGGAATATGATGCCCAACCGTTGTTTGGCAACCAAATTATAAATTTTATCTCTTGGAATGTACATCACTATGGGGTTCAGATTACATTCTGAAGGGGTAATTCCAAACCCATCCATAACTTGAGTTTAGGATGCCCAGGCATCCTAAACCCGCCTGCATAACTCAGTCTCCACCTTCACCATTCCTTACAACTCTCGGATTTCCTCAGCAACAAAACAATACACCACCAACCAAACAAAATCTCCTACTTATTTACCATCACCAACATCTCCAACAAATAAACCACAATCCTAATCCAAAAACCCATTACAAATTGAAAAACAACCATGTACAACAACCCAAAAAATCAGAGGAAGAAAACATGGAGAGCGGAAGGGGAGAATTGGGGACGACTGGTTGAAGCAGGAGTGAGGCAGCAGCAGTTGAGAGGAAGACGAGAAAAAGGAAGAGGAGTGAGGCAGCGACACCATCGCTTTCGTCTCTCTCTCTCCTCTCTGTCCCTCCTCGTATGGCGATGCCTCCGCGTCCTCATGGTGGTGGTGTATGACTGCGTGTAGGCAAAGCGACAGAACAGGGGAAACAGAGGGAGGCAAAGCGGTGGGTTGTAGAGAGCAAATGGGTTTGGAGAAGGAAACGGAGGATGAGGGGGTAGAAGAGAGGGTAGAGAAAAAAAAAGGGAAAAAAAATTTATGTTACTGGAAATGCAAAAAAAAAAAAGGAAAAATAATATTTTTATAGTTTAATTTCTTTATACTTTTGTTTTTTTAAATTGCTTTGTAATTTGCTTGTGTCAAAAATTCAAATATTATAATTTTTTGATATTTTGTTAGGTATTTTATAAATTTTTTAATGTATTTTGTGGATATTTGTTGTAAATATTTTATTGAATGTTTTTCATTTATTTAAACTTTAATTGTACAAATAATTCAAATATTAGAAATTTCTTAATATTATGAAAAATAAAATAAATATTTTTACGTATTTGAAAAACTTTAATTCAAAAAATTAATGCATTCATTTTTGCAACCAAACACAGTAATCTGATTCCAATAGAAATTAAG
The DNA here is from genome assembly GCA_013180625.2 of Boswellia sacra. Classification (NCBI taxonomy): domain Eukaryota; kingdom Viridiplantae; phylum Streptophyta; class Magnoliopsida; order Sapindales; family Burseraceae; genus Boswellia; species Boswellia sacra. The sequence goes on from SNVD02006000.1 coordinate 259,877, forward strand.
CATAAGATTCATAAGACTAAACAAACACAATAATCTTCTTTCTCAGACATCAAATTCCTATCTTTTATATTCATAGGATTATAAATCTTACTTTCAAGATTCCTACCCCTCGTACCAAACGGTTTCTTAACTTTTTTTTTTTGAAGTAATTTACTAACTCTTAATTTTTAAATATTATTAGTCAATCTATTAAATATATTATAAAATATAATTTTATCTTCATTTATATTATAAGATTTATTTATATCTTTTTATAAAAAAGAAAATTTTTAAAAATATCAATAGAACTTGAAAAATTCATATTTTTTTAAATTTTATAGAAAATAGTTTGTATAAATAGTTTATAAAAAAATAATTTTTTAAAATAAAAATTAAAAAAATAATTTGTAAATAAATGTAAATGATAGTCTAAATGGTTTTCTTTCTAATTTTTATTTTTTAAAAATAAAAATTAAAAAAATAGTTTATACACCATTTTATTAAAAAAAGTTTGTAAATAAAAATTAATATTTTTAAAAAAATTTTTATAAAGAAAAATAAATAAATAAATTTATAATATAAATAAATATAAAATTATTTTTCAATAATACGTTAAATAGATAGATTTATTTAAAAAGTAGGGTTTTTCATGATATTTCATCAAAATTGAGGGGAAAGTGTATTGCTTTCAAAGTTGGGGGTAACAATGTGACAAAAGCTGACGATTTCTGTATGTGGGGACCTGGGATTAGGTATTTGTTTGCTTATCTTTAATGCACATGCACCTTCAAATGGAATAAATCATTTTGTCAAATGACCGTTGACATTTAGCCAATAATGAAGAGCAAAGTAGGATTTTCTTGGAGCTGGTAATATGACCTCAGATTTCTTTTTCCCACTAAAATTCAAAAAAGAATATTTGTTAAGTGATCACTTAACTTAATTATTTAATTATATTTTCAGTCGTTGCTAACGAATATGTATACTGATTCAATCTTATGTTTCCGTAAAGAAGTAGAATTGAAGAAATCCTTATTAGGTGTTCGAGGTAGATGACCCTCTGCAATGTGACAAACTGGGGATTTGCCTACTTGAGAGGGGTTTTAGGTTACGTGTGGCAATAAAAACGGAGACTGGCTGCAAAGTGTTCTCGCATCTTAAGTCTACTCTGTACTCGAATTTGCGGTGAAATCACAGCTGCCGTATCCAAGAATTGCAGTTTTCATGTATGGCTTCTCATGCAACTCCATGTTAATGGTCTTTAATACCTAACCTTTAATAGCAATAGAATCCTTTGGCTTGGAAAGTATATACGATATACTACAGTACTCTTCCCAAGAGTGAGAGAAAGGTATTTTGGCGTGTCGAAGTAAAAATTGCTCAAAGCCCAAAACACAAACATGGGAGACAAATTGAAAAATAAAATAAAGGAATGCGAAAACCCAATAATCCCATCCCACCTATGACTGCGAAATGCATATCCCCATTGTAGAAATTTCTCTATCATAAAATATATTCGTGCCATCTCTTTTGTTTCTGCTTCCGTATTCTTTCATTTCACTGTTTTTGCTGTGCTGTCCATTCCCTCTTTTCTAGCTCTGCAGCTGCAGCTACACTTCACTGTTCACATACTCCCCTTTCGTTTTTGATGTAGATACACCTTGGAATTTTGGTGGCTCTTGTAACGAGGTCAAGGTCCTTCCCTTTTCGTTGAGGTCCTCCCTCTCTTATTTATTTTAGCCTCATTCTACTGATCCTTTTGCCTTCGACCACGTTCCATCCTTTCTTAGGAGAGAGAAGTGATAGATTTTCAATTACTCATATACAGATAAGGTACAAGTTTGCAAAGCAAGCCTTATTTTTTGCATGCAGGAGGTGACATTCAAGCACAGAACCTCTCTTCTACACTTTTCAGGGAATTCAGATTCCTACGTTCCCAACTATTCAATTTTTCACTTCCCTTTTCTATCGAGTTACTGCTTTCTCTGTACTCTGCATTCTTCTATATATAGTTCAAAGGCTTTGGACACTCAATTCCTCCGAGACGAATGGGCAGCTCTCAAAATTATTTTTGTTACCACAGAAATAGACAACTTATCCTTTCCTTGCTCTTCCTCTTGCTTTCAAGCTTGATCCGCGAGCGATTCATGGCTGAAGGTACGTAATTTGTCCTTGTTTATGTTTCAGAAAGTTTTTTTTTTTTTTGGTTTGTCTTGCTTTCTTGCTCACTTTCAGGCGTTCTTCATGAATTTTAGGTAGAGCAATATCCAAGCTCATGGAGGCTGCCCAGGTATACATAAGATAGGATAGGATAGCCACATATATAATTAATTCTATATTTGCACTTCAATATTTTCTCTTTACAACTAACCATATATTATCAATTTGGGGGTGTTAATATTATTTCAGTTCCTTTTTCAGAGAGGAATAGAAGCGGAGAAGGTGGTAATGAAGAGAAGTTTGATAGGGTCCAGGCCACCAAAATGTGAGAGAATTCGGTGCAGCTCTTGTAGGCACTGCGAGGCAGTTCAGGTCCCAGTAACAACCCAAGCAAAAGGCCACAGAAATGATCGTTTATCAGCAGTAGCATACTATAAAGGTGGTGATAATATCTCCAACTACAAGCCCATGAGCTGGAAGTGCAAGTGCGGCGACTTGATTTTCAATCCTTGATTGAAACAACTCATTTGAACTTTGATAGAGGGAAGTAATCCATTAATCGAGCCAGTCTCTGTGACTATAATTGTACTTAAATTTTCTACCTTTATGTAGCAGTAATCACCCTTTACTTTGTTGACTTTCCCTCCGTGGGCTTAGGTTAGCATGAGATGAGGTTAACTTTGTTTTGTAATATTGTAGAGTTCTTTTATATTTTTCTTGTTCCATTTTTCCCTTTCTCGATCCACTGCTATCAGTAGCCTGTATAATCATTATTAATCTAATGTAAAACTGCCACTTAATCCCATTCTGCAAAATAGTTGTTTTTTGTAATTCAATTTTGTTGGGTGAATTTTGATGGTAAAATGACGACATGGGTTGTTCAAAAACGATAAAGGTCGCCAGATGGGTGCGTAACAAGCATGTCAGACAGTTCTGCTTTCGTATCTTGCAAGATTTGTTTACCAGAAAGAAAGCCTGCTCATTCCTCGAAGGGATAAACACCAAAAGTTACCATATAATCTCGTATACATTTTTTCACTTTATATCATATATCATTTTATGATCAATAGTTTTCATTTGAATCTTGTACTACAAATGCACGCTAGCTAGGTGCAGCCACTCCTAGCTTGCCCATTGCATGTAAAATGCTACGTTGATTATCTAACACATGCGTCAAAAAATTTTTAGAAAGAGATCAGACCATTTACTTGCAAAATAATAATAATAATAATAATAATAAATATATGAAAACAAGCACCGTCCATAAACTTTGTATAGATCAGGACAAAAAATAAAATGAAAAATGCAAATCGGAGGTCCTTGTTGTCTGATGATGCTAATTATATGTCAGAAAATAATTTATATCTCTTCCTTTTCCATCTTGCACAACAGCCCAAGAACAAGTGGGCTGCTTGTACAGAAATTTTCTAGTCGATGGGCTATAGACATTAAATGCTATATTGATTGTGGCTCTGAGATGTACAGAGTGAACTGGAGGCTCATCATGCATCGTCATCCAAAGACTTTGGTCGATCGGCTGCTGCATGCACTCTTCCATTCAACTGAAAAGGATCTTACATGGGAATCCCTTTTGGTTACTCATCAAAATCATTCTGTTTAGAAGTGATTGCTGACGTTACATGTGACATATTATAAAACTATATTATACCTGTTAAAAATAATAATAATTTAAAGAACCCAGATATATATTAACATGTTATCTCATCTGAAAATAAATAACTTTTATGCTAACCTACTTTACAGGATCTATTAAAAGAGCAACTGGTAGTTGAAAAAACGATTCGATTAAAATGGCTGAAATTGATGGAAAATTTTCTTTTCCCTTTAGTATCACTCTTGCTATATTAAGTCCAAGTGAACTTCCTTTTTTTTTTTTTGGCCAGTGTTAAAGACACCAAAAGTTGCAGAATGTGATTACAAAGTGGAAATGAGCTAACGTGTGATGCCGTCTGCCGTGCATGTCCTTTAGCATGGATGCAAGAGCCCAGATTCACCTCAAAAACCTCACAAGAAAGCAACTGGCTAGCCAGCTGGCTAGCCGACTAGGTAAATTGAGCACGGTGGAGATGAAGAACGTGCAAGGCAAAAGCATAAATCCATCAGTTCCTGTACAAATCAGAACTTAAAACCAATTTTCCACTTTCTATTTTCTTCCAAGCCTCTGTCCTTTTCTGCTTTAGCTTCCATCAAAATTCAAATGAATCATGCGCAAAGCACTGTAACAGTATAACTACACTGTAAAAACTACTAAAGCTTGCATGCGTACGTCATGATTGCTACGTACTTCGGCCCAGGTCCTTTAGAAATTTGACGTTTCAGCTTTGTGGCAATAAGGCCCAACAGATAAGGATACTAGTTACACAACACTTTTTTCTAAATACACCCGCATGGCTTTGCATTAGAACTTACAACTTAATCATTAAAAAAATAAAAATAATAAAATAAAAAAAAGTGGTCCTTCAAGGTGAATGGCAAATGCTCTTATTGGCTAGATAGTCAAAGGCCCTATAATGCATCATCGTAGAGTCTCTCATTGGAATTTTTGAGACCGAGTGATTGGACGGTAATTTATAAGTGCTATTTATGTCTAAACAGTAACGAAGGTGCAAGAAGGAATAAGAATTAAATCGCTTAAGCTCGAGTCATGTTACAGTATAATCATTGTATCTATACAATAATTATATTATATTATATAAAATCATAAATATATATTTAAAAATCGTAAATTAACTACAAAAATCGAATTTATAATTTTTTTATATTTTTTTATATATAACTTTTATTTATTTATTTATTATTTTTATAATATATTTACTATTTTTACGTAAACAAAAAAACAAAGAGTATTGCAACTTTAACGTAGCAAAACCCCTTTTTAACTCCCTGACGAATGTAACATGCACAGCACAATTACAATTATTGTAGCCACACATCACGTTAAAAGCAAACAATTACTAGCCACTGCTTGCTTCAATTTAGTGCCGACACATCAGTGTCTTCCTGACCGTCACCTCACTTCCGCTCTCTCATCTCATGGTCTCGTTGTTCCAAGAAACACACATGTTTCATACCCTTTAACCACTCACTTTCACTCTCCATTTTCACCGCTTCTTAATTAATTATGTGATTTATGGAGTAATAAATGAACCTTTCTGCACCTTAAAAAAAATAATAAAATTGGCTTTTTCTTCGTGACCCAATTTACAAGAGCCTAGAAGCACAATTCTTTTATTACTAATTCTGGAATTATCAGGATCTGCAAATGCTCAAAGTTCCATGTAAGGTGCTTTTTTGTATTATTATCGTTATCTTTACAACATTATCTGGCCCTTTTTGGAGTTGTCTGACTCTTGTTGTAATCTTTAGATAGAATTTTGGAGTTTCAATGAATTTGTTGGCTCTTTAAAGTTTGCTTATGTAAATGCTGATATAGTTGTGTATGTAAAATTCCAAATTTTAAGGCTTGTTGTTGTTCTCCTTTTGGGTGGTGTTTTTGGTCCTTAAATGGTTGTTGTAGTCGTTTCTCTTTCTCGTTTTAGCACAGTTTATTCCATTGCGTATTAAATTTCTTCGAAGATTAAATCTTTGAAGAAGCATGTGGTTATGAGCCTCTTATTATTTAGTTAAATAAAGGATTTTGAACCCAGAATTGTAGACTAAATTGTGAAAAACAATTTACCACTTGTCCTAAACAACTTACAATTATATTTCGATATTAACTTCGATTCAGGGGAAGTATAAGAATAATTTCCCCGAGTACTTGATATTACAGCAGTTTTTGGTCCATACTTTGGAACTACGAGGTGATCATTTCTTCACCTTTTAGCAGACATGATGCTACTTATTTGTACCTGAATTCTATTTGGTTGCAGAAGGGATAAATTTGGAATCTGAAATGTATTGAGCGTATCTCGGAGTTGGGACCTCAGAAGCACAATCCCTCAATTGCTCTTACTACAACAATTCGGTAAAGTTCCTTGTGTTATTTCTTTTATCTTTCATTGTGATTCTTAGTAAGTAGTTAAATTCCCCTATATTAATGACCAAGCTTTTAAGTAATTTAATCACTTTCTGGCTGGTTGGCTTTCTTTCTGTTGAATCCTTTGTGTTTTGCAGTATCGCTTGTAGGATTGTTTTGTTATTCCTTATTCAAATTTATTTGCTTTTAGCTTGCTTGAGTAGTATACATCAGATGACAAATGGTTTAAGTTGTGTTAGTCAATGATTTTTGTAGTTTATTTTTCTCTTCATATCAGTCTCAAATCTCAATTGTATTTATGGCCTTTAAAAAAAAAAATAAAAAACAGTTATGCAGATTGGATTTGCTGCCTTCTGCTTATAATTGAAGGAAACTTACATGCACAACCATGTTGAAGTATTCTGCGAGTAGAAACCTGAGGTCGAAAGGCTTCAAGGTGAAGAATGCTCTTCACTTAATCTTGTTGCTTGCCATTTGCATCTGGTTGCTTCACCGAGTCAAACAATCTTACGATGAAAAGAAGGCATACAAGGATGGCAGTCAAACAATATCAGAAATGGGGAGTGAGCATGAAAGCATTAAACTCGGCAGGAAGGACCTCCGTTCTCAGAGACAGCAAACAGCTTTTAAGGTAGATAGACAAGGAGAGGAAGGAGAACTTAAAATGGACTTTAATGAGGCGGAGGAGGACAAAATTGAAGAAGGAAGAGGAGGCGGAGACGATGAAATCGATGGACATGATCAAGAGAAATTGGAAGAGGAAGAATCTGAAGAGGTCGAGGATCTCATTGATGAATCAGATAGAGTTGAAGATGAAAGTGAAGAGCAAGTTAGTGAAGGAATGGGAAGCCAATTTCAGGGTGAAAGAAATTCACAAGCACGAGAGAAGCATGACAAGGGTGAAGACAGACAACATCAAGCTGAGTTAGCAACTTTGCTGGAGATCCAAAATTGGAGCAAATAATTAACTGCTACGAAAATGTTGTAGGATTACTCTACTCTCACTTGAAATGTAAAGGTGGAACGCTGTAGGGTGAAAGTGGTTGATCTTGATGCCCTCACTTGAAGTCATTTCCTGTTTCAGAGACAATCAGTATCAAGTGTCAATAGGCAATTGTACAAATGTTTTTGCTTTATGTCCACCCATGCCTAGAGGAAAATATCTAATTTGGTAATAGATGAGGCATGTAAATTCCCTGTGAAATGTGTATAACTATCTAAATAAGAAATATGAAAGATGAATTGCCAAGGGCAAACTACCGAGGGAAAATGAGGAAATTGTGTAGAACTTAAAGTTGTTTTAGCTATAAGCAATTTTCCCATTTCCTCTTCATATGCATTTTTGATAGAGAGGCAGCAGAAATCTCCATTGCGGATTAGTTAGCGTCTGGGGCTGGAAAGGCTATGGACTGTCTTGGAATTCTTTGGTAACTCGGTTTTATAGGCATTTATAAGTATCTATTTCAGTTAACTTTTTTAGTAAGTCAATCACACAAACAATATGCTTGTACATCAAATTAAAAATTAAAATTGAAACCCCTGAACATGAGATTGAGATTCGAGAAGGCTAAATCGTGGTTCTCCCCTTCCTTCTAGATCAATGAAATATATATGCAATGCAACCAGTAGTTGTCAGCTTCCAAATTCTTCAGGCCATCGTGTCCCCGGAGGCATTGTTATTACCTACAGTGATTCATTTTAACATCATTCACAGGACAGTAGACAAATCCTAAAATTAGGAAGGTAATCTGATAAATACTGATGACTGTGATCGCACTAGCATACACAGGCTCACGTACCAGATCTAAGCCCATGATTCATGGGTCTTGTAGAAGATCCAGAGCCCGCTTGCGCTTATGCGCCACGGCCCTGAGACCAGATAGCTTCTCCATGCTGTATATATCATTTTGGGTCTGGGATTTCGAGCCATTCCCAAAATTCAGGTTTAAATTGGTACAAGTTTATGTAGCCCCCCAAGATTAATTTATACATTGCCAAATTTAGAAAAAGTCTTTTAAAATTTATTTAATTTTTTATTATTTACTAACTTACAATCTCCAACAATCTACAAGTAGACAAACACTAACTTTTTGGTCGTCACAAGTCAAGAACACCGAGTTATCTCCTATGAAAGTATATTTTTGTCTTAAGGGTTGAACTTGGCTAAACAATCAAATAAAATATTATTCCTGCCAAAAAATTAAAACAATCCCTTATTTTGGTTCTCTTATAATTTTTTGAATCCCAAAAAACCAGCTAATAGAGTCTTCATGGAGAGTTAAATTTATGCCTTAAAAAATTAATGCCTACAAATACTCTGGTAACATAAGCAAGAAAATCAAGCTTCTTAGTGAGAGTCTGCAAATTTAATTTTATACATGACAATGCCCGAAACTAGAAATACCGATGCTTTGAAATTCATAACACAAATGAAGTTGACATTGTTCCTTGAAAAATAAAATACGAAGGCCAGTTAGGCAAGGAAGTTCAACTTCACACTGCTTCTAATCTATAGTCAACGCCCTCATAATGAAGTAAGCATCAGAAACTTTTTATAATGCAAAACTTGTAAATAGATGTCTTGAGTGGATGAATGACGACAAAGCAGATATTAGAACACATGAAACTAATGAAAAATGAATTCCCTGTATTAGCAAAAGGAAGTTGTTGGGATTATCCATTCAAGAATCCTTGCTGTGGACTTGCTGATGTGCATTCCATTGCAACAGCATCCAAATTATTGACGTGCCTGATAAAAGTCAACAGTATTAGAAATGGATCAAGCTTCATGAGAGCAACAATCATTATTCCAAACATCAAGAATGTAAACTTGCACCCCATAATAGCACAGTAAACATTTAAAGGGGAAAAGTTTAGTTGTAGTTTGCTTGACAGTAATTCGAAGTGATTATTGCTATCTAAAATCAGATTTCATTTTGAACAGCTTTCTACAAGTCTATGAAATAAAAAATAGAGATAATTCAAGAAAACAACGGAGTCAAACTTCAGGACAAAGAGTTAAAATGATAAACAAACTCAATTTGATGGTTTGTTTCAATTATGAAAATTCATACCTGCAAAGATGCCAACAGTTGTCAGATTTGCAATGGCCATTGTATGATATATTAAGTATTCGGTCACAAAATGACCAAGAGCATAGACGAAAGATAGAAAGGTAGCCAAATACAGTGGCTTGTTTTCAAGGTTAAATGCACAAAGAACACAAAGAGTGCAAGTCAAAAGCGTCCACACACCAAATGTCCTTCCATGCACTTCAGTCACTACATAACATTCACAGAGACAAAGAGATGATCAGGAATTTATAAAACATAATACATTATAAACAAAAATTAAAAAATTAAAAAAGATTGAAACACCTCATTATCAAATAAGCCAACAATTGTGGGGACAAAAAGGCATTATTATATAGTTCCTTTTGTTGGATGGGAGTTTATCTTTATCCTTTTGTTGGATGGGATTTTATCTTTACCTCTCTCGTGGTAAGATTCATTAGTCTTCATTCAACAGTGAATGGAAAAGGCTCCCTGTGGTCTCATTATCGTATTTGAGTGAGAAAAGGTATAAGAAATGTAGTTAGTTAGATCATAGAAAATTTTTGAGAATGCTCCAACATTGAAATCACCAACTGGATATCCTTTTCCAGCCAGTTATAGAGTAATAAAATTTAGTTAACTAAACAGCCTGGGATATCCAAAAGAGCTTCAATCCAATTAGCACTTTAATCATTTCCTCATCAAATGCAGACATTTAATTGTAGTTACACTATGGAAGGGCATTATCCCTCCTCCAGTCACTAGCCTAAACTTACATAAACTTAATCAGCCATCAAGTTCAATCCCCTTATTGTTGTTCTCAATATCTAACATTTCCTAGGGTTTTTCACCTTATGCCTTCAACATGAATCCAAATCCATGATTTTTTTTCTCGTCTATGGATTTTTTTAATAAGGATCCACTATGTCTCTCTTTAGCTTAACAAATCTTTCACTTCAAACACACAAGTTTACATGCATGTATACAACAGGTCTAAGTTTCAACAATCTAACAAATCCACATTGTGCTCAGCAAAATCTTTTCCATTCTTTCCCTTTTTTTTTAAAATCCCCTTAATTTACTTTAAAGACAACGGCTGGAATCCTTCTCAGGGACTAGACTCAAAGTCACAAGTCCTCGAAAAAAAATTCATTCCCCCCGTTTTCTCTGTCTCCTCCATCCTGTAACTTTCCTTGGCCTCCGCACTTAAAATGAATTAATTTGCCACTTAAGATGTACACTATCAATCTTTCTTGGTTTTGCCGCTTTAAACAACCGAGACATCTCAAAAGGCAGATGTTCAACCCTAAAACATTGGACACTGCCAGCAAGTACCTCAAATTCAACAGTGAACATTACCTAAGATTATAATTGTAAAGAACATACCAAGAAATGAAGTTGGGTAAAACGGTTTTCAAATTTCTAATCAGAACAACTCTTCACATTATGAGCTGAAAGTTTGTTTCTTTGGTTATCACATTCAAAGTAGTTCTACAAGCAGAAGATGAACACTAATTACAAAAAGTTAACATTTTTACAATGACTACATGCCAAGTATTTTAAGATCTCCAAACTTGGAGATCTAAAACTCAAGTCTTTCTGACGTAGATGAGTCCCTGGCTTCAGAAACACAAAAACCCACATGCACGCCCACAAATGCAGTAACTTGTCTCCAAATTAAGCAGTCAATAATGGGATTCAGTGATATGAATGGAAAAGGAAGGAAGGTGCTTGCTTACTGGTAGTGTTGGAGAAGACAGCAAGCCTGAGAGCCCAAATATCGAAGAAGCCGAACCATACGGAAGCTAACCGGAGGAAAGCCACCAGCATCAGCCACCATCCCAACGCCTTCATCTTTGACTCCCCTCTGACTCGTTGTCCAGTCTTGAGTGTGTGCTGTGCTGTGCTGTTGTTGCGCAGGGACTAGCAAGGTCGAGTTGTTTTATGAAACGCACCGTTTTGAATGTTTCGACTAGGATTTTGTTGATATGACCTTTTTGACCTTAACCTTCGGGAAAGATTTACAACTTATTCTAATTTTCTTCAATCTCTCCACTCCCCTCTTCCCCCATCAGATTCCAATTTTTCTCTTCCAAGTTCCCTTAACAATATATGGTCAACTTCGTGATATTAGTAACTGGAAATTATATTTTCCACCAAAATGTCAATATTTTTGTATAAAGATGAATCGATAAAAAAATTTGCATGATTTTGATAGAACCCACGTCAAGACTTTAATTATATATTTTAATTATTAATCTTGCGCAAATTTGTGTTTTGATTAAAAAAATCATTGAGTACAATAAAACAATGTAAAATTAATTATTCATAGAAAAATATATTAGTAATTACAATAATAAAAATACAGTTCTTTTGTAGATTTTAATTATATATATCGTAAAATATACAGTAAGATTACCCATAAGATTGTATATAAGGTTATTGGCACAGTTAAATTGTCCTATCTTAAAAGGATAAATAATACGAATGGCATGTGCATTTTAAAGATAAATAAACGTTTTGATTTCTATTTATCAAATCTAGAATCCAATTATTTGGCAGAGTAAGAGGCCATTAAACGACAAAGTTATCCAACTCATCCGCTTGTGTACAGTTGTGATTAAAAGCGCAAGCGAGGAAGCTGTGGGAGCAGAGCAGATTGCAGAGAGAGGTGTGTTTTAACAGTTGTATTTTCAAAGTATTTTAATTATCTTTAACTTTGAATAAAACAGCTGGTAGCCACATACCATGTTTATTGGATTCGAATAATGTATTACAAGTACATTTGGCTCCATTCTGACTCAGTCACTCATCCCACTGCTATTTAATTTTCCTGGCAATCAGACCAAGATAGAAATTTTATAGCGTTGTGTAGAATATTCTAGAAATCAAATTCAAAGGTAATGTGCGGCTCTTAACTTCGCTATCGTTAGTCCATTTCTCTTAACATGTGATGTCGTTTCAATCTCCTCGGGGAATTCAATATCTATAGAATTTTCTATCAGTTCGATGGGTAAGAATTGGAACACAGCGAGGCTCCATGAGAGGATTCCAATTCCGTTTTAGAAACGTAACCCATTTAAATATCAAAGCAAATGTTGAATTTAAAATCATATAATATATGAAAATAAAAATAAATAAAATTTCTGTTTCAAACCGAAATAATTGAACTCTTTTTTACAGGAATCTATTTGTACTTATGTCAACAAAGCAATCATACTTCCTTCCACACTCTCAATGTTTAATTTAGTTTGTTTTAAGTTATCTTGGTTGAAATCCTCAGGTGAAAGTTTTGTTTGAAAATCCTTCATATAAAAACTATCTTCCAAAGAGCAAGAGGGGTGTTTTTGAAAACATTCTAGATCGAATAGACTTGAGAAAACTAGTATTTGAAATTTATTAAATAAAGTTATCCAATCTAAGATATACATATTATCCATAAAATCAATAATATCCCACTGTTTTTTTTTCACATTTTAAATTTATCTTTTAAATTATATTGAAAAAATATGAAATCTATTTAAATCATATAATCAATCTACGTGGAAATTAAAAATAATATAAAATAATTTAAAGTAAAATAGTTTTGAACAGTGATAAAAATTGAATGTAAATATAATATGATGCAAAGAGAAAGAAGATTGAGAGTGAAGTGAAAAGGTGCTTGATTCACGCCTTCCCAAACCAAATAGAACAAACATTAGAATAAAAGACGAAGCACTAGAAGCCATGGCCGATAAAATGATGCATTCTCGCTCACTCTCTCAAAAGTAAATAAAACCCGTGATTCGGAAGCTTTTTGCTATTTCTTTTACTGTTCTGAAGAGGGTAGCCATTTGGCGTGTAAAAATTGTGTTGTTTCTGGAGGCACAGGCACTATCCCCAATTTGAATAGGTTGTTTCTGGTCCCCAATCTCCAAATGTACTACAATCTTATAACGTCATGGGATGCTCAAACGCTGTGGCACTCACCTTCCCCACCACATCCTTAGCACCTTCACTTTCCACTAAAAGCTGTCACACTACTTAATTTCATAATTTTATATACACTCAACATCAATACCCAGAGAAAGAAACCCGAATCTGAATGTGACTATTCAATATTCATATCGATTTTCGATGGAAGGCAGGCAGGCAGCAGCACCAGTTTAGAAATGAAAAGACTCCCAACGTAAGATTTGAGGGCATATTTATCCTCCACTGTCACACAGCCGTTTTCAACAGTAAATTTTACTCACACACCAGAGTAGCATATGCCTTCCGGTCTCGTTTGGCCAGTTTTTTTTTTTTTTTTTTTTGTTTTACTTTTGGTCATGGCCATGGTCCCCTCCCCTCGCCTCTAACCCAAATTCTAATAACAAATGAAAGTATTTGTAAATATATGTGCAAGCTAAGCTCCACCAACCCGTCCCGTTCCCTACCACTACCGGCTAACGCTACCGCTAACTCACTTTAAATTGAATTCATATTTTATTGACGTGGTTTACACTACACGTGTGAGTAATAAGAAAGGATCTGATTTTGGTATGCTACAAAACAATCTAAATTTTTTATGTTAAAGAATGGGCATTGGATTGGGTTGGAATAATTAATTGCACTTGCTCTGTAAGTCATAACAAACTATGATTCTATTCTGTGCAAATTATGGCGAGTGGTAGGCTCTCATTAAAGAGCATTACAGCTATCATCCTCATTTCTCGTTAAACAACTCATTAAATTTATCAGTATCATCTCTATCTCACCCATAACGTGCACGCACTTAACTTGCGCCAATACCACCAACTCCTCGATATGTATAAAAGTACATTGACAAAAAAACAGAAAGAAATTAATGAAAGATTTAACTATGCCAACCGACAATTGACCAATCCATACATTCCACCTCATACATCCCTTACATCTAATTAAACAAAACCAAATTCTGAGTCAGCAGCTACAATATCTTTAAAAGGGGAAAAATAAAAATAAAAACCTTTTTTTATAAGGAAGAAAAACGGGGAAAATCAATACAAGCCACACGAGTAAAAATAAAGCGTGCCTGTCTAATCTCTCTCTGTACAGTCTCTTGATTGTTTGTTAGTAATAGTAAGCCTCTGCCTGTCTCTCACACCCAAAAAGAAAAAAATAAAAAAAGAAAAAGGAAAAACATAAAACGACACCATAGAAAAAAAGGCTTTAATTATCCAAGCAAGTCCTGTTGTTGACACAGCTCTTTCCTCAGCCGTTGAGAAAAAAGCCTGCAAGCATCCATGCTCAGATCAACGGCTGCAGCCAATGCCACGAAAGCAGCTGCATCCTCCGTACAGCTCACGTGTTGTACACTAACCTCCACACTAGGTTTACTGCATTTTCCTTCACCTTCTACTCTCGCCGACATAACGAACCCTCTGTACATGCAATACGGCCACAACCCGTACCCAAAATCTCCACTGCTCCTCGGACTACACGCCGGCGAAACCGCATTATTCGGCGTAATGCGTCCGTTACTAGCAGAATTACCGCCCAAATCGATGCAAAATTTCCCGCCTTTGTTCGAACTAAGAGTCGACTCGGCCAACACAATGCCGGCAGCAGCCGAATCGGGAATCAGCTCGAAACGGTACCCTAGACCATCAGAGGCGCCACGCTCGCGCCAAGCCTCAAGGCGACCCCAGGGTTTCCAGGTACCATCTCCCGGTCGGAGGATGAGCCAGGAACCAGGGTTGGAGCGGCTAACCCGGTCAGAGCCAGGAGAGGCGACAAATGGGGTAACCATTGAAGCGGCGGCAACAGGGGAGCCAGATAAGTCGTGGACTGTGATTGACCATCCCTTTCGTTCCTTTCCAGGCCGCTCTCTTTCGCTGCCAAATGAACTGAGCCAGCTCCTCGCACTGCTTGGCTCCGACTGTAATGATCTGTAGAAGAAAATAAGTGTAAAAAAGATTAATTGATATTACTTCGGACTTAAAAAACGATTATGATTACAATGAGAGACATTAAAATCTGTTTCTGTTGCTTTTGAACTTTATTATATTGCTTCGGAAACCGTAAAGGGTAAACACTTAGATTAAAGAAGAAATAAAAGTGATTAAAACACTTACTTTACCGTACAGTTCGGTCCACTTTACTTGAAGGATTCAAATTATGGTAACAAAACTCTACGTAAATAGAGATATTCATCTTCACCAAAATTACGCATAGAAAGGTAAGGTAAATCATCAGTTTTAAGGATAAGGAGACAGGAATCAGACATTAAGAACAACTACTAAAACCCTGGAAGAGAGCAACCATCCAAAAATGATTTTAAATTTAAAAAATTTTTAAAACGAACTAACCTCGACCTCTGATTGCGGTCACCCGTGTTTCTGAAACTGAACTTGCAAGTGAAAACGGGTTGTTTAATGTTCCCTTGGATCTGGAACACTTGTGGGCTACATTCCGGTTCGCCCTCGAACTGAAACACGAATCGGGGGTCAGGTTCCGCCTTCACGTTCAAGTGAAACTGTGCGGACGACCCTTTCGCTTCTTTCCCAACCGAAATCCAACCATTGTGGAAAACGGAAGCTTTCGATTCTGTTCCCGCCAGATCCAACGGCACGGAAACCTTCCCCAACAACTTCCCAGAGTTAACGCCGCACGTGGTTCCTCTCCGCCCCGTGTAAATAGACACTTTCAGAAATATCCCCGCGGAGAAAATCGATTTTGCCGCCAACTTGTCCAGATCCGACCTGCTGAGATGGAAACTCGCCGCCGTCTGCAGTTGGGCATCCGGAAATGGGGTTTCAGACGGAATAAACGGGACGACGGCGGTTTGGATAGGGAAGCCCTTGAGTTTAATCTTGCAGAAACAGGGAGAGGAGGAAGGGTGGACGACGGAGCGAGCTGGCTTGGCGGCAACTGGTATTCGAAGACCAAGATTGCCTATGGTGAGGCGCACGAAAGGGCAAGGATCCATTGATACGTAGAATAGTTGAATTAAAGTTGGAAAAAGAGAAAGGGGGGAAGAGAAGACTAACTGAGGGAAGAGAAGTTATGAATTAATGTAAAGGCAAAGAGAAAGAGAGAGTTGGAGTGTGTTTGGAAGAGTGGGAGAGAACATGGGGATGCGCAATGGATGATACTGTTGCTACCAAACACGACTGGCTTCATCTTCCAAGCTGCTTTGCTGTTTTTGCAGTAAGTAACCTAAAATAAAACGAAACGAAAACTCAGGGGAAGAGAGAGAGTGAGAGTGTATGAAGGGGCAGAAAGGCGGTTTTGTGGCAAAAACAATAACAGGAGACCAAGGGGGAGAGAGAGAGAGAGAATGGATTACAGCTGTTTACAGCCTGGCGCTTAATGCCAGAAGGACCGAAGTTCAACTGTTCAAGCTATCTGAGGTCCCTCCCGTACTTAAATCTTATTATTTTTTTTTTCTCTTTCTAACCTCACCTGACCTAATACTTTCACTTTTTATTTTATTTTTATATTAAAAATTGCTCTTGTGAAATGACTATTCTGCCCTTGGTGCTTGGGTGCAGTAGGCTAGACTTAGACTCCGGCGCTACAAAACAAATCCCAACCATGTGTGCATCCCGGCGCACGTGGTTTGGGCGGGTGTTGTGAAGATTAACTACAAAGATGTTAGTGGGTCCTCGTTTTTGGATGAGGGGAACACTTGATTGGATAATTTGTGACCGTCGATCACTTTTTTAGTTTATTTGAAAGGACTGTGTGTGATTGGCGAAGAATGAGGTGACACGTGGGGAAAGGGGATGGATTTGTGACCCGTGAATGGGTTAGCCAATTGCCAGGCCTCAACCGCTCTATGATGAAAGATCCGGCACTCGCCCAGCGTTGCAGCTCTCACATAATTTGACCTAACCAATGTCATTCTGATGTCATTGCTTATTAATTGTTTGTATTAGACTATTCGTTAATAGTCAGTGAACAAGAACAGAGGGGAATAGTCTCCTGATACATGCACAGTCGCAGATTAGAATAATTGGGTTGCCTCATTGTGGGCGAATCTGAAGTCTCGAAAATGAACGATCAATGTTTTCTAATGGTAGAAATTTTGATATGAAATTTTAGAAGAATCTAAAAAAAAGATTAAGTTTTTACTGGCCAAGACCTCGACTACGACTAGTTCAAGTCAAATCAAGCTGGACACCAATTAATTGTTTGAGATTCGCGGCAATGTTGTAACTTGTAAAAGGGTGTTATTATAAATTCATAACAGCCATCGCTCACCGGGGCTTTTTTTGTCGAAGTAATTTAGGGTGTGTTATTTTATAAATTTAGTATTTTTATTTTTAATTAAATTTAAAAATATGTAGTTGATTATAAATTATTTTAAGTTTTAAAAAGAATACGTGGTTGAGATTGAATATAAATTGTATTAGAAAATTTGCACAGAAAACAGGATTTGAATTCGTAAAAGAATAGAGTCTTATTTCTTCCAAGTGTTGCAAGGATTTAATTGAACTAAATGTGCATAAAACCAATTCAATTATCAGTTTAACATAATATCTTCAGAAAATTAGTGTTCAATTAATAAATATATAGTGTGTGATTGTTTAAGAATCAAAATTATCAAATCAAGACTAACATATATATGCTGCAATGTACGTATAAAAACAAACTATCAAATCAGAAAGATTTGATCTTAGTCGGCCCATATTGCTCCTCATCTTTCCATATCTGCATCCATACATGTATGTATTACAATTTAATTATTATAGATTTTTCATTCTTAATAAATTGAAAACTTTTACATTTATTTATACCAAAAAAAAAATTTGTAGATATAATATTCTTATCAATAATAAATTAGGTTCAATACTCGATGACAAGTGCAATGAAGTCTCGTGAACAAGGCCCGAAAAGGGTACACAAATTAGAGAAGAGCGAGGTACGAGAATCGATTACAAGCGTGAACGGAGTCTCTTTAACAAGGCCCAATATAGAAAGAGCCCAATAAAAGGCGAAGCAAAGTTGAAAAACGATGGTATAAAAGGCAGGCGGATAATGTTCGAATGGTCCACAAAGAAGCATCATCATCAACATATTCAAAACTCTGATTGCAAGACGAAGAGTGAAACGAGAAGAAAGAAACATGTCCGTCTCCTCTTTATTCGGTCCTCGAATCATCCTCGTACCCAACATTCGCACGAAGGCAGCCCCAATTGGGGGAAACTGTAATGTGGGATTGGTGATAGAGAACTCTTCGAGACCACAGAAGAAGGCAACGGCACATCACATGAAGACGAGGCCACGCAAGACCCAGGCATGGGATATCAGGCGCAAACCAACCGTTTATGCTCCTTTGCCTCCTCTTCCTCCTGATTGGACTCCCGTTTCTGAAAATGAAGCTGCTGCTAATACTGCGGCCGAGGCTGCTGATGTGCCTTCTCCTGCTACTTGACAGACGCCACTTGCAGGTGGGTAGTTTCTTGTTCGTGTTTGAGAGTTTGTGTCCTTCGTTTTCTCCCTTTCTGTTATGATACTCTTGTTCTTATTACATTTTTCTAAATTTGAGAAAGTGGATATCACCCTTTACGTGTTTGATTTTGATCTTATATTCTATAATTGCAAGCCTGATCATGGTGGAAGTGCAAACAAATATTAAACTGATTGGAAGAAGAAGATTAACAAGGATTGTGATGATGATGATGATAAAATGAAATGATTAATTTGTTCCTCCGTTCTTATGTGTCAAAATTTGGAGATGACAGAAATAGAAATGGACCTTCCCGCAATAACGGTTGTAGGACAATCCAGCTGAGCTATTCTGAGTTTTTTAAAAACTAAGATGGGTAATCTAGTAAGATAATTGAATGGAGGATACTTTCTCTCCCTCAGTGAACATACCCTGCCAATATTGTATTTTTAACCCGGAAAGCAGCCGAGTGCAGAACCCAGATAGGGCATAAGTTTTCGAGGAATGTAGCAACTCTCATTCTCATTCTCTAGCTTTTTGTATTTATTTTTATCCTAAAGATAAATAATTTGTAGTCGCTACGTAAAAAGGTTCGTTTGCTACTGCAATTTAATAAATATTTTGTAGATATGAGAAGCAGAGAATGGTTATTCTGGCAACTAACTTCGAGAGATGAACCCTCGAACAAGACTCTTACCACAAGCAGGTACCACTATATTTACGTGTCTTGAACACAAATGCTGCTATTTTGTTCGAGAGATATCACGACTCTCTTTATAGTCTTTTCATCCTTATGCCGTGGAGATTCATCAACAACAGTGTTCAATGCTACTACGATGAAAACAATACGCTAGTATTTTTTTATTCTACCAACAGAGTAGACAGACCTCAAACCTATCTTTCACTTACTGGATAAAGTGTTTCTTAAATTTACAACACATAATTCCCTAACCAAAAAATGTGCTCCCTAGTTGAACATCCAAGCAATTATCTGAAATGGCAGAAAATGAATGTGGCTACTTACATAAGAACAAACGTATCAAAGTGCTCTAATTTATAGTACTATGTACAACTCAAATGTATATCAGCATTCCGAAGAAAAAAAAACGTCATTACATTACAAATGAGGTTGGAAATATTCGCCAATAGCTCATATCACCTTGTAAGAGCAGAAAATAGGCGAGACGAGAACAAAATTATTGAGCAAGAATGAAACCAAAGTTGAATTTTAACGAGCTGTGTTCTTATAGTAGGAATTATCCTACAGTAAGCACACGTCTTGGAGTTTGTATTATGCTGCATTTTGCATGCACTCCGCCAGGCTGCTAGCAAGATGCTGCTGCTGTACAAGGTAACGAATCAATCACAGGATCTCGTCCTGCTGACATTAATTGAGATCACATGATTTTTCTCCGAGATACTGTATCACTTTTAAACATCATAGTGGCCTCCGCTTTTGAACATCACAGGGCCATAAGCGTATCACTAGCCAGATCTCTTCTTGTACTGCCTCTGTACCAGTCCCAAAAGGAAATCTGTGAATATGTGCTCATACTCTGGCATTTTTCCATATCCTGCAAGTTTCCGACACCCATCAAATTAGCATTCCTTCAAGGTACTAAAACGAGAAACTATACAATATGGAACAAAAACAAACAAACAAAAGTTTTTCACTTGCCAGGGAAGTAGTTAATATCGATGACATAAAAATGATCTCTGGTCCCATGTTCTCTGATAATGTCGAGATTGAACAACCGGAGACCCTACATATAACAGATAAGGATGAAGATATCAAAATAATACAGGTAACAATAACTCGCAGGCTGCAAAATAACAAAAGAGGAGAAATGAGATACATACCAGTTGACGACGAAGTTCCTTTGCAAGTCTCTCAAGTAAAGGCCTTGGAGGAAGCTCTGCAGATATTAGCAAAAATATGTTAGAAAGGCCCTGCATCTTAAAGCATTAGTTAAAATAGCTTCAAGGCCCCAACATAATTCCGAGTTACCGTTGATGCCACAAGCAATGCATCTTTCCATAGCCAAATTTGTGTTTGCAGAATAAATATGAAGGTACACTAGCTTAAGGACTGAACTTTTCGAACAACCCCCACTTCAGTCTGAAACTAACAAAAAATTTAAAATACTAAATCAAACACATGTTCTACTCACCGGCAACATTAGGATCCAAATCTGCCTCATCTGCAGAAGCTGCAGCACAAGAAACCCGTGGAAAACGATATACACCAGCAGTTTTCAAGAGCTCTTGCTTAGTGACATCAGGTAAAGAGAAACGCCTGACCACCTTTATAGCTTCACCTACAATATAAACCTTAAACAGAACACCACCTGCAACCATGAAGGAAAAGGCAGAACCAGACTTATGTAATGCTTATGGCAACAATAAATATTATACACACATGTGATCATTATAAAAGTGTTGCATTTATATACCATGATTAACAAATTCCTGCAGAACAAGTGGAGGTTCAAGTTGCTGGAGTGAATACTGATCATAAGCAAGGGAAAGCTCATGTGACTTTGCACTCCCATCAGCAACCAATGGCTTTGCAACTGAAAATAGTAGTTCAGACGCTTGGTAAGGAAAAAGCACAACCAAAAGAGAAGAAGGGGATAAACAATTGAAGGGGGAAAAAAAAAAAAAAAAAAGCACTCAGCCCAGAAAAACATTAGGATCCAAAGTGTAGATGCTACATACACATACCTAGGGGTAAAGTCAGTCCAGCATCAATAACAACTTCAGGGATTGATGACGCATCTGTTTCAATAACTAATTGTCTGGGAACACCAACTTTTCCTGCAATGAAAATCACCAGAATTGCGATGATCAGGATAAGTAGCAAAATTTTGGTTAACATGCTTGCCACTTGTAACATTACATCAAAAGCAAAATATAAAAATATTTTATAGTGAAAATGTTACCATAGGAGTTGGACAAGTTCATATCAGCGACACACTGAAGCATGGATTGGCGATTGTGTAGATGTTGAATAGCATCTGGAGGATCAAGAACTGTGACCTCTGGATGTGTTTGCCTATAGTCCTGAAATTACAAGAAAATATGTGTAAAAAAGAGGCATAAATAGTAATGTATTTATATTTCCAACACATAGGTGCACACATGAAAAAAAAAAAAAAGAAAAAGAAAACTTAAGAGATGATAAATTATAGTGGTAAGTTTCAGATATGCATAACTGAGGTAAGCCCAGTCTCCAAGAAAGAACCAAAAGGTTGAAACCACATGCTCATAAATAAATAACCACACCAAGAAATGCTTGAGATCATGTTGGTAACTATAGGCAACCCTTGCTATCCAGAACCCAAAGCCTTAAAAATAATGTGCTCCCCTAAAATTTTCCTACGACATACATAAACCACTTCCAATAGAAATATTTCAATCTATCGCAGAACCAAAAGCTTTCTAAGTTGTTCTCCATAACTTCAAATAGAAAGGAATACTCAGTGTTATTTCACTTACTGTCATCTTTGGAAGTGCCATTCCTAGGTCAACTCTGTGCTTATGGTAAGATAAAATTTATAAGCCAACCAAGATATCTTGATGCTTCACAATGGAAAGGGGATTTCAATACTAAAAATACGATTTTAAGAACTGAAATTCAGAACAAAACTCCATAAGGATATTCCATTTGAATTCCCTATATAAGTGGAATCCATACTCAATTAAAGCAGATGGATACTCCAAAATCTGAATCCTTTAGAAAGAGCTTTTAGAACCTACAACAACAATTGCCACGTACAATAAAAAAAGACCACACAATTAATTTCTTTCAAAGTACTGGTGACCACAGGTTAGAACATGTGTCAATCTATCCAAGATCAGAAAGAATGCACTTTGTGATCCTAGAAAATATAAAATGGATGGTCTAAAACCAAAAACGGCCAACTTCTGACTAGTCTCCATGTTCAGCAGCCCAACATCCAATAAATGAGATGGAGTGGTTTTCAAAAAAAAAAAATCCTAGAACATAAAAGTGAAAAACACTAGAAAGTGGCTACACCAAGTTCTTAAACTGACCAGGATTCAGTGAGCCATCTCAAATTCAGCTCATGAAAGGGGTGCTAATATACCCAGGAAAGATGTACTTGTTCAAAAGAATCAAAATGCTGAAGAAAACCTGAAACAATCAGCTAGATGGCCAGGAAATAGAAACATCCCGGTGCTTGAAGCTCAAGGCCTCGAATTCAACTTTCAACTCAACACTCACGACGAATGAAAGTGCAAGTAGTCTGCAAGTTATTTCATACAGGCATAAGTTTAAAAATAACAAAATCAGTTTACAGCCAGCAAGCGATCATTTGGTCCTCAAAAAATATTCCACAAAGCATATCATATCAGTAAGGGCATGAAGCCAAATCAGTTCCCAAACATTACAAAGTATTAAGCCGAAATTAAAATGCAAAAATTTCAAAGAACCAACCTCAAGAATCTGGCGCCATTCCTTTCCTGTTAACTGCATTAGAAAGAGAAAAAAAACATAGAAGTATTCGTCAATTTTTAGATAAAATAGTCTCAGATTGAAAATTAAAATATAAGTATAGATATCAGCCAACCTTATGCAACACAATATCAAAAGGGCCTTGATCTGAAAGGGGCCGGTTTTGATCAATCGCAACAAACAATATTCCCTTATTCCTGCTCCAGAGGCAACATTCAAACCAGATAATTTCATTTAACGTCACAACGCTTATATTTGAAGCGTAGAAATGCAAATATTTATTCACTAAATACTATAAGAATGTTCTGGAGAATGTCTTAACATCAATTTCCACTTACCCATTACACGTATGCAATAGCAACACACAATAATTTTAGCTATCTTATCCTAAATGCTCAGATTTAATGGTATAATTTCACAGACAACGGAGACTCCTAGACCAAATACAACTAAACCCAGAGATTGCAGGTAGCAAAATACGAATTGATGTCGTCAAAGATAATATTCCAAACAAATTTGGAACACAAAACTAGTAACAGTCTTTTCTCAACAATTTCCATATTTAAAATTTGGCCTAACTGAAAGGAAATAAATATCTGGACCTATATGAAGTTAGGACGTTTGCTGTGAGATTCCACACTTACTTTTGAAGTTCACTTCATTTTCTTGACAACCAAACAGAAAATGACATGTTCCAGAAAAAAAAAAATCAAAAGTTAAAACGTGCAACACATTCTTCAAACAAATTTGTGGCCATAAACACCAGACCCACATCCTTTTGGTAAAAAAAAAAAAAAAAATTTCTGCCTTTAGGAAATACAAGACAGAATTTTGAACTTGAATACCATATCTGTTGTGAAATTACTCAAACGAAACAAAAAAAAAAAAGGATTGATATGAAAATAATTGTGGTTTAATTAGTTACAAAAATTATAGATATGTACTATACCTAGCTAAGCCTTCAAGCTTTGGCTTCAAGAAGCTCTTAATCTTCTTAGAGGTAAGAGCGTAACCAACGACAACTAATTTCTTTTGCTGCGGAGGAAATGTCATTATTTCCTCTTCTCTCATCTCCTCCTCACTCATGCAAGAAGAAATTTCCTCCTTCATCCTCATTTTCTTTTCCTTTTTTTTTCTTTTTTAAAAATTTTCCTTTTTACTTCAAAAATAAAACGTTTTTATAAAACCGAAAACAAGAAACCAGATAGAACGCGAAGATTTCGGTTCGGGTGCCGTAGAAAAAGTCTTCGTTAGGTTCAGAAAGATCCGATAAGCGAGAAGGGAGACGAAGACTCGGTTCAAAAAGAAATAGAAGAACAAAAAAGACGACGACGCCAGCAAAAATATAAAATCACGAAATGTGTTTACGGGGCAGATGAGGCTTAAGGGGGTCGCGTTCCTGTGTTTATATATAAATAGAAAGATGAGAGAGAGAAAGAGTGAGAAAGAGGGAGGATTTCGTGATGCGCTGTTGTATAAATACTTTTTAACATTGAAATCTCATAAATTCGGACGCGTTGTGTGCCTTTTTATTTACTTTTTCGAATATCTGTATTTGTTTTCTTCCCCCTTTACAGCGGTATCATAATCAGTTACGCGATAAATTAGTTATTTTTTAGGCTTACAGGCTTCTGACGTGGCCATTTTCTGACACCGGATTGGTTATCCTTTTATTTCTTTATTTCTTTATCTTATTTTTTGTGGTCGGTGACGTGTAAATAATGTTGGATTGAATTTTGCTTGTTTATTTAATTGAGTTTGATAACTTATATTAACTGTCCTTATAATTTATAAATAGTGAGAGCCATATCATCTTATGCATGTAACTGATTGAATAGTCTGAAAAATAGTAATATTATTATACAGTTTCTTTATAAAAATATTGGCATTAGTGGAAAATATTTTTTTTACGGAATAAATATTTTTATAAATGAATTTAATAGTTTAAAAGGGCAATGAAGTATGGGAAGAAGAAAAAGTAAAGTGGAATAGAAATAGCAATTTAAGTGGAGATAAGGTTGAGCTATTGAGTACATTGCTAGCGGATGAGAAAGAAAGCCACGTGGTGAGATCAGAAGCGACATGTCATGTCATGATGACTTGATTTTAAATAGCCAGCCAGATGTCGGATTCCAGTGAGCTGGTAGACGAAGATCACAAATCACCAGATTATGGTGATGTACAAATTTTTGGAAATTATTCAATGAAGGTAGCTAGGGATCGAGTAGCGTCCAACGACTGTATACACCATCGGATAAACTTGCCATAATGCATATAACGAATCCAAGCTTGCTATATTATTATTTTATTTATTATTAATTGTTATTCGTTATGGTATAATTATGATGTGGAACGATTAAATTTCGTGATCGTTTTTGCTAGTTCTACGGAAAACCTTATCTGGGCAGTTGTTAATTTAATGGGGGAAAAATTATCATCCGTACAGATATATTCTTCATTTAATGGGCATTAATGGAATTTAAAACGATGTTATGATCAGATCAACATGAAATGAATAGTAGTGATTAGTTGAAGCTGATTTTGATGAAGCATGAAAGTGGTGATGGGTTGAAAAGGATGGTTTCTTCATTCTAGTGTCAGTGTCGCAATGCTTATATGAATATAGCCAAACATTTCAGCAATCTGGCTTTTGGTAGATAGCAGTGAATTGGCAATGCATAGATGGCATGTAGTTGGCCAACAAAGGTTCTGATATATGGTTGATAAATGCTTGTAATCATTTTTGGCGTCTATTCTCGTTATATTATTATTAAGGTTGAAAGTTGGAAACCAGCGCCAGCAGGCATCCATATTCTCTATTTTTGCTAAGTTGTATTTGTATATATATCAACCGGGAATTGTCTATATATACATATACGATTTGTATGTACGTGAAAGAAGGTAATAAAATAGTTGATATATCATCTTTTAGGGTTACATGGTGTGAGAAAAATGATTTTAAAAGAGACTTATCGAAAAGGAAGATTAGCCTGAGCTTATCTTTAATTCCATTTATCAGCACTCATTAGGACTGCAACTGCGTGTATATCGTGATTCGTGTGGCTTGCTTTTGCTTGTGTGTGTGTGCGCGCGCGTGTGTATATATATATATATATATATATATGCAAAGTTGATTAAAGAAACTAATATTTAATTAGGTGGCGCGATGGCACTTTCTGTTTCTTTAGTGGCTATCCAAATCAGAAATTTGGTTTTTTCATGGAACTAGATCACTCCACGTCTCAACAAACTCAGATTATAAATAATACAAACCAGATAAAACATGAACAAGGGTTAGGTGGAACCTATATATGCAAGTGGATTAGGTTGTGGAAACTGAAACAGATATGTATGGCCAAACAAATAAACATCAAAAGGAGCGTAATAAAAATCTTCACATCATTCTCTGTGTTTATAACGTGATTTGAGTGGCATTACTAGTAGGGTGATTAAACAAATATTCGCAGTTAAGTATTTTGATTCACTTAACTATTGTTATTACTTGTAATGCCGACCGTGCTTCTGCGGCGTCCATGAAATGAAAAGAGAAGTGCCGCCTTTACAAGTAGGATCTGGATCTACTTGTTTGCGTTTGTTCGAGAAATGCCGTTTCTTGGCCATCAACAGTGCCATACAGTTGGGGTCAACTAGAGCCTGTCACACCTTTGCGACAGAATTCCAACTTATGGGGGCAATTATATCATGCAATAATAGCAGAGGGTCCATCCATTGATGTGATCTTGTGCACACGACTGCTCTCAGGTCACAATTAAGCTTTTTGTCTGTCACTCAGTGACGTGATTATTCTTCGCTTAAGTTCAGAAAAAAAAATTACAGTTTTTAAAAAACTTTAAAAGGTTTACGAGTAAAAATAAGGAGTTTAACTGTCGTTGTATTCATACAGTAATTATATTATAATATATAAAAAATATAAAAATCTGAATAAAAATAGTAAGTCAATACAAAAAATCATATTTCTTATTTTTATATATTTTGTATTTGTAAATTTTTTATATTTTTTATATATAATTTTTGTTTATTGACTTACGATTTTTATAATATATTTATAATTTTTATATAAATATATTGTTATTATATAAGTACAACCATTATACCGAATCTTTTTCCAAAAACAAGTATCGTGTGATTTTCATTTATTGGATGAGAATATTTTCAACATTACCGATCCAAGTTGTTGCTTGTTAGGAGTTATTAATGTTGACATAACTCTTCCTGGTGGCAAATATCTTAGCAACAGAAAAGGACAAACTCCGTTGTGTGGAGTAGCCACTTCGGGTAAAAGTCATCAGTGGACGATCGAATGATTGCCACTAACTTCTGCAGTTGAATCTTGATCACCCAATTTAGTTTTTTCTCTCTTTTTTATTTTGTTGTTTTTTCTAAATTTGTCTCCGTTCTATCTTTTCAAGAGTGAGGACCATCCATGTAAGTGGACAGCTCAATGATGAGAAATTGTGTCCTGCGTCATTGTGCCGATGTTAACAAATATAGTGTGGCGTAGGCCGTCTCGCTTCCGCTGCCCTTTATCCTTTGAAGTTGAATAATTTTACCAAAGTTCCAAGTAGTTTTACACTTCCACAGTCCCTCTTGCACGTTCATATAAATTTTTACCTGCATTGCATCAAATTAACTGACAGCCAGCCAGATTCTTAGAATCCTGTATGAATACGTTAAAGTAAAAGGTTATTTGTACCCAAATTTTTTATAAACACATCCAGGAATTGAGACACTGTATGACCAATGGGAGCTTTCCCCACTAATTTTGAAAATTTCTCTGAATTTTACTATAGTTTAAATTTTAACACATCATACCTTTCTATCTTTTGAAAATTAAAACAATTTGAATTTCTAATAACGCATTATTCATATGAGAAATTAAACCTTAATACATGGTCAACTAATATTATAATTTTTCTAATTCAAAAGGCCATTTCATATTAATTATAATTATCGATCTGTTAAATGTTTTAAGTTCAGAATTTGAGTTACAGAAACTTATCCTTTATCAAATTATTCCTTATAAATATTTCCAAGTATTTATAATTCATATCAAGTATTTATTTAAATACTTTTACAACACCGATTAAACGCTATAAATAAATACAAAACTATTATGATTGATATTTTTCATATCATATGAGTATGTGCTTGTATACTCTTAATTATACTCTTTTGAATATAAATAAAAAATTCAAATATTAACACATATTATAAATCAATTTTCATGTTTATTATCAATAATTATTCTTATGGCTCAAGATGGCTCAAGTTACCCCCATTAAAGATAACTGTTGGCTCTCTCACTATTAACACACCCATTTTTTTGTGAAAATTTTTATTGCAAGATGATCCCTATCTCAAATTACAATTAAGTAATAATACCTAATTTAAATCAATTAATTTTTTTTCTTTACATCCATTCTTGCACCCCCTCCCAACTCCTTCCCAAGTAAGGCAACCCTTTTTTCAATTCTGACTCTTCAAGAGCCAAATACATCACATTTGCCTAATTGTCTCACTTTCTTCTATCTTTCCATTCTATATTTAAATCCGAGCTAACAATGGCATTTCAACGGGTTCTCGAAGGAAAGTATTTGCATTTCTTTATAGAGCCGCCGTAAGATACTGTAATACAACGGCCATCTAATATGATTTGTTAGACCATAAATGCATATAATTTTCACAACCATAAACAAATAAAATAGACTTTCCATCACAATAAAACACCTTTTAATACTGTCAGCCCAAATAAAAAAGAAGTAGAAAAATACTGCAAAATATATTTTTGTATATACCAAGCACAAAAGCATCGCACCATCAGCAGCCAAATACTGAGCATTCTAGGCATCCAAATGCTCCTTTTAACACATGGTAAAGAGGATAAACATCGTGTTCGTTGAAATGATTTGTGGTTTCGTCATCTGTCATTGTAAAAATAAGTTCCAAACTTCCAATGAATTCGACAGTTTCAAAGAGTGCACACGTGTTTCTGAAATAAATGATTTTATGCGGGTTCCCAGACCCATGGTTTTACCTCGACTAATTACCGTTCAGGCGGAAAACGAGAGAGATTGGAATAGTGTATTTAACTTTATATATTTCATCAGTGATGCTTTGATTCTTCCAGCCAACATGGTAGGTAAAGAAGTAACTTTCATTACGCATATCAGTACAAAAAATCAATAAATAAACCGTAATTTCTTGGCCGGCAGAAGGAAGTTGCAAAACAAATTTTACAGACGTCAAGAGAGCCGTGGAATCTGAATGCTTTTAAAAACATTATAAACAAGGAAAATAGAAGATGATTGCGTTTACCGTGCATTAAGCTCAAAAATTTGCTTTTTAACAGGCAACAAGCCAACAACTCCCACTCTAAATTGATGGCCTCTCAACTACCGGCGCCACTAAATCAAGTGAGAGTTCTACAATGAGCAAAGAAAAACCTGGAAGATTGATCTCCCATGTAATCAAGTATCAACTTGCTTATATTTCCAAAAAATAAAATTAAAACATTAAAAAAAAACCTTGAACATAATATGAGACCTACCTACTTTACCAAAAGAACTCAAGTGCTAGAGTTTTAAAACCCATCAACAAGAACCTGGGATTAGTAGCTCATTTGAATTCAGGAATTCAATTGCACCATAAGCAACATACATCATTACTCAATACTCAATATTAAATGCTTCGAGGAGTCCAGTGTGAATACAAAATCAGAGGATTAGTAGCTCATGGCACAGTATAAATGCACCATTAAATATATAACTGACATCTCGATATTACCCGGACCTTGCTTCAACATAAGCAACATTACATTACTCATCATAAATTGGTAATTTGCCTCTGGTTTCCTAGTACTAAAAAATAACTAAACCCATAATTCTGTATATACATTATTGCAAAACCAACTAAATCCAACTGAGTAAGATAAGTAGATTTTCAAGGGTAAGACCGCTATCAACTTCTTTCATAAGTGTAAATTCCTTCACAAGTGTCCATATTTCTGGTAAATCCCCCAAATAAGAAACTAGATGCACATTACAACCATTGAGCACGTTTCATGCTTACAATCCATGGTAAACCATCATTTTACCCCAAAAAGAAGCCAGTGGCAAAATTTCCATGCAGAAGACTGACACGACCGAATCAGATTTATTTTCTAGTCTGTACTTTATAGACTTTCTGTTAAACAAACAAGAAGTAGATCTACAATTAAAATAATAATAATAATAATAATATTATTATTATTAAAAAATGGCCAACTTTACCACTAAATTCTTTTAGTGGTCTGCGATAAGGTGCATCTCAGATCAATGTTCCATCATCCCTTCAGTTGAATTCTTCACCCAAGTTCCATTCCATAGCTGTAGGAGTCCTAAAAAACATTAGAAACATAAAACCACATTTACTTTTCTAGTTTCTGCTCATAAATTTTACATTGAAAAAGGAAGAAGTAAATCTTTAAAAAATTAAAGAAAATAAACAGGAAGAATAAAAGACCTGCTGTAAAGGGTAAGGAGCTGGTAATTGGCAAAACCAGAAGAGAGGTAGGGAAGGAGCAGTTCCATGATGCCTTGCTTCCAGGTTTAGGGGCAAAACGGGAATAACTTGGCCCACCCAACCTAATAGGTTGACCCTCCTCAAGCTAGATAGAAGCAGCTCTTTCAGTAATAAACAGCAACTCCTTGAAGCATTTGTAACATGAATGGCAGCGAGAATCATACAACAACCAAACTTTGATTAGAGATACAGAAAGGTGATAGTATAAACAACTAATATAACTCTTGTTCCATATGTTCAAGACATAATCCTCACATTATCACCAAACTCTATACATCGGGTCACATGACATACAGATGGCATCAAAGTATAAAAAAGTTATAAATGATACAAACTGGAAAAATAAAAAAATAAGCCAGCCTCTCCTTCTAGCAAGTGACAATAACTGTCCAAATTGTATCTTCAGTCAGCCATCAAAGGCAGATAACCAATGGACAATCTTAACTTTAGAATTTATAGTTTCCAATTGTTACTTAAAATGTAACTTCTCAATCCCCATATATGTAAGGCAAAGTCCCAGCAACTTAAATGATCAAGCAACAAACACTACATTCAAAACTATTTCAGAACTTATCAATTCTCTCAACCAGCCCACTACATCTTAACAGAAGGAAGTTATTGAGATGAACATATCAATACTGTCAAAAGAAAAATGGTTTCTGTGTACAGAGATACTTCCAAAGGCCAACAGCACCAATGTTGTATTTCGTCAGAATATTTATTATTCACAAAATACAGAAGAACAAGACTATTATGTTGACTACCGGACTAAACTTATACTATGTAATATAGCAGTTACAGCATAGGAAAATCCAAAAAGATTGCCACTATTACTATAAAAGAATGAATGTTTTCCATTGAACATGTAAGAATTGCTGATACATGTACAGTGAGATAAAAGAAAAAACCTACACAACAATTTGTATCTTCAGATGGTTGAGCATTTCTTTTTCTTTGCTATCCCTAGACATAACTACCATTACATGTACTATTAGTTGGATAAACTGTGACAAACACTTTCTAAACTATATGATTCCAAATGAAACTAAAAGCTAATAAACCTCATTCAGAGGCACGAATCTCCCGGATTGTAGATAGCAACATCTCATCTCCAGCCACCACACGCAACTGCTTAAAGAAGTTATCTTTCGCCAGCTTTCCAGCCTGTATTTAGCCACAAAGACACTAACATAAGCTTCTCAGATTCAAATCCCTTTTGCCATTCTAATCCACACAAAAGAGTCCATAGAAAAAGATAAATAAAAGAGGTAATCCTCGCAGAATATGGCCACTTAGTCACTTACCTTGTAATTACGGTACAAATCCATCACTTCCTGGAGTTTGGCTGACGAAAGTGAATTCTTCATCTTTGAGAATAACTTCTCCAAAGGATACTTTGTACACGAGGGTCCTCTAAATTGGCCTGATAACACAAAACAAATCACGAAAAGTAGTTGTAGTTTCCAAAAACAAATAAAATAATCTCAAACAAGGACATACGAAACAGAACTAAATTGACCTTGCACTTGAATGTTAGCAGATGGCTTGTAGCTCACAACACACTCCGGAATAACATGCCTGTTCATGTTACTTGGCCACACTATATACCACTTTGGATTCTTAGGATCATCTGAACCAGAATCATAGTCAACACTAGACGGATAACATTGTTGACATCCCGCCTCCACTTTCTCTACATTCCCCAGTATCACACGACACAGTATCAGGTGCTTCTCGCCTCTCTGGTCTGCCTCAGCTAATTGGGCACTAGCAGAAAAATAAATAAATAAACAACAATAAAACGCCAGATACTAGAAATTGTAACGATTATAACAAGCAATAATAAAAAATAAAATAAAATAACACCTTAAACCAGGCAATGCTATGGGAGACAGATAAACTCCGATTCCATAGGTTGAAATCTTGCTAGGTAGACCAAAACCATGCGCTAGAATGCTCTCGACGCCTTTGCCCGACGTGCCATGCCAAGCGTACACGATATTCGACACACCGCGAGCAGCCTTTGTGATCTCAATCTGCTTTTGGAAAACCTCCAAACGCGCTCTCTCCATTTGATCGACACGTGTACACTGGCGAATGGAAGTGACTGTCGCACCAGCATCAATTTTTCTAATTCCAGAGAGAAAATAGTCTCCGACGACTGTATACGCTTTCTCGGTCTCTCTAAGCAACCTAGTAGTGTTTAGCCACCGACGAGAATCCACACTATGCGTGATCAAACGCTGCCGTTTCGACACGTCCTCTGAACTGACTTCATCATCTTTATCGACCGCCTCTCTTCGTCTCTTCTCTAAACTGTCATTGATATTGATCTCGATCTCGATTTTAGTTGCGTTACTATCTGAATTCTCCACAAAGTCCTCATCATCTTCATTTACAAAATATTTGGGAAAAAAACATTTACCGTTCACATCGATCCACGCAATTGACCGTTGCTTCCCGGTCTCGAAATCAATTTGAACCATTCTTAGAAAGTCAAACACGTACTTTGACCCTTCAATTATGACAACAACCATTGGTTTGCGTTCCAAGAAACTAGATTTCACAGAACCAATCACTTCGGCTGAGAAATCAATCCAGGAGCCGTTTCGATAATTCATTAGCCTAGCCAGAGCAGCGCTGCGCTTGAAATTGTTCTCGTTTCGATTCACGACATGCGCCGAACAAAAATCTGATGTGCGGACGCAGCATTTAGTTGCGGGATTCGCAGGTGAAGACGATGAGGACGACAGCGACGGTGAAGGTGACGGTGAGGGCTTAGGCTTCGGTGGCGGAACCTTAACGCTGATGGATTCCACCAAGTTCGTTGTCGGATGGGCCATCGCTTTGTACACTTGATTGACGGCTCTCGAGCAACTGTGCTATTGACAAGAACCGGTCGAATCAGAAAAGATTGTTTGAGTGTTCCAATTTATACCCGATGGGTGTTAACCTATGGAGTTACGAAAATGACCTTATCGTGCGGTTCATTTAAGTCGGTGAGTGCGAGGAGATAAGGGAGGACGGTTTAGTAATTGTGTTTGCTTAATTTGGAGGGGTTTGGAGAATATTCGTCAGGTCGATGAAGTTCTTGCCAGATTGGAAAATCACTAAAACGACTTGCGGGTGAAGTTAGCTCAGCACCTAAATTATGCGAACGGGCTTACCGGTCACAGCTTTGTCTTTCTTCGGCCCAAAGAAATATGGAAGCGTTGAATGCGTTGAGCATTATTCTTTTGAACTTTATTTTATTTTATTTTTCATATTGGAGAATAAAGAGTTAAAATAAAGGTATGGTATCGTCATGCATGGTCCGGGGACCATTCCTTATTTATGACCTTCTTTTCTTGTTTATTAAGTTGACGCGAACACGAACCACTTGCTTGATTCTTGTTTTCATATTTCATCTAAATCAAATGACCGTTTAATTGGTATGGAAGAATATATTTTCAACTGATTCTTTGGTTCTATTTTTTCATTCAATGACAAACTTGTACACTAAGAAAATTAGAAGATGGCAGCCTTTTGAGTTCTGACCATTCTTTCGTTCCCCTTTAACTCTCAATTACTTTGTTACGTGGACGTGATCTGCTTTTGTTGTTAATTGGCTTTAAACGGCTTGAGCTTTTGAAGTTCTGGGTTCATCATAAACAACTCGAAGATCAATTGTGAGATATATATTGAAGGTATTACCTCGTTAACAACAAGGATATAGAATTACTAGAGCTGTGTACTGATTTGATAAAATATAATTGAACAGATTACCTAATCATATAAAAAATAATAAAAAAAATCCGGCAGAAGTCAATAAGCAATAATAAATAAAAGAGATTTTTTAGGTGCTTTGCTTGGATGATAAGTTATGATTAGCAGTCACCGCCTTAGACTTCTATAAATTAAAGTTAAGACACAAGACTTTAAGGTTTGATTCCATGCCTGTTTATTTAGTCAAAAGAAGATCATAACATTACAAATTGAAATTTGTTTAAAAAGTACCTTTCAAAGGCCAAACTGGCTAGCGATGGATATTTGGGTCACGTCTGCGGCTGCATCATAATACTATTGCTATTTATAGTCAGAACTAGAATGTTTGAAAGCAGGCTTTGGCAAGAGTGGTCTGCTCAGCATGGGAACATCCCAGTTTTCACGTGAAAGCTCCCCCGCTTTTCTGTGAAAGACTCTCCATTTTTTATTGTTTTTGACAAACCGGATACATGTCATGCGCCTGAAGCATTATAAAATGGCCCATATTTTTAATATCTTTAAATTGTACAAAATGAGTTTATAATATTCTGTTCTAATATAATATTCTGTTTTAATACGTTCAGCAACATCGACGTTTTAGATTTATGCCCTCTTAGTTAAAAACTTAAAATTTTCGCCCTTTATTGTATTCTGGATTAGGACGTCGGACTAATCTTGGTCAAATCAAATATAAATGGTCTGATTCGATGTGAGAGTCTGAATTATTAAAAAAATAATTATTTTACGTAACTTTTTGTTTTCACATCCATAATATTCTAATATATGCTTATAACATTTAATCAAAACAAACAAATTTATGTGTTGATGTGATTTTAAATACTAATGTGTCTTTTGGTTATAAATTAATTCAGGAAGCTATTAACTTGTACAAAAAAACCATGTTTGTATGGAGGTTTCTAAATATGGGAATGGAAATATGAAGCGCAACCCTTATTTAGTTGACTTATTTGCTTAAACCCTCAAATTGGGTTTTTGGGTTTCAAATGATCCAAGCATATATATAATTTATTTATTTAATATAATTATATATAAATTTATACAAGCTTATATACATATAATAGATAAACTTATATAAATTTATATAAATATATAAATAAAAATATCTTTATACTTTTTATTAATTTATATATTATTTATTTATAAATAATTTAAAAAATTAAATTTAATACATATAAATTTTAATATATAAAAAAATTAAATTTACATACATATAAATTCAAATTAAATTATATAAATAAAATAATAAAAATAATAATATAATACAATATAAATTTTAAAAAAATAAATTTATAAATATAATATATAATATAAATTAATAAATATTTATATAAATTTATATTTATTATTTTAAATAAATTTAAAGTTAAAATTTTTGTAAATTTATTTATTTTCTTATAAATAAGTTTATTTTTAAAAATTTAAAGTTAATAAAAATATAAAAATATATAGATTTTAATTTTAAATTTAAAAAATTAAATCTAATACATATAAAATATAATATATAAAAATATAAATTTACGCACATATAAATTCAAATTAAATTATATAAAAAATAATATAATATAATAAAATATAAATTTTAAACAAAATATATTGAAATATATATAATATAAATTAATAAATATTATATAAATTTATATTTATTATTTACAAATAAATAAAAATTCAAAAAAAGTAAATTTAATAAAAATATAAACAATTAAATTCATATGTAAATTAAAATTAAAATACATTATATTATATTATATTATATTATATTATGTTTATCTATAAGTTTTTTTGCATATAAAAAATTTATTTTTTGGTTAATAAATTTATATATATTTATGAAGATAATACATTTATATATTATATATGATATATAATACAATATATATTTGGGTTTTATCATGCGATATATTGTCTTCTATTAAGATAATATTTTATATTATATATTTATAGTAAATTAAAAAATCTTTAAATTCTTAATTTCATATATTTTAATATTTTTATTATATTCTAAAACATGAAAAAACAACACTAGTATTTTTGACATATTGGAAAAAATTTCATTATATAATATTACTCACAAACTGAACAAAATTAGCATATTTTTGTGTATAACTAAATATGGTGATACGATTTCTACATTAATCAAGGCAAAATTCATTTGGAACCAAATATAGTAATATTCTCTAAGTATTTTCCTAAAACCTAATCTAAAACTAGATACAATCTTAGAATATTATGAATTAATATTTACTATATGTAAGAATAATTTATAAGAAGACTTGATTGCTAACCTTTGGAATAATCAACTGATTGTTTATTTGGTTGTGATTTGCTAACCTGGGCAATCATATGATGTTATTATGTCTAACAATCTCAATTTTGTAAGTCAGGTTTTATGGTTAAAAAATTTAGTTTTTGATTGTTTATTTGATCAAGATCTATCTTAAAAGTCGTAAGAGACTACAATTTTAAAAATAAATTATCAATTTCAATGCTTTAATATAATCAAGATCTATCTTAAAAGTCAGAGACAACAATTTTAAAAGGAAATTATCAATTTCAATGCTACAATTTTAAATCACTTTGAATTTACTTTTAAATGATATAAATTAGATAATATTCGTAAAATAATAAATAATGAGATACAAGGTTAATTTTTTAAAAACTTTTTCGGTGTGATTTTTTAATATAAAAATTTTCCTATAATAATATAGATTAAATAATAAAGAGTAACACTATACTTATAATTTATTTACAAATAAATATAATATTATTACATAAGTATCACGTCTCAAACTTAATTAGTAAGTTAATATTTTAAATTCATTAATTAATTAATGAATGATATATCAGTTTAGTTTGTGAAGATAAATGTATACAAAAGAATAATAAATTTTGTCGTCTAACAATGAGAATATTGAAGAGGATTTTATTAGAAAACAACAGCGTGGATACGAGGTCTGGGTCTAACTCTAACAACAAACAAAGCGCGTTAGCATGTGTTAACATTATACGCATTCAGAAACGTGGCCGAACCCGGTCCGATATAAATTCCGAAATCACCCGAACCGGTCTATAAAAACCTAGTCTAGGAGCGTTGTGTTTGTTGGGTGGAGATTGCGCACGCACGGCAAGAAGCCACAGCGATATTTAGAGTGGTTAACAACCAGCGAAGAGGAGCAGAAATCTAAGCTTGAGAAATCGGAGGCTTTGTTGGCTCTGTGAGTATCTTAAACATTTCTTTATGCATTTTCTCATTCTTACTCTAACTCAACCTCCTACTTTGCTCCGGTTGCACCATTCGTTGTGTTGAGGACAATCAAAGGTGTCGAATATAATAAATTTTTTATTATATCGATTTGTATAATAGCGAAATTGAATTAGTTTGAGCTGAAATGTTGACCATTCAGTATACATTTTGGGAGTTGTCAAACGTTAGGGAGGCCTTTCAAGGAGAATATGTGATAGTTAGGTTACTTTTAAAGAAAAAAATGATAAATGAATGGCAGATTAATTTATGGATTTCCAGTGCATTATGAACATCTTGTACTCCATGTATTTTCAGATTCTTGCCAATGGCCACATTTTGATAAATTTTGTTGTGCTTATTGTTTGCTAGGATTTTGCAAATTAGAGTGAATCAGGCTTGCATAATTCTGCAAACATGTCTACTCCTTTAACTCCCTGTAAAAGGCCACATGATGGCAACCATACGGAGTCGGATGAGAAAGGACAGAGGCAGAAGGTGGCGGGCAATTTTTTGCAGAGTCAGTCTCCAAAATCTTCTGATGTTATTCTCCGCATTCTCTGTCCTGTTCCGAGAATTAGTGGAATTATTGGAAAAGATGGCACAATTATATCACAGATCAGTGAAGAAACTGGTGCAAAGATCAGAGTTGAGGACACTGTTCCCGGTTCTGATGAGAGAGTAGTTGTCATTTCCAGTTCCGATAAAGAAACTGAAGCCAGTATCTTGGAGCAGAGCAAGGAAGATGTTGGTGAAGAGGCCAATGTGGCAGAAGGGATTGATGGTAAAAAGGAAGATAGTCAGAACAGTGGAGGCAAGGAATCTGTTTCAGTGGATGATTCAAAATCTGAAAGGGATACGTCAGTTGTGCAGAAGGCTCTTTTACTTGTTTTTGAAAGAATTGGAGCAGAACTTGAGATGGATGGAGTTGACGAGGGAAATAGTAAGCCTTCAACTGTTATTATGAGGTTGCTTGTGCTTTCTAATCAAGTTGGCTGCCTGTTGGGAAAGGGGGGCAGTGTAATCAAGCAAATGTCAGTTGAAAGTGGGGCACAGATTCGTGTTCTTCCCAGAGACAAACTTCCTACTTGTGCATCAGCTTCTGACGAAGTAGTTCAGGTGACTTATGCAATA
Source organism: Boswellia sacra (assembly GCA_013180625.2). Lineage (NCBI taxonomy): Eukaryota > Viridiplantae > Streptophyta > Magnoliopsida > Sapindales > Burseraceae > Boswellia > Boswellia sacra. Next base: position 298,664 of record SNVD02006000.1, read on the forward strand.
TTTTGGTAGCTGTATCATCGTTGCTTGATTAATTTTTGCATAATTGGATGTTCATTTGCATGGTTAATCATGATGATTTATACTTTAGTCCCTTCTTTCATTCTTATTCGTGTGCATAACTTCATGTTGTCAACTGTAGTAAGAATTTTCTCACGGAAATGATATGTTCATTTCTAGTAACATCTTATTTGGCCATTTTGTTCCAAATCATTCTGCAGATCACAGGAGAGATTGATGCAGTTAGGAAAGCACTTCAGTCTGTTTCTCAAAAACTTTTGGTGAATTCACCTCGGGATCATGAATCTTTCCCTGCTGACCATACTGGGTCTTCACAGCCTCCACCAAACCAGTCTTTTAGCTCCCATGGAGCATCTCATCTTGCTGGTCGTCAGGATGTTGCTGATTTTCATTCAGCTATTCCCTCTATGATTCCAAAATTTCATGAAAGTGGTATCCCTGGCCGAATGAAGCCTTCTCAGGAGAATCTAACATTCCGCATACTGTGTCATGATGAGAGAGTAGGAGGTGTCATTGGGAAGGGAGGTTCAATCATAAAGACACTGCAGCAAGAGACAGGCTGTGACATTAAAGTTCTGGAGGCTGTTCCTGATACAGAAGATCGCATCATTGTTGTGTCTGGCCCAGCAGTAAGTTTTAACTCTTTTGACTTGTTTTCATATAATATAAGTTCTGGGGCTTTAGTCCTCTATTACACTGTCATTTAAGTTGTTATGTTTGGCCAAATTTTGACCATTCTGACATGTAAACCAGTGCAGCACCCAGCTGATAGGATATCAGCTCCACAAGATGCAGTTCTTCGTGTGCAAACCAGGATAGTAAGGGCTATTCCTGATAGCAGGGACCAGGTCATGGCAAGGCTTCTTGTATCCTCTAATCAAATTGGTTGCCTTCTTGGCAAAGGGGGTGCCATCATAGCTGAGATGAGGAAATTATCTGGGGCTTATATTCGTATACTGGGAAAGGATCTGATTCCTAAGTGTGCATCACAAAATGAAGAAGTTGTTCAGGTGTGTTTTCTCTTTGAGCTGTGAAGGTTAAAATTTTTACCTTGTTTTCAAAATAAGAGGTATCATTTACTTGAATCAGGAGTAGATTCTACCTTCTTAATGTATTCCAGTTTTTGTTAAATATTCCTGATTTATTACAAGTTTATCTTTCAGATACTTAACTTGCTCAAGTTGTTTGTTGATTATTTGGTGTCTATGTGGATAGATAAATGGAGAATTTGAAGCAGTTCAAGAGGCTCTTTTGCAGATAACCACTAGGTTGCAGAATCATTTTCTCCGTGATGCATTCCCTTCAATCAACCATCCTCTAAATCCTGCCTTTCTGGATCAAGTACCTCCATTTCCTTCATATGGAGGGAGGAGGGAGCTGTCACCTCCAGGGATGTATTCTAATTTTGGCCCATCATTTCACAAGTTTGATTTTATTGGGGGCCCACCTCCACATGGTGGTTTTCGTCCCCATGATGATCATTCACTTTTTACTCATCATATCCGTAGACCAGGCATGGCCCCCCATTTACCTGAAAGAAAACCGTGGGGTGCTCAGGTACTGAATTTTTTTGGTACTCCTGCATTATCTTTAGTGGTTGTATGATAGGAGTCTGTACACTTCACACACACTCACAGAGAATTTAGCTATGTTTTAAGAATGAATTTGGGTTGAAGACAGTAAACAAAGCTGAATTGAGAGAGAAATTTTAGAGGTTTATTGACTGTTTGGCAGGAAGTTCGAGAGTCCTGCCAGCTCTCCCAAGAAACTGAATTCTTCACAATACTCAAAAACATGCTTCCCTCACTCTCCTTCTCTCTCTATATATCTATTCTCTAACTAACTCTCCAGCTGTAACTAACTCCTCCCAATAAAAAAACATAACAGAAATAAAAGGATATAACAATACTTCTTCTAACTAACTCAATTTCACAATTCTGCCCTCTGCCTTTGTGAAGTCTAGAATTAGTAACTGGTCGAGGTCTATCATTACCCCCCCGCCCAACTTTCACCTTGTCCTCAAGGTGAAGATTAAGAAATTGATAGCATCAGTTTGCACTCTTCTTTGCTGCTTCAGCAGCCTCTGCCTCTTTAGCCTTAAGTTCAGTTTTCTGCCCTTCTTTCCCCACTTCTCCTTTCACAAATTCTTGTAACTCCTCATCAATTTCAGTCCCGTCATCATCCAAAATGATATCTACAATCTTAAGCATCTCATCCAATCTCCCAACTTCACTCAAAGCCTTCATCATAAACTTCCCATTCTTAAACAATGCATCCAACATCGAATCATACGCCACTGCACTCATTTTCATACTGTGGTTTTCCCTCACAGCCTCATCATAACACTCCATAGCCTCATTCTCCATACCGTTCATGAAATAACCCTTCATGTCGTCTTGTGCCTCCTTTAAATTCTGTTTAAATTCATCCAGTATAGCCTTCTGTTCCGCCATCAACTTCTCCATCATGGGAACAGTTGTAAAGTTATTTCCAAAGGAGACCAATGGTGGTGGTGTAGGGACTTTAGTAGCAACTGCCTTGGACAATTCAAGATCAACCATTAACTCCTCGGCATAGTCATCTAAATCAATATTTCCATGACTGCGAGCATAGTTTCTCAAAGCCTCCAAATCCTCAGCTCTCAATCCAGTATCTACATAACCATTTATCATTAATTGCCACAAATCCATATTCCTATCCGGCATGTGATCCAACACCCTCCGAGCTTCGGTCATGCTGTCACACTTCTTATACATTTCAGTCACTTTATTCCATGCCAAATCTGTTCCAACAAGGTCCAGGGGCAGAAAATCTTCCACTATTCGAACTCCCTGCAACATTAGGACCAGCCCCCTGCCAATTCCCTCTCCCTTGATTGGTTTTCCAGTACCAAGCAACACTCCATAGTTCCCAGCACTGTCTATTGGTATACCAATTTTTTTCACCAGAGTTTTTGATACAAAGTTATGGGTAGCTCCATGATCAATCAACACAATCACTTTTTCCCCTCCGACCATGCCTCTCAATTTAATGGTTCTATGTGATGTTAATCCAAATACAGAATTCATTGAGAGCTCTACAATTTCAGGATTAGAGCTGTTACCTTCAGTAGCCTCCAAGACTTCATTACCTTCCTCCAGTTGGCCTTCGATCTCCTCTTGGACCACCATGACATGCAGTTCCTTGAACTTGCAGCAGTGTCCTGGAGAAAACTTCTCATCGCAGCGATAACACAAACATTTTTCCCTTTTGGTTTGCAGTTCTGAATCCGTCAAGCGCCGGAACTGAGTCTCAGATCGACCTGCAGTGTTCTTCTCTGGTGCCAGAGTTGGTCGAATTGCTGAAGAGTTGATTTTCCTCAGCATGGAATAACTGGAATAAGTTCCTCTCTTCTCGGGGGGTAAGAAACCAGATTTGCAAAACTTGAGGGCCTGATTTTTAGTTTCTAATTTCTGGGCCATGTACATTATCCGATCCAGCCCATTAGGTTTGAAAGCCTTCAATTCGGCCCGCGACTCTGGTTTCAAGCCATTGATAAACTGGCCTTCAAGAATCTCTTCCGGTGTGACTAGGGGCGACGTCGCCATCGCCTCAAATTGCCGGCTAAACTCCCTCACCGATCCAACCTGCTTCAACACCAGGAACTTCTCGAAGTTCGTACCCTCCTGATTCGACCGGAACCGATCTAGCAGCATCGCCTTCAGCTCCTCCCAGTGACGCATCGGTCTGCGTCGATCCTCCCGCTGGAACCAGGCTAAGGCTTCGCCGTTAAAACTCACCGTGGCAGCCTTGATCTTCTCCGACTTCGACAGCCGGTTCAGAGAGAAGTATCGCTCTGCCCTAGAAATCCATTCGCCTGGATCGCTGCCGTCAAACACCGGCATCTCCAACCTTCGAGCCCTGACTTCGCCGCGCCTCTTGGAGCCCCGATGGATCTTGCCTCCGTCGCGGCCGCCTGGGTTGCTCCTGTTTGAGTTCTCGTGGGGATTGGTGGCGGTATTTGACGACTCCCCTGGTTTTGTCGCGACACGATCCAGCTTCTGCAAGATCGCTGCTGTATCGCCCTCGTTAATCTTCGCCAACCTCTCCAGACACTCCAGTATGGCCGCCACCTTCTGCTCCAGGAATGGAATCTTGGACAGTCCTTCTTTAACCACTCCGATATTTTCTTGGAATCGGGTAAGTCTTTCATCTAACGCCTCCATTCTTGCTTCCGTTATCTTAGCCATTTCAAGATCTTACTGCTCTGATACCAATTTGATAGGAGTCTGTACACTTCACACACACTCACAGAGAATTTAGCTATGTTTTAAGAATGAATTTGGGTTGAAGACAGTAAACAAAGCTGAATTGAGAGAGAAATTTTAGAGGTTTATTGACTGTTTGGCAGGAATTTCGAGAGTCCTGCCAGCTCTCCCAAGAAACTGAATTCTTCACAATACTCAAAAACATGCTTCCCTCACTCTCCTTCTCTCTCTATATATCTATTCTCTAACTAACTCTCCAGCTGTAACTAACTCCTCCCAATAAAAAAACATAACAGAAATAAAAGGATATAACAATACTTCTTCTAACTAACTCAATTTCACAATTCTGCCCTCTGCCTTTGTGAAGTCTAGAATTAGTAACTGGTCGAGGTCTATCATTGTATGTTGGGAGGTGTACTATTACTTGACATAGGAGAAGTAAACTACCATTTATAATTGTAGCATAGATTCTAAAGAAGCAAAATATGCAAACCCTTATTGAAGCTACAAAGTCACTATGTGTTTCCTTAACTTGTTTGCAGGAATATACTGAAGGTGGTGGCTCTATGGGTTTGCCAGATTTTGCAGGACCCCCTCACAGAAGACTTTCGGGTTTTGGAGGGTATTGCATTTTAAGTTTTTGTATTAGCTCCATTGGATTTTCAATAATTGGTGGCATACTTCTGAGGTCTTTTATTATTATTTTTATGTACATGTAGAGGAAGCCAACCAGCTATTATAACAAGCACTACAGTTGAAGTTGTTGTTCCTCGTTCTCTTGTTCCCATAATTCAAGGAGAAGATGGTGCATGTCTCAAACAAATTCGTCAGGTACATTTTTGCCATCTGTCTGATTTTGCAGGGACAACTGAGCTCATCTGTTCCCTCTGTCTGAAGAAACTCAAAAGTAGAGAATAATAACTTGGTTAAAGACCTATAATCAACTATTTGGGAGCACACCTTTTTCATTCTTTTTGATGGTATACCTTAGTTCTTGGAAGTCCTGAACAGTTTGGTTTCATGTATGAGTATGGCTTATCTTGATATAGATTATGGGTGTAAGAGGAGCTTCCTTTGGACAAAAGGATTACTGCCTAAGATGACAATCTCATGGCGATTGAAAACGAATCAAACAGATGCCTGTATTTCTCAATCTTTCTAACTTGGTCCTGTAGAAACAAGGTCGAAAAGATTGAGAAAAATCAGTCACAACAACTGATGAAGCATTCCTCAAATAGTTAAAGGATTAGTCGCTCTTTTTTGAAATGGAATTTATGCTGTTTTGCCCTGATATAGTTTTGCTCTTGCTCTTGAGAATCGGTTTTTTTTTATTAATATTCTGGACAAAGCTTGACCATAATTTTGATTGATCCCATTCTTATTAGAAGTATTGCGTCTTTAGTTAATTTCTTTATATAGTAACTGCATATGATAAATGCCTTTCGCAAATCAAATTCACAATTCCAAATGACTGGCATTGTTTCAGATTTCGGATGCAAAAATCATAATTACTGAGCCCAAGCCTGGAGCATCTGAAACTGTGATTATCATATCTGGGACACCTGAACAAACGCATGCTGCACAGAGTCTGATTCAGGCATTTGTAATGAGTGAGACAGAATCTACTTGAACAATGAGGTATTTTTTTTTTCTTAAATTTTTTTATTCAGCCATCATGATGGAGTGTATCAATTCATTTGATTAGTGTACATTTTCCACTTTCTGAAAGTTAAAACATTGTTTATTCTTCATTTTTATTATTTGATAATAGCTTCTTGGAATTAATATAATATGGTGCTTGGTATGTGCTGCTGAATTTAATACCTCAGCTGAAGATCGTGGAGAATGGAGATTGCGGGAAGTTTTTGTTTATAGTTTCCTGAGTATGGGGAAATATACTTGAATAGGGACAGCTTTTTGCTTCTACGGATTCATTAGTCCCATTACAGAAAGTAGTCCTCTCATCTCCCTAGAAGAATGATCAAATTATTACATTTGGTTCCCAGAAAAGTGAAGAAAGAAAAGGACTAACATACATATTTGGACTTCTAATCAACAGAAAGGGAAATTTTGTAACTCATGCTGACTTGTCACTTTTGTGTGAGTTCATGTGCTTCTATGAACTGTTTTAGTACATTTGGATGATCTTACTATGTTACTTGCTAATTTGAAAATGAAAATCTCCAGCAATTATTTATTTATTCAAGTGACTCCCTTAGAAAGCACCTCAATTCTCTCAAATATATTTGCATCTATCTACTAGCTAGTATATGCATGATTTTTCCCTTTTCCAACACAACTCTAATAATGATGGTGGACATATTCCAAAGGACAATAAACTAATGACTCAAGTGAAACATCTTATTCTTGGTCCTCTATGGTATCAGTATAATTCTGTTTAACATACAAAAATTGCATTTTTCTTTTAAGGTTTCAAATGTTGATCGAATTTTTGGAATGAAACACTCATACAAGTAAATGTAGTCCTGTTACAGAAATCCCTTTCTCAAATGAGATCAAGGATCTAAGCTAGTGAAAGAAGGTATAATGTATTTACTTGTTAATTACTTAGTAAAAGACGGAACTTACCACAAATTGATCAAAGGATGCATTGTTTTGTTCCTTGACATTAGCTCCTGGGGTTGATAATTTTTGAGGTTTCGAAGAGTAGACTCAGAGGATTTGATTATTTTGTTTGGATTTAATCCGCATATCGATTAGGTGTTGTATAGGTGTTTGTTACATATTTCTTTGATTCAACTGTGACTGAGTTTTATAAATATTTCCTTACTGAGTTACTGTTGGTGTTTGTTTTCTTTTTATTAGCATTTTGTAATGAATTCTCCTCATTGTGAAACACTTGTAGATTTGTAGCTAGCAACAATTAATACATTTAAGCTGTAATCAGAATTGCAGGCTGGCTTCATCCGTCTTTTGCTGTCGTAAAACACTAAGAGCAATATAAGTTTATAGCTTGCGGCTAATCTAGTGAACACTCAGAAAGTTTGTGTGATTCTGGTACTGATGCAGGTCCCTGCTATTTTTAGTAATGTTATTCATAAACATGATTAAGTGATCTGTTGATCGACATGATGATAAGTTGTAACTGTAACTTGACTGTTTGCCAACTGAACGATAATGCTTGTTAAATTGCACTGTTCTTTCGGCTCGTAGGAGATGTATTTTCACTTTGAGAATTTAAATGATAACCAGTGAACATCAATCAGAAAGGTTACTTCCATTGGGCGTTAGGCTTTTCCGTCAGCTACAACGTAGATGCAGCAAAGCTCGAGTCCTCATGGCTTTGCTTCAACAGGAAATTTAAGAAAATCAATTACAAAACCGAACAATTATTTATGTATTAATATTTTGACATTGATAAGACAATATTATTGGATTGTTACTAATTGTTAGATCAATGCACATATTATTAATATGATGTACGTTGATCAAACCATTGATATCAATCCATTAATGTTATGAATATTCATATCAAAACATTTTGCTTAAAACTATTGCAAATCCCTCACAAGTCACAGCAAGATTTCTTAAAGGGATAACGTTACTGCTGAGCATGGAAGGGCTTGTAGGTCTTGACACTTTGGATTAGACCTTGGACGGATCCTGCAAGCGCCACAAGCGACACTATTAAACAGACCCAAGTGAGTATTTTGAGCCACATCCAGGTCAAGGAAAATTTTTGCATTTTTGACCGTGCAATGTACATCTCAATTGGAAAGTAAACCGTCAATGGCCAAAACGATGCTGCCCCAATAAGTCCAACGAAATCACTGAAGAATGGGAATATCATGGCTATCACTGCCGTCACAATAACGTATAGTGTTCTCCACACCAACCTGAACATGTTCACATAATATACACCGAAGCATGGAATCGTAACTCCATGTTCAGCTGTTATGAACTTGCTTTCTGGCCAGCGTTTGTGACACCATTTCTCCACGAACCCGAATATGGGCTGGCAGAATACCTGCGTTTGCGTGTTAATCATGTTAGTATTACAATTACACATCACAATACAAATTCTGCCAAGAATTATGTGTGGGCTTACCTGATAGGCGCCAATTAGATGTACTGCTATGCACACATTTGCAAAGTCAATTAACCAGAAAGGCTCGTAGAACCCAAACCCGGTGAGGAAATTTTCAGGTGCTTGATTTCCAAATGCTAAATAACCAAGACAACCACACAGTACGTAGAATAAGGTAGTGGTTGAGACACCAACAGCAGTTGCCCTCTTCATGGATTTGTTCTCCGGTGGACTCGATTTCAGTGTGTCCTGAAACCCATTTGAGCCATCAAAATGATATACCTCATTTCCTTAATTAACATATTACATATCCATGCTCGAAAGCAAGGCCAAACTTTCTCATTTGACGTTGTTACCATATGGTGTGGTAATTTTATTTACCTTAGAATTAGAATCAGATTTATACAGGTTAAAGGCTAGATTTTTTATGTCGTTTATGGAGAAGGACCCACGTGCGTAACCATTCTTTTCCTTCTAATAAAGTGGTTCTTAAATCTTAATTAGATTTTACTAGATAAGAAATTACGATGCGACAATCTTCTACTACCAGTTGTATGATCACAGATACATACACACAGAAAGGTATGGTGGATGGAGAGAGAGGAACAGTAAAGTGGCTTTTCAGCTGACTCTGAAAGAAAAGGCCAACACAGTCAGTGGACCAAAATCCGTTGACGGTGGTCCTGGTCCACCTAAAGTGTGGTCCATAGGAATCTTTGTAGACGATCTCTAACACTTACGACTGATCACACAAACAAAACTAGTAGAAACAGACACACGGTTCCTTAATCGCAAAAAGTCTACGTATTTTACACTTCTTTAGACCTCCTCGTGACACCTGGGCCTCCACTGATCGGGATTAAAAGTTCAATTTCGATTGCACAACTTGCTCATACTACGAGGTAATTCAGGACCGCCACCGAAAGCTCAACACGTTTTCTTCAAGATTCAACATTAATAATATGCTTTCAATTAACTTAATCAATTAGCTAAAGAGTTTTTGTTACTTTTGTATTGCTAAAATATTATACCATCTTCAAACAAGAGTATATATTTATACACTTAAATAAAAGCATAACATGACATACAATTCGGATGAAATATCAGCATGCCGTGTCGGCATTCAATAAGGCACGCATTTCAAGTTTCATGCATGTATCACATGATTGTGTTTCGATTTGTTTGTATCAGACAAAATTAACCCGTCATGCATGCATTAGTTTATGTAACCATATGGGAATAGATAAGAATGATACACTAACAAAAACATGTGAAGAAAGAGTTAGGCTCCAGCTTGCCTGAATTTCAACGAGCACGGTAGAGTAAGCATAAGCAAAAGCAATATCCCCAATTGCCCGGAAAGCTCTCCACACTTTCTCTGATGCCGTCACGTCCAACCCAACTTCGGCACCCGTTAAGGTTGTCTTTGGATGCTGACCGCCTTCATTAATTTTCACAAAAGAACCGTCTCATTAGATTTAAATCCGGCAAAACAAATTAAGGAAATTAAATATGTTAAATTGTTTCATTTAATTTACCAGCAACTTTGGCTATGGAAAGCCCGAGACCGATAGAGGAATAAGCAAAAGACATAATTGCTGCGAGAATTGAGAGCCATGACAGCTTGTGAAAGTTTTGTATTTGGCTAAGAACAATCTGAATGCAGGCAAAGATGATCATGAAGGGATTGTTTGATGTATAGCACTTCACATGATGTCCATGTTTGTGAAAGCAGTTTGACCTTTTAACGGCCCTGATAAAGAGGCATGGAAACAAACAATTTTATGCATAAAAATTAAGCAGAAGAGAGAACAATTTACTAAGCAATAAATTATTCTCTGCCCTGAAAGTGGCAAAAGTTTCAATCAGTCATGTATGTATCTCTTGTTGACTACTTACACCATACTGATGGATGCAGTAATGGTATATCCAACTGTAATTCCAACGAGATTTCCATACTGAGCCAATCCACACAGCTGAACTTTCCTGCCACCTAAAAGAGATGACAAAAAAAATGCCAAGCTTTTAATGCCAAAAAGAGTCCAAATTTTGAGCGAAAAGATTGAAATATGCATACCGCAAAAGTGTTTCCTTGTATTAAAATGATGACTTTATTTGAAATTCTATTCTTTCTCAGCATGTTAGTCAAAAACGAAATTTGAAAAAATTTAAAGAAAACCGACCTAAGTTCGCTCTCACAACATCCATGTAAGTATAGTTTCGCTTTCCGGTAACAGGATCAGGCGATCTGTAACAATCGGCGAGCAATGAGGAGGTGAAATATGTGATGAACGAGAAAGCCATGAGCACAGCTGGTCCAGCTGCCCAACCTAACTGCGCTATTGCCCATGCCAACGTTAGCACTCCAGAACCAATCACAGCAGTGATGATATGGGCACTTGCGGTTACCCAAGTCCCTTCAAATAAAAAACAAACTCAAACATATATATGAGAGTCTAGCTGTGTGATAAATTAAAGAACAATCAAGAGCATATTCTTGAGAGGAAATTAAAAACAATAATGATAATATTACCAGTTCTCTTTTCTCGACCATCATCATCAACAAAGTTTTTGCTGATGTTCCCGTTCTCATAGGCTTCGGGGTCTTGTTGCTCGATATACATATTGTTCTTTTGCATCTCCCTAGCCATCTCTCAGTTCCCAGTTGTTTGAAAATAAAGAAAGATATGAGTATTAATTGCTACAGGGAAGAAAAGAGAGGACAAATGTTAATAAGGAAGGTCAGAATTATATTGCCAATATATCAGATAAATGAGGAGTGATGAAATACGAATACTCACTAAAGTCAATGCAATTCTTGCCGGGTAGGGTGGGAACGAAAGGAGCCGTTTCTCGACTCTATATAATTGACAATTCAATAGAGACTAATTTTATATAAAATCAAGCACTCTACCTATATATGCTCTCAAGAGCTCTAGTAATTATGGCTATATAAGAGTCGAGCTTGTTGGAGATGAATTTTATATAACAGTTTCCGCACCTTTCATGGTTTATAGAAGAGTACAAACACTTCTTGGTCCCCACACATTGTATGGTCCATCCATGGTTGAGAAATTCTTTTACACCGTAACCATCGATTGTGTGTATTTGGAAAGTTTTAGCGAAGAAATTTGAAGTCTAATATTTGACTGCCTACTCTCTCGCAAAATGCTTTTGCAAAGCGTCGGTTCCTTTTCCTTTAGACTTTGAAAACAACACGAAATTGAAATCATTTTTATCACCTCCTCCAATGAGCTTGTGATGTAAGTTTAATGATGCTGGGATGACTTCAAGGTGAGCGCCTGCCTCTTTTTATTTTTTATTTTTTAAAAATCTTTTATCACCGATAACAATCCGGCAATATTTAACCGATAGGGTCATGATCAATCTTCGAAGCTTCAAAGAACTTGCACAGGAAGAGTTGCTTTTTTGATCAATAATAATCAAAATTCTCCAAAGCATCCGTAACTCTATTTGCTTCCTCCATGTGTCCATCTATCTTCAAAGTTTAATCTTTTCCTGAAACAGAGCCTTCAAACTGAGAATATTAGGCTGCTTTGGCAGGATCCCATTCTTCCTGGAAGAGCTTCAAATCCATTTAACCGAGTCTTGATGGCCAAGTTTAATTTTTGCAGCAAGCCTATTCCCATATTCCCATCGTGCAAAAAACCGTCTCTATTCTCCGTATCCTTTTAATTAACATTCAGAAGTACAAGTCCCTGATATGGTCTGCTAGCTCTTCTGGTCGTTTTAATTCAATGCCAGTTGTTGCCTCGTTCCTTCTGTGTGAGTTTATTAATATTTACATCACACAATTGGCACTCACTTGTCTAACAGCTGTTCTTGCGTTACATCAAGCACAGGACTAAACCAATTTATGCGAATGCGACTAGGCAATCGAGAAAATGGTCCATTCTTTCATCGTTTATAGTTCATAGTGGCCCAAATTATTCAACCAACTGGTTATGCACGCCATTAACATTAAAGTCCACTTTCAGTAGCCCAAGATATTTAATTTGGTCAAATTTTCTTCTTAGTTTATTATTTTAAAATAGCAAACCAGCCTTTGAGAGTGAGATAAGTCAAGAGACTAATGTTGTCAAAGTGTTAACGTATGAAGCTGGCTTTTTCTTAATTCTGATAAATATATATGATAGAAAATATTGTTTGAAACGTTTGTCTCACAGTCTTTTCTAAATTTGTGGTTGTTGTAATTACTCTAATTAATCATAATATGATTACAACAATTTAAAGAAAACGTTGTTTTTATATACTATATTTATATCATCAATCAACACAAGAAAATAAAAGAATGAGGGGTGCTCTTAGCTGGAGTCAGAGCAGTCTGCTCTCTCCTTGCGTAGACGTATAATCGACCCTTGTCTTGTCTTCTAGCCCTAATTTTAATAAAAACAAAACTACTAATTACAAGAAAGATGATCTCATGTAAAAAAATTAACTTAATTACGTTTGCATCAATCAACAAGAGAGATATAATATATTAAATATGATCCTGATTCAAAAGTTTACGCATAGAATTGATATAATTGATATCTTGAATTAGGTTTTTTATATACCCTGATCCGGTAATAGTATCAATCAATGGCTAATACATTCTTGAATCAGAGAACCCAAAAGTTGGAAAATTTTGAAAAATTAATAAAAACAAATGTTACGTCTCTGTCAAGATTCTGGCATTATGGCATTTCTCTTGAACTAATCCGCTTATCAGTATCATATTCTGACGATGATGGTTCGTTTTGCCAAACTAGCTAGTTCTATTATTCTGGATAATCCAAAACCGAAAATGACAGCATCTTCTCATCAAGTCCTTGTACACAGTTTCTAAATAATTACTTCAGTCTTCACATTGAAGCACTATTTTATTTTTTGGATAAAAGTTATCGTACCATCCACGTAAAGGGTATCTCTACAGTTGCATGTAATTTTCTTCTCTCAACTGGTGGCAGCCGCGTCCTTGAGCATATGTTTATTTCATTTTCTGATCGAACTCGGTTCTTTTTCCAACTCCGTCAGTGGCTGGGATGAGTCAACAATAATAGACCTCTCACTTCTCCAGATCCCCGGCCGCCTTTGACATACGCAAGACCTTTCTCGAACAAATGCACACTTGTCGATTTGTATCTTAATTTCAATGTCTTTTCATGCAACTAAAGGATGTCCTTCTTTGGAATTTCTGATCCAAGATCAATATCGGCCGTTTCTTTTGAAATCTGCTACGTTCATATTATTTGATATCCTGAAACATTTTGACTGTTTATGTGTCATCATATCATATGCCCATTAACACGACTCAAAGTCCTTTAATTAATAAACAAATCTTTTTCCTGCTTTTTGTGTTATCTTCAGACTAGTAGTTACATTAGGTGTCGAGGTGCATCAGCCTTGATCCAATTTTTAATTACTAGTCTTCTATCTGCCGTTTGACTTCATTTATAGCTTTACCAGATTAATTTATATGCAATTATGACACGTGCAGTGGCATATATACATATGCCAAAAACAAGACAGATTATACAAAGTGTTAACTCGATCAATTTTGATCCCACGACAAAGTCTTTAATCTGAGAGAGATCAAGCTAAATTATTATATGTAAGTATGACAAGACAGAGATCAAGTAAAATTGTTACATACAAGTATGACAAGATATATCTTTCCAGTGGAGCGAGCATACGTATCAAGCGGTCACTTGCTCTACAGAGAGCATATCTTTTTGTTTTGGCTCAATAGGGATGCCAAACCAAGCTCTCTTAGAAATATTATCAGCTCAGCTGCACCTGTACCATACGCCACAGCTTCTGATCTAATAAACTATTAGCATCTGTATACAAATACTATGTAGTAAGATGTGTGATCTTTTAAATACAAAAAATTAAAGAAAAAAAATATTCAGACTCTTACACAAATAACGTTCATATATATATATATATATATATTTTTTTTTTTTTCTCTTGAGATACCTGTATAAGGTTTTGACAGTAAAATAACTAATTTAATTTGAATATATATGATTTTGTAGCAGCTCCAGGATTTGATGATCTACAGCATATTCTCTATATCTGATTCTTCAGTACCTCAGTACCTGTAAGATCTCAAACAACTTGCGAGCACGATGCATGGTTGAGCAGCCTTGTCCTTTGGAATTCGTGAGAAATTAAAATTAATTTATTGAATATTATGTATGATCTTAAGGAATCAACACCGTTAGCTTGGCCATCTAGATCTATCCCTCTCCATCACTCCTTTTGTAACGCATGCATCGCCATCTCCACACATTTTTCACACGTACTTGTCTTCAAAGTGATATGGTGTTAATGCATGTGTCCTTGTCACCTAACCACCAGAAAATGCATAATCATGTTCATTTGCAACAATTGATTATGCACAGAACACAAGTGGTACTATAAAATTTAACTATTGGCAGCTCTTTAATGGCAGATATTGGACACATCTTGGTCCTTATCGACAATACATATAGACACAAGGACGAGAATGCTGAAGCCTACGCAATGAAGTGAAAGCAAGATAAGTGCTGAGCAATTAGATGTCAAACAAAATTAAATGAAAAAGCAGAGGCCGCCATGTTCGAGTCGGTCGATGAGGCCCCACGACGAATCGTATTTTAATGAAAATGAAATCAATAATACTCAGTTTTTTGTTTCCTTGAAGAGACAAGAGAATGGGGTCCCTTGAAGTACTGCTATGTTCCATTCTTGGATTGTGACTGCAACATCTGCGGTCACGAGTTAACCTCGAGCCTCAACCCAGACGCGTCCTCATCTATCGTCTGGACAAACCACTCATACATATATATATATATATATATATATATATATATACATATATATATATATATATATATATATATATATATATATATATATGCTGCTCTTGCTGTAATTATAAAATTCAATCTTTCAAGGGACCACATTTTTGGACTGACATGTTTCATTTCTCTATTATTGCTTGCATTCACACCAGCTGCTTTATGTCAACCCTAAATGCCGATGGCCAATCTAATCCCCATAATACAGAAAATCGTAAGGGGGCGTTTGGTATGGGTGTTTAATTTCATAGGAATAGGATTCACATTTCTGAAAAAATGAAAAACATGGGAATGTGATTCCTGAAAAAGAAACATTACTGTGTTTGATTGTCTATGAGAATCTTATTCCTGATTCCCATGGGAATCAGATTACTGTGTTTGGTTACACACAGGATTGTAATAGGCTTGATCAAAAAATGAGTAGAAATAAAATTTTTGCAATATGTAAAAGTTTTTTTTTCATGTTCTAGTATGCAATAAAAAAATAAAAAAATTATGAGAATAATAATTTTGAATATTTTAAAATTAAATATAAATGACTAATTTTTGTAAAATAATTTTAAATTTATTATAAAATATTTTTAATAAATCTCTATAAGCTATATTAATTTTATAAAGGTCACACAAAAACGTGTTTAAAAAAATCAGTTTTAAATTTAAAAAAAAAATATATTTAACATGTAGACTAGTATTTACACTCTGTTGTACATTTACATCCAAAAAAGTTGTATATTTCATAGCAAATGTTTGCATTGTCAAGCTTCAAACAAACTGCAAAAAATGAAACAAATTGCAAGCCCACAACAGATCTTTGATTATAAAGAAATACTAGAAAGATGTTACAAATTTCAAAAAAGTGTAACAAAAGTTCCAAAACAAGGCATCATGATTCAATTTCCAAAGGAAGGTGATTAAAGTTCCATTCTAATACAAGAAATATGTCAAAAGTTATTATCAAAGTTTCTAACTTTCAAAAAAGAATGTAGCCAAAAGTTTCTAAAGTCATCACCTACAAAAATAGCTAAAATGCCATCAATATCAAAGTTTGCCAAAATACCACAAAAGTTTCATTTAAAGCATCTCATCCCAATAGTCCAAGAAGAAAATCAAGCTTGATCATCCAACGTAAAGAAATAATCTATATTAGCTTGATTTTGGACAAGAAGTTGTCCAACTTTAACTCGTTGTACGGTCGTTAGCCTATCAACTTTCTTGAGTTAATCAGAGAGTTTCATCCTCCTAGCAGCCCCATCAGCTTCAAATTGAAAAGCATCATCAATTCTTTTAATATTCTCACTTGCAGCTGCTTGTATTTGACGAAATTTTTCTACTGTGTTATTCAACATATCTACCAACGGATCTCCATTTCTAGATCTTTTCCTAGTTTTTTTACCTGTCTGTGATGAACCTAATGGAGTACTTGTGTGACTCATGCTCGTTGTACCCATAAGCTCATCAATTGGGATGAACGGTTCAGACTCAAGATGTTGATGCATCTCATCCTCTTTGTCAATCTCTTCAACTGTTTCAGAAAACCCCATTGCGCCTTGTCCAGTCGCACGATCCTTCCCAAACACAGTTCCCAAATCATCAAAATGAGGAAAAGCCTTGTTCCTTAAGCCTTTTGCATTTAGATGACTCTGTGTAATTGTTAAGTACCATAAAACAATCATTAGTCAAGAATAAATGAAACAAAATGCTTTAAATATGTTACAAGTTGAAGACAAGTGAAAAATTAGAGAAATCATTACCTTAATCCAATCATCAGACACACTTTTTTCTGCCACCACACACTTGAGATCATCATTCCAACCAAAACCACTTGCAGCAGGCCTCCAGCAAGCTCATGTTGCATACAAATTTTGGGGGTCCCATACCATTATTTAAAGTTGTTAACCCACTTTATACTTAAAAGTGCTTGAGAAGTTAAAAAAGAAAAAGCACTTAAAAAAAGTTTAGTAGGTAAGAATACCGTAAAGTCATTTGTGCAGATTGTATATAATTAAGTTGTTAATGTGGGGTATTTAATTGCTTTAAATTAATTATATTTTAAGAAAGACTTTTAACATCTAAAATGTTTACTGAACAATTAAAGATATAAAAATCTACCATGATGCATAAAACATAATCAATTACTTGTCATTTCTACCATACCTCAGCATTCCAAGAGGCTAAAATTAAATTTAGTTTATTAATTAAAATTTCAGTGCATTCATCTTTGAGATAAATAGATTGTCATATCATTCGAGAAACAAATTGATCAAGGTGTTTATAACTGTTGATTTGTTTGGATAAATATTACAAGTGGGTAACCTAATTAATCAAGTTGAGACAAACTGCAAGTGAACTGAATTGCATGTATATATAAACATTTTCAGCCAACTCCCTCACAGCAGTACTGATGAAATAATTACGAAATCTTTGTTACATATAACAAGGCAGCTATTAATTCTTTTCAGTAATTGAGCAATTCCAATATCCCATCACTAGAAATTGCTTATAATTTTGACAAATTACAAACTAAGGCCAAACAGGACACTCGGCCACTTCCTAGCATGAGTAAAACAAGTTTCCAAAACAAAAAATCTCCACTCTTTGGTTTCATTGACCTAAAACACACAAAACAAACACTCTCAAGTCTGAGTTTGGCAAGAAGCTCTTCGTAGACCCGTAAAGTGGGTGTGAAATTGGGCTGCTGTGAGGCCGAACTAAACAAGTGAAGCGCAAATTGTAGAGAGAGAAATTGGCAGTTGGGACGAAGTGAAATTGGGAGGAAGTTCATGAGAGGAAGTAGAGAGAGAAGGTGAAGATTGAGCTGCTGTGTTGAGGGGTTGTTGGTCATGGTACTGAGTGGTGGCAAAACATGCGGTGGGATTGTGAGAGAAGGAGAGAAGTGGCTGTGGATGAGGAAAAAAGTACCATTTGAGACATCAAGAGAGAGACATTTTTGGCTATTTTAACAAACCCAGAACATGATAGAGAAAAGAAACATTTTTAAAGCTCAAAATTGTATCTGATAGGGGTGAACAAGGTCGTACTCAGCAAGTGAGTGGGTCGAAAGATCTGTAGTACCCAAAGCACTGGAGTGATCCAGAAATAAATATCAGAGTAACAGAGGACTGAAGCAGAGTATATAAGTAGTAAGGGCAGAACAAGCCAAAATCAGATTTCAGGCCATGAGAATAAGGGATTAAATATCAGAGTAAAAAAGGCAATAAACGCAAAGCAAGCCAAAGAAAAGGTAGAAAAATAGAATTTACAGTACCTTATTCAAGCTTCTTCTGCGTCTCTTGGTTATGAATGTGAGAGAGAGAGGGGTTGAGCAATATCTGTAGAGATAGAGGAAAAAGGATCTGTCAAATTATTTCATTTGTAAAAAATAAAGCAGATCGAAGTTGAAACAAGACGAACCTGTAGAGATGGAGCTCGATTTGTGTTGTTGTCGAAGAAGAGGAACGGAGCGATTAGGGATTTTACGTCTCTGCAGAGGAGTAGACTTTCCCAGTAATCTTAAACTCTCGTGTTTGACGGGATTTAGATTACCTCATAAATAAAACGAATAAAACGGGCATTTGAAAACCATACGTTAATAACATGTCAAGGATAAAAAAACTTATTAGTCAAACCAAACACGGGTTCACTTTCACATTTCCATTCCTAAGTAACCAAACCACCGTACCAAACACGCCCTAAGTTTTTTTTACGGATAATGCATGGCTCATGTTTATTTAAAGTTGACTTAGATGATTGATTATGACTAAAGCAAATGAAGCCAATGTTACATAATAGTTCTTACAAAACTTTAATTTTAAACCTCGAATATTATTAATCCAATAAATATTAAACATAGCTTATCAACCCATATGAAAGCAGTTAAAATATTCAGAATTACATAGACAATTTTCCCAACTTTTATAGAGAATTATTGATAAAGAGAAGGGCTTAGTCCACTACAACAAATAACACATTTAGTAGCACTGCATTGTAGCATGTTTTTTTATGATGCTACTAAAAGTTTATTTTTTTTAACATTTAAAAAAAGAATGCTATGATATGTAACTTGAAAAGTAACATTTTATTATTGATAGCTTTCCCATATATATTCATAGCATTTTTTTTGGAAGCTATAAAAACATTTAAATTGGTAGCATTCCTAGAATGCAAATAAAAGATAATAAAATCATAGCATTTGGTAAAAGCTACTGTTAATAACAATATCATTTGTAAAGGCCCTCTTTTTGCTATGTAAAATGGGCGGACTAAAGCCCGCTCAAGTTTTATGTTTGGCTCCTAGAACTTAAGTCAAATTTTATTATGTCTAGCTCCTAAAAATTCCATGTGAGAAAATAAAACAAAGAGAAATAGTGTTTCTAGCACCCTCGAAATAACTTAGGGTGTATTCTTTTTTGAATTGTGTGTTTTCGTTTCCAAAATGATTTGAAAAACGAATTTATATGATTTGAAGAATGAGTTTTAAGTAAAGGATACGAGTTTGAAAATGAATTCGTAAAATGCAAATTTGAAATTGGTTTTAAGAATATATGTTTGAAAATGAATTATTGAGTTGAAATTTTAAAAACAAAAACAAGATATGCGCTTGAAAATGAATCATTGACATTGAATTTTGAAAACAAAAATATAAAATACGTTTGGAAATGAATCTAAAATATTTGTTCTTACAAATTGTATACATAAAAAGATTATTAACAAATAATATTTTAAACTTAATACATGCTCCAATTTCATATATTATTAAGTGAGATAAATATATCATATTATCTATATATGAATTGTTTCAATAAATCTTAGAAAATATTTATCTAATTAGAGCTGTCTAGCATTATTGATCAAAGCGTGCGACACCAGGTTATTCATTGGACAAATGAAACCGGTAGCTGATTTGACTATGTGTTGACAAGTTAATGAGGTACAGTTGCAGTTATAGTCCTGTGTCTTGGGTCTGTCAGGACTGATTTTACATTCACAAAGCCAACTTCTCTCATTCTTCCTCCCAGATCAGTCAGGGAGTACTCGTCTAAAAATGGTTCAGTGCTCTTCATTAATGCAAACAACACTGGAGACAATTCCTACCAAAAAAAAGGCAAAAAACCGAAGTTAATGTTTCTAACCATCCCACTTCCACCATCTGTTTGTTGAGCCCTAGCATCTAATCGCATTGATTTCCAAAACTATTGGCAATTTACAATGAAATCAATGCTCTGGTATAATTTTCTATCAACATCAGTGGGACCTCGCAATTAGATTTAAGTTTGCCAAGAAAAACTACAACCAAATTGTGAGTTGAATGTCAGCACCATAGCTGAAGGATCTTTGATTTTGGCTGCATCAAAGAAAGAGAAAAAACAATGGGTCATTAAAATTTAAAAAAAAAATTATATGACTAAAAACAAAGTCATGATAATTTACCGCGATATCATTCAAAGCAATTGTGCCTCCAGGTCGAAGCAGCCGAATCGCTTCCCTCAATAAACCAATTATTGCTCTTTCAGGACATTCATGGAGCTGTATCATTTGTTTTAGGAGGGGGTTTATAATCTTAGAAAAGTACTACTGAGCAAAGTAAGAGAACGTGATGCACGATTTCCCATTTATAATAGTATAAAACATGTAAAAGACTAGAAAATGAGCAGAGAGTACACATGGAAGAATGCAAACTTTCTAACATGAAATCAAGGAAGATGAACATGCCCGTTAAACAATTTAGTGTTCTAGCTTACGATCAGTGCTAACATTTGCTGAACTTAAAATACACTTACACTCCACGGCAAAGAAGAAAAATAATAACTTTTTCAGACTGTTTGAGGATTAAATCTCAGTCAGTGGCTGGTAAATCATTGAAAGGCACATTAGTGTTAACAGAAATTTCTGGTCAGGGGATTTCCAAAGGCTAGGACCATCTCCCTGTGAGTGTTTTCGAAAATCTACATACCAAGACACATATATTGAGATATATTTATCAATTGATATGAGTTATCAATTGGTATGAGTTAGACTGGCAGTACAGATTCAATTTGTCTCCTTAATAACACAAGAAAACAGTTTGCATTAACAAGGCACCCAAACACTGTTTGATTTAGCTCTAAACTCAGCAAGTTAGTTCAATAACAAAGAGCCCCTAAATCGAAGTATGGTCCATACTTTGGTCACAATTGTGCCTCCCCATCTACCAAACTTTCAAATGCCAATACTACTAGTGGAACAGATCAGTGGATTAGTAGGATTCTACGTTTTATACAATTAAGACATGAGTAATGATATTTTCACATTGCTTTGAAACATATCTCCAAAACTCCTACAGGATTTAAAGTTGGACAATAACATACCACATAGGAAAGGGAGACAAGGTCAAATGATTTAGAAGGCAAGCCTGTATCTTCCCCATTTGCATGTATCCAGCTGATTGGATTCTTTCTTGGGGCTTTTTTCTTTTCCTGAAATTGGGCTACAGACAGAAAGTAAGGTGACAGATCTAGCCCTTGTAGAAATAGCATTGAGCCAAAAAAAAAAAAGTGAGATATATGAAACCTAAAGACTAAATGAACTTAAGTCATTATAAGTTTTTGTTACACCAATTCAACTAATGTCTAAAATGTTATGTCTATTAAATGATTTCATTTGACAATAGAATTGTTCACTCACGGTGACTTTAGCAGAAGGGAAATTGTCAGCAAGATATCTTGTGCTCCCACCAACAGAGCATCCAATATCTAGAATGTCTCTGATCTCTCCAGAATACTGTTGATGATGTTGCTCAACTGCTTGAAGCCAATTTCCACGCATTACATGAGTTGCTTCATCTACTGAAGAAGCATATGGTACCGCTCGTTTTGTCATCGACAAGTCCGCCGCCTCTGCTTGTGTAGCAGCCTGCCATTTGACATGCAATTTGAAAGTAAAATTGTTTCATTCCCATTATAGTACTTTCAACTGAATATTACACATGCAGATTATGTAATTTCCCTTATTGAAAAGTCTTATCTCAGTTAATCAATCACCACAGACACAGTTTCAGCATAAGCACTAATACTAAGTCAGTTCAAAAACTCAGCAAGGTGGTTCACAAGAGGTACTGAGCTATAGACACAATTACTTCAGCAGCATAAATTTTGACTATTATGATGTCCAAATGGGAACTTATACTAGATAGGAAAACGTGCAGGATTTCAAACATTACCAGCGCAAATACATTGACAACATTATAGTGTAAGCAACCATAAGATGAAGATTCAGTACTTACCAGCCATGAAAGGTTGCCTTCGTCATATGCATGAAAGGGATTTAGATAATTTGTTCAAAGTAAGATTGTAATTAACAAATTAGAATGAGAAGATTTACATGATAACACAGATAGAAGCAAACAGTGAGAGGGAAAAGAGGAGGGGAAAAAAAAGAGGCAGCATGTTTGAATAAAAAAGAAAACTAGAAAAACAAATCGTTGTTTAGTTCTTTACACATTTATCTGTAGTTCTAAAGGCATTACAGACAACAATCCGTATTTTGCATAGACAAAAGGAATGTACTTTAGTCTCAAACAGAAAAGGGTAAGTTGTTAATGGCTAGATAATAACAAAACAAATGTTTGGACCATGTAAACCCCGAAAAATTGAAGTTATGTTGCAAACTTTAATTAATCACCAACAACTTCATATCTAGTTAGCTACATAGGATCTCATAGCTGAAAGCATGATAAATACACCTATTGCAGTAACACATAACGTTGTCAAAGAGAATCCACTGTTGATCTTATGTGAAATAATATTGCTAATTAACTTTTGCCCGTTAGAAATGAGAGTTGAAGAAATGGAATGAACATACATCAAGCAGAAAACAAACAAATAGGAATTAAAGAGACTAATAGAATTACAATCTGGGTACACAATGGAGGCGTTCGGAATGCTTTCCATCTCCTTATAAACCTCTGAGTCCAGAATTTCCTCCGTCATTTCCCGCCATGGAATGTTATTCTTTTCAGCTGTGCTGTTCCACCCACAGTCACAATTGTCCAAGTGTAAGCATAACTACACTAACAAACACAAACATATAAGAGTTCAAGCAAAGAAGATACCTTATAAGGGCCTATCTTGCTCCAAACTTGAGCAAAGTGTAGATGGGCTTGAAGGAGATGATTGCTCCAACAAGATGAGAAAGTGGCGTCTCCCCTGCCCACTTGGGTCGTTCCAGCTGTCCCTCCTCGTACGCAGCCACATCGGACGATGCTGTCATCCTCACATCCATCGAGTGCCTTGTTCTTGCACTTCTTGTTCTTGCATTTCCATTCCTTATCGAAGACGGAAGAGAAAGTTTCCGTATAGGAATTGGAGCACACAATGCCATTACAGCTCTGCTCCAAAGAGACGCAGACTACAGTTACGAAGTACAGCAATTTTGACACATGCTTCTATATATCTCTGACAACCTGTAGTATGCCACCACATGGATAACAAAGATTTTATCTACTCCACTATTTTCTAACTAAAAATTTCCGAATCAATCATCTTTCAAATGCCTTGGACTCCTGAGAAAACAGTATTAAGTCCCCGTTCGGTTTGGTTAATATTGGGAGTAAAGGCGTTAGGATTCCCATTTGTCAAATGAATAACCTATACAACCAAAAGCTTTACTTGGCACTAAAACCTCATCAATTTCATTTCCTCCTACCGGAGAAAAGCAAAATGTCATTGCTCCTTAAACGTGATTCAATCATCTTACCACTCATTACTAACCTGAACTGCAAATTGTCCAGTCCCTCCAGCAGCAGCTGTAACAATGGAAGTGGAGAAGGCGCTGAAGGCAGTGGAGAAGGAGAGGAGAGATGCGACAATGGAAGTGGCGAGGCTGAGAAACGCCCAGGCGCCGATGGGGAAGGGGCTGATGACGAGGCTGGCAATGGTGGCGAGGAAGATGGAGAGGAGCTGCTAGGCTTATGAGGTGAGCACCGGTGGAGAAGGAGAGGATAGCTGAGGAGAAGGAGAGGAGAGGCAGAGAGGAAAACGACCCTAATTTGGGTAATCTGAGGACTGAGGACTGTTTATATATCTGGGGGACAAAATTAGGGGTAGAAACGGAAATATATGAGTTTTATGAAAATGAATTTTGAAAACATAAAAGCACAAGTATCCCGTGAATTCTGTTACTTTGAAAACGGAAAACGGTGGAACGGAAACGAAAAGGAACACAGCCTTGAATACATGTGCGCATACGTTTTCTGAATTCATTTTCATAAAACAAATATATTGCCGTTTTTACCCCTGGTTTTTTTCTCAGATATATAAACAGTATCCAAATTAGGGATTACTATTTGCATTTCCGCTGCCCCTCCCCTCTCGCCTTCTCTGTTCTTCAGTCCTGCCCTGTCGCCGCCGAGACCTGCGTTTCCTCTACCCTCCCTTCTCGCCTTCTCATCTCTTCTATCCTGCCTTGTCGCCGCCGACGGCTTGCGTTTCGTCTACCCTCCCCTCTCGTCTTCTCTGTTCTTGTATCCTGCCCTGTCGCCGCCGAGGCCTTGCATTTCCTCTACCCCTCCCCTCTCGCCTTCTCGTCTCTTCTATCCTGCACTGTCGCCGCCGACGCCTTCCGTTTCCTCTACCCCTCCCCTCTCGCCTTCTCCTCTCTTCTATCCTGCCCTGTCGCCGCCGACGCCTTCCCTGGCATTACCACCTCCATCCATCAACGAAACCGTCACGTTAGTAAACCAACGATTTGGCTGATCGTGAACTGGTTGGGTAAGAGACTCCAATTTCTTCTTTCAACTCATCACTCCAGAACTCACACCTCGCCTACGGTACGACGCTGCTTCCTCTCTTTCTCTCTTGCACTTGCTGTGTTGTTTGAAAATTGTGTGTTGTGATTGACCGAGATAGTCAATGTTTGAAAATTTGAAGTTTTCTTTCTGTATTCTTTCGTAGATAAGACAAAGCAATGCCTTCTCTTTGTGGCCTAGCTGTAAAGCTCTGATATGCTTTGCTTTGCTTTCTAGGATAGCATTTACACACGGGAATTGGGATTTATATTATCTGGATTTTTCTTTCGGCTTGCTGATTGGGTATTTGGATTGATTAATGTGTACATTTTATACTTGATTATTGCTATTGCTGTTCTGCTCTTCCTCAAATTACAGTGTTAGTTATTGTTTTTGTTCTGATGGTGTAGTGTTGGTCTTTTGCTGTGTTTGGTTGCTGAGAAAATGGCGGAGGTTGAAAAATGATTCTGGGATTTGGATTTACGTCGATGAAGTTTGACATGTTAAGTGGGCTGAGATCGGTTTTCAGTTTCCAGAGAAGAAAAAGAAGTGAAACTATTTTTGGTTTATATTTGCCGGAAAGTAGCCTAGGTTTATCATTGATTTTTTCTTCTTTTTGTAAAATAATAACGACAAATCGTATGAGTTGGAATAAGTTTATAATTGGGTTGATAGTTCATGCCATATTAAGCTATTTTGTGATTTTATATTCCTTGGTTAGCAAAGATAAATTATACATGAACTACTCAGGCCTGCATAATAATATAAATTATATAACAAAAATTGTCAATGACTAAAAATTCAGCATCAGTTCAATGCAGAAAGTTAGATTGGAAATTATAATAGTAATCCTAATACATTTGACATTGTTAAATTTAACAGTAGAATAACATTACTATCATTACTATCTCTCGGCTGTGTGATGTATCATGACTTTCTCATACTTTTTCATTCTCTGGAAATATGAATAATTTATTTATGAATCTGATTCATGAGATGACGGGGGAAGTTTATGGATTAATGGTTCAACACCTTTGCTGTTCACATGTTAATTGTCAGTGAAATAAAGGCTATACATGTTGACATCTAATTGCAATCAATTATTATATATTACAGTCCAACATTTTTATCATGACATCTAATTGTAACCAATCTCCAGTGTGTTAATTAATTATCCCTTATATTACTATCATTGAAGCATGTTGCGAATCTGAGTTTTGATGCTCTTTTAACACACAAAAATACAAAAAAAAAACTTTGTTAAGAGCAGTCAATTGCTTGCATAGTAGAAATTAATTGATTCTTCCCTTTTTCATATACAAATGGATATATATTGAAGATGGAGAGCAAGTATGTGTCCACTCTAGCTATGCTACATTTTATTGACATGTGATGTGATAGATAAATTCTAATTTGGAAAAGATCAAATAAAGAGATTAATCCTATTAATACTTTATTATCATCAGTACTTTGTATAAACATGACAGAAGTTTAATTGAACTAGCAAATTAATAATAAGAACAATAAAATTGCATTTTTTTGAATTTTGAAAAGAATATGCGGTAGAAATTGAATAGAAATTGTATTGAAAAATGTGCAGAACAAAAAACTGGATTTGAAAACAAGAAAGAACAGAGAACAATTCCAGAATTCATTTTTAAATACATATCTTGTTTATGTTTTCAAAATTCCAATTCCAGAAAACATTTCCAAACGCATATCTTGTTTTTGTTCTCGAAATTCCATTTTCAGAAAACATTTCCAAACGCATATCTTGTTTTTGTTTTCAAAATTCCATTTTCAGAAAACATTTTCAAACACATATCCTTTACTTAAAATACATTCTCTGAATCCATGGAATTCATTTTCCAAATCATTTTGGAAACAAAAACACTAGAAACAAGAAAGAACATACCCTTAACTTAAACTTGATTTGCCCTTTTTATCTCCTTTTCACGAATACGTTGATGGTGTGATGTCCGACTAACTGTGACGCGTTCTTTGTTTCTGTTTGTTGTTTTGCGCCAAAAAATAAAAAACATCGCAACGGCCTGATGTTCCCGCCCGTTTGGTCCAGATTTTGGTCTGGAAATAAGTTTATGGGCTACTGTGGGCTTGACATGGGCTTGGGTTGGGTTGATTGGCTTGTTTCCAGAGAAATTGAGCTGTGATCAGCTCGGCCCAATATTTATGTTGTTGATTAGACTCTTTTGCCTTTCAAAAGCTTGTATGAAATAAATAGCAAAACTCTTATGATTAGGGATGGCAATTGTACCCTGACCTGTCCCATTAATTATAGAGATTTCTCTCTATATATATCAATGTAAACTTTTGGATGGCATTATTGCCTTATCAGAAATAGTGCATGATTCTAATCATGCACCTGTGCACCCTGTGCACCCTTGATGCATATAAAAGTATGTTGAGAAAGTTTGGTTCTTCATGATTCTGCATCACATCGATGGTTTTGATACTATTGTACTTCTTGTTATTTAGTCAGTGAGCTATTATTTACTTTATTTAAATGATTAATTTTTGGATCTTTGATTGAGCTTGTGGCACTTGATAATTTTTGCTCAAATGAGACGTAAAATCTTGAATTAGTGAAACTTTTTTGAGATGCAGCTCCTGATCTAGCTCCTGATCTTTCTCTTTCTATCTACATTTACTTGCTACATTCTCCATTAATCCAACGTATGATTTTCCGTTATTGCTGTTGATCTTTATCAAAAGGTAAATTTCATGTCAAATACATTTATGATTGCACCAGAAGCTTGATCTGTTAAATGTGTGTGGCAGTTGTTTGAATGGTAGGGAGCCACCTGTGGCCTACTTTAGTTGAATAATTGCTTCAATTTTCTGTTAATTTAGTTGTTATCACAATATAGCTTATTTTCATATGTAGCTTATGATGAGCATTGATTGGATACTATTAATTTTCTATTGTACTAAGGCTTCCTTATTGTTATTGCTATTGCAAGTTATTTGTTTTTTAAGGATATTTTTAATGTGCATTTTGTGATCGAATGTCGCATTTTCTCTTCCGTGTGGCTGCAGATAATTATTTGAAGAGTAGCTTTTTTTGTTGGGTTGTAATTGGAAGTGAGAGTCCCTTGAGGGTGTGATACTTATAGCAAAGAGGGGAATATAGTGTTTTCATGGCTTATTATATAGTTGAAAATCCGATGTTCTATCAAGAATATTTGGAGTTCATAAAGGAAGTTTGTTTTGATTATTTAAGATTGAAAAAAGAAGGATGCAGGTTTTGGAGATCATAAAATATATATGATTCGGAGTTTACTATGGTTAATTCGTCGAAATCATAAAAGAAAATCTAAATTGTCGCTTCAGAAGCAGCGCCTGGCTAAAGTTAAGCCCGAGGTCATGTCCAAGACCGTTCAAGAGGTTGCGGTTTATGTTCATAGGTTTCACAACCTTGACCTTTTCCAGCAAGGGTAAACACATTCTATTTCTTTAATAATCAATTTTTTTCCCCTAAAAATATGTGACTGCAACATTTGTGATTTAATTAGATGGTACCAAATGAAGATTAGCATGAGATGGGAGGACAGTGAAAATACTTTGGGTACTCCGGCAAGAGTTGTTCAATATGAAGGTAATTTCACTGTAGTCATATTGCTTGTACTACTAAGAAGTAGAAGTCCGAAATTTTTTTATTTCTAGTCTATTTGAGATTAGAATCAGAGTTTTGTATGACATCAAGGTGCATCTTACAAGTATGTATTTGGTATAATACAATTGCTTGACAGACTTAATCATAAAGCTCATGGTTTATAAAGTTGGAAAGTAGTTTAGTTGTACTTTGTGGCTAATTATGCAGTGTTGATTCTGCTGTACAATTCTTTTCTTTGGGTACAAATGAATTTACAGTGCCAAAATGGGGGTATATATATGATAAACAGGAAGTATTAAAAGATTGTAATAGGAAATACATAGTGTCAGGATTTGATTTGATAACTACATATGGTCGACATCTGTGGTAAAAATTTCAACTAATTTGATGTTATTCTGAAATATGGAGTTTTTATTTTCTTGGGATATTTATTGAATTGGCTAACAATTTCAAGGAATCATTTCTTCTGCTTGTTCTTTTTCTTTTATTTTTATGGGAAAAAGGCAATTTGCTTATTTGCAAATAATCATTGCTTTAATGAAATGATTTTTGCATCATGATATATATAGTTATATGTAGACAAATCATGCACGAAGAAAATCTCCACTTTGATTGATATATTATGATCAGCGGAGCTTTCTATTATTTGCTGATTCTTAGATGAAAATGGGCATACCTGTGCACCCTTGATGCATATAAAAGTATGTTGAGAAAGTTTGGTTCTTCATGATTCTGCATCACATCGATGGTTTTGATACTATTATATTTATTGTTATTTAGTCAGTGAGCTATTATTTACTTTATTTAAATGATTAATTTTTGGATCTTTCATTGAGCTTGTGGCACTTGATAATTTTTGCTCAAATGAGACGTAAAATCTTGAATTAGTGAAACTTGTTTGAGATGCAGCTCCTGATCTAGGTTACGATGACCTATTTGGAGTATGGAGGATTGATGATCAAGAAAACACTTTTTCAACACCTCCTTTCAGGATCAAATATGCACGACAGGATATTTTGTTATCTATCATGATTTCTTTTAGTCTATCTCCTTGTAAATATGAGGTAAAACCTATGAATCTCTCTCACTTTGATACAAAACACCTCCTTTTTTTGGGTTTTTGAAAAGAGAAGAGAATTGGGAATCTGCAAGAAATAGTGGAGAAAGCCATTGCTGTTGATTTCTTGTTTTGGTATTGATATGGCATGTTGTTGATAGGGCCCACCTACTTCTGCTGTTATCTTGAAGTTTGAGCTTATGTATGCTTCAATCTTGGAGAGTAGGTGAGTTGACAGAATTAATATTTTGATAATTGCCCATCTAGTTAAGTTTTGAGTGAAAGCTAATTTTCTTTTCCTGAATTTGCTATTGAATGATTCTGAAACTAGGTAGACATAGTGATTTAAGTGCTTGTGTACAGGTCCAAGCTGCAGGCCTCTTTGGATGCCTGTCCTGCAGCAATCCATGAATTTCGTATCCCTCCTAAAGCTCTTTTGGGATTGCACTCGTATTGCCCTGTCCACTTTGATGCGCTTCATGCTGTGCTTGTTGATGTAAGCATCCATGTGAGTCTACTGAAAGCTGGTTCTCAAACACGTGCATCGAAGGTACCCAGGTTTGTCGCAGATTCTAGTTTCCATGTGGTTGTCCTTCTAATACTCATATTGTAACCTTTTGTCCTTAATTAATCTTTTTTTTATGTATTTTAGCTTGTTTGCAAACTAATTCTTGTCTTATATTGGTCAATTAAATTATTTCAGTGAGTCTGGCAATACTAAAGATGTTGCTGGTGGGATCATTGAGGGTTCTAATCGAGTATGTTTCTTTTTGTCACTATAGCCTTTATTTGTACCATGCTATCATTTAGCGTTATGTGATTTTGCTTCTATAATAGACTATATCAGGTTTTCGATACATTGCTTCCTTGATGACAATAAATATTTATGTAATATTCTATGATGCATGCCCATCTGTTGGCGGCGGCGGCAGCGGCAGCATGGATTCTCTGTTTGTGGATCCATTTTCATGCATTCTCCTGAGTCTCTTTTTATGTGGATGCATAAATTGCACTTAATCAAGCTTTTACCATTACCATTATTATTTTTAATTATTTACGGCATCTAGATTATTTGAAAAAACAGTGGGTTAACTGCAGCACCGATCCAATTCAACGTTGCAATACATATGTTAGATTCTAGTTCACACACAGTACAATCAGTAAACCAGAGTAGGAAAGTATAAGAGAAATTAGAATAGTGGTATCTAGAGTTGATAGAGTACTGGGAATTCACTTTCAATATTCCAGAAAATTAGAGATAACAATAGAGTGAGGCAGCAGACTTTTGTGAGGTCTGTCAGCTCTCCCCAAACACGATTCTTAAAGTTAATTTTAGGAAAAATATTAACTTTATTTCTAAATCATTTTCAGTACAAGGCACAAGGAAATATATAGAGAAAATAGCTAACTTTATTTCTGATTTTTAGGAATTAATTGGCTAAAATAAAGAGATTTAGTGCGAACTGAATCTCTTTATTTTAGCCAATTAATTCCTAAAAATCAGAATATTGAATGTAGAATTTCCACACTCCCCTGCAAGTTGGGGAGTAAATGTCAATCGTTCCCAGCTTGGATATCAATAGTTCGAATTTAATTCTTGGAAGGCCTTTTGTAAGAACATCAGCTATTTGAAGATTGGTTGGAGTATAGTTGAGACTAAGCATACCACCCTCAATCTTCTCTTTGATAAAATGCCGCTCCAGCTCTACATGCTTAGCTCTCTCGTGATGGACTCGATTTTTAGCAATACTTATTATGGCCATGTTATCACAAAACACCTTCATTGAAGTGTTTGTAAATCTCAATTCTTCAAGGATTCTCTTCAGCAATATTCCTTCACAGATTCCTTATGCTAAGGCTTGAAATTCTACTTCAGCACTACTTCTTGCTACCATTGTCTGCTTTTTAGTCCTCCATGTGACTAAATTTCCCCAAACGTAGGTATAATAGCCAGTTGTAGATTTTCTATTAGTGATGCTTCCAGCCCAATCAACATCAATGAAAACCTCAATCTCTTTGTTGGTATTTTTCTTAAAAAACAACCCTTTTTCTGGTGACATTTTGAGATACATAAGGAT
The DNA here is from genome assembly GCA_013180625.2 of Boswellia sacra. NCBI lineage: Eukaryota > Viridiplantae > Streptophyta > Magnoliopsida > Sapindales > Burseraceae > Boswellia > Boswellia sacra. The sequence continues at coordinate 330,354 of SNVD02006000.1, forward strand.
TCTATTTATTGCCTCTTGGTGAATTTCTTTCGAATCATTCATAAACTGACTTACAAAGCTCACAGCGAACCTAATGTCGGGTTTAGTATGAGAGAGGTAAATGAGCTTCCCTACTAGGCGTTGGTACCCTCTTTTGTCAATGGGTGGACTATCTTCTTTCAAGCATGCTTTGTAACCAGGTTCCATAGGTGTGTCAGTTGGCTTACACCCTAACATACTTGTCTCCTTGAGCAGGTCCAAGACATACTTTTGTTAAGAAAATATAATCCCTGCTTTTGATCTAGCTACCTCCATGCCTAGAAAGTATTTGAGATATCCTAGGTCTTTGATTTCAAATTCTTTAGCGGGTCCCTTCTTTAAATTCTCAATTTCTTCATAGAAATCTCCGATAATAATTATATCATCCACATACACAATAAGAATAGAAATCCTCCCACTTGTAGAGTGTTTGACAAACATGATATGATCGGCTTGCGCCTGTATGTACCTATGTTGATTGACTGCTCTTGTGAATCTGTCAAACTAAGCCCTTGGTGATTGTTTGAGTCTATAAAGTGATTTTTTAAGTTTATACACTTTGTGGACGTTGTTATTGGTCTCAAATCCAGGTGGAATCTCCATATATACTTCTTCCTTTAGGTCTCCATTTAAAAATGCATTTTTGAGATCCATCTGATGTAGAGGCCAGTCAAGATTAGCAACTAGTGAGAGTAGAACACGAACGGTATTTAACTTAGCAACTGGGGAGAAGGTGTCTTGGTAGTCAATACCGTAAGTTTGAGTAAATCCTTTTGTTACCAATCTGGCTTTATACCGATCTATACTTCCATCTAGTTTGTATTTGACGTGGAAGACCCATTTACACCCCACTGGTTGTTTGCCTTGTGGCAATTCAGAGAGTTCCCATGTGCCATTCTTCGTAAGGGCTCTAATCTCTTCTTCAATAGTTGCCCTCCACTCAAGCTTACCTAGAGCTTCTTGAACATTTCTAGGTATTTCAACAGTAGACATATTAGTAACAAAGGCACGATATTGAGAGGACAATCCCTTATATGAAACAAACTGATGTATAAGATGTTGAGTACAGGATCTTACTCGTTTACTTAATGCAATAGGGATGCCTAAGTCATTATCAGTATGAAATTTATGAGTCGTGTTACCTGGAAGTTCTGAACTCGGATCAGTCGAATTGGACTCTTGAGTTTGTTCAGGAAATGTAGGGGACTCCTCTTCTAAAACCTTTTCTCTCCTTGAGTAAACACGTAACTCTTTGTTGGTAGTAGTCTGATTGTGGATATCTGGAGTGAGTGTAATGGGAAACATTTTTTGAATTTTCCTGTGTGAGAATAGGCAAGGTAGGCTCGGATGAAGGCGAAGGAGACTTAGTTTCTAACTCATTTTGTAAACTTGGATTAATCGTTGGAATATTAGTAGTAAGAGCAAAGGTAGGTTCGGGTATTGTGACATTAGGCAGCCAAAAAGCACATTCATTTGTGTTTAAGTTCTCCCCCTGAATGTAGATTTTATGATAAAAGGGCTGATTCTCAAAGAAGGTTACATCCATAGTGATATAAGTTTTTTTGGTAACAGGAGAGTAACATTTATACCCTTTTTGAGTGGATGAATATCCTAGAAACAAACATTTTATGGCTCTAGGATCAAGTTTGCTAGGGTTAGGTTAGTGGTTATGGACAAAAGCAGTGCACCCCAATATTTTTAGTGGAAGGGAGGAGAGTATTCGAAGTTGAGGATAGGATTGGTAAAGTATTTGCTATGGTGTTTGAAAACGGATAACTCTGGAGGACATTCTATTGATGAGATATGTAGCTGTGAGGACGGCCTCTCCCCAAAAATAACTTGGGACATTCATGATTTACATAATGGATCGAGCCACCACCAAGAGGTGTCTATTCTTTCTTTTTGCAACCCAATTTTGTTGGGATGTATTCACACAAGAATTCTGGTGGATTATGTCGTGGGTTGAAAAGTAATCTTCTAGGATTGAATTGAAATAATCTGTAGCATTGTCAGTTCTAAGGATTTTGATTTTAGCTTGAAATTGATTTTGGACCACACTGAAGAAGTTTTTCAAGATAATACCTGCATCTGATTTTTGTGTCATTAAATACACCCACGTTACTCTTGTATGATCATCAATGAAAAAGATAAACCACCTAAATCCAGAAATGTTATTAACCCGAGAAGGTCCCCAAATATCACTATGAATGATTGAAAAAGGATGTGATGTTTTATAACCTTGGATTGGATAATTGTTTCTCACATGTTTTGAAATTTGACATGCCTCACATTGAAAGTGTTTGATGGTTTTATCATTGACCAAACTGGGAAACAACTTTTTCAAATAAAGAAAATTAGGATGTCCTAATCTATAGTGCCACAACATAATAGCATTTTCTTTGTTGGACAAAACAGGAAATGACACAGTATTAGCAGATAGAGTTTGTTCACCAGGATTACTATGAGTCCTGAGAAAATAGAGTCCACCACACTCCTTAGCATTGCCAATCGTCCTTCCCGATTCCAAGTCTTGAAATTCACAATGAGTAGAGAAAAATTTAGTGACACAGTTCATATTCTTTGTAAGTTTACTGATAAATAATAGACTGCAAGATAATTTGGGAACCAACTGGACAGATTTTAAGCTTAGATTATCGGAAATGACCACTGACCCATTCCTTCCACCTTGGATGGAGATCTATCAGCTATTCTCACGATAAAGTCTCCTGAATAAGGTTTATATGTATAAAAATGTGAAGCATTACCAGTCATGTGATCCGACGCACCAGAGTCTATTATCCAAGAAGTTACGGTTTTCATATGTGATTTAAAAGCTACTACAGGATTGCCTCTTTGCGTCACCAAACTTGTGCTCGCAATAGGATCATGTTGAGAGGACTGTGGTGCTATTGAAGGGGAACTGAACAATTTTTTAAGCATTTCTAACTGTTCTTTGCTAAACAGATTTGTGTTAAGCGTAGACTGTGACGTTTCTCCGGCTGAGGTGAAACCACGACTTTCTGCTGCTTTCTTTGGCGTCCAATCTGGAGGTTTGCCATGGAGTTTTCAACACTTCTCACGGGTGTGATCAGGTCAATTGCAATGATCACACCAAGGTCGTTCACCCCGCTTGTTCATGCGTGGATCATGATTGGATTTCCCATTCGGAGTAAAATTCTTGGACACCAAGGCAGATCCTTCTGAGTTAGATGTGAGAGAAGGATCATCAGATAACATCACCTTACGACGTCCCTCTTCACTTCGTACTTCAGCAAATGCCTCTTCTGTTGAAGGAAAAGGATCTCGAGCCACCACACGACCACGAACTTCATCAAGATTCTGATTTAGCCCAGCCAGAAAATCATACCCCCGTTCACTTTCGAGCTTGCGCCGTTGTTTGACAATACACTTAGCACAACATGAGTCATCGTCGTTGAATAGGTCGAGTTCTTGCCATAAATCTTGAAGATCAGAAATGTACTGAGTAACTGAACTTGTACCTTGCTTTAAAGCTTTTAGCTTTTACCGGAGTTCAAATATTTGGGTAGCATTGCCAAGATCTGAATACATTCTGTGGGTTGCATCCCAGACTTATTTAGCTGTTTTGAAGAACAAATAGTGACGACGAATCTTGGGCTCCATGGAGTTGATAAGCCATGTGAGTGCAATAGAGTTTTCAGCCATCCAAGTATTATAGGTGGGACTACTTGGTGAGGGAGCAGCAAGCTCTCCTGTGATGTAACCAAGTTTGTCTCGTCCGCAGATAACAATTTTGACAGATTGTGCCCACTGTGGATAGTTTTTTCCATCCAACTTGTGGGCTATGATATGAAGAGAAGAAAGATCACCACCGGAAAGAGTGGTGATAGAGGAAGAGTTAGGTGTCTCATAGGACTGGCCGGAAGTTGGGGATTCAGGATTATCTCTGGTCATGGCAGCACCATATTTCACCATTTTTGGGAGCAGAAATTAGATTTCCTGCTTTGGTGCCATAAAGTTAATTTTAGGAAAAATTTTAACTTTATTTCTAAATCATTTTCAGTACAAGGCACAAGAAAATATATAGAAAATAGCTAACCAACTAGATTTAGTCATTAATGACTAAATCTATCATAATAAAGACAACTACCTAACCAGATTTAGTTAATGACTAAATCTATCATAATAAAGATAACTAATCAAACCAACCAGTGACTAAATCTGTCAACTAACCAACCAATGACTAAATCTGTCAACTAACCAACCAATGACTAAATCTGTCATAATAAATATAACTAACCAATTAGATTTAGTCATTGACTAAATCTATTTATTTTAGCCAATTAATTCCTAAAAATCGGAATATTGAATGTAGAATTTCCACGATTCTAACAGAATTCCTCCCTCCCTTACATATCTCTCTCTCTCTTTCCGTTAATAATCTCTAACTAACTACCCCTCTTTTCCAGCTCAGCACAAAATAACTAACTTCTAGTCCCCAAACCTTATTATCAGCATAATAAACTTAAAAACAAAAAGAAGCAAAAGGAAAAAACAAGCGCCTAATCGAAATTCACTTCTTGCGTCTAGGGGTCTAGCCATGAACCTAACATTACCCCCCGCCCAAACATCCACCTTGTCCTCAAGGTGGAAGTCAGGAAACCGGTTCTTCAACAGTTCAAAATTCTTCTAAGTTGCTTCAAAATCGGGTAGACCTTTCCACTTAATGAGTACTTCAGAATTAGTGCCAAGACTGTCCCTGGATTGGCGAAAGCGTTTGACAGCTTCTGGTTTTGTCATCAACTCCATGTCCTTAGTAAGCTGTGCGGGAATAAGGGGAGACACAAAGATCCCACTGCCTTTCTCAATTGAGAAACATCAAAGACAAGGTGTATGGACGAGTTTGTGGATAATTTAGTTTATAGGCAACCTGTCCAATCTTAGATTCCACTGGGAAAGGCCCATAGAAACGAGGGCTAAGCTTTTCATTCCGTCGTCGAGTCAAAGATTTTTGACGATAGGGATGTAGTTTCAAATAAACCCAATCCCCCAACTGAAATTGGACATCTTTGCATTTGCTATCTGCTGTGTTCTTCATCCTCTCCTGAGCAACCTGGAGTTGATGTTTTAGTTCATCTAATATGGCATCCTGTTCCTCCAGCAGTTGTTCTATAGAATTAACAGCAGTAGAACCATGATTGAAGCGGACTAATGCGGGGGGATCACGTCATACAGTAGTTTAAAGGGGGTGGACTTGGCTGAAATATGATAAGTGGTGTTATACCAAAATTCTGCCCAAGGAAGCCATTTTGTCCACTGTTTCGGTTTGTCTCCCACAAAGCATCTCAAATATGTCTCTAACACCTATATACCACCTCGGACAGTCCATCGGATTGAGGGTGAGAAGCAGTACTTCTATCGAGTGCTGTTCCATGCATTTTGAACAACTCCTTCCAAAACAAACAAAGGAATACACGGTCCCTATCTGTAATTATAGAACGGGGTATACCATGAAGCCTCACCACCTCCCTAATGAACAGGTTAGCAACTGACTGGGCAGTAAAAGGGTGTTAAAGAGGTAGAAAATGGCCAAATTTGCTTAGACGATCCATTACTACAAGAATAGTGTCAAACCCTCCAAGAAATCCATTGTAATGTCTTCCCAAACCTGGCTAGGAATAGGAATAGGTTGGAGAAGACTAGCTGGAGACATTGCCAAATATTTATTTTGTTGGCAAATCCCACAAGACTCCATATAGGCTTTGATATCTTATTTCATTCCCTTCCAATAGAATTCATGGGAAATACGTTGTATTGTCTTTAACAAACCTGAATGTCCCCCCAAAGGACTGTCATGGAACTCCTTTAATAATTTCGGAATGAGTTCTAATCCACTAACCAGCACCAATCTGCCCTTATAAAATAGCTGGTCCTGAATCATTGCATAGCCTTCTGATTTTGTTGTTCCAGCCAAGATGGAGTCCTTGAGTTGCCTCATTTCATCATCAGCTTCTACTTCTTTTCGTATCAGGCTACTATCAAAGGTGAGAGATAAAGAAAGAGCGGCCAATTCCAGTCGACGAGATAAAGCATCTGCAGCTTTATTTTCAAGACCGGGATGGTAGTGTATCTCAAAGTCGAATCCCGTCAGTTTAGAGAACCATTTTTTATGTTTCTCAGTAACTAACCTTTGATCCAGCAAGAACTTAAGACTCCTCTAATCAATTTTTACTACAAACTTTCTGCCCAACAAATAAGGTCGCCATTTTTTTATTGCCAAAGCAACAGCCATCAATTCCCTCTTGTATATCGACTTCAAACGAGCACGTTGGGGAAGTACATGGCTGTATTAAGCAATTGGTTGCTTCCCTTACATCAAAACAACCCCCAATCCACTCCCCGATGCATCCGTCTCAATGATAAATGGTTGGCTAAAATCGGAAAGAGCCAAAACTGGGACTGTGGTCATAGCTCTTTTTAACTTTTGGAAAGCTTACTCGGCTCGTTCATTCCATCCAAAATTATCCTTCTTGAGTTGTTCTGTCAAAGGAGAGGCTATATGGCCATATCCTTCCACAAATTTCCTATAATATCCCGTTAATCCAAGGAACCCCTTCAGCTCCTTCAAATTTTTAGGGGTGGGCTATTGTTGCATGACTTCCACCTTAGAATTGTCAACTGCCACCTCATCTCCAGATATTATATGCCTCAGGTATTCCACCCTATCCTGAGCAAAAATGCATTTTTTACGGTTGGCATACAATTGATGTTGCCTAAGAGTCTCCAACACCAATCTCAAATGTTGTACATGTTCTCCCAGGCTTTTGCTATAAACTAAAATGTCATCAAAAAAGACCCAACACAAATTTTCGTAGAAAATTCCTAAAAACAGCATTCATTAGAACTTGAAACGTTGAGGGTGCATTAGTAAGACCAAAAGGCATCATCAAGAATTCATAATGGCCATTATGAGTGCAGAATGCTGTCGTAAAAACATCTTCTGCCTTCACTCAAATTTGGTTATATCCAGACTTAAGGTCCAATTTGGAAAATACACAAGCTCCATATAACTCATCTAAAAGTTCATCAATGATGGGAATAGGGTACTTATCAGGTATAGTGGCTTGATTTAAGGCGCGGTAGTTGACACAGAATTGCTAACTCCCATCCTTCTTCTTAACCAATAATACTGGGCTTGAGAAGGGAATGTTGCTAGCCTTTATCACACCAGCAGCCAACATTTCCTGCACAAACTTCTCAATTTCATCCTTTTGAATTTGTGGATAATGGTACGGTCTCACACTCATTGGTTGCATTCACTCCTTTAAAACTATAGCATATTCGTGTCCTCTACTAGGGGGTAGCTCAAATACTGACTGGTAATCATGGGGCAACTCTTTAACTGCTTGGGGAACTTTTGGATATTCGGATACAGTCTCAACAGCTAGGGAATTTAACTCCGGTAACACTCTGTGCCCTCCACTCTTTTCTGCTTTCATCAAACTCTTCAAGGAAGCCTGAATTTTGCAAAAGCCTGGGTCCCCTTGCAATTTAACTCTAGTCCCATCAACCTGGAATTCCATTGTCAAAGCTTTGCAGTCAAACTTAATAACACCTAAGTTTTCCAACCATGACATTCCTAAAACAATATCTGAACCAGCCAAATCCAAAGGAAGAAATTCCTCAACAATAATCAAACCTTGCAGAATCAGTTTAACATTCTTGCAGACCCCTTCTTCCTTAATTGGAGTTCCAGTGCCAAGTAAGACCCCATAACCATTAGTGTTTCCATGGGCAGTGAAAGTTTTTTAACCAAGGTATAGGAAATAAAATTATGGGTCGCCTTAGGATCGATAAGTACCACTGCTTCTACCCCTCCTAATTCCCCTGTTAACTTGATAGTTTTAGGAGATGACAGCTCCACTACCGAATTCATAGACAGCTCTACCACCCCTAAATTAGTTGCATTCTGCTCATTGTTCTCTATGATGGGTTCTTCTTCCTTCTCCGCCATCTCAATTTCTCCTTGCACCACCATCACTTGCAACTCCCTGAATTTACAACGGTGCCCTGGATGCAATTTTTCGTCACAACGGTATCTGTTTGGACTGCAACTCAGCATCAGTTAGTCGGTGGAATTGGAACTCTGGTCTTTTTTCGGTGACTTTTTTCGGCATTGCTGTTGTCCTGCCGACATAGGGGCTGTTGTTCTTCGACTGTGGATAACCAGAATCGGAGACGCCCCTCCTTTCACTTGAAGCAGAGCCGAATTTCCAACTTTTCAGAACAACATCTTATTTTCCAATTTCTGGGCCAGGCCCATGATCCGATCCAGCCCAGCGGGCCTAAAGGCCTTTCACTCTGGCACCTCCCCCATCGCCGATGCTATCTTCTCAAACTGTAGCCGATATTCTCTGACAGTCCCCTCTTGTCGGAGAGCTAAAAGCTGTTTCGAAATTCCTTCCTGATTCTCTCGGAAGCGTTCCAACAGCAGGGTCTTCAACTCCTCCCACGATCAGAAAGCCCGCCGCGAGTCCTCCCACTGGTGCCAGGCGAAAGCTTCGACTTCCATCGATACGGCGACCGCGATCAACTTCTCTCTTTCTGACATTCGATTCAACGAGAAATAGTGTTCCACCCGGTACACCCACTCATTTGGATCTCTACCGTCATATATCGGCATCTCGATGCGACGGGTCCTGATGTCACCTCTCCCTGAGTCCTCGTTTCCACCTCCACCGGCGACGACTATAGGCGTTCGTCCTCCCGCCTCCTCTATCGGGGTTTTCTGTCTTGACGTTGACGGAGACCGATGTGTGTTTTCTTTCCTTCGGCTGTCAAGGTCTCTAATTTATCCAGGATTGCCGCCATGCCCTACTCTAGGAGCTGCACTTTGGCCAACCCATCCTTGACAGCGCTGAGATCACTCTGCATTAGCTGAAACTTCTCCTCAAGCGTATCCATCCTCCCCTACTCCTTCTTTCCGACCATACCCAGGTAAGTTTGCTCTGATACCAAAATGTTAGATTCTAGTTCACACACACCACAATTAGCAAACCAGAGCAGGAAAGTAGAAGAGAAATTAGAATAGTGGCATCTAGAGTAGACTGAGTACTGGGAATCCACTTTCAATATTCCAGAAAATTAGAGATAACAGTAGAGTGAGGTAGCAGACTTTTGAGAGGTCTGCCAACTCTCCCCAAACACGGTTCTAACAGAATTCCTCCCTCCCTTCTCTCTCTCTCTCTCTCTCTCTCTCTCTTTCCCTTTATAGTCTCTAACTAACTACTCCTCCTTTCCAACTCAGCAGCCTTTCCAGCTCAGCACAAAATGACTAACTCCCAGTCCCCAAACCTTATTATCAGCATAATAAACTTAACAACAAAAAGAAGCAAAAGGAAAAAAACAAGCGCCTAATCAAAATTCACTTTTTGCGTCTAGAATAAGTGAACTTAATTGGGGGGTCTAGCCATGAACCTATCAACATGTTTCTGTTTTATCATTAATTGATCCACTTTAAACTGATAGTATCTCTCTTTTCCATTGCAAATTATGTTTGTAAAAATCTTCCAAACTTCTAGTTTTCTTCTTTAGTGCCATATTCGTAAACTTGGAATTGGAAATTCACAAACATGGAATTGGATTAATGTAACTTTGAGCTATTTTTCCTACCATTTTCTTTACTACTTAACAACTCATTTATTGATTGGGTGTTTTTGAGCTTGAGTAGGCTTTGGGTAAAGCGGCTTCAATAGATATGAAACCTGCCATGCTTGTTAAAGCGCTATTAGATTCCCGCAATACTCTGCTTGAAGATCTAATGAAACTTAGTGGAGCAGTTAATCAAGCTATAGATTTGACCGAGTTTATTTCTGGAATGGATGCTATAAAGTTGTCTCATCCGATCTTGCAAGCAAATCTGGCTACTACAGATGAAGTTTCAGGACAAGGCAAGCCACAAAATGGTTTTGAGGTCATTGCTACATTTGAGCTGCTGAATAACAGAATTCTTTGCAATCTTTATGTTTATATTTGATCATTTGCTAACATTTTGTTAGTTCTTGGACAGAAAGCAAGTAGTTCTCTGGATTTTCAGAGGGATGTATTACTCTGCACTTTATCAGAAGATGATCTATTGAGAATTTTTGATTTTTTGGGCAGTCAAATGTTCAACTTATGGAATACTTTTCTGAATTTCCACAGGTTTTCCTTTTCTCCACATTCATATTAATTGTATTTGGACATCTGCCATCTAAATTCTACATGTTAGCTGATAGTGTATTATATTATTTTTAATACATCGATTTGTTTTTATTTACAATGGTGGTTGCCTATTGATATTTTTCTCTTAACAATTAATACTGTATCTTTCTTGTATGATTCGTTAATTCTAAAGGAATTTATGATTGTTTCTCCTTACTATGGATACTACATTACAGCTAATACTTTATGCAATATGATCTTATTAGCTAATTGGAGAAGAATTTTTAAAATTAGAAAACTCTATACGTATCTATAAGCCATTTGAAGCCAGCGTTGTGGAATCTCGTACGTGAAAATTCATTCCGGCAATGCAAACGGACCTAACATGTCTTACCATATGGAGATCCAAAATGTGGAAACGCCTTGACCTTCCTGATATATATTTTTTATTGTTATTCATGTAGTGATGGTTTCAAAATGTATCTGTGGCTTGTGCAATATTGATATGGTCTGCTTTGCAATTACATCCTTTCTGAGAGCAATGAACTATTCCAGATTGAGGTAATTCAATACAATGAAGATTTGCTAAAGAGATTTTTTAATAGATAGGAAATGTTTCTTGCCTACCGATGTGAAGGTGCTCTGAACATGGTATAATTTTTGTCTTTCAAGGACTGGTGCTATATGTAACTTCTATTTAAGCTTTGACCCCTATAAAGTGAATGTGATTGATCTTCTTATCCCATAGCTAGGTATCATTTTATGCAGGAAGTCAGGACCTGGATATATTATTGCATTATCAGTGCTTGTATTTGTGCTGACCTGTACTTCATTCCAGGGCTTACAATAGAAAGATACTGAAATATTTACGTGATGCATGGGCTAAGGATCGGAAAGCTGAATGGTCAATATGGATGGTGTACTCTAAGGTTGAGATGCCTCATCATTATCTAAATAGTGGGGTTGATGAGCCTACCCACAATGGTGTGCATAAAAGAGTTTCGAGTTTTTTGAAGCTCAATGATGATGTAAATACTTGTCCTCCGCATATTTTTATCACCACTGTGCCTAGGCTTGTATTGTCAATGCTGTGCACCAATTAATTCTTTAATAACTAGTTCTTAAATATGGAATTTTCTTGTGTTCTCCACAGCCTGCTCAGCTTGCAGCAATGCGTGCAGAGCTTCATCGTCGAAGTATTGCACAAATGAAGGTGTGGCTTTTCTTCGTGGGGTGCTTTTTGGCTGTTGTCTTCCATGTTTTTGGAGTTTTACAGGAGAATTTGACTTCCATGCAGATCAACAACCGATTCATTCAAGATATGCATATATTTGGAGATCCTTCACGAATTCCTATTGTAATTGTGGAACGTGTCATGAATGCTCCGCGGCGTACTTTTAGTGAAAATTCATACTTCAGAAATCTGGACTTGGTAGGTGTGCATGGTTCACGCACAGGATCTACCTCTGAACCTAGAAAAGAATCTAGTCCTAGCCAGCCACAAAATGGTCGTGAGTTGAAGATCGTTGTCTTTGTGCATGGGTTTCAGGCAAGCCTTACTCGTTTATTAATTTTTGAGAAATTTATAGATACCATTGCTTTGTACCTTTGGTCAGTTAATTTTAATCTTCTTTTTAATTGTTCTCATAATTTTAAGTTCCCTAACTGTTAGTCTGTTATCACTAGGAATTTTTTTTTTTTTCCTTTTTTACTAAGAAACAACAGAAAGCAGAAGAGTGGCTTGAATACAATGTAGAGGATGTAGAGTTCTCTATATGTTTCCTAAACTCTGTTGCGTAATATTGTTGTATATCACTTCTGTTTGAAGTGTAATTTAATGAAGTCAATTATAGGTATAAATTCTCTATTTATTTTTCATTTATAATTGAAGAAATAGGAAATTCTCTCCCTTGGAATAATTTCTGCTTGAAAGTGTTAATAACCTTGAATTAGATATTGGTAAAGCAGTGTAACCCTTTGAAATTAGGTTATATCCTTTCTTGTAGGAATTTCAGTATCAGTAATTTACAAAAATTCTATGGTTTTTTTTTTTTTAACAGCAAAGCATATGGTTATTTTATTTGGTTTCCTCTCTCATTCATGTTCTATACTGCATTTAACTTGAAGCATCTATCAGTAGATTAACTTTACACGTCGATCTTTGAACATAATAGGGACATCATCTGGATTTACGGCTTATTCGAAATCAATGGCTTATGATAGATCCGAGGATAGAATTTCTTATGTCGGAGGTGAATGAAGAAAAAACATCTGGAGACTTCAGAGAGATGGGACTAAGACTGGCTCAGGAAGTGATTTCTTTTGTCAAAAAGAAAATGGATAAACTGTCAAGAACTGTTGGCCTAAAAGATATCAAGCTCAGCTTTGTAGGGCATTCTATCGGAAATATCATTCTTAGAGCAGCATTAGCAGGTATATGGTCATAGCTTTGGATTATTTTTTAGCCTTTTCTCTATTAGTTTTTTAATTTGTTTCTGGATATGTGCGTTACCTTCTACAGAGAGTATTATGGAACCATACCTACGACACCTGTACACATATGTTTCTGTATCTGGTCCACATTTGGGTTATCTTTACAGTTCAAACTCCTTATTCAACTCTGGATTGTGGCTTTTAAAGAAGTTGAAAAATACGCAGTGCATTCACCAGCTCACTTTTACAGATCATCCAGTTCTACAAAATACATTTTTCTACAAGCTTTCTAAGGTACCAGTAGGAATCTATTACAATAGAATCTGTATAAGAGTAATTCGGTATTTGCGTTTATTTTTATTTTCTTTCAGATATTCCTCTGCTGCCATTCTCTCTCTTTCTCTCTCTTTAGTTTACCCCCTTCCGGAAAAGAAATAAAAAAATAAAACCATTTTATATGATTTGGGAATTCTGACTGGAATTTCTACGGACATAAATGAAATAAGAAGCAGCGCAACTAGAACATTTAACTCTGTTGGGCATTTTGCATGGAATTGTGTGGTTCGCTGCATTCTGACAAAAAGATACTCTTGACATTAATAAATTAAAAGGAAAAAGAAAAAGGCAAAATGGGGTGTGCGTTCTAATTCTTTTACCAAAGGTCTAAAATTGTTATTTTATCTTCTTTCAGCAAAAAACACTGGAGAATTTCAAGAATATATTTCTGCTATCCTCACCCCAGGTATTGACATCTCTTGCACGCTATACTTGAATACGTTTGCTTTCTAAAACTGTTGCAAGTTATTTTAAGAGAGGTCATTATTGTTGCACTCATGCCATTTGCCTTTTGGTCTTTCTTCCTTACCGTTTTTCATATTTTAACAATGATAGAGCCATGCATGGGTTTTGACTTGTGAGCTAGACGTTTTAAGAAGAAGAATTGTTTTGCGATTAATTTTTATCAAAAATTCAAAATATTATTTGATCAAATGCGAAATTTAGTGAACATAATGACATTATTAAACTGCCACAACCTTGAGTGGTAATTACTGATTCGTAATCTCTCAGGATGGTTATGTCCCATATCATTCAGCGAGAATTGAACTGTGCCAGGCAGCATCATGGGACTACTCAAAAAAGGGCAAAGCATTTCTGGAGATGCTGAATAATTGCTTGGACCAGATAAGAGCCTCTTGCTCTCAGCAGCGGGTGTTCATGCGTTGTGATGTCAACTTTGATATCACCTCTCATGGAAAGAACTTCAACACCATCATTGGACGGGCGGCTCATATTGAGTTCTTGGAGACCGACATTTTTGCAAAATTCATAATGTGGTCTTTCCCAGAGTTATTTAGATGAAGCTCAGCTGGGCATTCCCACCACTCACCCTCTAGAACCAGGCACCATGAGGATGAGTTGTCTAACGATTGACAGCCACATTGGTACATATGAGAAACGGAGACATAGGCCATCTCTAATTTGTTAAATTATTCCTTTGTTTAGTTTAATACCACAAGTTTCGTTGAATAGAATATTTGATTGAATTAAGGTAAATTTGTCAGCTGAAGGCTGAAGCTGAGGGTCCTCTCTCAAGTCTGTGCCTCGCAAATATTTTATCACTACCGGTATTGGAGCGTGTAAATTTGTCAAGATGTAAGATTCAATTCATTTACTTCATAGCAAGAAAAAGAAAAAAGTTATACAAATCATTAGCAAAAATAAATTTTTTATGAGTCAATATTTTTTTCTTGCCATCTCATTAAAAATGCTATTATTTAGAAAATATATCGCCGAAACAATTTTAATGAGAGAACTTTTTGACCTTTTTAATTTTGCTATTTATTTTCAAGATAAATAATAAATTGCGTATAATTTCGTTGGATAAATGATTAAAAATATTTTAATTAATTATTTAATTTATTTTTTGAGTGAAATTTTGTGATGTTGTATTAAAGTAATGAAATTAGTAATAAAGTATTATCGTCTACGCAACAAAATTAAACGCGCAACAAAACACAGGAACATCAATACGTGTAAAAGTGGACACTTGGCAAACATTTGTTATATTTATGTCATGATATCGACGATTATAATATTATTTTTCATTAATTCAAAATGGTGTGACGGGAACTTCGATTCCACGTTAATTTAAAATGAACTTGGATGAGATGGTGTGATGTTTATATATTTATTTTTTATAAAATTAAAAAAAAATAAATAATAAGAATAACACTATGCAACAGCCTTATCTCCACACGATCACGATTAAGTTAACCGATGACGCGAGGATCTCGTTCCGAGAAGTTCGAAAGTGGATATAATGAATGAAATTTGATTGATTCGTTTTTTGGTTGGAAAAAAGAGTTGAAATCACTTATCCGAATCACTTTTATATATCGAAAATCTAGTTGTAGTCAGCTGTAGTACACGCTAGGATAGGATTGTACCAAAATTACAACTAGATTAACAGTGAGGCATCCCAATTCCCAAGTAATTCTCTGCACTTGACACAAACATACAGCAATGAACGGCATTTCTCTCCCTCATGAGTCTCTTTTCCTCGGATTTGACAGCTCTACTCAGTAAGTTTATTTCTGTTGTGCTTCCCCGGAAGTACCCATTTAGCTCAATCTAATGTTTGGTTATTTTTGTTTATGGGTCTTTGTGATTTTACTAGATTTTCAATTCATTATACTGTTATCTTGTGTTTTTCATTTCCATTTTCTGGGCTGCAACCCTTGTGATCAGGCTTTTCGACGCTCTTTTTTTACCTTAATATTGATGTATGTTTCTTTCATTGGGATTTGATCTTATATGTTATCAAGCGGGAAATTGATTGTTTAATTGCCCCTGAAGTTGATTGAAATGTTATGTCAGTATTTTGATGTTTCTGTAATTGTGTTTAGTTGTGATTATAATTTATCTGTTTATTTTTTTTAAATTTTTTATATTTTTTCTTTAAAGGTCCTTGAAGGCAACTGTATTGGACTCCAATCTCAACATTCTCACTTCAGAGCTAGTTCATTTTGAATCTGATTTGCCACACTACAAGACCAAAGATGGGATTTATAGAGATCCTACAGATAATGGGAGAATTGTTTCACCCACCTTGATGTGGGTGGAAGCTTTGGATCTCATCCTGCAAAAATTTGAGAAATCCAATTTGGATTTCTCCAAAATTGCTGCTGTTTCTGGTAGTGGACAGCAACATGGTAGTGTGTATTGGAAGAATGGTAGTGCTGAAATTTTGTCTTCTTTGGATCCAAAGAAGCGATTGGTTGATCAGCTTGGCAGCGCCTTTTCCATAAAGGAATCCCCTATATGGATGGATAGTAGCACTAAAGTCCAGTGTAAGGAGATAGAGAAGGCTGTTGGTGGTGCAATGGAGTTGTCTAAACTTACAGGGTCTCGTGCTCATGAAAGATACACTGGACCACAGATTAGGAAGATATTTCAAACCCAAAAGGAAATTTATGAGAATACTGAGAGAATCTCCCTTGTTAGTTCTTTCATGGCATCTCTCTTGATTGGAGCTTATGCTTGTATCGATGAGACTGATGGTGCAGGGATGAACTTGATGGATCTCAAGGGAAGAAACTGGTCTAAAGTAGCTTTAGAGGTGTTTAGTTCTTCTCCAACTAATGCTCGATATACAATGATATAATGCTTCATAGTTCCATGAAAGATTTCTTGCTTCATGTTAGCTTAAGTTTGACAATTTTACTGTTTATAGGTCACAGCTCCAGATTTGGAGAAAAAACTTGGAAGGCTAGCCCCTGCCTATGCTGTTGCTGGTCATATTGATAACTACTTTGTGGAGAGGTTGGTAGCATAGTGTTTGTTTACTCACTTTTGCTTTGATATGATTGCGAGCTTTTCTCGTCTAATTTTAAGTTTTTCTCAATCCTCATAAACCGGTAGTATGCTATTTATTATTGGCTCAAGAGTACAAAAGTGGATAATAGTTAAGTATATTAGGGAAATCGATGTATTAGGTTGTAACATGGTTGGCAGGAATGAATTTGTGTGCATATCTGCGCCATGCAAATATGTGGATTAGCTATAATGATTATGTGCTAAAAAACATAGTAAATTATGAATCTAAAGATATGAGAGTTCTGCTATATGTAATGTCAGTGTATTATAATCCTAGTCAACCTTCAAAATTTTCTGTGGATAAACAAATTTTTCCTGCATTTATGTCCTTGCAGGTATCAATTCAATAAGAATTGCTTGGTTGTTCAGTGGTCTGGTGACAACCCCAACAGTTTAGCAGGTTTGTTATTTTCTTTTATCTCTTAGCATCTACTATTTTATTTAGCAAACTCTTCAGTTCCACTAACTAAAATATAGTAAAATTTTTGTTGTTGCTGCGTGACATCATTGCTTTTTATGACGCAGCATAGAGCTAAAAGTTATGGATATATTTAAATAAATGGCTAACAAAGAGATTTTCTTAAATTCTAAATGTTTGACTATTTCTTTTTCTCGAATAGCGTTTTCAACCTGTCCTATATTTGAATTATTTTCTAGCTGTTTTTTACAAAATTTCGGTGTGAACTTTAATTATTTATGTCTTAATCTTTCACCAAGTAATAACAATTTGAACTTGCAGGTTTATTACTAAGCACTCCTGGAGATCTGGCAATCAGTCTTGGCACCAGTGACACTGTAAGAATTGATCTGGCCTTTGAGAATGCGATTTTCTTATCTTCAAGACAATGTGCAAATTATTCACATCCATATATGGCCTTCCTATTATTTATTTATTTATGTTTTAGTATTTTGGTTTATATATATTGAGGACCACCTTTAGATCCTTATGCTATTATACTTCAAGCCTGATCCTGGCTTTTTGCAGGTCTTTGGGATCACTGATGATCCTCAACCTAGATTAGAAGGTCATGTTTTTCCAAATCCTGTGGATACAAAAGGCTACATGGTAATGTTGGTCTATAAAAATGCTTCTTTGACTCGTGAAGGTATAACTGATCTCAATTATTGTTTTGCTTTTCAATGTAGCCACATAGATAAGTGCCCGCTCTGACTAGAATTTTGATTTAAGATGTGCGTAACAGCTTCGCGAATAAATCTTGGGATGTTTTCAATAAATTTCTGGAACAAACACCACCTCTTAATGGTTTGTAAATTCATTCTTTCAATTATTTTTCTAGTATATATGTTGTTATCTGATCTCTTTATACTCATTATGATTTCTATGGTAGATGGCAAGATGGGTTTTTACTATAAAGAACATGAAATTCTTCCTCCTCTTCCAGGTGGGTTTTTATTTTTTATTTTTCAATCCTTTAAATAATGATAATTGATGTCTCCATAAGGTGATGAATTACCTGGATATCAATTTTAAAAAAAAAATAAAAAAATTTCGTGGATTCTTCTCCTAAGATTTGCAGAATATTTGAAATTCATCAGTGATATGAAGTCAGTACCTTGGTGTTTTCTCTTCTCAATGTTTTTGAAAATAAAAAGACAATAAGTTTCTTTCGACCATTCAAAATTTGGACCCCAAGTAATCTTGTGAGGCATAAAAGATTTAACTAATGGTAAATAAAAGAACACACACGTTGAATAGTAAACTAACAGTAATTTGAACATTCAGTTGGTTTTCATCGCTATATTCTTGAGAATTTCACTGGGGAAACTCTGGATGGGGTGAGGGAACTTGAAGTGCCGGAATTCGATCCGCCTTCTGAGGTTTGTGATTCTGAATTTTTGTCAGCTATTAAGTTGCTACGAACTTTTTTAAACAAACAAATTATTTGCAGGTTCGAGCATTGGTTGAGGGACAGTTTCTCTCAATGAGAGCTCATTCAGAACGATTTGGGATGCAATCTCCTCCGAACAGGATCATAGCTACTGGTGGAGCATCAGCAAATCATAGTATTCTAAACTTAATTGCATCCATTTTTGGCAGTGATGTATATACAGTCCAGAGACCTGGTTAGTATTTTTGCTTGATGGGCAATTTGAACGGTGGAAACCAAATCCTGCATAATCAACTTGAATTTACTTGAAGTTATAGGGTTCATTGAAAAAAATACATCTTTCAAACAAATGCTTTATTCATTGTTATATTTGTCTAATAATTATAAAGTGTCTTCTTGTGTAACACTTTATTAATTGGCTTGCTTATTCTACCAGTCGTTTCTACGATATTCTGTTCTTCGTGTTGGAGTAACCATTTTGCTTTGCTTGACAGATTCTGCTTCCCTGGGCGCTGCACTGAGGGCTGCTCATGGTTACCTATGCAGCAAAAAAGGAAGCTTTGTGCCGATCGCATCCATGTACAGTGACAAGCTGGACAAGACGTCTCTGAATTGCAAGCTCGCTGCAACTGCTAAAGACAAACAACTGGTTTCTAAGTACGCAGTGATGCTGAAGAAGAGAATGGAAATAGAGAATCGGCTTGTGGAAAAATTAGGCCGCTGGTGAAAAAAGAAGGAAGCGAATGTCCAGCTCAGCTTAATTACTTTATATAATTGTTGGTAGCAGTACAGACATCTGTGTGGAAATATCATGGAAATAAGTAAGAGCGTTATATTTCGTAAATTAATAAAAAACGCAATAGGCTTTACGTTTATAATTTTATCATGATTGGATCTTTTACGGCTATAATAATTTTATTTCGACTGTTTTGGATCAAAATATTGTAATTCAATTGATAAAATCAAATCTAACTCTAATGATAGAAATGAGTTTGAATGAAAAAACTTACCTTGTAACTGCTTTATCAATGATTGAATTTAATTAAATGGATGGTCATAAATTAATGTTAAAATTTGAAATCAATAATTAAGTTACAAAGTGTGTAATGGTTTAAATTATTTATATCAGAAACTTCAGCGCAAGTATGAAATTTATTTTGGTTATGTTGTAAGCATGTAGAAACGAGGGCTGGTTAGCATCGTCAAAGCTTGCTGCTTCTGGTCTTAGATGACCAGTGCTATCACGACACTACAGGTTTTTCCACGTTCCACCTATTGCCCTAAGTTCTCGACACCGTAAAGAAGAAATGGGTTTGACGACTAATTATCTGTGTATTTAAAGTTTTTCTTTTTAAAATTTGAATTGAAAAGAATATATCATTTATTTCAAATTTTTTTAATTTTAAAAATATATATAATTAATATTGATTTAAATATATTGATTACTATATATTTTAAAAAAATTGTATTTTAAATCTGAAAACAAACAAAATAAATTCCCTAACCGTTAGTTAATCATCCATTAAGGCAAAATGCAAAAGTTATTATCACCTTTAGATGTATATGATAAGATTATTTCAGAAGTTTATCTTCAAATTTCGAAGGACTCGTAATTTTTACGTATCTTCTTCCTGAATTGTCAATACAGAAGTTTGTTGAGTTGAAAAAACGACTTTTCATGTCTAGAGAAAGGTTTTATACGTATTTTCCCCAAATTCACCGAAGCTGAATCACAGCGAAGAGCCGTGGTGCCAGTGGAAAAGTATTGATAAACAACTAAGACCATATGGAAGCAAAAGGGCATATGATTGGAAGCAAATAGCCAATCACATTTTTAAATGAAACCATCCAGAAAAGAGAAAATCACATAATAGCAAACGTACATAGAAGATACAACGCTTTTCTTATCAGTACTCCTCTCCTTCATCACCATCCTCACCCTCAGCAGACTCTGCACCAACCTCTTCATAATCCTTCTCCAGGGCGGCAAGATCCTCACGAGCCTCTGAGAACTCTCCTTCCTCCATCCCCTCACCAACATACCAGTGCACAAAGGCACGCTTGGCATACATGAGATCAAACTTATGGTCAATGCGAGAAAACACTTCTGCAACACTGGTGGAATTAGAAATCATGCAGACAGCCCTCTGCACCTTCGCAAGATCACCACCAGGGACCACAGTTGGTGGCTGATAGTTGATACCACACTTGAATCCAGTAGGGCACCAGTCAACGAACTGGATTGTGCGCTTTGTCTTAATGGTGGCCACAGCAGCATTCACATCCTTGGGCACAACATCACCACGGTACATCAGGCAGCAAGCCATGTACTTGCCATGGCGAGGATCACATTTAGCCATCATGGATGAGGGCTCAAAGGCACTGTTGGTGATCTCAGCCACCGAGAGTTGCTCATGATATGCCTTCTCAGCAGAGATAACAGGGGCATAAGAGGAAAGCATGAAATGGATCCTTGGGTAGGGAACCAGATTGGTCTGGAACTCAGTTACATCCACATTCAGGGCGCCATCAAACCTCAAAGAGGCAGTGAGGGATGAAATCACCTAAAACACACAAGTCAAAAACACCATAAATAACAATCATTTAATACATGCAGATCAAAAAAGACAAGAAATAAGAGGCAATTTTACCTGAGAGACAAGCCTGTTGAGATTGGTGTATGTGGGGCGCTCAATGTCAAGAGATCGCCTGCAGATATCATAGATAGCTTCATTGTCCAGAAGCACAGCAACATCAGTATGCTCGAGTAAGGAATGAGTTGAAAGGACGCTGTTGTAAGGCTCCACAACAGATGTGGAAACCTGTGGAGAGGGATATACGGTGAAACCAAGTTTCGATTTCTTTCCATAGTCAACAGAGAGCCGTTCCAATAGAAGTGACCCAAGTCCAGAACCTGTACCACCTCCAACAGCATTGAACACCAAGAAGCCTTGAAGGCCAGTGCAGTTATCAGCAAGTTTTCGGATCCGATCTAAGCATAGATCAACAATCTCCTTCCCAACTGGAATATCACAAAATCACCATCAGTACTTGCACTTTACAGCAGAAAATAGGAAATAAAATCAGACGAGAAAGGCTTTGGTAATTACTTGTATAGTGACCACGAGCAAAATTGTTGGCAGCATCTTCCTTGCCACTAATGAGTTGCTCAGGATGGAAGAGTTGCCGGTAAGTTCCAGTCCTCACTTCATCAATAACAGTGGGCTCAAGATCAACAAACACAGCACGAGGGACGTGCTTTCCGGCACCAGTTTCACTGAAAAAGGTGTTGAACGCATCATCTCCTCCGCCGATCGTCTTATCACTCGGCATCTGGCCATCAGGCTGAGACACACGGACAAATCCAATTTTAACAACACATTTCAAGATAACTATATAATCCAGCTCATCAAATAAACTACCGATTCAAATACTAAACGAACACAGAATTCAATCCTTGAATGATGAACACAGGATTTATTCATTATATAAACAGATCAAAAACATTTTAAAAAAAACTATAAAATGCGAGCACATAATTATTCAAACACTAACTTCATCGACCGCAGATCTGACATTGTTCAAACAAATTCACGAACTAATTATAATAATTCATCATTTAATCTCTTACATTTCGTACTAAAGCCTAGATCTACCAAGACTCTGGCAAGACAATTAAACAGAAACAAGGCACTGATCAACCAAGAGCAATTAGTTCTCTAAAAAATTCTAAACGGCGATCTGACATAGATCGACTACGAAACGCAGCGTTTAAGCCTAAAACATTAAAAACAAATACGATTGCGAACAATGAAAATGAAACATAGAGAAATGAAGTAGTTACCTGAATGCCGTGCTCAAGGCAGTAAAGTTCCCAGCAGGCATTTCCGACCTGGATACCGGCCTGACCGATGTGAACGCTGATGCACTCTCTCATTTTCGAAAAAGCAAGCAAAAGAAAATTTTGAAATTGATATATTCGAAATTAACTCTGTATAAGCGGCGTTTATTAAGACGCCTTCGAATCCGATGTGAGTGAGGTTTCAGCTTCGTGGTCTTTTATAGGCGCAAGTCGTGGGCAAAAATTGTCCGCTTCTGAGTGGTTTTAACAGGGTTAATTTAACCGAAGTTAGTTGCCAGCTCAGCTAGGCTGGCTCTTCAATGTTGACTATTATTGGCCAGCCTGGGTAATGAAATCAATCGTTAACCATGGTTAATTTGCCCGCTCATTTCATTTTTGATTTGGGTTGTGGATGTGGACGTGGATTTAGAAGAAACTGCAGAAATACCAGTGTCAAGATCCTCTCTTGGTGAAGGGTGGATTTGTCATTTTACAGTACAAAGGCGGTTACTTTTACACCTCACTCATGCAACGGCAGTGATTTGATGGGGATTGGAGCGCATGCGAGGAGGTTGGTATGTTGGTGGGCGGACGGGCTATCGAGTATCAACCAGAGATTAGATCTTACGTTTCTGTAATGGGTCCATTTCAATTGTTAAATGGCCCAATTATGTCTCGCCATGATCAATAAATTCAAACATAATCACTGTAATACGATCGTTGGAGTATATCTCATTTTAAAATGTTGATGGCATTGTATAGGGATCGAAATGGATAGGGTAGGGTACGATATGCTTCAAAAAAATTTGGTATTTATATCTTACGCATATCTTTTAGAAGTGTAAAATTTTATACTCATAACTTACGATTTTAAAAAAACTGATACATTTACTCCATCTATATTATAAAAGGATACTTATAGGATCAAAATAATATTAATAATTCAATTACATCAAATAACTTATTAAAATCAATTCAATTACAAATCACACAATCACATAAGTATATAATATAGAATCAACATGATTCAAACTTCAAAAGTAAGATAATATTCAATTATATGTCAGGAATATTAGTCCAATATACATTACTAATAACAAAGTCCTATAAACATATACAGAATTGAACAAGTCTCAAAAACACATAATACACCAAAAAAAAAGACCGATATAAAGGTAATGATCAAAGCCTTTAGGTCATGTTTGATACGCAACATTGTATAGTATTATTTTTAATAATTACATTGTATTACATTGTATTGTATTAATTAATACTATGCATAATATAGTGGATGTTTGATAAAACATTATATTGTACTATTTTTTATACTATACTATACTATATTTATGTTTGGAGTATTTTTAAATTGTATTATATTATCTTTCATTTCAAAAATTAACAACATATTATTAAATAAATTAAATATTATTTTTATACCAAATTAAATAAATTAAATACTAAATAAAATAATTATAACCTACAATTATAAAAATATATAATCTTCCTCATATTTAATTAAATTCATATTGTCCTAATTAATATAAAAAAATTATATTATAAAAATAGTTTTCTTGTGTCACAAAGTACAGTCTATAACAAAAAAAAAAAAAAAGAAAAGACTTGTTCCATTTCTATTAAATTCATATTGTCCTAATTAGATCAAAATAAAAAATATAATTTTTTTATTTTACACAAAATTATTATTGTATATAAGGGTTTTGTTGTATTTTTAAATTAAAGAGGACATATATAATGATTTATTAATTTAGTGTAGTGCAGAGTAATGCGGTGGTTTTTCTCTGCATTAGATAATGTAATACATGTTACATTAAATTATGCAGTGTATTATTTAGTACAATGTAAAGTTTGTTCCAAACATAAGTACTGTATAAATTAATACAGTGTAGAGTTTTTATACAGTACAATGTTGGCTGCCAAACATGCCATTATCATTTTCTTTTTACAACTTATCCATCTTGTGATATATTGTAATATGGTGTGTTAGAGTGAGTTGTGGGGCTATGGAAGGGTTAGAAGTAAGTGCGTGCGTGCATGTATGTGTGGGTGCATATGCATATATATAGCAGAGTTCATAAAAAAATTCTAATATAACCAACAAAAACAAGCCATGTGATTTAGTTTTTATTTTTAAAAAATACGTGGGGTAAAACTATATAGTTTTATGTTTTGATGTTGAACTTTTTACATTTTATTTAAATTATTGTTATTATTTTAATATAATATTTAAAAAAGTATGAATAGGGTATAGACTCATACCCTTACTCTATCCATACCCTTCCAATGTCTTATTTTTCATATTCTTACCCAATCCAAATATTTAAAACTAATATCAATGCCATGCCCATTAGAGTATGGAGACAAAAATATAATTGCCATCCCAAATTGTGATCTAAAATGAAACTAATATTCTTTTTTGTCTACGCTTGATTACAAATCACTGATAGGTTAAGGATTGGAAGCCATGAGCTACAAGCTTAGCCTAATATAGAAAAAGATTGTAGTTTGAGTTTTATTTTTAACCATGTAATTGAGTAGTAAACTTTATACCAAGTGCGGAAATGGCTCTCTGCCTAACATGGGCATCAGCTAGATTTTAGAACAGTTAGGATTGGCCGATCATGCGGGGAGACCCAACCGCCTCCCAAAAAAGATACATCTATGTTGAAGAGGCAATTACCACACTTACAAATATAGACAAGATTAAATATATGATAGGGATATCTGATATCGTAATTATCATTGATCAGCAAGAAGAATATATAGCTCTTTGAAAATATATGAGGGAATTTTAACAATTTATTTAATCGATACAAATTATGACCCAATCTTACAGATATTTCGATTCCAACAAATGATAATGCCACAGCTTCAATTCAATTAATTATTAACAAATTGGTATTTGCAATTTGTGAGGGCTATACACTATATACAAAATCTTTGATTAATAATAAGATAAATAAATGTTTTTGTTAACTCCATAGATTTATGAAATCAGTTACTATTCCTGAATCGCTCAAAAGAAAAGGGATAAACAAGCTATAGATATTATGTGATTAGCATTATTCAAAATGTAAAATTCAAATAGACAAGTCGCAAAGAAGGTGGTTAAATCAAAATAATTCGTCTTCTAAAGTTTGATTTCTATCAGAAGGAAATATGAATATTACATCATGTTTCATCAACACGCTAAAAGAGTTATATAATATATCCAGTGTGGAAGCCAACATTGAGTATGAATAACAATTTTCACCCTAATAAATGTAACATGGAGGACAGAGACAAATATGATACGGCAGAAAGTGCAGGAAAATGTTATTTTCGGTCCTTTGAATGCTCTAGCGAATTGTCACGCATGGCTGTCGTATCTATCTCTAAGCCTAAGGGGGCCCTTGTATTTCTGCCTCTATTCAGTATTTTATTCCAAGGCCTGTTGTGCGGGGCGGGGCCTTTATGTTCAACAGTTGTTTTTATGCTGTTTTGCTAACAGGAATTTTAAGAATAAAGAATAAAGAAGAAAATACAGCTATTCATAGGATACACATAAACTCTAAATAAGACTAATTAATGAAAAGATCTGAAACACAACTCTCAGCTCCCTGAACCACAAAATAAAATTCATGTAACAAAACGATACACAAAAAATGGCCCTGATATCTCACATAAGATTCTAACAGGTGACTGCAAAAACAATAAAATCCTAACAATTAATTGCTAACTGGTTAGAGGAACCTAGACAGACCAAAGCTCCAGCCATGATCGACTGCATTTTGTTTCAAGATGAAAAGTAGAAAAAGATATTTACCCTAGCTCTGTCTGCAATATAACGGTTAATTTCAGAGCCTATAGTCGTCCCAAGCATTTTACACTTCCTCGTAGGGCCTTGAGTCCCCAGGCAAGCCAGTGTCACTATATCACTATAAGGGCACAAACACAAGCAGTCCCTGACTCCCTATAATCTTTAAGTCTTGCTGCCGTCAGTACAAGACATTTACATCCTCCAAATTGAGATCTGGAAGAACAGGTGTTACAATCCAACAAACAAAATGCCTATGTCAACCATACTAGTTTTTGAAAAGATAACTGGCAAACTTAGAAATTATGAACGTGTATATTAAATATTCAATGTAGTTTCAAGATACCAGAAGCTGTATTAGAGAAAAATCAGAAAATATCAGGATAAGTCATGGATGATTCAAACTTATGAGTGTCTCTCAACACTACATAACCAAGGCTCATGATGTTGGTCAAGGTGTCGCAATCAATTAGCATGCGCTAGTCCCATTTCCTGAGCCAGGAAAAAGGGACTCTCCATGAACTGATTAGAATTGATACAAATTCTTAGACCCTATACTACAAAGTTCAAGTGGACTATCAATATTAAACATAGGAAGTAGCTAAAAGAAAATGTCTCAGAAGGTTTATCCGTGGTGGAAATTTGAGAAGAACTTATGCACTCTCAAATTTTATGCGCCCATGGTACATATGAAAAGGTGAACAAGAAAACATTGATTGTGAGATGGAGTTAAAAGAGAGGCAAAATTTTCACCAGTTACTAAATAACAAGAAAACATATAAAACATCAAGTAACTGCTCTCCTCATATAACCAAGGCCTGGATACAGACTCTACCCTTCAAAAGAAAGCTTTTAAAAAATGCATACTAAGAAAGAGACAGAGAAGAGTGCGAAAGAGAAAACATGTAAAATCAGAACAAAGAATCAGAAATACCATGATCCATAATTTTCAATTCAATCAGCCAAAGATTTACCATCAGAATAAATAAAAAGAAAACAAAATAATTTATGATTTATAACACTGCAAAGAGTACTTAAAACAGTATCATTTGCAATAATAGATGTTTATATTATCCTTAAGTCCACGGTAAAATGTTTTAAAAAGGAACATTACAAAATTTGTCCCCAACTACTGATGAAGGATGCAAAAGAAGAAAGGTTTCAAAAGTTGAGAAATATATACCAATAGCAAACATCAGAAAAGAAACAATAAATTTAAGCAATCATTTACCCTAAAAACTTGTGAAGGATAGGTAAAGATCCAACACGCCACTCAAATGCAAGGACATGAGCCAACCACAAAGACAATAAGAAAAAAAAAAAAAAAAAAAACACAATGTAGTATAATCATAATAACACTTGGTCAAACTGGCTGTAATCTGATGCTAAGAAAATAGTTAAAATTCAGTATTCAAGCTTTTACCAAAAAATAAAATAAACCCTTCTAAAATCTCACGGGTAACAGGTTCAAGATGCAAGAAGCTTGAGGCAACATATCACTTGTAAACACAAAAAATTACAGAGTACAAAAGCTACTTCTTGCTCTCCATACATTTGACATCCTCATGGTCGAAACCAAATTCAAATAGAAACCAGTATGCTATGCGACTTCAGGATAAATGAGTGGTAAAGTCAGACTCTGAAGAAGTTTTACAAGCGCATATATAGCCCAGGATATAAACCTATGGAGATATCCACTAATAAAAAATTCAGTCTAGTTACCCCAACAACAACTACATTTTCATCATACGGGCAAACAGAACCCACGGTTAAGCAGACAGTATACTACACTGATATATTCAGGTATCAGCAAGCATTATCTCCAATAAAAGCCCCAGTACTCATGATGAGAAAAGCCAAAACGACATCAGAAATTTATGCATGGATCTTAGGTTTGTATCTCTATAATCCATCAAGAGTATGCATCTCATGTAAACCAATGACACTACAATCATGTTAAAATTGATTCCCCAATCACCACCCCAGACTTGTAATAAAAAGCTAGAAGTCCCTATTTGATAGCTAAAACAATAACAACTAATCAACCTTTATCAAGATTAAAGAAAGGCAAAAGCACCGACTCCATTTTCCAAGTTCAACATATTTCCTCTGAAGGAATGAACAGTAATATAACCAAGTCCAATGCTCCTATGATCTTTAATGCGGTTAGAGGTAAAGGGAATCGCTTTAATCTCAGGTGGTTTCAGATTTTGAAGAATCAAAGCTGAGATTAATAAATGGGAATCACCACCCAGAAGCATCATTCAACATTTCTCAACTGGCAGCTCAAGTGTGAATATCTTACTAAAGAATGTACCAAAGAAAAAAAAACAGTAAAAATCATACAAACAGAGCGAAAAAAAAAAAAAACTACTGTGAACTGGAAAAGCATACATATCACCATCATGAGGTTTTAGCATTAAAGGACATGAAGAGTAGTACAAAAACATTCTCGCAGTTGCATACATACATACATGTGAAAAATCATCAAAACGCTTAAAAAAAGGGTCTCCTTGCCAGCGTCTCGATGTATCATAACCAGCACCCATGATTGGCGATGGCGACGAATCATATACTGCTCATCATCCTCTTTTTTTAAAAAAAGAAGAAAAGAAAAAACCCAAAAAATTAAAATAAAAACAAAATAAGAAAAGTGTGAAACATTTTTTTTTTTTGGAGAAGAAAAACCAAAACTATATATAAATATAAATATAAAATATAATGCCTGGCTCCATCCTGTCTGCCTTTTTCCACACAACAGAGGATTCTACACAGAGGGAGAGAGAGAAAGGAAAGCTACATTGTTGTTCTATCTCACTCTCTTTGAAGAATGCAGACTCATCTGTGAATGCACCGAAATGGCCTTCGATTTACAAAGGCGTGGGAAGAGAAAAGCGCATGGTGACCAAGGACAGTTTGGTCAAAGAAGCACAAAAAGACGTCCTGAAACCGAGCAGCCATTTGCTTGTAGATTTTTTTTTTTTTTCAGTAAAAGCAACAAAGGCAAAGGCAAGGGAAGCAACAAGGAGGTTGGCTTTGTCTAGTTTGTTAGGGGAAGGCCTCTGTTAAGTTATTAGCAAAGATTTGGATGGGATGGGATGGGATGGGATGGGAGAGTCCAAAAGTGGAAATTTAGTGTGAGTGTAGGCTTATACTCGGCTTGTTTTTCAGGCATTTGGGTTTTGAAAAGGCCGGTGAAAAGCCATTTTCAACTTTTCTCTTTGTTCCTCATTCTGCTAAGACTCACCGTTTTGTCTCTCTCTCTCTCTCTTATGTAACCCTTTTACGCCATTGCACTCCCACTACTGTACTGTATTCTGTCCATTTCCAAATTATAATTAATTTTTTAATCTTAATAAATAAGAAAAAAGAAATGATAATGCTAGTGCTACAGGAGGTCAGCCAGCCATCAGCGTAACCTGTGAAATTTTATGCATTATTGGTATGCTTATAGAAATATATATTCACGTCCATCACAATTTACGAGTCACAGGAGGGTCACAGGCAGGCACGGCAACAGCTGTGATTTTTAAACTTTCAAGTGACGTCAGATCATTGTCACATTTGTTTTTGACTCAGTCCGTCTAGTCAGATCAGATGGTTAAGACGGCATCTGCAATCTGCATATTAATAAAATCACCAACAGTACGCTGGCCTTTTCCTTCTTTTACCCTTTTTTACCATTCACGGAAGAGTCCAAGTGTTTCTTTTCAAATTTTTGTTTTTGTTTTTTATTTTATTTTATTGTTGTTAGTGAACAAGTATTTTTTGGTATTATAAAAAGTATTTATTAATCATCAATAATTTTAACTTTATCTAAATCCTCTTAAATAAATGAATGAAAATGCAAGCGATATTCCTTCACAAGCACGCCACTTCTGACTTCAGTAACTAAAGAAGGTTTTATTATTTTACTCAAAGCCGAGTAAAAGTTAAAACGAAGGGGGCGTTCTATTTTAAATTTAGATCCCGATTTTTTTATATATTTTTATATATTTTATATTTAATATCATTCATATATTTTTTTAATTTAAAATAATTTAAAATCAATCATATATTTTTAATTTTTATTAAATATAAAAATACAATTTTACAAAAAGAACACCTTAGAATGATTAAGATTTCTCAACTTCTAAAACTCCAGATTGTCAGCGACTGCTCTCATATTTTGCAAAGTGGAATTGAGGAGAATTTATTTATTTTTTAATGGTTTAATTTGATGAACCAAATGTGGAAGCCTGGTCTCTCACCTTTATGACATTAAATAGCTCCGGCCAAAAGCCATAAAAGACTGAAAAACCACAGTTAATAATGAATCAATCCGCACTCAGTCTACTCTAGCAATGAAATGCAAGAATAGTTGTTTGAAACGTGGTGGATGGGTAGATGGGTATAGTTAACTAAGTGTTAAATATGAGTAAATGATGGAAGCAAAATAGCCGCCGTTTCTGTTGGTGAAAGCTGTTGTGCCTCAAACGTCTCTGATTTGGTTTTGGTACAATAAAAGAAGCTATTTCTCATTCAACCAAATTTGGATTTGGACAGCTCTTTTTGCCCTTATTCTGCTAAATTCCAACCAAATAATGGGGACATGTAACCCGACAGATTACTACACGCTCGCTCCCCTCTGCCACCCCATTCTCTTATAACTTAACTTTTCTCCCCAAATCATGGTATGGTATTCACTCTTTCAAGCCCACCTTATACTTTTTCTTCTTCAATCATCCTTCATATAATTAGAAAGATATTTTTTCAACTGAATCAATCATAAATCTTTTATGTCGACAATGAGCTAGAGGCAACCCTTTCAACTAAATCACGCCCAAATGTTCTATTAAGGAATTCAAATCCTTATAAACCACTTTAAAACTTCATTAATTAATGTGGGAAATGACTTTCTCATTACTATATGTATATGTATATATGAAGTAAAAATGTAAATGTTGAGATCTCACTCTTTTGAGTGGTAATAGGCTCACTTAAACTTTTCTTGAGAAGGAAAGGTCTGGTCCGGGTCTTGTTCGGCTTGGCACCGTCGCGCGGTTAGTACAAAATTTTGCCCATTCGTCAACTTGAGCTGGGGAATTATTTCTTAGTTGTTGAGTTGAACCAATCCAAATAAATAATGAACAAAATAAAGTTGTTCTAATATTCTCCCGTTTTTAGTTTATACTCTAATCCTTGCAATATTTTTCTCGGTGCTATATTGTAAGGCCATGAATTTTGTATATATAAGCATTAGTGTTGGGAAGTAAATATAGCTTTGGGACATTTAAGGGGCAATGGTGTCACCCCTCCCCAGTCAAACTGAAACATAATAGAAGAGAGTAATTAATTAGTCATTAAATTTCCCCAGGACTTCGATTGGAACGTGAAGGCTATTCAAGGAGCGCAGAAATATTAAAAATGAAACCCCAATGAAGGGACAACGAGTGTTTGATCCCAATGCGCTGAAATAAAATCACTATGCAATGCAAATCCCGCGACGGGATGCATTCATGCAATACGTGATGTTTATCTCTTTTATATTCATCACCATTGAAGCTGAGAAGTCTCGTAAATCTCAAGATGGTGGACAGTCGCATGTGAGCATTAATCCGTCTATATATTTTGGTACACCTAGACCACAATTATCGCTTATCAGACTTAGCTGCCAACTTGGTTTTGGCCCATTATAAAATGGCAGTTTGGGCCTTTTAAGAAACATTAACGTCTTGATCAATCAGCTCAGGAATCAAAGACCCTTGAGAAGATATATTAGCTGTTGAGAGAGTGTCTTCGGGTTCAGGATAGCTTTCAAGTTTCTTTGTATTATGTTTATGACATAGATGTACAAGTTTAGCCTGAGGCTGAGCTCATAATTAACCTCAACTTGGTAGAATAAATAATTCAAGCCATAAATAATGATAAGATATATATATATCATTGAAGTATTTTCTCCACGTCCGATACCATATTCTCGAGTGTCAACCCAATTAAGCCAATCAACTTGGCAGATGTACTATCATTTTTTTGACACTATAGAACACACTCGTGTATTAGTATAATTTTGTTCAAATCAGTAATTATTATCATCATCATCTTGAATGTCTTTGTTTGCCACCGAAGGTGCATAATGTTACCCCACTAATCATAATTTACTTTTAATTAATGGTTGTAGTGGCACTCTAATTGGCAATCCGTGGTTGTGGAAGCAGGTGAATTTTCTATGTAATTCAGTTAAAGTCATCATTAGATCTTTCTGATTTGTGTCAATGTTATCGAGAAAGAACGAACATTCTTATAAAGAATCTTTATAGTTTTGACTTCTATTTCAGGAGATATAGATTTGAACGAATGTGAAGTACTTGGTACTCACTAAATTTTTCTGTAAATAAGGAGGACATAGTCACATAGATGTCCTTGACAGAAACATTGTTTCTTATCATTTCCAAGGGCAAACAATTGCATGCTTTGATGCTATTGTCTTTTAGTTCAAGAACTATTCCATTAATCAGTGCTTCTTACTTTTGTTTATGGGCTCTCCACCATGCCAAAAGAAAACATTTTTCTTCATGAATCGTATTCTCCGAGGAGGACCCCGCAAACCACTCGCAAAGTCACGATATGAAGACACCTACACGTGCGGGCTAGAGTGCATGCACAGATGCCAACATCTACAAATAATGTTGTTAATTTGTCACGGAATGCCTTGGAGAATGTTTGGAATTATGTGAATAGCTGAATTCATCGATCGATAGATTTTAGAAGAGAAAAGATGGGAGAATTCGAATTGTTCATTTGGTAATCGACCTATAACGAATGAAAATTGATCATTTTTTATAAGTTTGTAATGTGGTATAGCAGTAGCAAAGGGTAGAGGACGAAACAAAATATTAAGATATATATATATATATATATATATATATTTGTATAATAGAGAAATGGATGAATCCTGGGTCTCAATCAGAATAGCCTTTAATAAAATAAAGAGATTTCCAACTTGAAAGTGGCTCACTATCAACGGTGAAACAAGCATGGACTCTTTCCATCTTCACATCTTCATTCCACAGAACAATCAAACTCACATAGAAAAAAGAAGAAACAAGAAATAAAGAGAAAAAGCCTCACCTTTTCTTCTAAGCGTGTGGAGACAAAGATGCTCATCAATCAATCAGGTCCTTCTTCCTTTCGAGTGGATAGCTTAGCCTTGCCTCAAGTGGGCCTTGCCCTTAGGAATCATGACTTAATTATTAAAATCAGAATCAGGAACCCCACTTCAATGCCCCAAAAAGGCCTCTAGCAAATCGTTTTACAAGTATATGAACCTTTCTCACTTTCCCCTTTGTTTAAAAAAAAAAAATTTATTGGTCTCTTTTCTTTGTATGATCACTCTGATCATGCAATAAAGATCAGAGAGAAAGAGAAAGAAAACAAAGCTCTTAAAAGCTAGACAATGATTTCACTTGTGAGTCACTCACCAATATTGATATGCTGTTGCGTTGCCATAAAGCAGTTATAGTGATTACATTTCTTAAATGCTTCCAAGAGAAAACAAAACACAAAAGAAAAAGGAAGAGGGTTAGACATAGAATCTACAACCTAATTAGTAAACAACTAATAAAAGAGAATAATAGAGTAACTAAGTTGCTCTTTATGATAAGTCTCTCAATAGTTTTATAGACTATACCGCTGTATATATTCTATATTACACCACCTAAACCCAATTATATTTCTTCTGGGTTCTTTATTTTAGTGTCATCCGATGATTCTTTGGTAATATTTGAAAACTTGCAAGTGTCGAATCTACACGGGTCCGCCTCAATCAGCAACTGAACAACTTCATTCATGTTTGGCCGAAAGGCTGGTGACTTGTCAGTGCAGCGGATGGCTATCCTGAGAACAGGAAGCATCTCGGCCATGAATGACCTTGATAATCGCTTGTCTAACACCTCCATCACTCCTTCCTTGGTTTCAAGTTTAGTTGAAACCCAGTACAAGACATTTTTGTTCTCTCCAAAATCTGCCTCCACTGGTTTCCTCCCAGTTATTAGCTCCATTAGCACTACACCGAAACTGTAGACATCACACTTGGTTGTTGTCTTGGAAGAATATGCGTATTCTGTCACAATTGCATCATTGAGTGGAATGAATTATTAGTTAATCAAAACCAAAACCAAGCTAATAGTTTAAATGTAATGTAAATGGGGTTAGGAGTTACAGTGTAACTTGATACGTTGAAATGATTTAAGACTATATATTAACATTGGGTTACAAACTACAAGTTTAAACTTTGAAAAAAGTGATAATATGGTTTGAGAGCCAAAATGTTGAGGAACCTATAAGTTTAGACATTAAAAAAGAAAAAGTAATTTGATAGAAATTATATAAAAGTAGATAAAAAATGTTAAGACCTTTTAAAATCATTATATGCAATTATAAATTTTTTCTAAAGTTTAAGTGTACATGGCATTAAATGATAATTATAGAGTTGAATTAAAAAAATTACCAGGGGCCAAGTAACCATAAGTGCCTGCAATCACAGTAGTGGTGGAATCTTTCCCTCCTCTAGCTTGCAAGACTTTGGCTATGCCAAAGTCTGCAACTTTGGGTTGATAATTAACATCTAGTAAGATGTTTGTTGACTTTATGTCTCTGTGAATTATAGGTGGCGACAGACCATGATGAAGATATGCCAAACCCTGAGCGACTCCCAATGCAATTCTATGCCGAGTTGGCCAATCCAGAAGGACATAGCCTTTGTGGAGGGCATCCCAAAGGTTTCCATTCGGCATGTACTCATAAACCAACAGATTGCAGTCCAAACCGGAGAGGTAACAATACAACTTGACAATATTTTTGTGCCTAATACATCCAAGAGTCTCAACCTCAGTTTTCAATCCCTTGTTCACAAGTAACTGATCTTCGGAAGCAGAATCTTTCGGTCTTTGACTCGACAATTTCTTCACTGCAACCGTCTCCCCACTATTCAACTCAATTTTATAGACTGTCCCGGATCCTCCTTGGCCCACTTTGTTCTTTTCGGTCATGGCTTCGAGGATCTCGCGTTGTTCGAAACTTATTCGATGGAAACTCTTCAAGTCATATGCAAAGAATGTTGAAGACAAAGTCTCATCATGTTCCATCATGGCTGTTTGTTTGCTGAGTCGACGTCTTAAAAACAGGAGAAGTGCAATAAGAACAATAACAGCTGAAATGACGATTGCCCATACAGTGTTTAGCTTCCTTCGATTGTATTTCGTAGGACATAAAGGGTATGTGCGGTCAGTGGAATTAACACTGTCTGAAACACAGAGACCTTTGTTGCCTGAGAAGCTTTCTTCCAAACCTCCATCAATCAACGTGGGGGGGATTGGACCAGAAAGCTGATTGTTTGAAAAGTTGAAAGAGGTTGGTAGCAATACACCGAGGCTATCTGGGATATTCCCGGTCAGAAGGTTGCTGGAGAGATCCAGGACATTGAGAGACTTTAGCAAAGAAAGTGAGTTGGGAATGGAAGAATTGAGCTGGTTGTTTTGCAAATTCAATAAATTTAGTTTCCTCAGGTTGCCAATTTCTGAAGGTATTGGACCAGACAGTAAATTATTACTGAGGTCAATTTTCACCAGATTTATAGCCCGAGAAATTTCAGGCGGTATGACACCTGAAATTTTGTTGCTTTGCACGAACAATTCTGACAAGTTCCTAGCATTTCCAATTGTATTTGCAATTGGACCACTGAAATTGTTGTTAGACAAGTCAATGATCGAAACATGGGGAAGACCAAAAATACCCTCTGGTATTGGGCCCTCCAAACGGTTTTTACTGACACGAAACCTTAACAGAGTCGAACATTTTGCCAAACTACCGGGCAACTCTCCAGAAAACATGTTATCCAGGACAAGAAAGTACTGCAATTTACCTCCATTACAAACCTGTGTTGGAAGTGGACCTGATAGGCTGTTCTCTGATAGGTCCAGAACAACCATGCTTGAAAATTGCCCCAGATTCTGCGGAACTTTTCCTGTCAGATAATTGCCATAAATTGATAAGATGGTCAAGGTTGTTGAATTTTCAAGTGCACTTGGGATTTCTCCCGCGAGGCTGTTATTGTAAAGCTGCAATACTCGCAGTTTGGGAAGCCTACAAATGGACTCCGGGATCTTTCCTGTCAGATGATTGACAGACATGTCCAAATCTGTGAGCTCTGTCAAGTTTCCGAGTTCCTCAGGTATAGTTCCCGAAAGGTGTTGATTGTAATATAACTCAAGCTGTTGCAAGTTTCTCAACAATCCAATCTCGGGAGGAATCTGACCCGTAAGAAGATTCCCACTTAATTCAAGATCGACAAGAGAGGTCATGTTTCCTATTGATGCCGGGATCTTACCGTACAAAGCGCAGGTGGTCAAGACCATACTTCTGAGCTTTGTCAGACGAGAAATATTCTCCGGCAGTTGCCATTGATGGAAATTGTGAGCTTCGTTAAAGTTTAGCCTCTCCAGATTGGAAAGATTAGTCACTGACATGGGGAAGTAGCCTGTGAAGCGGTTGTATGACAGGTCCAGAATCCGAAGAGATTGCATCGGTGAGAAATCCGGCAGTGGTACTCTCAGGGATATATTACTCATATTGAGCTCTTCCAGAAGAGAGCAATTGACGAAATTGGCAACGAAGTTCCCATGAAATGAGTTGTTACCAAGACGAAGAACACGCAACTCTGGCAGATAATAGCATATATCAGATGGAAACTGGCCAGAAAGTGACCACCCCGTCACGTCAACCTTTTCAACGTACCCTTGATTGTCGCAGCTAATTCCTGAAAAATTGCAGTAAGGTTTCCCTCCATCGATGTCCCAATTCAATAACGCAGCTCCTGACAGGGAGCTCTTCATGAGTGTGAAGAACTGCGACTGCTGGTTAGTACTAATTGCTTGAGAAGGATTAAACAGAACAGTAATTAACACCAAAATAAGAAGGAAAAAAGGGTGGCGGAGAGCCATTTCAGAGAGGAAAACTGAAAGAGTGAACTGTCTGAGAGAGGGAGGTTAAGAAACAAATAAAGAGAAGTGGTTAAAGTGGTTGTTGCAAAGAGGGAGGTGAGGAAGAGGAGACGTTTATAAGTGGGATGATTGAAAGGATCATTTGGCGCAGTAGTAATATGAGCTTGATATGATGAAAAGCAGGTTCATGCAGGAGTACAGAGAGAGTGTGAGATAGAAACAGGTGTGCACATCTTATCATAAAGAGGCTTTATGTTTATACCCCACTAACTCGTGTGAGAATATCATCAGTGCAAGAACTTTGTAGTGACAATATATTTGAATAAAACTGCATCTGATCCTGATCACCTTATGTTCTCTAGAACATCACCTCTTGATGCCATCAATCTTTTTCCTCTTGAATGGTCACAGTTCAAACTTTAGTCTTTCAGTTTTCACCATCAACCATGCACCATGCGGCAATATTATCCATGATGAGTATGTTAATGCTCAATCCATGGTACAGTAATACTTGCAAAAATATTGTACCAGTACAGAACTCATCACTTTGCTGTCTCAAGCCCACTTGTATGATGTATCTGTTTCATTTTCATACTCATGTAAGCGCATTGTATATGTAATGCATATTTTATTCATATATGTGATTATTATAAAGATTTATCATATATATACACCTGTTATTGCAATCTTTATGGCGAGCAAAATAGCCAAGAGTTAATACATGAATACCCTTTACTCTCTTCTCTATTAGTTCTATATATGTTCAATTCCTTTCAACTACAATCTAGTAGATATTGCATTGTCTATTAAGGTTTCCAATAGTCGTAGGTTCTTTTGACCTGGTCTGGGCTATTAAAGCAATCCAGACCAAATTGGCCAGGCATCTTTGTTTTTCTTCTTAAAACGACAGATTAAAAGTATCAAGCATGTGAATTCATGCGAACCCTGTTGGGCAGAACATATATGGTTGGATCCTTCGCGTTTGCTTAACTCTAGTTACTTTGATTGGATATATATGTAAGTTTGTGATTAATCCTGTTTGTTGTCAACTTTCTGTAGCATGAGAGATAGAGCCAGTAGAGTCTCTCCCAGTTTGCTTATCATGATCTAATTGATTAAAGAACTGATGCTCGGCAACAAAACAGAACATTTTGTTTCAAATAAAATGTCGAGTTGACCTTGTTGGGCCAATATATAGAACCAAGAACAAATGTAACACGTGTATGGAATATATGTGTATAATAATAAGTTTGTTCCCGCTTGGTGTACTGTTGGTGTTTGTTTTTCTCGTTCCTGGTGATTAGCTGAGTGTATTATAAAATTCCTTCCTGGCTACAGTTGGATAAGTTTTGAGTTATAAATATTCTATTAAATAATCGCGCTGGGCAATTTGCACTAGGGGAAGAAGGGACCATATCCGATATCATTTGTTCATATGATACAATAATCAAAGAAAACAAAAGGTACAGAAGAGTACAGTAATGCTTTTTTTTTTTAATTTTATGTATTTGTTGTTATCCACATATGACCACCGTCACCATTACCTCCTCAAATCTCTCCTCTGTCTCCTGAGTGACTAGTTAAAACTACAATTAGTTTCCTCTTTTAACTCCTCAATTTAACTTTCTGTAGAATGATACGAGAAAGAACAAATGCAGTAGCCAGTAAGGACTTCTGCAAGAATAAAAAATTATGATTAAGGAAGTTTAATTTTTTTTCTCCCTCTCTCTCTTACAGAACCGCAAGGTCCGTAGCATACATATATAATAAAATGTTTTGACTGTTAGCATATATTAAAATAATCTAATATTATATAAGTAACATATACAGGTATCTATGTGGTGGAGTTCCCTATAAATATTGATTACCATATCATATAAAAGGATTTGTCCCTTTAACAAGATACACATGTTTGAATTTGTAATATAACTGCATTTGGTTAATTGCAGTTATATGCACAGGGGTGTCTTGATGTCTAATAACCTATGAAATATGTCTGATTACTGTTAGACATACTTTTGAACTACTATAAATCCTGTTAGTTATAGACTTCTAAATATCCACTTCTAATACAATTTTACAACTATCAAGTTTATCATGCATGTATCCACTGGTTTAAAGACAGTGATCAATCCGTACTCAAAATCCTTTATTGGAAAAAGATTTCTCTGCAACGGATGCACTACGTGGCTAGACTTATGTGGTGCATCCGCCCAATGGAAAGCTAGAAAAATGGGAGACAAAGACTGCAAAATCTATTGTTTATCCCACTTTTCTAACTTCCTATTGGGTGGATGCACCACATCAGTCCAACCACGTGGTGCATCCATTGTAAGAAAGATTTTCTCTCTTTATTGATATGACTCATAAATTCTAATATTGTAATACTTTCCTTGTCTATTCTTATATATAAATACACACTTAACGGATAACAAATATGACTAATTTTAATCAATCAAAAACTTTTATAGCATTGATATACAAGAACACCTTTCATTATACTTTAGGTCAATATTTAAAATAATTATATATATATATATATTTATATTAAAAAACTGAATCTTTAACTAATCAAAGTACATTAATTCTATAACTCAAGATTTGTGTTGGAATTTATAACAAGATAGTGGTAACAAGAATCTTTTTCATCTGTATAAAGCAAGGTAGCATAGCTAAAAAGACTAGTAGCTTTTGATCACCGGATCGATTCCTCTGAGACAAAACATGGAGGAGGACCCACATATCACTAACTGTTTGATGATTTGGGCCTAATAAGGAAGCCCAAAACTGTTAGTTAATTTAGCCCATGAAATGATTAATGGGAATCTCTGTTGGATAGAAGCGCTCAACAATGGAGTGCAACGCAAAGATGCCCACTTCTTTAAAAGTATTGGGAGTTGATTTGGCAGATGAGAATTGCCCAAAAGTCTGATATGGCAATCTCTTATTAGCTGCTTTCACCGACATTTGTTGTTGGAGCAGCTACCAAGCGCCTGAATCATGAGAGCACAATAGCAAGTGCAAGCTGAACATTTGGTCTTTTACTTTAGTGATGAATTGACAGCCATTTCTTGATGGGGTAAATAAATAATTTTGCTATTTTTTCATTGGAAATGTAAACAAATCAAAGTTGGAATCAAGAGCTAAAGATGGCCACACAAATTTGATTAGGCTCATTTCATGCTGCGGCAGGCCGCGTCCCATCGCATTATGTATTGTTTGTTCCCTTCAACTTCACAGATAAATATAATATCCCTCTTTTGTAAAGTAAGAGAACAAGGATGTGCTTTGGAATTGAAGAATCATTCTCTATCTCTATTCTTTTGCATTACAGTTTCCTTGTATAGGATAGAGGTTTAGGGTTTAATTCTATTGCTTCAGTCAACTCATTATCCTAGTATAATAACAGAGTGTTATTACTATATTTAATGACTCTTCCTGGATCTTAACAGTAATCAGATGAAGATAATGACTTCACTAACTCGCAAGAAAAAGAAACTTTTAACAGAAAATGAGCTGAGCTCCAAGATCGTTCATTAAACAATGAAAATTCCAAGCTCCTAATTGGGTTACCGATTTGGACAAAAATTTGTAATGGATTTACTGTTTCGAGGATGAAGGCCGCCGGCAAGGGCCAATAGTTGCAGGCTTCATCTGGACTCAGCGTGTCGTCATAATCAGAAAGTTGGGCCCTATTTCACTCATTTTTAAACTTATTGGGCCCTTTTGACAGATGCAGAGAAGGCCTCAGCCAACAATCCAATGGGCTGTATTTGTCTTGTGGCCCCCTTAAATGTTCTTCCTGTCAGCGTATTTACTTCCTGCCCGGAGTCAATGACCAACTTGCGGACCAATAATGAAGTTGGTCAACCATGTGGCTCACGCGGTGATTCGGGTGAACGTTCGTTGTCGGTACTGACTGAGCCATTTGGCGGAATAAAAGCCAACCCAGGAGTCATCCTAACTGTGAACATCTGTTTTGTACCAAGTACTGAAAGCATTCCATTATTCTGTTGAATTTTTTGATTCAATGCTAATTTGGGTTTTCTAGTCCTTGCATTGCTCGCAGTAAAAAACTTCTCAGTTGAAAACTGATTTTAAACTGGACTCGAAGGGACAATTTGTTGGCCTAATTACATAGATCAGCTATCAATGTCATATACAGAAACCCTTTTATCTAATGGCTGTTGAACTAAACTTTAGTTCCAGATTTGGAGTGTACGCAACTCTCTGTGCATCTGCATCAGTATGATGTTTGCCCGTGACTCTGCTCCTGATTATATCACCAGAATCTAATAATTGAATTAGCTTTATCTTTAACTAAATCACCTACGCAAGAGCTTCCAAGGATTCTATACATATCAATTAGGTGAAAAGGCATAAAGTCTTAAGACTAAAATCCACTTCTGACATCTTTATTATATCTCAGAAAGATTACTGGTTGAGGCTAGTGATCCAAATTTGATCCATTTTTCCTCTAGCAGGTTATTGAGCACTAAGGTGACTATAATAATGATAAGATTTCGCCTGCCTCCACAAATATGCGGAAGAAAGTTTAGTGCAGCATCACAATTTTATTCTAGCAATGATTTTCACCAATTATGTTACCCAATGATGCATGCTACCAATAGCATTTGGAAGTTTCTTCCTCGAGGGTGGTACAAACTTGACCATTACAAGGCAGAATTAGTATGCCCCAAATTTCGAACTACTGAAATGCTGTTAAAATGAACAGCGATGATCCTGCACTTGACTGGTCAGCGAGTCTAACGAAGATATCAATTGTAATAAGTGGAGAAATTATGCAGGTCCACCGTGTACTGGTTCAGCAAGCAGCCAGGGCTTTGAAGAGATGAGGACTCTTAGAATATTTAAGACATAACTCTGGAAGTGCCACGGGTTCAACAATGGATAGGTCATGTTCCAAATTTGATCCTCGTGAAATTATCCCAAAAATTAATTGCTTGTCTTAAACAAGGAGCCCTATCAAAGGACTTCAGCTTCTAACAAAAGGAAAACTCTAAAGAAATAATTTCGAAATTAAAAGTCTAGTACTAATTGGAAACGTAATGATTTTATTCCTTCCCTGCCTTCATGCCTTCTCCAAAAGTTACAAACATAAGAACACAGACCAGTACTGCTTCAATTCAAGCTACTAATATATTACAAGTTATCAATATCTAATATGTTACCAAATACAACATATTACAAGAAGCAGAAGAAACAAAAATCTCCAGCCCTACTGCCCTATCTGGGAACTTGAGCATCTGAATTGATTTTCTCATTTTCCTTCAATTCTATCTTCTTAGCAGCACCATCTTTGGTGATGACAATTCCCACCAATTTACATGGCTCAGCTTCCTCTAGCATCTGGACCACGCTTCTCATAGTGGGTCTATGGGCTGGTTGCTTTGCTGTGCAGAGCACTGCAATTCTCAATACCACTGCAGCATCTTCCTTGAAAATTTCTGGGATTCTCGAGTCCACCAGACTTAAAACACTTGTTTTACTACTGCAGTTGCTGCATACCCATTTCACTATGTCTTTGTTCTCTCCATACTCTGGCTCTATCGGCCTCTTTCCCGTCACTAACTCCATTAGCACCACTCCAAAACTATACACATCACTCTTCTCATTGACCTTGCTTGTGTAGCCATATTCTGCAAAATTAGTACAGAATTTACAAGGCTTAGTTGTTATGCTAAATACAAGAATATTCAAAGAATCAATGTCAACTTTGCTACTATAACCAGTGCAACCAAACGAAATAAAACAAGTAAATAATAGAATTCCAAATTTTCCTACCAGGAGCAATGTAGCCATGCGTTCCAGCTATGACATGAGTTG
Organism: Boswellia sacra; assembly: GCA_013180625.2. Taxonomy (NCBI): domain Eukaryota; kingdom Viridiplantae; phylum Streptophyta; class Magnoliopsida; order Sapindales; family Burseraceae; genus Boswellia; species Boswellia sacra. The sequence continues at coordinate 373,194 of SNVD02006000.1, forward strand.
AGTCTTTACCACCATTTGATTGAACAATCTTAGCAAGCCCAAAATCAGCTATCCTAGGCTTCAAGAACTCATCCAACAAAATGTTACTAGACTTGACATCCCGGTGAATAACTGGCCTCACGAACCCATGATGCAGATACTCCAACCCCTTAGCAGCTCCAACTGCAATCTCATATCTGGTCTCCCAATCAAGTTCCATCTTCTTGGACGTGTGCAGCCGATCCCACAGGCTCCCATTGGGCAAATACTCATAGACTAACAAGCTTGAGTCCTCACTAGTAATACTACAATACAGCTTCACCACATTCACATGCCTAATTGAGCTCAAGGTCTGTACCTCAGCATCGAATTCTTGAGACTTTCCGGAACGTTTCCCAAGCATTGGAGTGGTACTCCGGGTCTTCTTGTGGCCATTAGTATCAGTATTCCAAATGTGTTTCACTGCAAGCTCTTTGCCGCTAGATAGTATTACTTTGTACACATTTCCAGATCCTCCTTTTCCTATCAGATTCTCTTGCTTTATGGAATCAAGAATCTCATCTTCAGAGAAAACCAACTCCCGGAAAGGTTTTACTTGCCAGGATTCTTCCTTTAAAGAACGGTCATGATCTTTTTCTCTCTTCTTTAAGTAGAAGAAACATGCAAACGAGACAAGTAAGATGACTGTACCCAAAGCAAAGCAAATTATGAGTGTGAGGACATCTTTGGATATCTTGGAATCCTGGGAGCATCGCTTGAAGGAGGTAATAGTTTGACTACAAAGGCCGGGATTTCCTGCGAAGCTGCCATTGTAGGCTTCGATGGAGAGAGATTCTGGTATGTGACCAGTTAATCTATTGTTGGAAAGATCAAGAATAACTAGCCTCAAAGATGATAAACTAGCTGGGATCCGACCAGAAAGTTCATTTTGTGCTAAATTCAGAGAGTTGAGACTGGGTAGAGACCCCAAAACTGATGGAATTTTCCCAGAAAGTCGATTGGAAGCCATGTTTATTTCAGTTAGAGAATTACATGACCCTAATGAGTTGGGTATTGAGCCAGAGAACAAGTTGTTCTGCAACTTAAGACTACTCAAACGTTTCAGCTCCCCAATTGATCCAGGAATTTCGCCCGAAAACTGATTGTTACTCAGATCAATAGAAAAAAAAGAAGTAGCTCTCGACATCTCCTCCGGTAATTCCCCAGATAACCGATTGTTTCTAGCAAATAACTGTGCAAGGGCTTTTGCTTTTTCAATATCTTTAGTGATAGGCCCTTGCAGTTGATTCAACTCGATGTCAATTATAGTCACCTTTGGCAATCCCCATATTCCCGCTGGAACGCTCCCCGTTAGCGAGTTATTACTAACTCTGAATCGCTTTAAAGTCAAGCAATTCGCATAACTCGCGGGAATTTCACCTGTGAAATTGTTTTGTAACATGAGAAGCCCCGTCATGGTACCTTGCTTGCACATATGCGGTGGAATCGGACCTGTTAAGAAATTCTCTGAGACATCAATGAAATCGAATTCAGCCCAGGAACCAAGTTCCTGAGGCAGAGTTCCAGTCAACCGGTTGGTGTACAAAGATAGATTCACCAGGTTTTTGAACTGCCCCAATTCTTGGGGAACTTCACCAGAAAACTGGTTCTCAAACAGCTGCAGAGACACCAGATTGGTCAAGAACCTTACTTCAGATAAATTGCCTTCGAGGTAGTTCATTGAGGCATCGAAAAATTGAAGCTTCGTGAGGTTTCTCAATCCAACAGGCAGTTCTCCTGTAAAACTGTTATTATAAAGCTCAAACTGCCACAAGTTCTGAAGCTGCCCAATTTCTGATGGTATTTTACCAGACATATTATTATCCGAGATCTCAAAGTTTATGAGCTCCTTTAAATTCCCAATTCCGGGAGGAATTTGACCTTCAAGGCAGCTATTTGATAAATAGAGCCAACTCAGCTTGGTGAGCTTCAAGATTTCATTTGGGAACGGAGTTGGACTAAAATTATGGTCGCCGAGACTGAGCGAAACCAGGTTTGTCATATTGTCAAGTGATTTCCATGGAAAAACGCCAGAGCATCCGCTGTTATTCAGAAAAAGGTGGCGCAATTCGCTGAGAGAGGATATGCTTGGGAATGGACCTGTGAATTGATTGTTGCCAAGATCCAAATACTGTAGCTTTACACAATTGTTCAAGTCGTCTGAGATAGTGCCAGACAACGAGTTGAATCCAAACGAAAGCTTCTCCAGGGACTGAAGCTGACATATTGAATCAAATGGCAGAGTTCCCGTCAACTTTTGATTAGAAAGCTCAATCTCTCTAACTGAATTGTCTGAGTTACAGGTGATCCCTGCGAAGCTGCACAGGTTACTGTTTGGCACCCAAGACGTGAACACTTGGGTTTCTGAATTTTGAAGCGCGGTTTTGAGCGCTAGTAATATCTGAAGGTCATCGGATTTGATACAGGAAAAGAAAATAGTCAGAAAGAGAAAGAGAAAGAGAAAGAGAGGAGGATTGGTGGTTGACATTGGTGACGGTGAGACCAAATTGAATAGAAGAAATCAAACGGGTCTTGTACTCAGAGAAGAGCCATTTTCAAACCTCTTCTGTTCTCCTGAATACGAATATCAACAGTTACACAGACAAAACGGAGGACTTACAGGCACCAAATCCTTTCTGTTTGCGGGTAATATACTATATGGCAGCATATCCCCGGGGCAAGGCACTGTTTTGTCTCCGCCAATTATTTATTGATTAGCATTGATAATTCTTAAGAGCAAGTAATGAGTTTTGCTATTATGCAGTAATCTACTGTTGTAAATAAAAATAAAAATAGTAAATAAATGAATAAAAATTATATATAAAAAAATCATAAATAAAAAATATGTAAAAATCGTTTTTTTATTAGTTTACGATTTTTAAACATCTTTTTATATGTTTATTATTGTATAATATAACAGCTGTTGTACTATAGCATGACTCCTAAATAATTCATATCTCAAACTTATTCAATGATATAACTGATCTCAAAATTTTAATATATACTATGTTATATATATTTTTTGTAAAAAGTGTCTTCAATGATAAGAACAGTGATACTCATCTAAAAATTTGTTATAAAATTATTCATTATATTATAAAATTAAAGCAAACATATTTTACTGTTTCACTTATTATATTATCTTAATATTCACTGGACAAATTTATAGTCGAGATGCGAAATTTGAAATATATTTTACCTAATTACAGATATTTCTATTACTTTGTTATTTTCGGAGCATTAGTGAAATCTTTTGTCTACTAATCACAAGCTACAGAATGTATACCCCACCACCACGTGGATGACGGTGGCAAGAGGCATGCAGCAATTGACAATTGGCCAAGTGACAGAGACATTAAAAATTAAAGGGCAATGTTGCGCATCTAGCAAATGGAGCAGTATACAGATGAATGCGGTAAGCAACCAAACAACGACAACAATGAATAACTGCTCAAGTTCTATACAATTTTTGACTCGCACCCCTGCGTTTAAGTGAAAAAAATAGTCATAATTAAAGCCATCATTTATTTTAGCTATATGAAATCTTTAAGCAAAATCAACATTGAAGTTTTTGTTTTTAGAATTTTTCAACTTCATGAATCATCATTGTTTTGAATAACCCACGATAGTGTTGTAGTGGATCACTAGTAAAGAAATTAAAGTAAAAGAAAGCCCCTAGTCTATCATCGTTGACTCATTTTGCACTATAGTTGACCTCTTTTTATGGGTTATATTATAGTACATAGATTTATATCATACAATCATTTTTTAAATTTTTATAAATTTAATATAAAAATTATAAATCTTTATATAAAAATCATAAATATAAAAAAATTATAAATATAAAAAAATTATAAATAAATAATTTTTCACATCTATGACTTTTATATAACGATTTACAACTTTTACACTAATTTATACAAAACTAAAAATAATTGTATAATTTTTTATTTATAACTTTTTTTATATTTACGATTTTTATACGAAGATTTATAATTTTTATACTAAATTTATAAAATTTTAAAAATAAAAGTCGATGTATTATAACTAAAGCCCACTTTTTAACATGTAGATTGCATTGCAATGCCGGCAACCGTATCAGCAAGGTGTCAAATTGCTTATTTTACTACTTATTACTAGCACAACTATTTGGAATTTTCATGCTTCGATTGTTAAGATATAATTAAAACCAAACCCACTGTAATCAGTTTTTTTTTATATATATTTTGGACATTACACTTAGCAACACGATATTTCTAAGTTCTAAAAAATTAACTTTTATAATTAGTAAATGAGTTTATACGATAATTTTATTAAAACCTTGATGCTGTGGACATAAAAAAATGAAATATAAAATGAAGATATGAATTAAAAGACAGAAGAGATTTGGTTTATGGGATCCACCCATTCGGTACACATCGAAGTGACAAAGAAGTGCGAAGATGATATGTGAAACACGGAAGCTTCGGCCTTCGAGCCGCCGACGTTGACTAAAATTGTTTGCTGTTTCTTTCACTGGCCGTTGAATCGAAGCACGTGGATAATGTTAGCAGTGAAATCATTGTCACAATCGCCGATTACGCGCGTGGACAAACCAGCATCACTCGTTCACTCAGCTCAGCCGCTTCTAGGAGGATTCGTGTCAGTGCATTTCTTAATACAAAATTGACAAATTAACTAGAAAGTGCCGAGAAAGATATTGAAAATGGAAATTAAAAAACACGTCCAATTGTTTTCTCATCCCAAGACAGGTCGTGCGAAATTGATCTCCTTTATTAGTTTTTAGTCAAAAACAATCAACCAGCATCTGGGCCTAAACGTTACAATCGGAGGCGTAAATCCATAGATTTGGAAGTGGATTTTGTTTCACTAGTGAATGGCGATTATGAGAGCCGTGTGAACAAATGCGGATTTTGAGGAGAATGATTAATTTGATCAAGAAATGAATTTAACCAAGCTTCTTAATTATGATAAAGATTTATAATAAAGTTGTGATGATGATAAAAAGCACTAATTAAAAAGGTTGGAAGAGCCAATTTAAGGGAAATTACATAAAGGTCACTCAGATTCATAAGTTTTACAAACTGACACAAGTCATCCAAAAACAAAAAGCAAGTGTAATCTCCAACTCCAATACTATTAACTATGCTAAAAAATAAGTTTTTAAATTTACCCACCTTTCAAATGTTTTAATATATCTATAAAAAGTTGATTTTTATAAAAGGTCATGCTATTGAAACTTAAATTATTAACTTAAATTTTCACATTACTTAAACTCAATATAATCCAACATCAATACGTAATGAAAATTGACATTAAACATCATATACACTCAATTATATTTCACGTTAAGCAACTCTCTTTTAAAAAACATAGAAAGCTAGATGTCTAAACCTCCAAATTTAAGTCGAGAGCAATTAATGGGTGAAATTATTAGATGAAAGAAACCAAGAATTAAAGAATTTAAAGAGAATATTACGTGTACTCTATAAATCAATGATGAAAATCTAAACAGTTCTCCAAACCTGATCTGAGCTCAAGGATTTGCTTTCTATTCATGTTTCTTTTGTGCCATCAGACTGATTTGTAAAGTTTTTACGAGGCAAATATACTTTTGCTTGATGTTAAAATTGTATACGAGACTAAACTTTATTTTTGCCAAAAAAAAAAAATCTCGATATTGTGATTTTATAAAACTTTTCACCAGCCAAATGGATTCAAACCTTTCGAGTTTAAGAGTTCATGTTTATCAGAGATTAAAATAATAAAAATTTATTTTTTTGCTCATTAATCAAATTTTGTTTGTTTTTTCTCCATCATATTGTTCAATGAAACTTTTGAAAGCAATGGGTTTTCTTGATTTAGGGTTTTAAGTCGGCTGTTATTTTCTTGGGGAAGATGACAGGCTTTGATTTTCTTAATTTGTATAATTTAGAAAATAATTTGAGTGGGATTAGAGTAGACTATTAATTTACTTTGATATAATAATTTAGAATAAACTTTTGATATTTCTATCCACCATTAGATCATATTGAGATAGATATTTCTTAATCAATGTCTAAAATAAAATAAAAAAATTTAGTCCCATTTACCTAACCTTTTATAAAAGGTTAATAGGGGCCGTCATTCATACACATAGGCTGCATTTGGTGTATCACGTAGGATTGCATAAATATCACTGTAATGGATAACATTATATGAAATTGTACTGTATAAGATTGAGTAAACTATATATTGTGTTTGGTTTATCACTATATTGTATAAATATTACACAAGACTATATTTGATAACAGAGTGAATTACACTTTATTAAACTTTTATAATAAATTAAAATAATTTAAAAATAATTTTTATATTAAATTTAAAATTTTGATAAAAACCAAAAAAATGATCAATTTAGACTAATTATTATCTCAATAAGTGTATAAATAAAATAATCTTTTTTCTTTATTACCTGAACTTATTTAAATAAAAAAGGGACAACTTTTAGAAAGGACAGAGTATGTCTGGTAAATTCTATACGACCTATTAATACGATATGAACCCATTCAATAAAAACGTATTTTGGATTTAATATTATCGGATCGGGTCGTTAAAAAGTTAAAACAGTAAAACTCGTTTGATATTTGATCGTGTTTGGGTTTCTCATGTAAAAAACCGTTTTTTCCATTTAACTCGTTAATGTTTAGGATAATATAGTAAATTTATTTGTGATACATACAAAATATAATAAAATGTTAAAAATACTAATTTATAACTATGTTTAACCTAATTAAAATTATTACAATACAATTATGTCATCTTTTTTTTAGGTGTGTATGATATGACATTTTGATAGGAAATACAAAGAAAAAACTTATAAAATATCCTATTTCATTTTCAGAATTCATTCAATAATTGGACATTATCAATTATTTATCTTAAATATGCTTTAGATGGATCTTTAAATAATGTTGGATACAAAATTTTGTTTATATTTTTCGCATTATATTAAATTTGGATATTCAATAGATTTCAAAATATTTGTTAGATTTTAAATTTATAAACTATTAGTTGTATTATATGTTTAGAATTTATACAAATCATGTTACACATATTGTTGTCTAACTTGAAAATAAAAAACGGGTTAAATGAGTTGAATTCGGATAACACATTAAGTTAACAATCGGGATTGGGTTTTTAGATTTAGATCCAAACCCATTAATAGATTGGATTTGGATTAACATAATTTAACACGACACAAATACGAAACAATATGAAACTGCTCTAACAAGACCGGTTGTCCGGTCTAAGACAAAGAGGCTTTCATTTAACAAATGCCAACAGTGTAATGGGGCCTTAGGCTGGGGGACCAGCGTGTTAATTTTTGCATACAAGTTTCTACAATCCTATCCTCTCAGTGTTTGTAACCAAACACAGACTAAATAAGAAGTTATACAAACACCCCCTCTTATGCTATTTTACGTCCTCCCAAACGCAGTCATAGGTTATTATTCTTTACTGCATATATGAGAAACATTATTATAAGAGAGAAAGATAATTATTTAATATTTAATTTTAATTGTCATTAATTTTCTAATTATTTTAATGGGCATTTGATCTTTATAAATTAAATAATTAATATTATGCACGAAGAAACTTTCCAACTCCCATTAATTTTAAAGATTTATATTAGTTTATGAAATTTATAGCTCTTTAATCAACAAGAAAACAACAATGCCACTCACTCTCCTTATTCCACAGGACAACAGCTCATCGACTCGATTAATATATATATGCATATATCTTTAAGTAAAACAGCTCACAGGGCACCAACATTCTCGAGAGAAAACACAAAATAAAGCTTAACCTGAGAAGACATCTGTGTCATACATTCACATATTAATATATGAATTACACGATGAAAGTTGGGGAACAAAAACAATATATATCATTGCAAAAATATTGTCTTCGGACAGTACCGTACATGAACATTTGATTATTCATCGCCATTAATAACGGGAACATGAGACGAAAGACGTGAAGTTGATCAAAATCGATATAAATGAGAGAAGTACGTTTTGCTACATATCCATGCATGTGAATTGTAATAATTAAAGCTGTATATATTGCTTGTATAAATTTCTCAGAACCTGAAAAACGATGAAAACATTTTGCCACTGAAAGGGCGCTTCGGCTGGCTGGGCCTTCGTCTACGCAGTTCTCCCTGTTAATTATTTGGTTTTCGATATAGACAATTATGGATTTGGTGAGCGAATGATTGAAGAAGATTTATGGTGATTATTAGGTTAACTGCATGTAAAATTCGAATCTCTTGTGAATTGTGTGCGTCCAGGGGTGCTTGAGCTGCTACTACTACTATATATTAAGATGGGAAATTAATATCATTCATTTGAATAATAATAATAATAGCAATAATACTAAAAAAAAAAGTTAGTTTGGTTGAATAACAGTAATACATATTTGTAAAATAGTTACGAATGAAACAAGTAATATTAAGATTAATGATATACTTATAAAATTTGTATCACATAAATTAAAAAATTAATATAAATTGTCAATATAATAAATATTAATGAATAATGTGATATTGAATGAGCGGTATCATATCAATTTTGTATATAAAATTTTAGTGTAGTATTCTTTATATATTATTTAAAGGAATCATAGAAAGACGGCATAAGGAATGAGATGAAAAAGATTAATTAAAGATGGTTTGTTTTAATTTTATTCTGAAATCATGACCCACATAACTAATTATGAAACTATATATTCAAAGCATTTGCTTGTCAAATCTCCATTCTATTATTTTACGTTTTATTTTAAGACTATAATTATTCTTAATTCTCAAATCGATGATAATTAGGATAATTCGAGAATAACCTAACCGCGGCAATTGATCAAGAATAATTACCTAACAATGGCATAGGTAAATTATCCAAAAGTGACTACGAGTGGCATTATTTATGGTTTTGATAGTTGTTAAGATATAGGGGTGTATAATATATAAATTAATTTAATAATCATTATAAAGCGATAAATTTAATTCTTTCTGCCGCTAAAATAATGACAGCTATTAGTAATTAAGAATCTCTACAAGACTTTATAGATTTATAGATGCTCTTTATGGTTGCGTGAATTCCATAACTTGTTTAATTATTTCCTTTTTAAGTGATTGATTATACACTATCTGGGTTAAGATATCGATGATTACTTAGTTATTGGAATCTTAAACGTGAAAAGCATGCTTGTACTGGAAAGTCATCAGATTTTGACAATAACGGATGAAGCTGCTGGAAAAAAAAAAAAAAAAACTAGCAACACATTTTTGGTTCCGGTTATAGAATCGAGAAAGGGAGGGTTAATTTCTCTGTTGTCGATAAAGAATATGATTATAAGACTCAGGCAGTACAGCATTGATGATCAATCAAGGAAAAATTAATTCAACAGCATCTCCTAATTGAAAAAATATTTGCTTAAACTATGCTTAGCTTTTTTTTCTAATTCGATCCATTTGCTGGAAAAATTAATGGGAAAGTTTGAATTTTGAAGCATATATATGTTAGTGGCTAGATTGCTGGGAGACTTTGGGACATTCATGTAATGTATATACATGAATGTTATAAGTTTTTATTTCTTGCATCATATTCTGCACAAAAATAGCTAGCTAACTAGGCTTGTGGATTTCTTCATTTCTACATTATGTCACATGTTACTTGATCAAAAAATGAGCAATTTTAAAGCAATTAGATTGCCATAACTACCTTTTAAGATATATAATTTAAAAAGAATTAAATGAAATCTTGGCTTAAACATTGCGTGAAGTAGAATGATGGGGAGAATTGAAACTGAAACAAGCATTCTGCACCTAGATTTTTGTGAAAAAGGAGCCGATATTCATTGATCATAAAGATCGGATTTAACAATAATTATTAATAGCCAGAGAATATTGCGAAGCAGATGCTGCTTCTGATTCAAGACAAAATCCCAGCAAAGGCTATGAAATTAAAAACAATTATATCGGATTACTCAATTTGCAACTATAGACAAATCCAAGGTAAAAGAAGCACAAACAAAGAGACGATCACGCAGAAGATTCACCCAATAATTTAAAGCTGTGTCGTTTCAAAGAGAAACAAGAACAACTATGAATCCACTTGGAGGGTCGTGGCGCACATTTTGCACACCCAAAAGTGCTTCCCTTCCCATCTTCAGCCATCAACCGACCAAACTCAAAACATTAAAAACAAAGAAAATGTTTCCATTGCATTAAACCTTGGGCTCCACCTCCACTGCTCCTTTGTGTTACGATTAAAGGAGGGATAAAAAAAAGTGACAATAATTCATCAAGTGCCTGTTGTGTCATACTCCATCGCTTGCTAGTCTTTGGTCTTTGTAATCAAATTTCGCACTGACCAACCCACTCCATGACCATGAGCAAACAACTTTGACTATCTTCAATTCTGAACCTTTCTATCTTTTCACTCTTTTTTATAACATCAATGGAAACTTTTGGTCTTTCAAGTGATCCATTATAGCCCTCATTAAAAATTTAATGGAGCCCTTATAACCTTTTGAATTCAGCTCATCATTCATTGTCAAGATAAGATGTAAGAATCCAAAGTGGAAAGATAAAATTAATATCAGTGATCATCACTTTCTTTTTGTTCATTTTCCACCTAATTGTCTATCAGCAGCCTCCTCAGTCTTTACCTATGCTTGAGCTACCCATAGCTCTACATCATTGTTAGAAGATACTGCCAAATATTGTAAAGGTGTTAAAGTAACTTTGGCAACAAAATTTGTATAAAAAATTTCTTTTCCCAAGTAATATTATTATATATTAATATTCCACAATTATCTTATAGATGAACTTCACAATGTTCACATCACTTTCAAGAATTCTACACATATAGTGTATCTTTCATATTTGTTAAGTTAATATATACACCATGTTAGTTGATAGGGGTCAATATAAAATTTCAATTACTCAAGTTTACATTTAATCGACATTAATATGATTATTATCTTAACCGGAGGAAAATTAGGCCTACACAATATGACCCACAAGGAGATGGGTTGCCCGATACTACCGAGTGATCCCACACAGTGATCATTAGATTGTGACAAATGAATATGATCATAAAGAACCAATAATTTGAAAATTCAACGGTCAAAATATAATAATTGAGTTATCAGCCAAAGGTTCCTTCACCCAATTTCCACCATGTCTACCCCAATTTTCAACACAAATCCATCAGTCCACAGAGTCCAGTCCAACAATCAATATTCAATCCGTTAACATTCAAAACAATAATAAAATGTACTTACCCTAAAGTGATATTGTGGATCGAAGTAATATTTGTCGTTTATTATATGATATATATGCTGTATAAAAAGCTATATTTTTTAATTAATAGTAACATCTCGAGTGCAAAGTGTTACATGCGGATCGAAATGTTACATTAATGATATAAGTGTTTTTATTTAAAAAACTTTAAGCCAAAAATATTTTGTAATGAACTGAAAAAGCATATTCAAATTCGATCTTTAACGATCTTATAATGTTATATATACAATTAAATATTAAAAGCAGGGAAAAGAACAAACAATAATATTTTGGAACTATATATATATTTGACAGCTTCGGCCAGTTTCCATTAGTTTCAGAACTATAAACTCTGTATATGTGTGTGTGCGCGCGCGAGAGAGAGAGAGAGATGCAGCTTACGCTAACTCTCAGCTTAAATGATTTTTAATGATTTGAACTAGTATTATAAAAGACACTACTGCGATAGCTATGAAAATGAAATTCACAATTGAAATACAATAAACTAAAAACATAAAAATGAAAATAATATATATATAAAAAAATCATGATACATGCATTTCTTTCTCTTTCAAGCCAATATTAATTATTGGTGAATCAATTGGTTGTTTGGGGAAAAACAGATAGGCCTGTATACCAACTCACATTTTAATAGAGAACATTGAATTATTTATAGTGTTACAAATAAATTATCATGAAATAGCATTGAGTTTGTCAACACAAGATTAGCTCATGATTATTTAGTCAAATATAATAAATTAAGTGATGGATGAATTTACACAAATAAACAAGCTTTTCCTTGACTTTCTGGGGGCAGATCCACTTGAAAATATTTTGGATTTGCATAGTCAACACCTAATGCTCATTGGTGCATGATTGATTTAACAATATTTCATTTTTAATTAATTCTATCAGGAATATCTAGTGCTTACACTTAGTTTAGACGTTATAATCATTTAACGAACATTTTTATGTCATTAATTCACCGGCAATTGCATTAATGTCTTCTCGATTGCAAAATGTTCACGGATATGACTTCTGAGTAGGCATATTATGCATAATCTAACACACCCATAACCACATCAAACAGCCCAAAGCCCAATGGATAAAGAAAGCCCGTCATCCAGAACATGGGCTGCAGTCCTGTTTTGGGCTTATTTACATTGAACATTGATGGATTTTCAACCCAAATAGGAAGAAAGATATAACCCAAGGACGAGTAGGTGGAGGAGGAGGAGAGGATTGAAAAATGAAATTTTCGATATTTATTAAATAAAGGTGTAACACTTTTAGGCTGTTAGTAACCTCCACCTACACCTGAACTAGAAACTTCTAAACATCAGAAGCACGAACAGACTCTGTTAAACCAAGATGTTCCAGTTCCTTGATTTACCAGAAAGAGCAACAGAACCTTCAACTCCACATTACTTATGCATGTTTTTTTTTTTTTTTTGGGTGCATTAGAGCTTAGATATCAGGTTTTGTTGCACTTTCTTGGTCACGTCGCAAGCCCCAACTTCTAACATTTAACTGAAACTGAGCGAATGTAGCCAAAAGCCTAACTGCTTGAATTGGATGAAGAAGCTGCTTTAGCCTCCCCACTGCCCTCCCACGAAGCCCATCAGCGCTCTCCAAGACCACCAGCATTCCCGTCTGCAGTTTTCTCATTGCTGATTCTCCTTCTGACACCTCAGCATCAACTAAATTTCCAAAACGCCTAGCTGCATGCATCAGAGGTGGTGCTGCCAAGCTCTCTTGAACCTTCGCCATTGTCTCTGACAGCTCTCTTTCCTCTCTTCTTGTCTCGGCTTTCAGTTGCTCGATTGCTCGCTCTTGCTCTGGTGTCAAGTCCTTGACTGAGCTGCTAAGTAGCTTGAAAAGCATGGAGGGTCTGAACCCACCAATCCAAAGGAAAGTTCTTTCCAGAGAACTGAACCATGGAGGAGAAAGGAAGAGAAATACATCTTCTCCGGCGGCTAGTGACTTCTCTACATAGTATTGTTGATAATGAGATAAAACTTGATCAATCAAGCTCTGGTGTCGCTCATTTCCGTGACAATTTTCTGGTGTCATTGCGAGGAGGAGCTTATCGAAGAAGTTTTGTTGACGGATAAGCCAGCCATTAAAGAATGTCTGGAAATTCTCCCCAATGCTTGGAATTGGCTGAGTTGGGTTAGCCATGCCCTAGCTAATTGCTATGGCATGTCGAGTGGCAGAACCGGCTTCTAGCATCTATATATAGTTTCGGTCATGAAACACTAGCGTTCTGTACATCGTCAGTTAGCTAATTATCTGTTGTGTATAAAACAATTAATTACTTAATAGTAAAGATAAAATTTGTCTGTGCTGGTATTATAATTATAATTTTTTAACTTCCTTCGTTGTTAAGCTCCTCCTCTTAATTTCCGGGCCCCGAAGTTGGACAGAGCCTCATGCAGAAAAAGAGGGTTGTGAGTTGTGTGGCTGTGAGAGGCGAGATACCGGGACGTGGGGAGTCAAGGACACAACCAAGCTAATAATTTGTTGTGTATAAAACAATTAATTACTTAATAGTAAAGATACAATTTGTCTGCGCTGATATTATAATTATAATTTTTTAACTTCCTTCGTTGTTAAGCTCCTCCTCTTAATTTCTGGGCCCCGAAGTTGGACAGAGACTCATGCAGAAAAAGAGGGTTGTGAGTTGTGTGGCTGTGAGAGGCGAGATACCGGGACGTGGGGAGTCAAGGACACAACCAAGTGAAGTGGAAATTCTGTACGACATTCATACATTCTCGAACGTTATTACTCCGGCACCGACACTTCGCGGACGCGTTTTCTACTTGTCTTCATCCAAATATTTTATGGGCCTCGTATAAATCAAAATATTTTTCTCATTCTCGAGTGTCTGTTACCGATTATCGAGGGAGAATATCTTGCGCTAGCGTAAACATTATCTTGAATAGGACAGGGATAAACTTTGTAGTGTCATCAGCGTTACGAAGTGGGAAACACTTTTCAGCCACTTATAGGAAATTTGTGAAAAGGTTCAAAACCTTGACCCAAGGGTTAGGATTAGTGATCAATTGGCTTTAACCCTTTCATTTAGGTCAAGGTTCAATTTGTCTCGAACCATGCATTTATATACATATATATTTTTTTCGGTGATCAAATTTGGCAGATATGAACTTCAACCCTAATTAATCAAGGGAACTCAGTGAGTGAGCCCCTGACAACAGAGCCATGCCACTCCTAGCTGGGCTATACATGGGCTGATCTAATCTAGGCTCTCCAAAGAACTGAACACAACGACCCTCACGATTACTCCCCCTAGTGGCCCAAAACCCTCTCAAAATGGAGCCAAATCTCATAATTCATAAAAACCCGATTAAATTCTGGAAATGATGGTTACAGACATTGGAAAGTAATAAAGATAATTTATAAAAGATAGTTTAGGTTCTCTCGAAGAGAATTCCCCACATAAGCACCAAGGATTGAGTTTTGTATGTATTAGTTGGCTATACAGTCATGATTCTGTGGCTGCTCTTTGTTGGTCCCACAGCAAGCCCGATCTTCGAGCTCTTAACTTAAACTGAGCAGCTCCCGCCAAAAGCTTAACAGTTTGAACAGGGCACAGAATCTGCATAACCTTCTGCACTGTCGTCCCACGAAGCCCATCAGCGGCGTCTAATACCATCAAGATCTTTGTCTGGAAAGCTTCCATAGCAGATTCTATTTCTGAAATCTCACCATCAACCAGATTATGAGCACCTCGCCTGGCAAGGATCATCATTGGTGGTGCTGCTATGCTCTCTTGAATCATTGCCATTGTCTCCGTTAGCTTTCGCTCCTCCCTTCTTGTCTCGGAGTTCACTTGCTCTATCCTATGCTTTTGCTCTTCCGTTAAGTCCTTGACGGAGCCGTCAAGTAACTTAAAAACAAAGGAGGGTTTGAACCCACCAACCCAGAGGAAAGTTCTTTCGAAAGAGCTCAACCACGGAGGAGAAAGGAATAGATATGCATCTTCTCTTGCCGCTAGAGATTTCTCTTCATAGTATTGTCTATGTTAGGAGATTGAACACTCCTATCGCAGCTCAAATAAAAGACAAGAAACAAATTGTTATGTTAGAAATAACAATTTGGGTGGCACTGCCCTCCACAATAAATAAAATAGACAATTTGGGCGGCTCAGCCTTCCACAATAAATAAACTAAAGGCAATAAAGAAAATAAAGGCACAAATATTTAACGTGGTAAAACCCTCAATTTGAGGGAAACCTCCACGGGACAAGACCGAAAATATTTCACTATGAAGAAAAATATTACAATCTCTCTCACAATTAGAATGGAGGAGATTATGTGGGAGGAAGAAGTGAAAAGCTTAATACATAAGCTTGGTGCAAGTATAAGGGGAGGAGGAGGCTTTAATATATAGCCTAACCTCCCCACTTAAAATTAATTTCCCACCGATGTGGGTTTGGGTGAAAGGCAAAATGCCTTCACCCACTCACATTCTCCCACTTGAAGGCATTTTTTCTTTCAGTCTTGTCTCTATACATGCTGCTCACGTCTCTAACAGGCCACAAGACGTCCTACACCAGATGAACTTGTCAGCATTGATTGGTTTAGTTAATGCATCTGCTATGTTGTCCTTCGTGTGGATTTTCTGCATATCCACTATTCCGTCTTCTACTACTTCTCGTACATAATGATATTGAACTCCTATGTGCTTCGTTCTTGAATGAAAGGCTGGATTCCTTGCAATATGCAAGGCACTCTGACTGTCACAAAATAAAGAAATCTTCTCTTGTTTGTGCCCGAGTTCCTCCAATAACCTTTTGATCCAAACAGCTTCCTTGCAAGCTTGTGTAGCTGCCATATACTCTGCTTCTGTTGTAGATAGAGCCACAACAGTTTGAAGTTTGGATACCCAGCTCACAGCACCTCCTGCAAGTGTAAACACATAGCCTGTAGTGGACTTCCTTTTGTCAATATCTCCAGCAAAATCTGAATCAACATAGCCCCTGACAATGAACTCTGATCCTCCATAGCATAGTACAGCATCAGAGGTTCCTTTGATGTATCTAAGGATCCTCTTAACAGAATTCTAATGCTCTCTCCCCGGATTAGCCATGAATCTACTGACCGCTCCCACTGCTTGTGCAATGTCTGGTCTTGTACAAATCATAGCATACATTAGGCTCCCTACTGCTGATGCATACGGTACTCGAGACATTTCCATCCTCTCCGCTTCATTGCTAGGACTCATACTCGAGGATAATTTATGATTAACAAGAAATGGGGTAGAAATTGGCTTACAATCTTGCATGTTGAAGCGGCGCAAGATTTTCTTCAAGTAGTTCTTTTGAGATAGCCAAATCTTCCTGTTTTTTCTGTCTCGGTGAATTTGCATCCCTAGAATCTTGTTTGCCGGTCCTAAATCCTTCATTTCAAATCCCCTAGCCAATTGTGTCTTTAATTCTTGGACCTGATATTTGTTAGTGCCTGCTACCAACATATCATCCACGTACAACAGCAAAATGATAAAGTCTTCCTCAAACCTCTTGTAATAAGTACAATGATCTGAACTGAGTCTGTTGTACCCAAGGCTGATGATGAATGAATCAAATCTCTTGTACCAACACCTTGGCGCCTGTTTTAAGCCGTACAGAGATTTGGTCAACCTGCAAACCAAGTTTCCTTTTCCTTCTTTAACAAAACCTTCCGGTTGGAGCATATAAATTTCTTCTTCAAGTTCTCCATGAAGAAATGCAGTTTTTACATCTAACTGCTCTAAGTGTAAGTCAAAAGTAGCACACATAGCCAAGACTGCTCGAATTGTTGTAAGTCTTACCACAGGAGAGAATATCTCATTGAAATCAACTCATTCTTTCTGAGCATATCCTTTGACCACCAGTCTAGCATGATACCGCTCCACTTGATCATTCCCATCACGTTTGATCTTGTAGACCCATTTGTTTCCGATGGCTTTTCTTCCATGTGGTAGTGGCACAAGATCCCATGTCTTGTTTTTGTCTAAAGCTTCCATCTCTTCATGCATTGCTGTCATCCATAGAGATGCATCAGAACTTTTTATAGCCTCCTGAAAGGTTGAAGGCTCCCCATCTTCTGTTAGGAGACAGTATGCAACATTGCTCGCCATCACATATTCTGAGTGCCAAGAAGGTTCCCTTCTTTCTCGAGTTGATCGACGGACTTCAGGTGCTTCAGACTCAACTGGTTCTTGATCATCGTGTTCTGGTATTGCTTCAGAAGAAACTGTTTCTTCCTGTATTGATACAGTCTCAACATTTTTCTTCGTGCTATCACTTTCTTCACATTTAAACATGTCTTCTATAAAGACAACATCCCTGCTGATGACAATCTTATGGGCAGTAGGATCCCATAAGCGATACCCCTTTACTCCATCAGCATATCCCAAGAAGATACATTTCCTGGATTTTGGATCCAGCTTCGTTCTTTCTTGGTCATGATACATCACATAAGCAGGACATCCGAAAATATGAAGGGAGGAATAATCAGTTGGCTTACCGGTCCACATCTCCATAGGTGTCTTCATCTCAATTGCTGTTGATGGAGACCTATTTATCAAGTAACAGGCTGTAGTGGCTGCTTCTGCCCAAAATGTATTGGGTAAACCGGCAGTCCTCAGTAACGCTCTCATTCTTTCTGCGAGAGTTCTATTTGTCCGCTCTGCCACTCCATTTTGTTGTGGTGTGTAAGCAACTGTCTTCTGCCGTTTTATACCTTCTTGACTGTAAAATGCGTCAAACTCCTTGTTGCAAAATTCTCTCTCATTATCTGTCCTCAAACACTTGATCCTTTTTCCGGATTCAAGTTCCACTTGTGTTTTGAAGGCTTTGAATACAGGAAATACATCTGACTTTTTCTTGATGACATATACCCAACATCTCCTAGAATAACCATCCACAAACAATAAAAAATAGTTTGCTCCTCCTAGGGACGTAACCGGTGATTCCCAAACATTAGAATGAATCAAGTCTAGAATGTTTTTACTCATAGCAATAGATCTGCTAAAACTCAGTCTACTCTGCTTGCTAATAACACAATGCTCATAGAATGGTAAACTTACAGTTTTGATTCCAGGAAGTAGTTTTCGATTAGAGAGAATCTTCAAACCCTTTTCGGACATATGGCCAAGTCTTTGATGCCATATCATAGACAATTCTTCTCCAGAACTAGCAACCGCTATTTCTGCCTCCTGAACCGTTTCTCCATGGAACATGTATAGGTTAGCAGCAATCTTTTCTGCCTTCATCACCACAAGTGCGCCTCTGACAACCTTCATGATCCCATTTTTCGTATGGAACTCACATCCGAGGTCATCCAACTGTCCCATCGATAGCAAATTTTTTTTCAAGCCAGTCACATGTCGTACATCTTGGATAGTGCGAATCGTACCATTAAACATTTTTACTTTGATGGTTCCAATACCAATTAACCATATACACACGATTTTTAAGGCATGATCATCACCCATGTACACAGACCCTTCTGAGATAGGTTTATATTGATAGAACCAATCTCTTCTAGAAGTCATATGCCATGTTGCTGCTGAATCAATTAACCATATATCAGCAAACCTTTTTCTGCCTTCCACAACTGTTGTTGCCTCGCTGCACAAGATTTCGCCATTCCCTGAAGTACTTGCTACACAACCCTGAGATCCTGACGACTCAGATTCTTTTCCTTTGCTGTTTTCCTCTCCATTCTTCTTAAGATGCCAACACTCGTTTTTCACGTGCCCTTGCTTTCCACAATGGTAGCATTTAATAAACTTCCTTCCTTTAGACTTTCCCCTGTTCCGATTGTGACTCCCACTGGAACCACGTTCCCTTGATCTCCCTCTGTTGGCGGATAAAGCCTCTGCATGTTGAGAAGTCATTATTCTGTCTTCCTTGTTTTTACGTCTGCTTTCTTCTTCT
This sequence comes from Boswellia sacra, assembly GCA_013180625.2. Classification (NCBI taxonomy): domain Eukaryota; kingdom Viridiplantae; phylum Streptophyta; class Magnoliopsida; order Sapindales; family Burseraceae; genus Boswellia; species Boswellia sacra. The sequence goes on from SNVD02006000.1 coordinate 392,486, forward strand.
AAGACAGCAGCCGCAACATCATTAAAGATTAGAGATGACTTCATTGAACCATTTGCCAAGTTGAGGATGAGATTATCATATGAATCAGGTAGACTCTGAAGTAGAAGCTCAGCACGTTCCTTCTCTTCTATGTTATGCTCCATGGTTGAGAGTTGAGAGAATAACGTCTTCAAAGTGTTGATATGTTCAGTCACCGGAGTGGTTTCTGACATACGAAGAGTGTACAGCTTCCTTTTCAAGAAAATTTTGTTGTGTAGAGATTTGGCTTCATACAAACTTGTCAAAGTATCCCAAATCTCCTTTGCAGAGTTTAATTCTTGAATACTTGACAGCACTTCATCTGCAACTGCTAGATGTAGACTTGCCATCGCATCACCATCTATCTTCTCCCATTTATTTTCATCTTGCATATTTTCCGGTCTTCCATCAATTGCTTCAAGGCAATTTTCTTTTCTCAAGATAGCCTTTATTTTAATTTTCCATAGCCCAAAGTTGTTTCCATCGAACTTCTCTATCTTGAATTTGGCTGCCATTTGTCTTGTAGTGAACAGTACCGTATATGTAAACAGTAATCTTGAATAGTATCGTATACGTGAACAGTAACAGTATCCGTATACGTACACCACTGCTAAACAGTAACCAAGAATAGTAGTAAGTGCCGGTACGATTTAATATACACCAGGAAAGCTTCCAGGAAACACTGGAGGGGTCACAAGCGGTCCCACTTAAAATCCAGTCTCCTTAGACTCTTATCGTCTTTTTGACAAAGCTTTCCTAGACATGTATATAACCATACAAGTAACCACTCACTGTCCTAACCCTTGGCTCTGCCTTCGCAACCTTGCTCTGATACCACTGTTAGGAGATTGAACACTCCTACCGCAGCTCAAATAAAAGACAAGAAACAAATTGTTATGTTAGAAATAACAATTTGGGTGGCACTGCCCTCCACAATAAATAAAATAGACAACTTGGGCGGCTCAGCCTTCACAATAAATAAACTAAAGGCAATAAAGAAAATAAAGGCACAAATATTTAACGTGGTAAAACCCTCAATTTGAGGGAAACCTCCACGGGACAAGACCGAAAATATTTCACTATGAAGAAAAATATTACAATCCTCTCACAATTAGAATGGAGGAGATTATGTGGGAGGAAGAAGTGAAAAGCTTAATACATAAGCTTGGTGCAAGTATAAGGGGAGGAGGAGGTTTTAATATATAGCCTAACCTCCCCACTTAAAATTAATTTCCCACCGATGTGGGTTTGGGTGAAAGGCAAAATGCCTTCACCCACTCACAGTCTATAATGGAATAAAACCTGATCAATCAGGCTTTTGTGTTGCTCATTTTGGTGAACATTTTGTGGTGTGATTGCAAGAAGTAGTTGTTCAAGGAAGTTTTGTTGACGAATAAGCCATCCATCGAAGAATGTCTCAAAGTAATTGACAATCTGATTATTTGGCTGACCAGTTGGGTGATTCGCCATGCTGGCCGGGCACTATGCATGGGAAAGCCACGTATCAGTGGCAGCATTTTATATAGAGCAAAGCATACACCTTAAACAGTAATACTTTTACAAAGTCGGCATATAAATTCATGTATATAAGTTAACGTGATATTATCATAGATTGATTTTGTGTATTTATTACTTTAACCATCTCATAATATGTCAATTTTTATATATTAATTTATAAAAAAAAATTATAAAACTCGTATCATTCGTATAACTTTGTCTTCCATCAAACTAAAACGTACGCATGTTAGAAGATACTTAAAAACTAAGATTAATTTAGATGTCTTTTCGTTATTTAAAAGGTATATTATATTGTTATAATGAGCGGTTACTTTATGATTAAGGTCTAGATTCAGAATGAGAGGTTGTATATGTTCAACTGCTTCGTGAAAAGGTCTAGATTCAGAAGATTTTATGTCCTTTCGGTGTGGGGGAGGTCGTGACTTTGAGAGAGAGAGCACTGCAACTGGGAAAGCAGCAGTCAAGCATGCCGCTCGCCACACAACACACAGGCGATTTGAACTTCTTAGCAGTTGACACCCTACAGATTCTGCAATGGTCGGCTAGTCAGACACTATGGGGAGTCTATGACATTTTGCACTACCAAGTTCGGACACGTCCGCGACGCGTGGTGTCTATCTATGGTGTCTATCTATCTGATGGCTGATTCGTCGTCTTGTTCCAGCCTCCACTGTCGCATGAGTCACCACAACGAGTCCGGCAACTACAAGGACGGCCCATTTTCTAAGTGGCCCTTTTTGCTCATAGGGAATTAATCGTGGGCTGGGCTCCTATGACTTGGAACTTCAACCCAAAAGACTTTCCTGTGAGAGACGTGTGTTTCAAGAGCATTGTTCTGCATATATTATGTGTAGATTTCAATTGTTGTTTGTTAAGAAAATTAATTGGCATAAGAAAATAGTGGGCACAGCTATGCCTAGGCTGTTAGGGTGGCTTCAGATATGGAAAGAGACCCTTGCGGTTTGCGTTTATCGTACCTTTATGTATTGCATAAGCTACCTCGTTCCGGTATCTTGTTAATCATAAAACAGACAATAAGTGATCAAGACATGAAGACCAACTGAGGTCATCTTCTAATGAAACCTCTATTTAATTATGCCATATATTGACAACTTGCCCATCCTGATATATATATGGTGACCGCTAGGCCATTTCAGATTTTAAATGGTGCATGTTCATGCCACTTGTTGTGCATTCTACACATCGGAAGATTGGAAAACTATGTTAATGGAGTTCAATTATATTGAAATTCCTATAATTAGTTGTAGAAGCAGAAAAATGAGATAAAATAATATTATTACCAACCTGCTCATACACATTATAATCAATTATCTATTGGAAGTTGGGATATCATCGAGCATAAGCACATGTGGGAGAGAATAAGTATACCTTTTTAACTTTATGATTAGCATTTGTTTAAAAGAAACCTGATTTGATCCTCCTTATATGCTTAATAGTATAGTATACTTGTTAGTTAGCATCTGTTTCTCGGTGAGAAAGTATACTTTACTAACATCTTTTCGTCGGATTACACCAATTAAGTTCTTCCTTGGCATTGCCTTTCACAGCTGGGCATGAAACCAATGAATAATAATTAGCGTCTTTTTCTTTATTCTTTGTGTTTGTTTTGCAGAGAAAGGAAAACAGAATGTGAAAAAATTAGACGTCATCGGAAGAAATGTATCAGATTCTTGCTAATTGCCTCGTTAATCAAGTTCCCAAGCTGAACACTATCACTATCATTTTATTTTCGAAAAGTTTAATTATTCAGTACTGACATTAATGACCGAAAAATCTATGTAACATGAAAAATAGTAAACTTTAAGGGGCATAATCAACGAAGAATGTTTTGGGTATGTATAGAAAATTGGCGGGAATTGTTTGGCAACCCACCAATGTATGGAGCTCGTTAATGCCGATAAGCAAAGCCAAATCTTGTACAAATGGAACGGGGAGCTTTTATAACGATGCCCACTGCCACCATGTGATATGAACTACAGTTAACAGCGGGTGGCAGGAATGATTATTATTAATTAATAATTAAAGATAATTGAATGGCTTTTTAACGAGTGGAAACGGATAGCACACGTAAAGGGATGATCCCAAAAGCTTATAATAAACGACAATCGGCATAATCACTTTAACCTTTAACACCCTGGAAACAAAACTCATGCTAAATATTGAGAAAATCGGTGACCCCATTTAGACAATAATATAATGGAGACACTTACCAAAAAGTCAGCAGACACTATAGGGACACCCAAACCTTCTGACACCCAAACATCATTTGACACACAAACGTTAACCACCACACCAAAAATTATTCAATTGCATCCTGAAATAACCATTTGATTTTTATATTTGTAAGGTCATTTTAGTCATTCTAACATCATCCAAAGTGGCAGATACAGATACAACCTTCGAAAACGAAAACCAAATTCTCTGACAAACATTTGCCCTCACGCTTAACATAATTTTCCAAATCAGTCAACCTCCTAAATACTTGCTTTCATCCTGATCGGGGTTTATCTGTAAATAATTCAAAAGATAAGGCTAGAGTTTCACTCATATACTTGTCCACCATCTTCGTTCTCAACGATTACCGCCACCATTCTTCCTTCTTTACGTAATTTTCCGAGCTCAGAATTCTTCGAATTTCTGAGAGCTCAAAAGAGGGATGCCAATCCCTGAAGCTGAACGGCAACGGGCCAGGGATCGACCATCAGCATCACGGCCCGCCGCCCGACAGCCCGCCCGACATCCCGCCCGTGCCAAGGTTCCTCTACGGCGGCTACTCAAAGTAGCCTCCGTGGCGTGCGGCATACAATTCGGATGGGCTCTTCAGCTTTCCCTCCTGACTCCTTACGTCCAGGAGCTTGGAATTCCGCACGCGTGGGCGAGTATCATCTGGCTCTGCGGCCCGCTTTCAGGCCTTTTTGTCCAGCCTTTGGTTGGCCACTTGAGCGACCGGTGCACCAGCCGATTCGGTCGTCGCAGGCCGTTTATTGTCGCCGGTGCTATTTCGATTGCTGCCGCCGTTTTGCTAATTGGACACTCGGCGGACATCGGGTGGTTGCTCGGCGACAGAGGCGATTTTAAACCGAGAGCGATCGCGGTGTTCGTGTTCGGATTTTGGATCCTTGATGTGGCTAACAATATGACTCAAGGTCCTTGCAGAGCTCTCCTCGCTGATCTTACTGGTACGTGAATTTAACGAGTTCATTTCTCAGAATTTGAAATGAAACCCTAATTCAGTTCATTTTGTTGTGGTTGATTTAATTTTAATTATAATATTTAATTATAATTAGAGATGCTAAAACAATTAAATAAGATATCTCGCTTCCGTCGGAGTTTTGGTGCAGGGAGTGATGATGGAATTATGATATTTTAGTACGCATGATTGATGCTGCTTTTCACTTTTTTAAACGTTTTATAATTGTGAAATAGTACTGGGCGGGACCTTTATTTGTTGAATTGACCATTTTGCCCTTGGTTCTTTTTTTTTTTTTTAAAAAAAACGTTTTCTATACTTCCAATTCCGCTGAGACGAGGAGTGACCTTATTATTACGTGACAGGAACCAATTATTTTCTTTGTTGATAGAGTGCTCTATTCTGTTATATTGTGCTGTGTAATCCTGTTGGTGACAAGTAACTAGTGAGTGTTAATTTTAAGGATAAATTACAAAATTTGTTAGTGCAGAGCAAGGTGTCTTGTTGGTACAGCTTTGTCCTGTGCTTGTTGCATCCACTGCTTACTAGGATGGTAAAAACAATAAAAAAAAAAAAAATCACTCGCACACAAGTGGGCAGACCTCTAGACTAAGTAAGTGCTAATAGATCCTTTTATGTGATGAATCTTACTCAGAATCTCTCATTTCACAAAATCAGTGGGCATTGAGAGATTTCCGCCATTTTCCCATTTTATCATTGGAAAAGCGTTTAGATAGCATGTAAACGTCTTATTAACATGTATTAATGCAATATATATATATGTTACTGTGAACTTTGCTGAGATTTGAGGAAAGAGCACTTAATCTATTAGCTCTTTAAGTAATGATAAAAAGTAAATAAAAATAAAAAATTCCTATAACATCGCGTGAATAGCATAAAGAAAATCTAATTTATTGTTTTTTTCCCCTTACTATAATCCATGAAATTGGATATCATATAGCGATAATTTTTGGCATTATATTTTTGTTATATAGGTATTTTAAGAATTACATATATATATGGAAAAGTAAATTATTTTAGTTTTAGGTATCTAATCATTACAACTAACAAACATTTTTTTTTGGTAAAATTATATTATTGTTATGAGAGTATTTCTAGAAGTATATTGTTGATGTATTTCCATGGTTACCAAAGGATAGAATGTAACTTAGATCTTCTTTGTGTTATTCAAAGCTTATGACTGGAATTTTACAATTTTTAATCAACTTTCACCTTAACTTAAAGAGAAGGGAGCTCTGTTCATTTTCTTCAAGTAGAGGTTTTAGGTAAATTTTCCAAAAACCTATAGAGAGGTCCCTAAAATTACACTAAAATGAAGTGATCACTTAAGGCCTGAATCTGTGGATTGAAGTCCTGCTTAGCATTCATGGCCTCAAATGTTGTGAGAGATTATCCTTGTGGCATGCACCTCATCCTCAGAACAGTATAATTTATATAAGTCGTAGTTCTTAATCGAAGTCTTAATCGAAGACTGAGTGAGAATGTACTTTTGCGTTATACTTGTTTTCGTTACAAATAGTATACTCATAAATAAAATGGTGATAGCATATCAATTACAGTTTCCTTTTTGTGGCTACAGTTAGCCCCTGTGGATGCATCTGCCATATAAAGGTCAAATTTGTCCAGTAGAAAAGACAAAAATTAATTAATTAATAAAGAAAAAGAAGAAGCTTAAAATTACACAACAAAGAAGCAAATTGACATTCGATTTCTTGTAATTTTTCTGCCATGTTAGGGAATGACCATCGGAGGACACGGGTGGCCAATGCTTACTTCTCTCTATTCATGGCTGTTGGTAATGTTCTTGGCTATGCCACTGGATCATTCAGCAAGTGGTACAAGGTTTTACCATTTACAGTAACCTCTGCGTGCAATCCAGACTGTGCCAATCTCAAGTCTGCTTTCTTTCTTGACATTGTATTTATTGTAATTACCACATATATAAGCATTTCGGCAGCTCAGGAAGTGCCCCTAGCTTCACGTGATAGATCCAGACACTTTTCTGAAGAAGGGGCTCAACACTCAAATCAGGCAGAAGAAGCTTTTCTTTGGGAACTATTTGGAACTTTTAGATATTTCTCGGGGACCATATGGATAATATTATTTGTCACTGCTCTGACATGGATTGGATGGTTTCCATTTCTTCTCTTCGATACCGACTGGATGGGCCGAGAGATCTACGGTGGCAAGCCAAATGAAGGTCAGAATTACAATGCTGGAGTCAGAATGGGTGCGCTTGGTCTGATGTTAAATTCAGTAGTTCTTGGGATAACTTCACTGCTTATGGAGAAGCTCTGCAGGAAATGGGGGGCTGGTTTTATATGGGGAGTTTCAGATATACTCATGGCCTTTTGCTTTCTTTCAATGCTCGTAATCTCCTTTATAGCAAATCGTATGGATTTTATAGGCCATGATTATCCACCAGATGGCATTGTAATTGCTGCAGTGACAATCTTTACAATTCTTGGAGTTCCACTAGCAGTAAGTTACTCAGCTCCTCCTACTAAAGGTTTAAAGGTTCTATATGATTTTAAGTGGACAAAGAAACTTGTAAAATTAAAAATCGTAGGTTGCTTGGAGTCTGCTTTGTAACTTGGCGATCAACTTAGCTAATACCTATTCATCTTTTAGTGATAACTCAGATATATGCTTTTTAAGGGGTGTAGAGATAATGGCAAAGCTTCTGGAGATGGGCTAGTACACTGAATGCTTCAAATGAAATTTGTTCCTTGTCCTAGGGGATCATCTACTAGAATAGGCCCAAAATATCCTTGGACCTGACAATCTCTGTGGGAAGGGCAGAGTGTTTGTTTGTGCTAAAATTCTGATCTAAGTACTTTATGGAAGTGGAGGGCAGATTGGTTGGTTGTGCTAACATTCTGATCCAAGTTTTTTTTTCGACTTCCTGGAAAATCTCATTTTCACGCACATTATTTGTAACTAAACCCTTTCATTGCAGATCACTTACAGTGTTCCTTATGCCTTGATCTCCACACGTATTGAAGCTCTGGGACTTGGCCAAGGTGGCATTTCTTTTTCTTTCTTTATAGATTGTAATTTGCATATTTGGCCAAGGGAGTGCTTTTCACACTGGTTGATAATTGCAGGTTTATCATTGGGTGTTCTGAATCTGGCAATTGTGATCCCACAGGTATCATCTTTACTCTTATTTCCCTTTTGTGGTGGCATTTGTTAGGTGCTTATTCTTTTTCTTTTGCGCAATACTAAGCTAAAAATGTCACAATATTGTTTTCCTGATAATGGCAATTGTACTTAGGTTCTAGTGTTAAATGAGAGTCATATACATGCCTTCGCTGGAGGACATGAATTTAGAGGTAGAAACACTAAAGCTTAATCATATCCCTTATTATTTATTATTAAAAAGCCGTGTTAAACACACCCTTAAATATTAACAACGTGAGCTTCCATTTGTTGACCATACTTATACCACGAGGAAGAACATTTGTTGATGTTCTTTCAACGTCTTGGAATCGGGTCACTGTATATACTAGCATGGAAGGAGAATATATTAAGAAATTCATAACTGGCAAGTAGTTTATAATCATTCCCGCTGCTGGAGTCACTGATCGAATTCGAATTCCCACTCAATTCCTCACTAGTTACACTTGACACTGAGCACTGTTTTTGAATAGGGAATTAGAAGTATTGTAAGTGCAGTAGCTAACGTTCCAGAGATTTACTGGTGATATTCAATAGTGATAGTTGTTTTGATTACAGAAGTAAGGTAGCAGACTCTTCGAGAGGTTTGCCAGCTCTCCCATGAGCAAGGCTCTACAAAATTTTCATAACTGAATTTTCTTTTCTCTCTCCTTGCTTTCCCTTAAAACTCTCTAACTAACTCACCACCCCCCCTCTCCCCCATATAGGTCTCTAAACACCTGTTGAGCACCTCTGTTTGTCCATCGGACTGAGGGTTTAAAGTTGTGCTGCGGCTTAGTTTGGTGTTTAACATTTTAAATAATTTTTTCCAAAATAAGCTAAGGAACACTCGATCTTTGTCTGTGATGATAGAACGGGGTATGCCATGTAGACGTATGATCTCCTTAATAAATATGACAGCCACTGTTTGAGCAGTGAAGGGGTGTTTAAGAGCCACAAAATTTCCAAATTTACTCAAGCGGTTTACCACCACAAGAATTGTATCATACCCTTCTGATTTAGGTAAACCTTCCACGAAATCCATTGTGATGTCGTTCCAAACTTGGTTAGGAATAGGGAGGGGCTGGAGCAAACAAGCAGGTGACAATGCCAAATATTTGTCTCGTTGAAAAACTCCGCAAGACTCAACATAAGTCTTAATTTCCTTTTTCATTCCCTTCTAGTAAAATTCATTTGAGATCCTCTGCATCGTTTTAAGTAAGCCTGAATGGCAACCCAGGGGACTGTCGTGGAACTCCTTGAGCACTTTCGGAATGAGTTGTGATCCACTAACTAACACCAGTTTGCCTTTATACAGCAATTGACCTTGGATCACCATATAGCCTTCATGATTTGCTGTTCCAGCCATAATAGACTCCTTAAGCTGCCTCAATTCATCATTGTCCTCTATCTCCTTCTGTATTATGCTAGAATCAAAAGTTGGGGACAAAGCAATAGCAACCAGTTCGGGTCGGCGAGGTAATGCATTTGCAGCCTTGTTTTCGAGGCTCGGGCGGTAATGAATCTCAAAATCCAATCCCGTCAGTTTAGAAAACCATTTCTGATGGTCTTCACTAACTAGCCTCTGCTTAAGTAAGTATTTAAGACTTCTTTGATCAGTCCTAATCAGAAATTTTCTGCCCACTAGATATGGTCTCCATTTTTGAACTGCCAAAGCAATAGCCATCAATTCCCTCTTATACACCGACTTCTTGCGAGAGCGCTGGGGAAGAGTATGACTGTAGTAAGCAATTGGTCGCTGTCCTTGCATTAAAACAGCCCCCAAGCCAGCTCAAGAAGCATCCGTTTCTACAATAAACGGTTGACTAAAATCAGGCAAAGCCAAAACCGGAACTGTCGTTATTGCCCTTTTTAGCTTTTGAAAAGCTTCCTCAGCCCTTTCATTCTATCCAAAGTTATCCTTTTTAAGTTGTTCCGTTAACGGAGAAGCAATTTTTCCATATCTTTTTACAAACTTTCGATAATAGTCGGTCAAACCAAGAAAGCCTCGTAGCTCCTTCAAATTTTAGGAGTAGGCCATTGTTGCATCACTTCTCTTTTGAATTGTTTACAGCCACCCCTTCTCCGGAAATTACATGGCCAAGGTACTCCAGTCGGTCTTGAGCAAACAAGCATTTTTTTGAATTTACATATAATTGTTGCTGCCTAAGTATATCCAAAGCCACCCTCAAATGTTCTAAGTGTTCCTCCATGCTTTTACTGTAAATCAGGATGTCATTAACAAATACTAACACAAACTTCCTTAGGAATTTCCTTAAAATATCATTCATTAAAGACTGAAATGTCGATGGTGCATTAGTGAGTCCAAAAGGCATCACCAAGAACTCATAATGTCCATCATATGTACGAAATGCAGTCTTATGTACATCCTTTGATTTTACTCGAATTTGATGGTACCCCGACTTAAGGTCTAATTTTGAAAACACACATGCTTCATGTAATTCATCTAATAACTCATCAATGGTCGAAATAGGGTACTTATCTGGAACCGTAGCTTGGTTTAATGCTCGATAATCAACACAAAATCGTCAACTCCTATCTTTCTTTTTGACTAAAAGCACTGGACTAGAAAATGGGCTGCTGCTGGCCCTGATCACAGCCGCTGTCAACATCTCAGTCACAAGTCTCTCAATTTCATCCTTTTGAATTTGTTGGTAATGGTAGGGCCTCACACTTATTGGCTGTCTTCCTTCCTTCAGCACGATGGCATGTTCATGTCCCCTACTAGGAGGTAATCCTCGAGGGGCCTCAAAAACTGATTTAAATTGATGGAGCAGCTCCTTCACCTTAGCAGAAAATTTTGGTGGTTTGATTTTTGTCATGACAGCTACAGAGTTCAATTCCAACAAGACTCCTTGGCCCCCACCTTTAATTGCCTTCATCAACGATTTTAAGGAGACTTGGAATTTGCAAAGTCCTGGATCCCCTTGCAGTAACACCTTTCTCCCATCAATTTTGAACTCCATGGTCAAAGCTTTGCAATCAATTTTAATCACCCCTAAGTTTTCTAGCCACATCATCCCAAGAACCAAATCTGATCCAGCTAACTCTAATGGTAGGAATTCTTCCACAATTATAAGTCCCTGTAAATCCAATTTTACATTCTTATAGACTCCTTCTGCTCTTACTGGTGTTCCTGTCCCCAATAACACCCCATATCCTCTAGTGGCTTATAATGGTAATGATAGTTTCTTGACTAAAGCGCGACTAATGAGATTATGAGTGGCCCCTAGATCGATAAGTATTACCACTTCTTCTCCATACAGATTGCCCTTTAACTTAATAGTTTTAGGAGATGTCAGTCCAACTACTGAATTCATTGATAGCTCCACTCTCTCCAGTTCAACTTCTTCCGCTTCACTATCCACGTGGAGTAGTTCTTCTGGATTTTCTAGTGACTCCTCCTCCCCTTGTACTACCATCACTTGCAGGGACTTGAATTTGCAGCGGTGTCCCAGTGAAAACTTTTCATCACATCGGTGACACAGTCCCCTCTCACGCTTAGCCTGAAGTTCTGCATCCGACAACTGTCGAAATTGAGTTTCCGATCGTTTTTCGGTGGTTCTTTTCGGTGTTGCAATTAGCCGGCCAATAGAAGGTCCAGAGTCCTTGATCAGTGTATAACTGGGACTGGAAATGGCCTTCCACTCGCTGGAGACAGAACTAAATTTTTTAATAGATATGTTCTTGTTTTCCAGTCTTTGGGCCAGGCCCAGGATACGATCCAGCCCAACTGGCCTAAAGGCCTTTAACTCTGCTTTAAGTTCTGGATGGAGGCCGTTGATGAACTGCCCTTCTAGGATGTGCTCCAGGACTGCCTCCATCGACGACTCAATCCTCTCGAATTGTCGACGGTACTCCCTCACCGTTCCATCTTGTCGGAGAGCCAGAAACTGCTCGGAGATGCCCTCGGTGCTTTCTTGGAAACATTTGCGCAGGAGCGCCTTGAACTCCTCCCATGATCGGAAAGCTCTCCTCGAATCCTCCCACTGGTACCAAGCGAACGCTTCTCCCTCCATCGACACCGCTGCGGTGAGCGGCTTTTCCTTCTCCGTCGTCTGATTCAAGGAGAAGTGTTCGGTGCGATAGATCCACTCGTCAGGATCGCCATCGTCGAAAGTGGGCATCTCGAGTCGACGAATTCTCAAGTCGCCTCTCTTGGAGTCGTCTTGTCGTGCTCCGCCGGTGGAGGAAGGAGTCGACCCTGGTTCACCTCCTACGTCTCTCGTCGACGATCTCTGTTTTAACATGGATGCAAGCTGGTGGGTATTCCCCTGGTCTCGGCCGCCATGGCCTCCAACCGTTCCAGAATGGCTGTCACACTCTGCTCTAAGAGCTACATTCTAGCCATTCCCTCCTTGACGACACCGAGGTCTGCTTGCACTAGTTGGACCTTCTCCTCCAAGGTACCCATCCTCCCTTCACCTTTCTTCCCAGCCATTTCTTGGAATTACGGGCTCTGATACCAGATTGATAGAATTCGAACTGCCACTCAATTCCTCACTAGTTACCCTTGACACTGAGCACTGGTTTTGAATAGGGAATTAGAAGTATTGTAAGTGCAGTAGCTAACTTTCCAGAGATTTATTGGTAATATTCAATAGGTCTGCCAGCTCTCCCATGAGCAAGGCTCTACAAAATTTTTATAACTGAATTCCTTTTCTCTCTCCTTGCTTTCCCTTAATACTCTCTAACTAACTCACCCCCCTTCCAGCTCAGCAGACACAAAACCAATTTCCAACTTTTATTCAAAACAGAAAAGATAACAAGAAAAAGAAATAAACATTTGCCACCTCATCCTTTCCATATTTCCTACTTTTGGTGCTCAGAGTAAGTGAATCTAATTGAAGGTTTTAGCTGTGGAGTTCTATCAGTCACCTTCAAATTTTTCACATCCTGGTAGGATAATTAAGTTCCATTCCATTGGTTGTATGTCTCTGATTAAAATGAGAGCAATTCACTAACTTTAAGCACTCCTTTCTAATTTATCCCTTCTTCCAAGTAATATGGCTTTGGATTGTTCATTTAGGAATTGATACCTTCTCTTGTTTTTAATGGAGACTTCATGTTTCGGTGCATCAATTCACACTTCAATCCCTTGATTCTCTCTTACGTATGGAACATACAAGGAGGTTCTTCACGTCTGTTATAATTATGTTTCTTCTGTCTGGGAAGTATATAAAAACAGGTGAATTCCTTTGTGACTCATGAGTTTTCAGTTTTTAGATCATTTCAAGAGAGCAATCATATTTTAAACTATCTATTTCGTGGAAGTGTTTGAGATGATGCTATTTATTACTAGTAAATATATGTATAATATTTAAAAAACAAAAAAAAAATTAAGTTAGAGTTTGCAACGGAGAAAGAGAGTGAAATTCAACTTCAAATTGCTTGAGTAAAGAGAGTGAAATTCAACTTCAAATTGCTTGAGTGGAGGTTGGAAGACAGATGCTTCTTACGTCTCCCTTTCTTCTGCTTTCCCTCGTAGTTTAAATGCTTGCATGTGTTTAACTTTAATTAAATAGTTTTATTTAAGAAGTTTGGTTTCCTGCATTCCTTAAATCTTCAAATTAAGCAACCATACATAATTGTATCTATTTAGTTGTTATTTTATGGTTATGAGCGTCAAAAAAATAAATAAACTCCAGATTTTGGCCCAATAAATTTTATCTATTTTGATGTTATGAACGGATATCTATGTCAGGAAATTAGTTCCTCCCAATTTTGCTTCCAAGCTATAGTACTTTAAATATTAGTTTATTTTTGCTATCATGAATGGTGTGTAAATATAGTTTTCTCTTTCTTAAACTTTTTCATTTTCCAACTCACATTTTCTTTTTTACTATTAATGAATAAATGAATTTTGGACTGACAATCTACATACTTATATTATATATGATTGTAATTTTTATTTGATAATTCTTTTTGAAAATAAGTGGTACAAACCTATCTTCAAGATTGGAGCTAAGAAGAGACAAGGAGGGGCAAGCGGCAAGCCCCTCCTTAATTTTTAAAAAATTAAAAAGGCCCTCCAAATGTTTACAAGTTTTCAAATTTATCTAATTTATTAATGTTTATATTCCTCTTTTTCTTTTTATCATCCAAATTTTCAAAAGCCAAAATATAATAATTCATTCTATTAATTGTTAGTCACTTTATTTACGGTCATCTAATCTTATAGTAATTTGGTGTTTATTGGTAAATATAAGTGTTTTTTCTTTTGGATTTTGTATTCTTAATGTTAAGTTTACTATATTTCCTGAAAGCTTAAGTTTATAGATGTGGGTATGTGGATTTAATTTTAGTATTTATATCCTCTAATACGCTTTCAACTAATAAACTTCCTCACGTGCAAGGGTTTCATGTACTTGCAACATGGATTGAATCGGTCGTAATACACTTCCTCACATGTAAGGTCCCGTGCACTTGCAACGTAGATTAAATCGAACCTCACATACCTTTGCAGGTCTTACAAATTGATTAAACAACACTTTTTTTAATTAATTTTTTTTAAATGACATGGAGAAGATTTGAACTTGTGACAGTTAGGTCATGACGGCTTTGATACAATGTTAAGTTTGCCACATAACTCAACGGTTGTAGATTCGAATCCCCTCCGTCCCATTAAAAAAAAATTGTTTGGCACATTTGTAAAACCTGTTAAGTTATATGAGGCTCGTTCTGGTCTATGTTGAAAGTTCACAAGGCCATTGCATACACATGAAGGGGCATATGAGAGGATTAAACTCAAGTTAAGTTTACATCTACAAGTTTAAACTTTTAAAAAAGTGACAAACTTAATACTTAAATATTTTGATCTATTCAATATTGAAAGTTTTAGGAGAGTGTTTTTAATAACAAAGTTCTTTGAAAACTCATTATAAAACTGAATAAAGATCAATGTTTAAAGGATATTATTGTTTCACACACACACACACGCATATATATATATATTGCATTTAATCATTGTAATTCAATTTCATATGATATTTTCAAAAAAAAGAATTGAATATTTATTGTTTTGGTTGAGCATTTTTTAATTTTATGATTGATGGAACTTTCCTCTTAGATAGATTTTCTGGCTCCTATCTTGATTCTTTATCACAAAGATCACAATTAATTTCTAGGAAAAGTGGGAGGTACGTGATTAATAATGGTTTCTTTTAAAATTCTGACAGGAGCCAAGTATCATCAAAGATTTTGATGTAACTGTTGTAACTGTCACATAATTTTAGGCAACTTCTTTGGCCCACATCAGTCATTTATTTTCATTTTGTAAAATAGTCCCCACTTCTGGTCTGTTCTCTGCAATAATGAACCTTAATATACTTTATTGCACTTGAAACTCTCCAGATCAATTAATACATCAATTATAAAAGCTGTGCAGGTCAGTGACGAGAGATATATAATGATTTCTGGTCTTCTGCTGAAGCTTTAGAAAGTTGCAATATTTTCTTGTTTTAAATAACTAATTTTGTTATGCTAACATCTAACTAGTTTTGCCCTTGTAAGAATTGAATCATTTGTGATTTTGCTACAATGGTTGTGGATTTAAGGACCAAGTCACTGGAAGGCAATAATACTGTAGATATGTAGGTTCTTTTGATATCAGTACCATGCTTAAAACACTCATAGCATGTTGTTGAACCATTTATTTTTAGTTAAGATCATGAGATTATGATGGTCGACAACAGGTGGTGGTGTCTTTGGGAAGTGGACCATGGGATCAGCTATTTGGCGGTGGAAACTCACCGGCCTTTGCCGTTGGGGCAATTGCGGCGTTTACGGGTGGACTTATAGCAATCTTGGCTATTCCTCGATCTAGTGCTCAAAAGCCCAGGGCTCATATATGAGGTATTATGTTGTACCATTTTTATTAATTTTTTCGTATGGCATTTGGTCAACACAGAAAGTTGGAGCTAAATTTTAGCAGGTAACAAAATTTGTAAATAGCTATTGTTACATCTATTGATTTATAAAGTCATTTGCTTCCTTTTTGTCTCAGAAAATCATTGTGATGTTCTCTCTCTCTCTCTCTCCCCCTCTCTCCCTCCCTCCCTCCCTCCCTCCCTCCCTCCCTCCCTCCCTCCCCACGCGCGCCCGCTCCCCTGCCCCGCCCCTTTTTTCTTTTAAGCATTCAAATTACTAGAGGGCCTGGGTGCAGCATTGTTCTATTTTATTTTTTGTTAACCATAGTAACGGAGTTAAATACTGGCTGAACATAATTTAATTTGCAATTATGAGCTTTCATGGTTCATCAGAATTCATAAACTATAAGCAAACTGAAAATTCAATATCTAGCTGTGAGAAGGTTTCGGGGATCAAATCATAAGGTCTTCATTTACTGTGGCAATGGTGGAAGCTTTGTTTAATGAAGGCAAAAAACATATATTTTTTTTCTTTTTATCATTTTTTTCTTTTTACTGCACATAAGAGGAGAAATACAAAAAATAACAATTTACATATGGATAGGAAAATATCATTGCTCTCCATGAATTTATGATGACATGAGCTATCCAAAATCAGTGGAACATTTCTTTCACAAAAATCAGTTTTACCACCCGGAAATGTTGCTCTGTAGCTAATTGTCACGGTAGCTAATTGTCATAGAAACGTAACTAAAGCATCAACTTTAGATCCAATATTACTCCCAAGAGTGCTTACTTGTAATCAAGGTAAGCTGATTGGGATTTATTCGGTTTAAAAACTTCAAATTTTTGTAAGGCAAAATTGATTTCCCACGGGTGGTCCAATCATGAAATATTGGAATCTCATTTTTGTGCTTGCATTTGTTGTGTGAATGTGGTGAATTGTGCTTGGTGGCCAAAAGTTAGTATGTGAGTTGTGCTGATTGAAACCTTGATGGGGACATGTCTTTTTAAGCCCGGATTTATTTTTTATTTTATTTTTTTGAAAAGCTTGATTGATTTTATGGGAGGTGTCCTTTATGATTGTTCTATTTTCTTTTCTCCTCTTTCTTGCTTGCATCTAAGCCTTGGAATAAATTCTTGTGTTTATTGCATTATCAGTATCTATGAAAGCCTGGTGTGCTTTAAATGCTCCCATGTAACGCTTTCTATCAAAGGCCTGGGAAGCGTTTAAACGACCTGTCTTTCTGAGTACAATTTGTATCAGATACTTACTGTTAAATTTGTACATAGACGTGGAACTTTGGTCTCCAAGATGACTTTCTGCATATGTAAGCTCACGACGATTGATCTAAAGCATGACCTGTGCATGCTTGATATACTTACCATTCACTGTACTAGTTCGCATGTATGTGCATGCGTATACATGTATAATAATACAGACCCAGGTGGAAATTTCGACAAAAAATAGGAGTATCATGCTGTACATTATGGCATGCCCATGCATCTTACCACGTTTACTCTAAACTCGTATGTGTGGCCGTATGGGGGAGAAATGGAGAGAGAAATTTCTCGATCTCCGCTGATAATTAGTTCTCTGAAAACCAAGCATCAAGCTTTTCAGGAAAAATAAAGGCGTAAAAGGTGGAATCTATGAATTTGTTCGAGTTTCTAGAGAAGTATAAATCTTTTATTAATGTCAAATCCTCAAAGGTCTTGTCACTGTTGCATATCCCTTTCGTCCTCCATTGAAACTTGCATTTGGTATTCTATTGTATTTAGTTTTTTTATGATGCCCGAAAGAAATTCTGTGTCTGAACTCCACTATAACAACAACTTGGTGTAAAATGGCTTTCTGATTAACTGTACAAGTGAATGGCATCACCATGTGATCCTGGAACATGTCAATTTCTATTACAGCAATCTGGTGGTGATCTACCTTTGGTGAGCCCCACTTCCGAATTAGGATGCTAAATTCGAAATGTCTTCCTATTATCAACTGAATAATTTATCTTTGCACTAATTTTTGTCCATTGGTTTTGCATGACACATTGCTCTCATCTACAGCAACTTATTGAGCTGGACACACATGGAATCTGACATGGTGGTATGGATTTCAGAGATTTAATATCTTATACATGGAAACAAAGAAAAACTGATGCTCGAAGGCTAGCTGCTCAGACTGAAAATAGGAGAAAATGTTAAAATTAATGCATTAGTTTGTTTTGAAAGGGTGGTGGGAGGCTACTGCCTCCCCTCACAGTGTCACAGACAGCCAAGGCCAGGGCTCTCTCCTGCAGAGAGACAGGCTAATCTCTGTTGTGAGAAAAGGGTTACAAATCAAATGGTTAGAATTGGCGCACGTAATTGCCTCTCGGTGTTTCCTTTCTTCCATCTGCCGGTTCTCCATACAGCCATCCACTGTCATCTCCATTAACACGCTTAGTGGTCCCATTCATGACAAGACACCTACCTCCACATACCCATGATCCGATAACCCTTTTTAAAAGAATTAATTTGTTACAAATAAAGGGCAAAAAAATCTTAATAAATAGATAACGGATCCACTAGAGACATGATACACATTGCTCATTTCCAACCCCACATGAATTTAATTGGGTTTAAGCTGAACTAGTCAAATTACACGCGAGTTTGCTAGCTAGCGTGATACCGTTCCCAATCATATTTTAAATGAGGCAGATTTGTGTTCCAACTCTTGAAACCTTGTAATGTGTTTGAACCAGGAACTTACCAAGTAACGCGGTGCATGAAAAGTTTGAGGTGGTGGACACCTAAGATTATCATTATTATGAGCCTAAGAGCCCCACATTGAAAGAGCCAACAAGGATAAACTTTCACTATTGTTTAGAATGATTTTGTAAGATATAGGATCTTAACAAATCTCTTACCGCAGCATAAATCTCAGCCATTTCTGCTTCACTTCTAGAGAAAGAAACTCCACTGCAACTAATTTCATAATTGTATATATTGACCTCAATGCATTCCGCTAGGCCCTTCTTTCACCCCTAACTCATCGCTTAAACAATAAATTTAAGCAAAACAACATAGGGGGCCTAACAAAGATTTTACACGAGCTTGTCAGCTCCCAAATTGGGCAAGTTGTCAAGGGATGTTTTTGGTTTCGAGGTTTGCAGACAGGCAAAGGTCGTGCTCGGAATGGGTTTAATCACATGGGTTGTAAAAGAATGGAACATGCATGGCTGCCTTAGAACATGCAAACATTTTTATCTGGCTGCAAGTAATTAGCAATCCACTTTCAATAAAACTGCCAATATGCCCTTGTCATTTCACAACTAGATATATAGAGATACATGTACTCGCTACTTCATCCGCTCCACTTGGCAAATTAAGATAAACTTGTTTTTTATCACTTTCATATACAAATCAAAAACCTAAACAGGAGTATGTTAAAGAATATTATCCAGTAAAGCAAAAAGTACTTTTAACTTCCAAGTAAACCCACCATGAAGTAAATGCCATAAAGGTCCCTCCATTATCGTCAATCCAAACAATTTTGTGGACAAAACAGGTGAAGGCGGTGAAAAACAAATAAACCAGCCAATCTCCTTTCTGGATTTCACCATCTTATGTATTATTCTTATATATTTATTTATATATATAGACTACTATATACACATATAAAAGATAAGATCAAAAAAAGCTGCTCCCTATATATCTACACTCAAGGGTGAGGCCTTGCTCGTGCTTTCAGCTATTCCACCCAAATTGGTTGAATTATAACGAGAATATAATATGAAATGACTAACCTCAGGGCAGAGGGAAGCGGCTTAAAAGACAGGAGGGGCGGCCCCCCTGTCCCGACTTCTAAAGCCTTTTTTATCTTTCTTATATTTCTCCTCTCTGAAATTTTGACACGTCCTGAGATAGGCCCAATTCCCCCAATATCTTCATGTATATATATGGGCATCGTCTTACCACCCTTTGCAAACTTGAGCACCCCAAAACTATAGCAAGCAAGCAAACACACAAAACAAAGATTGCATTATTAATTCCGACCTTATTAAACTTCTGTTTGAGCCTCTTTATCCAATTTCTAGCTTTCAGCTATGTGTAACCCAAAGCCATCTTCTCCATCATCAATTTTCCCTCCCAATAAAGTATCCCATTTGTTAAATCCCGACAAAGCCATAGATCTTCACACTGATGATCAAGAACAACAATTACATAGATGGCCAACTCCGTCCGAGGTCAAAACGTCTCAACTAACCAACCTTTAATTTTACATGAAAATTTCATATATTTATATATGCAGCTCAGCTGTGTCACTTTTAAAACAGTATTTATATGTAAATATCGACTAGGACTCATTTTTTCTTTTTTCTTTGCCTTGCAGGCCTTGGAAGAAATCAAAGCTATTGGAAAGATCTCTGGTCCAACTGCTATCACCGGTCTACTTCTATATTCAAGAGCTATGATCTCCATGCTCTTCCTTGGCTATCTTGGTGAGCTTGAGCTTGCTGGTGGTTCTCTTTCCATCGGTTTTGCCAACATCACAGGCTACTCTGTAATCTCCGGCCTTGCCATGGGAATGGAACCCATCTGTGGACAAGCTTACGGCGCTAAACAATGGAAGCTTCTCGGCTTAACACTGCAAAGAACCGTTCTTCTCCTTCTCTCCACCTCTATTCCTATCTCTTTCATGTGGCTCAACATGAAAAGAATTCTCTTGTGGTGTGGCCAAGACCAAGAAATATCGTCTGTTGCTCAAAGTTTCATTCTTTTCTCAATTCCTGACCTTTTCTTCCTTTCCTTACTTCACCCACTTCGCATCTATCTTAGAACTCAAAACATTACGTTGCCGTTAACTTACTGTTCTGCTATATCCGTTCTCCTCCATGTTCCACTCAACTTCCTTCTAGTAGTTCATTTCAAGATGGGCATTGCGGGGGTGGCCTTAGCTATGGTTTGGACTAATCTCAATCTCTTCCTTTTGCTCTCTTCATTTGTATATTTCTCTGGTGTTCATAAGGATTCTTGGGTTACTCCGAGCATGGATTGCCTGCGAGGATGGTCTTCTTTGCTCTCTCTCGCTGTGCCAACTTGTATATCAGTTTGCCTCGAGTGGTGGTGGTATGAATTCATGATAATGCTTTGTGGACTTCTTGCTAACCCAAAAGCTACCATTGCTTCAATGGGAATTCTTATCCAAACTACATCTCTAGTATATGTTTTCCCTTCAGCTTTGAGTCTTGGAGTGTCCACGAGAGTTGGAAATGAACTGGGCGCCAAACGGCCCGCAAAAGCCCGCATTTCGATGATTGTTTCTCTCATATGTGCAGTAGCCTTAGGCCTGATGGCCATGTTTTTCACAACGTTGATGAGGCACCAATGGGGAAGGTTTTTTACCAGTGATGCTGAAATTCTACAGCTTACAGCAATAGCATTGCCAATTGCAGGGCTTTGTGAGCTTGGAAATTGCCCACAAACAACTGGTTGTGGGGTGTTGAGAGGAAGTGCGAGGCCTACAATTGGAGCAAACATTAATTTGGGTTCATTTTACCTGGTGGGTATGCCAGTAGCTATATTGATGGGATTTGTGGCGAAAATGGGGTTTTCTGGGCTGTGGCTTGGCTTGCTTGCGGCTCAAGCTTCTTGTGCCTTGCTCATGTTATATGTGCTACGCAGAACAGATTGGAAGGTTCAAGTAGAGAGAGCCGGAGAGCTTACACAATCTAAGACAACAAGTAGTAGTTCAATATTGCCAGTATCATCAAAACCAGAAGAGTCTCTCATTACCAAAGAAACTAACAAGAAGGATAATCTTGATGAGATATTGTGCATTAATGATGATCCCGTGAAGTCAGCGTCACTTGAAACAGACCCACTCATACCTGATACACACAGTGGTGTGCATTAATTAGAGTTAAATTAACTTCCCCATTTTTGCCCCTTCTTGAGGAGCTGATGTGAAAAATTATTATTCATGAGCAGAGAGAGTTTCTCCCGTTCTCACTAGTCACTTGTATTGTTAATATGCTTTCCTTTTCTTTAACTTTTCGCTATACATACATACATACATATACATATACATATACATATACATATATATATATTCTATTTAGATACATATTTTGTATTTTTTAATCACCACCTTGTAGAACAGAACAAATATGCTTTAAATTAAATTAAGTAAACCACTTCTCCATACATAACATATATACACTGCCTGCCATGACCCAGGAGAGAAAAGAGAGAGACGAGCTGCCTCAAAGGAAAAAAAAAAAACAAAAGGTTAAGCTGTCGGTTGTTTAGAGGTTTGTAATAAAAAGATCATCTGCCCACCTTTCTTGTTGGTCCCTTCCATTTTAGGTAGGGCAACAAGCTTCACTACCTAAAATGGAAAATTAGCATATATAATACCCTTTAAACTCATAAATTTTCTTTCCTCAAAACTAACCTATATCTTACTTCATATTCTTGCTTATCCTTTATATGGTGCGCCTGTCATCAAATTCTAACCCATTTATTTTATATCTACAGCTAAGCTTTTGTATTCAACTTGCAAGAATACATGCTCTAATTTTCTCAGCTACGTACGTCCATTTTGTATTAAAAAATATAAAAAAGTTATCGTTGATAAGATTTTAAGTAAAATATATATATATATATATATACACACACACACACACACACACACACACACACACACACACACATATATATACATAACAAAGGGGAGAGAGAGTCCGTACAAATATAGGAAGCTTTAAGTAAATTGAATGATAATAATTGTTTAGTAGAGTAGGGTAGAGAAGAGAAGGATGTACCGAGCCTGAGGGGAGGGAAGGGTTGAGTAGTGGTAGGGGACCCCTGCTTCTAACTGAAGAAACAAAATCCAGCTATTATTGCCTATGTCTACTTCTCAGATGACAAAAATTGTAGCAGACCTCTGCATTTACCACTTCCCCACCTTTAGCTTCCATTTGTTCTACAAACTTCACACGCCCACACTCATTCACATGCCCATACAATTAATAAGCTATATATTTTATCTATTATATATATACATCTATGCAAAAAGATCTCATATATACGGTTTTATACACACACACACATATATGCAACATCATGAAAAGAGGATAACATGGGGATGCCCCATCTCATTTCCTGTTTCTGAGTGGTACACGTAAGGCCATCAAATTTTATGTTTCTTATTTTCATTATTCTTTTTCTTTTTCTTCTTACTGATCCATTTGGGTGTTGCAGAAAGTGCTCCACCTCGAAGCCAGCCTCGTTTTATCAACTTTCCCTTATCTTCATTCTCATATTTAACATATATAAATACTTTTATGTATTTGCACGTTGTACCGACTAGTTATTTATTTTAGTATTACTCCGTAATATAGGTCATAGCCTTGTAATTGTGGTAAGGGTCTGCCTTTAAAACTTGTGGCGTATATTAACATCTTGATATATGTTTAATTACAAGCTCTTTTCATCTTTTTTTTTTTATATTTTTAACCCAAATATTCAACACGTACCATGAATTTGGACATGAAACAGCATGATCCACCTTCAAGCTCTCCTTAAATATTGTTGTTGCAACGTGCACATAATTTCTTTATGATACTTTCATCCCCAATAATATCTAAATTAAGTTGCTTATAATCTCTACCTTTTAGCTTGGTCGATTATTTTATAATACACTTGACACTGACCCAGCTCCCATCGTCTTAAACTAGTCAACTCTAGAGAGGAAGTTCCAAGTCTACGTGAACGTGATAATAATAAAGTTTTGATACGATGCAATCATTTTTTTTTTTTTATGGGGTAATGGCATGACCTTAATATATCTACTAAAACTATGGACCACATATGTACATCTTCACCATCAAATTGCTGATTGTTAGGTACTATTAACCATAATATAAACGATTCTGTATATGGCTATATGTATATAATGACATTCTAGGGGTTGCTTTGAAAAGTAATTAAAGAGTGTATCGTCATTGAAGCCTGTGATGGGCAAAGGGCAAGTATACACATAACGGAGTTGAAAATGTTGATCAAAGATGCTGATTAATGAACACAGAATTGAAATTAAGGTATAGCTTATGCAGCTACCGTAGCGTCCTTTGAATCATAAAAAAGTTAAAAGATGCGTGCAAGTTGATGTATTCTACTGCTTGTGGAAAAGCAAACTTGAAGCTGAGCCTGAAGGATGTGCCCCGTCACAATTCACAACTCTTAATAGTGATCGAGAGAGGACAATTCCCTCCTTCCAAAATCCTCTCTTGTACTGAAAAACACTATTCTCTCTTTTCAGTTTTCACTAACACCAAACTCTAGGTTTCTACTGTTCATTTTGTCAAAGACGATAACAACCAACAATATCTTGACAACGGACTATGGTTTTATATTAATATCCTTCACTCCAAAAAAGAAAAACTTATAAGGGTGAAAGATACTTAAAATGTAAAGCCCAAAACGTTAAGACTAAAGTATTATAAAGATCTTCGTGATCTAAACCTCTTTACTCATTTTCATATAATTTTGTTTTAAATTCTTAAGTTCGCTAGATGTTACGATCCGTCAAATTTATTGGTTAGAGTGGAAAAGCTCTAAGTAAGCTCGTGACATAATGCTTGCTTCAACTGCAACCCTAATTGATTAATTGGATATTGGATATTTATGAATAGAATTTATTAGATTAATTCACGTCGTATATATGTGTATAGACTTGGGGCTAGAGTCTCTCTTACATAAAGAATATACATGTAAGCCCGTGTTAAGTGCATAATAAATTAAATCAAATCACAACCTAATAAAGAAATTACTGAATTTTTTTGAAAGGAATCTTCTTGGAGCTCAAAAGCCTCCCAATGCTCCCATTATGGATTTATCAATAAAAACCATCATATTCCAGCACATCACTGTTAACTTTGAATCGAATAATGTCAGGCCACGTGTCTATGAATAATATTTATTCGTTAAGTGGACAGTGATAGAGTGACACGTGTCTCGCATCTCAACCTACTTTCCCTAAACTTAATAGCCCACCAATAGCATCATTTCATGCGCCACCAGAAAACATTTTCCTAATTAAATATTAAAAACAAAAACAAAAACAAAAACAAACCGCGACCGCCCAATTGGAGGAAATAGTGGTTGGGTTAGTGCACTAAAAGATTCAGCCCAAAAAGAAAGCAAAAAGTTGATAAACAATTTTAACAAGATTAAATAAATAAATACATGAACTCGTTTGATGATGTAATTTATTAACAAACGCTTTGTCCAAATACACACCTAAAACTGGCTATGGAATAAGTGCTTTTTCCCTATAAATGTCATGTCAAGAACCACTTCTCTTTACAGAGAGCAGTAAGTGGCACTTTATCTTCTTCCATAATAATCCATAGTGAAAGCAGCTTGCGAGGCTGTGGCCACTACTTGTTTACCATATATAACAAAGTATGTTGAAGAAACTTGTCATATTCTTGGCAAAGGGCAAAAAGTCTTTGTTATTTATTTTTTAGTGTCAAAACCCAATTCATATTTTGATACCTCCATATATTAATCCATGGCCGAAAGTCGCATACAATTATATGTCTGAGACTAATTTAAATGATTTTTAGAAGCTTATTATAAACCAAAAGTACTGAAAGACATATATATAAAATCCCTTCTCCTTCTATACTCCAAAGGGAATATCAAACCCCACATTGACTGATGCCTGCATCTAGCTAGCTTATTAGCTTCAGCTGGCAGATTAAAGTTTCTTTAAAGGTCTCCATTTACGGCCTTAAAATATTATTATTTATTTTTGGATGAAATAATTTATGATTATTGCACCTATCTAGATATGCATTATAGGACTGTCCACATTAATTCCGCAGTCGAATAGGCATTATAAATGCATGCTCGCTTAACTTATACATACACGTTGTATATGTAACTTTTAATAAGTTAACATCATTGCATGGTTCATTTCACCTTGTTGCAATGAGATAATATACAAGTAGGCAGTTGATAGGGTTAGGTGAGAGTGAGTACTTCATGTGAATTGTGATTGAGAGGTGTGAGTAGATGGTCAATGACTCAATGGTGGAGTAATTTATGTAGATAGTGAAAGAATGTATGTATTAGGCAGGTTATTGAGTAAAGATAGGAGAGAAAAAAAAGGAAATGGGGGAAAAGGATCATGCAGTGTAATGTAATGTCGATGTAATGTGGTGAAGGAGTAGAATTCAAAGATGCCAATCGTGTGGCAAGAGAATAGTCGCACACACAAGGACAGTCAGTGCCGTAATGCCTGCCTGCCCTTAGAAAAAGGGTCCCCAATTCAGATGTGTTGCATGAGCAAATGCTCGACTGGACCGGACCATTTTTTTTTTCACAGCACATGCAATAAGGGAATGACACGTTCTAAGAACTTTAATTCTTGGAATGTTACCTTGTGGGGGCATGGGTACCACTTAAGAGGGAACAAATATTGTCATTTGTAGGGAGGAGCTGTTAAAAATTATAAGGCTATTAATTCCTTGTCTCTTCATAAATTTCTCTTTTTCTTTTCTTTTCATCTAATGGGAACCGACGTCCATTATCTCTCTATAATTTGTTACTTAGGCCCACTTTGTGTTTTCTCAGTCACCCAATCTTACACATTTTTTTAATAGTTCAATCTACACAAAGTCAATTTTTATCTTATTATTTTTATTTTTATTCTTTTGGTCAGACAACTGAAGAAAGTCAATTTATAAAGCAATGACACTCACACTCTATGATCGAAGATGAGCCACGCCTTTTTGCCACTACCATAAGATTAAGGAAAAAGCTTGGAGATAACTAAACATGTTTTGTTTATAGGCAAAGAAAGTGAAATACTTATACTTGCAATTGCTTGATGCAAACCACGTGGATGATAGAGCTAAAAAGGACAGCCAGAAACCAAGTTTAATTGTGCTTGATTGCCAGTACTTTGCTTTGAAGTGAAAGCGAAGCAAACAAAAGATGCCACTCCAGAACTTAGTGGTTTGACATTTCGTTTGTTTTTTAATGTTTAGTGTTTGACCCAATTCCATTTGTTTTGTGGATTAACTTGATTATCTTATCTGGGCATGCATCCGGTCTCAACTTGATCTCTTCTTCTTAATTGAACAATCAACTAATCAGAGAAAGAGTCCAATAAGCTATCGACTCTTTGTCATTAAAGCCAAAAGATTCTAAACTTACCACAAACATACATTGGTCTTTCTAGTTATTGAGTTTTGCCATGGTCAAACTCTAAAACTAGAACGCAAATAAATGTACAAAAGCTGGACATGATAATGATGTTGAAATATGTACTTCACCTGGGTTAATTTGAATCTAGTCAAAGAGACTAGGCCACCTTAATTAGATGTTCCAAAACCATGACAAAGATTTGGGTCTTGGCAACCTATCATACGGAAGCATCGAGCATGCCCATTATTCTGATTAACCCAACTCATTGTGGCTGTGGGCACAACGTGTCCAACTTCATAAAACAACAGTCAACAATAGTGTCTTACTCTCTGGCTAGTATCTATTAACAGTGAATACTGCTAAGGGGAATTCTCCAAAATTCCCTTTTGTTTTCTTATAAGCAATGTACATACAATGACATTCAATCACACCTAATTCTTCTTGGAAATTAATGAGCAATACGGAAGCATGGCCGCATGCCCATTTCAGATTAAGACTACTCATGATTTGGTAGCTACAAGTAGTCCAAGTTTCTAACTTTAAAGTCAAGAAACCTATTATTAGAAGACTCTAACCTACAAAAGTATAAGGCAAATCAATTGGCATTATAGATATATTACACGTTATGCTATGTGCTTTCCTTTTTGGTTAAAAATGTAAAGAGATTATATTACTTATGGAAGCTCTTCTAAGTGGTGAAGATAATTGGTCATAGACGCCAACTAACTGATAATGCTTGGCCAAAATCAGCTGATATACGAATCAAATAACCATAAAACGTACGCAACACAATTACAACACAAACACACGACCTACCTATGCACGTTCTTAAATGAATGGACCCAACAACAATGATCAAGAAGACTCAATAATGGGGAGGAATTTGCTCTATTTTAATTGTGAAATAGTAATGTTAATGGTATTTCAAATTGGATTTTGGTTTATTTAAGTTTTGTGTTGAACTGATGTCCTATTTATTTAATCATTTATACAAAAACACACGTTACTTAGAATGAGAATTTTTACTTAAAATGTCTACTATTAAAGCAATCTTTCACAAAAATTGAAATAAAAACTGATCACAAGAAGAGGCATGTGTCGCACGGAGAATCCAAATAATCAAAGAAAAATAAATACGTGCAGAACTGATAGCCGGGCGGGCCAGAAAATGAGATGTATGCCATAATTCGCACGTGAAACTCGTAACAGACAAACCCATGACTTTTATCTTCCCCTGATAATCAAGATCCTACAGCAGGGGGAGGTTTACTAAGACTGTAATTATATTTTTCTAGTCCATATAATATGTGAGCACGTATTGGATAAGCTTGAGATATCGTAATAGTTGTTATACATAACAAAACCAAGGAATTTTGATAAATTTGCGTATTGAAGTTTAACACTCTAAATTCTAATATAGGTCCATCTAAACATGTGTGAAAATGTCATCCCCAAAATTATGGTCTTGCAGTTCAGCTCGGCATGTAGCATACGGTAGGAACTTGATTAGTCCGAACTCCAAAATATTCGACAAGAGTTTCTTGTCCTTGAGTCCAAAAGCATGCGGAAAGTATGGAGTGACTTTGGGCCACTAGTTCAGGTTTTACCCAAGTTAAAAACCTCAAATTATCCCATAAACAATAATTTGTACATGCAATTGCAGCAGTATTACCGTCACCCCTTGAAGTTTTGCATTGCAAAAATACAATTGACAGATTCCCAAGCTAAAGTGGGGTGGAAGCTTTAAATAACCCAAATGGAAAATAGTATGACCCCGCAAAAGAGCAAAAATAAAAAAGCTTGTCAATTCTATACCACAATTTTGGTCTCATTTACAGAACTTAATACATCAATTCATGAATATACATAGTTTCGCTAGCATCTTTCAGATGATTCAGCCAAATAACAATTGAACTTTTCAGATATCATAAAAAGAAATATGAAATAAAGTATAAAAATTATCCACAGGGTACAATTGCAAATACAAATAAAATCCAAAATCACATCAGCATCATGCATGCATCTGCTCTCTCACACAAAATAATACACAAATGCATTCATATGCTTCTGCTAAAGAGAAAGCAAGTACATAATAACATTGGGGTAGACCGACCTAGCTTCAGGTCTTACACAATATGGCTAGACAATTAGGCCTTCCAGAACGGATATCAGACAAACTACACACCCATCCAAAAAGTTAAAGGTATAATTGAAATGTTGGGCTGGCCAAGAGCACAGACTTAGGCCCACATAGAGCTTTATTTGAACTACAGAGATGACCCATCACAATGATATCATACATCATCCAAATATTTGAGCACTGAAATATCTACAATCACTACTTCTTGCTGAGTGTTTCGTCTGGTAAATATGAAGACTGTCTTGCATAATAGAAGCACATAAATTTCCTATTACATAGCTGATGTTCCAGAGAACTACTTTGCTAGGTTGCAAATGTATCAGGTCCTCATTTCAATTAACCAAGTTTGTTGTAGAAAAAAAGTGTTGTTACTTGTCAGTTGCTCTGGTAAATACAAACATGCTCACAATTTGTGAGAAGATTGAACCAGCATAATAGTGGTGCTAATCTTGACAAAATACAGCAACCTGTTGGGACAATCAGCTCTTATCTCTTGTAAAGAGAATAGTCCCCTATTGCTCTGAAAGTCGTAAAATAAGGAATAGCCATCATCAGTCTGCCATAAGAGTTAAAACTTAAAAGTTCACATGCTTCCTCTGGCAAGCAAATGTTCAACATCCTGTACAAGCAATGAAGTTGTAAAAGGGAGGGGCCAGTACAAATGAGCAACCAGAGGGCATTTGTAGGTAAAGGGTAGGCCTTCCAAGACGAATTATGGGTACAAATAACCAACCAGAGGGCATTTGTAGGTATAGGTGAAGGGTAGGCCTTCCAGGACGAATTACGCATCCACCACCACATCTTATCCACCAAAACAAGTTTGAAAGAGGCTAAAATTATAAACCAAAGAATGCTGCTTCTGTAAAGACAGCCATAAATAAAGGGCGCAAGGGGGATGAAGATATCATTAATTAACAAAGCAGGACTGTAACCAGCTTCAATGATTTTTATGATTCCGAAGAAAATGTCAAAAGTTGCGGCACTCTGCAATAATTGAGAGATCCAGGTCCAGCAACAAGAAAACATCACAAAAAGGCAGTTGCCTCCCAGCGAACTGGTGTACCATGAGGTCCATGACAAAACGATTACAGAATTCAATGATAGAAATCAGTCTCATACATTGCAAAACAAATTCAAAGATTCCTCTAAATAAACATCAGACAAAATACACTACTATTGGTCAGTGTCAAGAACTCAAATAGCAGTAGCTTGCCTATTAGAACCGCTAACATCGTCATAAATAGATATACAGCCAGTGGACAAATGCATTGGTTCAATGAAAGAAGAGAATAGTACAAACATTTTTGGCCGTCAACTAGAGACAGAAAGAGATAACATATATCCATAGCTTACAAAAGGAGGATCCACATCCACTCCCATTTCGTTACATTTCCTTTCCTTGAAATTATTAAGATGAATAATAGTGTTCCTTTATAAAAAATAACAACATCGAATTTTACAAGCCGAAATCAGAACAAACAAAACATATAACAATTCAGACTTTGCCTTTAAGAAATACAATCAAACACAACATCCAATGGCACTGCCACTCACTAGACGATTATGATTTACCTTCCATCTTGTAGAATGCCATCAGTTCACATTCCACTCATTTCAGATCCATCTTTCGTTTACTTAACAAAACGCGCGTGAAATTTCAGATTTAGCTGAAATCAATGTGATTCGTCCAAATTGCTCCAAGATTTTACTAAGACAAGTTGCATACCTGAATTGCAGAAAAAGCTTTGTGGCCGCTGGCGAAGGCAATTCCTCTTCTCCTTCCTCGCTTTCTTTTTCGGCCTTATTATCGCAACTTTTAATTTAAACCTAAACTTTACACTTTTCATTTACCAAGTTGCGTTTTAATATAATTTTATATTAGGATGGATGTAAGAATTCACTAGAGATTTCGCGCCAACTAGGATGCGGATTCGGTCTTCATATAATACATGGGCCTCAACGAACAAGTAGTTTACGCCCATTTTATATTTTGGGCTTTAACCGATCAAAGGCATATCCTCTAGCCCATTATTTTTTTAAGAGTTGTTCTAATTTGCAGTGGGCTTTCAGCGCGTTGTTGCATTGTAAATATTCAAGTGCACACAAATTTTTGCAAAGTTGGATGTATCTGTGAGTCTCTACCCTAAACATGCAAGTTTGAATCAGTTTGAAAGAAACATACTAACAAACAAAAATCAAAATCAAATCCAAATGGTTGGTCAAATGCAATATACAATATATTAAACTAAATTATTACGGCCATACCATGAACCTTGTTGTAATTTGTGTGAGGCACTGAGGCAGTCATTCTTTGGTCAGCAAACCCTGAGCCGAGTGTGTGAGTCGCCATCGAAACGTCCACTGCTCCACTTCCTCTTTGTTGTCATTTATATAATTAAATTTCATAATATATGCGCCAAAGGGTCGGTGAGAGCGAGGAGATATACCAAATATTTTATAATATAGAATAATTTGTTATTTTACAATTTTCTAAAATATATATTTACGTTACTTTTTCTTGGAGTTGGAGTTAGAATCAAATAAAACCACCTTTTTAGCCTAGAAAATACTTGAGAATATTTTGCTTAAAAAATATATTTTTTGATAGAAAAATATTATCTGCCGATTAAAAAATACCCGTCAATACTGGTGGAAGCAATTACAACTACGACAAGGACGACGAGAAAGAACCGAGACAGCATACAGTTTCCTCCACAATTAGCCACGTTTCACACCAAACGCGTAACTTAGAAAATGCAAATTGTCCGTCCAGCTGGAGCGTAATGCGCACCCAACTCATCACCCTTTTCTCTTTTCTCTATCCGCGGTAAAATCCTCCAAACTCAAAACTCCCAAAACGCTCCAGATCTTATCATCGGCCGCCCCTCTGCAAATTCAGCAATAGAGCTAAAAATGGAAACAAAATCGTCCCATAAAATTTAGCCAATAAAAGACAATTTAATTTAATTTTTTTCTTTCCGCTCCACAACACTCGCATTCGTTGTTTGACTTGCAAAAGTAGCCACTGTTAATATTCATATCCAACTCTCTACTGATCTTGTTATCTAGGGTTTTCGAATCCTGTCATGTAATTTCGTAGCCGTCAAATCTGATGGCCTCGATCCGTCGAACTCTCTCACCAGCTTATCACGACCGTCCGTATCAGAACGGAGCTAACGCTAACTCTGCTTTTCCAGTCGCCACTTCGCCTTCTCACAAGTTTTTAACTAACGCTAAATATTCGACGTCAGCGTTACCGTCAATCAACTCGTTTGCCGTCAATCTCCGTCGATTCTTTACGTCCCGAAAGCCATGGCGAAAATCTCTTTACCGGTGTCTAGTATTTTTCCTATTAGGCGTTCTCTTAGGGATGACGCCGTTTGGCCACGTCACCGAGATCGAAAATCACGATGTCTTTTTCGAGATCAAGCCGCCACATGTCAACGTTCAATTGGACAGCGACAACAGCGAGCGGATTAGCCGGCGTGACGAAATCGTGGTGGATACTGTGAGTTTGGGAGTTGACAATAAAAGAAATGAAATAGAAATGATTGACACCTACAGATACAGATACGATTTCGTGCCGAGAAAGCAGTTGATTGTGGTTACGCCAACGTACAACCGGGCAATGCAAGCGTATTTTTTGAACAGATTAGCTCAGGTTCTGAGGCTTGTACAGCCGCCGGTACTGTGGATAGTGGTGGAAGCAAATACGGCGTCGTTTGAGACGGCAGAGATGTTGAGGAAAACAGGGGTTATGTATAGGCACTTGGTGAGTCAAAAGAATTCTAGCAATGTCAAAGACAGAGGGGTGCATCAGAGAAATGTGGCTTTGGAGCATATTGAAAGGCATAGACTTGATGGGATTGTGTATTTTGCAGATGATGATAACGTCTACTCGATTGAATTGTTCGAGAATTTGAGAGAAATCAGGTATCTTTTGCTTCTAAGTTGGGATTTATTATTTCCTGTTTTATATACAAACTTTTACTTGTTGTATCTCTAGATTTATAAATGTTCGTAACTTTATAATTTGCTAAATTTATGAATATATCAGAGACAGTGTGTATGCGCTTGATTTATTGGTTACATTACGATTATGTATTTCGGGTGGTGCGCGTATTGTGTCTGTTATTCAATGCGATATTCATCAATTTTGATTTTATTGGGCATTACAATTTGATATTAGTGAATTTTGACTTACTGGGTATTACTATTTTTATTCGTTTGCATACAATGTATATATAGAAATATGACAAAAATTGGTGAAATATATTTCCTGAATTATGCAAAAAAATAAAATAAAATAAAGGTTATGGCATGGGAAGTTAATGTTACGTTCATGGAATGGTTTGTTTATATATGTTAGCCATGTGTGATTCTTTAAGGCATTGGGTTTTGTAATGTTAATTTCAAAGGGTTAATATGATTGCTATGCCATATGAAGCATAGAGACATGTCGAACAAGTGTAAACTAAAATAGATAGAATTCTAGGATATTGTATATCTAGAATTGGACATACTTTTTATTTATTGTTGGCTTATCTGCTATATTAAAACTGTCTCAACTAGTCCCTCTGCTTGGTATAGCATTGAAGCGTCTTTCTCTTCTGACCAAACTTGTCAAACTGCTTGGATGGATTTGATGCCCTGATTTTTTGCAACAAATTCGATACTTGTATATCTCTGGTCACCAATTATGAGCAGAAAGTTTGAGATTCTTAAATTGCTGTATTTTTCTGCAAATTCCTTATGTCTCTTTCCTTATGATGCAGCCGATTTGGCGCTTGGCCTGTTGCCATGCTTGCACAAAGCAAAAACAAGGCAATTTTAGAAGGTCCTGTGTGTAATGGAAGTCAAGTGATTGGGTGGCACACGAATGAGAAGAGTAAAAGACTCCGTAGGTTTCACGTTGATATGTCAGGATTTGCTTTTAATAGCACTATCTTATGGGACCCAAAGAGATGGAAACGCCCCTTCCGAAATCCAATTCGGCAGTTAGACACAGTGAAGGAGGGTTTCCAAGTATACATCTTTTTATCAAACTTTATGAATATATTTTGAATATCAGTTTAAAATCACAATGTGCTTAAATGATGACATTTAGTTATTGGATTCACTGAGCGACATTGTGCCTTTTTACAGGAGACCACGTTTATAGAACAAGTAGTGGAAGATGAACACCAAATGGAAGGTACACCACCTCGTTGTTCAAGAGTACTGAACTGGCACCTCCATTTAGACTCTTACAACCTGGCTTATCCAAAAGGCTGGCTGCTGCAACAAAACCTTGATGCTGTTCTCCCTCTCCAGTGATGTATCTCAAATCCTGCAATTTTTGATGCTGAGAGCTTCGGATGGGTATGATTTAATGAGCTGTTTTTATCAGCATTTTGAATTTTAAAATTTGCAGGATGTCACTCGGGCAAATTAGCTCCTAAAAGAAAACTTTTGGACGGTGAAATCACACTATTCTATTAAATGGGAAAAAAAGGGAGAGAAATAACAGAAAACAATTTAAAATATTTGTTCTTTGCTGAGCAAGAAAAAGGTTCATTTGGCATCCAGACATTAGACAACAAATTTAGTAGAGATTTTCTGCTTATAAACATGGGGTCTATGGTATAGTTTTCTAATTCTTGCTCTTTTTCCTGTGACAGTCACGCCCTCTATTTCGTTTCTATGGCCAACCGCGGGAGCAATTGTTGCTTCCTTTGCTACCAACAGCAATCCGCCACTCGGTTAGCTGTAGCCTGTGACAAAGAAACAGAAAACTTGATTTACTTGTACAATTTCTCTAGCGTGATATTCTTCTACAGAAACGAGGCTTTCTTTTTGGGGTGAAGAGCTTGGTGTTTGGTTTTGGGGAGTTTCAATTGCTTAATTCTCAGAACGCTGAACACCTCTTCCAAAGTGGAAGATAAGATTCTCCCTGGGATATGTTGTGATTGTGATGTAGGCCTTCTGTCAAATTCAGAAAATGGAAACTTGTGATGAAATTGACATTTTTTCATATTCTGTGTTTGACTTGGGAAGCTTTAACAGCTATTCATTTGGCTCCGTGAGTGAGACAAATAATATAGGAAAAGAAACGCTATGACGCATCGTACTCCAACTCGATTGGCCGTGCTTGTTTGGTGTCTTTTTATTAATTTTAATCAATTGGGATTGACATTATTGTTCCACTCGTCACATCATCTTAACCACCTCCATTACCATCCACGCATGGTTTGGTTTTTATCCGAGAGGAAAAGTTGGTGAGTCTTAAACGTTAGTGCGAAAGGCACAAGCGCAATTTACTCAACATAAATGCTGGGTCTTTTACATCACTCTTCGTTTTTAAGCATCAATATTCTACTGTAACAATGGCTTGAAAATTGTTGGGATATTAACTCCTTATACAGGATACAAATCCAAACGGACATCGAATTAATTTGTTCAATCATATTATGTCATTTGCTCTTAAGTTGTCGTTATCAGTATTTTGCGTCCCACAGTGCAAGGAACCAACTCAAATAATTAATAATAAAAGAGAACTTAATAACAGCATGCAGCAACCAGCAAACAGTAACAAGGAAAGAAAAAGCTTTAATAGCACCCGCATTGCTGAGACCAATTCTACCATTATATGGGCTTTGACCAATTTTACAGCACTCCAACCTAATGCATCAAAATCATTGCATACTCATTCTTTATTTTTGTCATTCAGCCTGAACAGGAGAACCGCATCCATTGTTTCTTCAAGATCATTGGGTCTCCTTAACCAAAATATGGGACCCAGTGGTGGCTTCTGCCAGGTATTTCCAGCATCTACCAAACCAACACATTTAATTGAACATGGCCCGGATCAGGCAGAAAGTGAAAATCAAAATTCAAAGAATAAATACATAAAAAAGAATTAAGAGAAATAAAATTTACAGATATGTTACATTTCCACGAGCTACGGGTCAGGAAACCATTTTCCTCGGAAAGGCCGTTCCTTGCTAAAAATGCTAATCCATGTGCCACTGGACTGATTTAGAGTCGCACGGGTTCCACAGATTGGCAATCAAACACTGAAGCGATTAGTGCCCATATGAGCAGCTGAATTGCATCTTCCATTCTGACAACTAGAACCATCCGATGGAGCGACTTTGTGATTGATCTGTAACTTCCTTTAGGTATAGAATATCATCTTCAATGCTCCCAAGTTTTTTGTTGTCACGTCAAAGTTGTTCCATGAACAGAAGAACCTGTATCTGATGGGTGCAAAGAAGGCATATGTGGTTGCTGCATATGCGATTCATTTACTAGACCAAGAACTGCAAGTGTTGGTCTGCAAAAGTGTTAATCAAAAAGTTAACCAAATCATAAGATCAGGAACTCCAGAACCAGATTAGATATAAAATAAAAGAAATTTCCAGTAATTCTATACCATATAGAGTTGAAGAAGTTATGTAAGAAGAATAAATTCTATGACTTTAATTTTACAGGCATATATAAAGAATCATGAACCGGAACTGCAAAGCTAAAAAATTGATTACATTAAATGAACACATGATCCACTTTTAAGTTGAGTGATGCTTATTATTTCTATTGTTAAATGCCCAAAATATAAGTCTGCATACATTGCACCAAAAATATTATGGAAGAGTTATTTTAAAAAAAAATATGCAGGGATTTGAAAATTTTTCAAATTTATCAGGTCAAGAAAAACTGTACCTAGGTATTGAAGTTTTCACACTTGGTTGGCCAGCATAGGCAGCTATGGGGGCTCTCAGGTTAGCATATTTAGTCAGAGCACTCTCAAGTTGAGGAGGTGGTAACTACAATCAACAAACGGAAAAAGAAAATTATAAACTCAAAATACCAATTAAATAAAGGGAACTCTCAGCACTTGAAGTCAATAAATTACCTGCAATAATACAGGAAAAGAATGCGGGCGTGTTTGAGACACACATTTCAAGAACCCAACCCACAACTTTGGCATTCTCCACACCTGTGTACAAATCAGTTGCGACACCAACACATTATGCCAGTAAGCTAATCTGATTTATAAACTACAGAAGAGACATACTTTTAAATAAACCAGCATACCTGTTTACTCACAAGTTTGGACAGTATTTCCATAACAAAATCAACCTGAAGACAGCAATAACGGAAATTATATATTACTTTTTTACCATTCTTTTTTCATTCTACAAATTCATTAATGGTGATAACTACCACCACGTAAGCAACTGTGTATGTGCATATAAGATCATCATTATAAAAGAATGATAACCAAACCCAAAAGCAAACCCCATGATTGGCTCTTCTTTACCAACACTTGGCAAAAACAGTAAGGGAAAGCAAAGTATGAAAATTCAACCATGATATCACAATATTTCTCAGAAGAAATAACTTCATATGTTTATCTAATAAGAAACAAAATGCTTCTAGAAATAATTTTCTTTTCATTTATTAATGTACTTGAGATTTTTGCAGCACTAATGGGTATGAAGTCATTGAGAGGTAGGGTATTTGTCTCTTGAACCAAAAATAAAAATGCAACCTGATATTTGATATTCAATGTTGAGTTACCATGTTTCAATGACAGACCATAGTGACCCCAGAAGCTACATCATAATTGCAAATTCTGAATTGAACCAAGTGATGATACAATTTCTAAGGGGTATCCTCTTCTTTTTTTTTTTTTTTTGTTTTTTTTTTGCCTCTCTCTCTCTCTCTCTCTCTCTCTCCCCTCTCTCTCAATATTTATACATAATTGTTATCCAGGTTCACCATAATAAGAAGATAATGGATTCTTTTATCTTTTGGCGTCTTACATGCCATAATTCCCCATTACCCTGCAGCAAATTACAGACAAGGACTGAAACAGTCGATAATGCTTTGAGCAGGTAGCATATCAGGTCATAGTAACTTTATATGAAGATTCTTTTTAAATTTCAATCTCTAACAAGGCATACAAAGCAGCAGAAAAGAAAAAGAGTTTACCAGATTAGGAAAAGCATCAATTGCCTGAATAACTGTTCTCATGAAGAGAAGTGGCAAAGGAGTCTGATCAACCTGAAATGAAAAAATAAAAAAACAAAAACAGAAGTAGAAACTTATTACAAAAACAAAATTGCATAAAAAATCCACCATCAACCATAGATGAAACGTACCATTTGGTTCAAGGCCTTCGCCAAAACCTGCTGTGTGAAAACCGTGCGTTGCTCAAAACAAGCTGAGCAAGCATCTGTTATCTGCAAACATGAAATATAGGATCATTGGCAGTCTGCACAAATAATTATTGGCAAAACTTAAAAGTCCACGACTATTATCTAGACATGGCATTGCCACCAACCAATGTTAAATACATTTGCATAACGTAACTGAAGTCTTATGTATCATAAACAATAACTCAAACCAGCTAAGCTCAAGAAGTAAGAATGTATCTAGCTTTATTAAGTTGCATAGTCTAAGGTCCAGGAGATCTACATCAGAACACAAGATCATCATCTTGTACTGAAGTGACATTTTGAACAGCTGAAATGGGGTTGATACCGCAAACCAAACTGAACAATGAGTGGAAAACCCAGCCAACCTTTGAACTTTTCGCTGGTATGCTTGAATTAAGTTGAAAAATGAGACAAGCTGATCCCTCATAAAAATTAAACACATTTCAGGTGTAAAGACGGATAGCAATTATAGAGAAGTTAACTACAATATTTCTGCCTCTCCAAGAGAGTCCACTGAATGCATTTTGTTTAATTTGAGTAGAATTGTATGAGAAGATATATCTCTACATGCAGCTGAATGGTGAAGGAACACTGCATCCAATTTAAAAGACAAATGTACTCAATTTGTTGAATATACTATTGCCACTTCCAAAAGCATGCTTCTTACTGGTCTGATTAATGAACATTTCAAATAGAAAAAATGTAGTATTCACCCAAAATGAATTCCGTAATTATTTTTCAATGTTTATTAGTTAGGATGAGTTTTATTGAGCCTTAATTTGCAACTACCATTTCAAATATGGGATAAATTGTAAGTGAAAATGAAGGCATCAACACAAAGACCGAGTAAGATTTAAAATTGCCATTCATTGATCACCATTTTATTCCGTCAACAAAGTCAAAAACTCAAGACTGTCAATTCAGAATGGTTGAAGACATACCTTTCTGAGTGCAATGCCATCTCTCTCAGGCGCAATGTCATGTATGGCAACAAACACTTCTACAGGTGTTAATGCTGGACCTGTATGAGCTGAACCCTGTCAATAAAGAATTCTGAAATCTCAGCAATTTTCGTCAATTTCAAGATAATAGAAAAGGCTTATATACATATTAATATTTTAGTACATTTTAAATCAATATTTTAGCTCAGAAAATACTACAGATCACCAACAATGAACTAAGGCTAGTTCACAACAAGAAAGCACAAGAGAAATAAAGGGAACTAATTGAGTAATTGCAGTGCACATAAATAGTTTGGAACTCCAGCTTTAGCAAAAACAACTGCAAAACATTTTGCCATTATGGCATGGTAGATCAGCGAAAAAAATTATTGTAATGTCTACACATGTTAAGGCATCCATGCTTCTGTCAAAAGTCACTACAGCCCTTCAGAATTCACAGGTTCCTACGTATTATTTTAAACTTAACTCAATGTGGATCTGTGATTTGAATCAATCAACCTACCTTCCAACAAAAGACTAAACCAGAGTGACTCTTATCTTTTCTTTGAGAACAGTAAAAAAAAAAAAAAACATGAGAGCCACTTAACAAGTAGACAAAAACAATTCGGTCCCTGAACGTCCTATGTGCCCCAATAGAACCCCAAAGAATTCATCATACCTGTAGTATATGCGCTAGAGCCATCTGGAACTTTTCTAATGGAAGGTCGACAAGGCGAGGGAAAATAGGTAGGACCTGGGATTAAAAAATGATTAAAATTGGCACACTCACAAGAAATTTTTTATATAAAGTCTGTTGTTAACTTCATAAATGTAATTTATGCAAATAACAGGGAAATTAAGGAGACGAATTCATAGAAGACACTTTGGAAATTATATAATATGGCATCTATAATATAAGTCAATCCTAACCAAGTTTGATTCAAATTGTATTTATCTTACTTTTATCAAATTTGAAATTGTAACATAAACAGTGAAGAGTATCATTTTGTTATGTATTCAGTTACTCTAATATATAAACTCATCAAGATCCTGATTTTAAAAGTCAAAACCGAAAGCTCTAGGTTCTATAATTTCTGGAAAAATGCCAATGACTCTTGATTTCTAGAAATTTAATGGTTTAAGTATTTCCCATCATTTTATATGTTTCACAAACCCCATTTTCATTTTACCTCATGCAAGATTTCCAAATATTATTTCTAGTGTCTATAGGTTCTCTTCTTGAGTTGTTCAGCCTATACTGTTTTAACAATTTAAGATCCACTAAATGAATCTTATGCGCACAACTTGTTCACTTTTTTACCTACTATTTTCTTTTTAAATGAAAGTTTTGTTATTTACTAAAAAGAAATTAATAATAATAATGAACTTTCGTTTGTTACATTGAGAATCGAAGAGCTTGTTAGTAAACACTCACTAGATGGTTTACAATTATAGGTAGCCTGTGCGTATCAACCTATATGCACTTTGTGACTATTATATCTTTCCATCTAATGTATTATAGGTATTATTGATGTTGTTAACACCTAGAGGATGATATAATTTCTCTCAAAAATTGTATTCAATTATTCCAAATTTATCAAAAGAAGTAATTTTATTGATTGAAAACCACTTAAGAACAATATTCAAGGGAAATTACACAACATTTGAGGAGCTAATATGTATCCTTAGGGCACACGTTAAGGCTATCCATTGAATTATTTATACGGCTAGCAGCTAGCCCATGCCAAAATTGGTTTCTAACAAAGGTGGGTCATAACACCCATTTTCTAAATACATGCTTTATTATAATTACTAATAGTAACATTATTGTTTTATATAAATGTATTATATTTCACAAGCCCTCTTAATTTCAATACAAAATTAACAGGTCACTGTTAATGGAATGACAAATTATAATTGAATTAAATTGTGGGCTAACTCCAGATCTTACAACCTTGCTAGTAAGGAAAAGTGTGTAAATATATGCATCCCAAATAGGTGGCCTCTGTTTACCACTCGCTACAACCCTTGGGTTTTTGCACAATACTGATTATTCCAATCCAAAAATCAGGTAAAATCATAACCACCAAAGAATGAGGAAAAAGAATTTTGGAAGCAAACCTCATTCTTGGAAAGTGAAGAAAGCATAGGAATAAGAATTGTAGCATCCTGCAAAATGTTAATTGTCTACATGAGGCCTGAGATAATCAAAGTTTAATTATGGGTAAGAAGCAAAACACATCATGCGTTGAGTGAGTGAAAAACCTTTAACTTGGTTTCATATAAATGTTTCACAGTGGCAATTAGATGGGGAGAAGGAGTTGTCTCTTGGGTCAATATTTGCAACACCTAAACAAAACAAAACCACAATCAGCAAAGCAAAACAGCTTCAAGCATGAAAAAGACCTATCAGAGAAACAAGGAAAAAGGGCCAACCAAGGTCAAAAGATTTTCGCTTCCTTGTGGAGGATTAGATATTATATGCAGCAATTCAGAACAAGTTGAACCTAATGCCCTTACAACAATTGGGATATGGCGATGGAAAGCCTGCATCATCCAAAAGGTCTGAAGTAAGAATAAAAAAGCAATAATGCCACTGCTAGGTGGAATTTAGATTTTCAAAATGACAAAAACAAAATAGAAGGATAAGCACATTCAAAAGTTCCTTTTGTCACTCAAGGTCCGGTTTCCATACTAAGAGAAAACATTCTATTTACGTTAGGAGCACATATCCACTCCAAACACTATCTGCCAGGATTAGTCCATTTTTGCCTATCACTTCAAGCCCATCCTTTTATAAAGTATAAAGCAAAAAGTAATCAGTGGATGAAACGATCAAGCTGGCTTATCTGTTAAAACAAACTCATGTTGAAATCCTAACTTGACAATTACTACAACCTCTTAGCTCATAATTTTCACAGTAGTATATAACAGGTTGCTGGCATAGAACAGCCTTTACTATACAGACCCTTCATTTCACCAAAAGAAACTGTGTTAGTCACCATAACGGTGATATAGTATGGCTACTAGCAATCTATATCAAGCGAAACTCTTCCCTTATCCTGGAAGTTTCCACTGCCAAGTGATAAACCTAACATTGCACATCTCCTAAAACCTAGGCTAACCTAATGCATGTGTTTCAGCATTCAAAAGTTATAACTGGCCTACATGCACAGAAAACCTAGGCTAACCTGTTATCCATCATGATCAAGGAAATAGAGCAACAATAAGAACATACCTGCTTTACTGTTTTTGGAGCTCGCACATAATTATCAAAAACAAGGTGAAGAAGACTCGGTTTCTGACGGGAAAGAAAATCCATTCCGCATTATTCAAAAGAAAGAGAAGTGAGAGCAAAAAAAAAAAAATCTTCAAATTTGTTGGAAAGAGAGGAACTGTGTACCAACCTTTGTACATAAAGCAAAAAACAAAGAAATGAGACGTTGAGCTTCAGGAAATGAAACAGTTGAAACACTATGGGCAACTGGTTGTGCACCCCTCATAGGGTCCGCTTCAGGGGTTCCAGAATCTGATGCCTGGGAGCCACTAACAGATGTCTCCAGGCTTCCAACCTGACATGGTTATTCAGCAAGAAAAAGAAGACAAATAAAAGCTGTAAGATTTCCTAAAAGTGGGACAAGATGCATGATAGCAAAAACTGTTCTCTCTTTTTCCCCTCATTTTCTGAGTTATTTTGAGAGCTTTACTATTTGCCAGAAATAGGAATGTTGGAGAAACCGCAGATTTATTTGTAGCCCTTATACTGGTCTGATAAAGTTGCCATTTATGATAAGCCCACAAGTGTTTCTAGGTGCATAAATAGGTCAAGTCTCTAGGAGCAGTGCACACAAGGCACTAAGTCTTGGCTTTAGCTACGGTGCATCGGTTGTACCGGTGCACCATTTTTCAAAATTTTTGTAAATTTAGTGTAAAAATTGTAAATTCTTGTATAAAAATCGTAAATATGAAAAAAAAAGTTGTAAATGAAAAATTGTATAACTATTTTCAAATTTTTGTAAATTAGTGTAAAAGTTGTAAATCATTTTATAAAAGTCGTAAATGTGAAAAATTATTCATTTACAACTTTTTTTTTCACATTTACGATTTTTATATAAAGATCTACAACTTTTACACTAAATTTACAAAAATTTTACAAATGGTTGTATGGTACAATGATTGTACTGTAGTATGACGCCTAAGTCTTAGGTTCCACCAAAGGTATTAATTTAATACCAGGGTCAAGGGCTGTAGAACAGGTGGACATAAATGTGTAGCCCACACCTAAAGGCTCTGCCTGATGCCTGTGGCCTTTTATGTGAAAGCAATCAAGGTGGTTGGAACAGACATGTGCCAACCCAAAAAGAATTTGAATTATTTGGCAAACTACTGAAAAGCTTAAGAGTTTCAAAGTGAAGATAA
The DNA here is from genome assembly GCA_013180625.2 of Boswellia sacra. Classification (NCBI taxonomy): domain Eukaryota; kingdom Viridiplantae; phylum Streptophyta; class Magnoliopsida; order Sapindales; family Burseraceae; genus Boswellia; species Boswellia sacra. Next base: position 436,210 of record SNVD02006000.1, read on the forward strand.
CAGTATAAAAGGGAAATATAGACAAAATATAAGAATGTTGCATACCTCCCCCTCAGATCTTTGATCACTGGGCCCAGATTGTGGGCGCTCTGTATCAGAAGAATGCCAATTCACCGCAGACAGCATCATATTTGTTGCATATTGCTCAATATTTTCTGATATGTAGCTTAGTTGAAAGAGTTTGTTTGACACCTGCCCACCATAAACAGAAGAAATATTAGACATTGTTATCATGATTGAGAAATGAGATACATTCCACAGATATTAGACTTCTGTTTCTCCCCCTTCCACAACATTAATGAATGGTAAGTTTCCATACCAGCCTGATAGCTTTTGCTCGAATTTCATCTTGTGAATGAATAGCACACTGCCATCAGAAAACAAATACATTAGTGAAAATCTTTAGAACACCCCACCTTGCAGAGGAGCATCGCTATCACAGACATTAAAAATTCAGAATAAGGAAATTGAAAAATTCTGAGCGATGAGATTTGATGGCGAAGTACCTTCAGAGCTATATCTAAGCAAGCTAGTCGGTTACTTGGGCGGCCCAAAATCAAACTCCAAACAGCCCCAAGGCCCTGAGTGACGCGCTCACCATCACGGACCTCTTTCCCATGGAGATCAAAAACATCAGACGAGCAGAGCTTGTCTAACAGCTCTAAACCAGAGGCAGGCAAAACTGGAACTTCACCAAGAAGCCTACTAAAAGACTTGTCTGAAGCTGGAAAAGTGTCGAGCAAGGATTTGGCCTACATTCAAAGAGTTTAATAATTATAATTCCCAAGCCAATAAAATAAGATCGAGTTAGCTGAATCTGTGCCTACCACTGCCAAAAGGAATCTTTCATACACAACAGCAGCACATGAAGAACTCTCATTTGAATCCAAGATCATGAGAGAATGCAGATGATAGAGAACATTTAATACAAGTTCATGCCCCTGAGAAGCAACATTAAAAAAAAAAAAAAAAACAATGTAAGCATTGAAAACACAAGTTTCATAAACAAGCCTATAAATAAACAAATCAATGAAGTCCAGCCCGCATACAAGTTCTGGATATTCACCCACGACATGATACTAAATTGGTTAAAAGTTGGAAAGATATACCTTTTGTTGCTGATAATTTGCAACAACATGTTTTTGCAGCATCAAAACAATGTCATCATCTGCACCAATCTGAAAATAACAATAATGAAATTAATATAACTTTGAGAAATGCTTATCATAGACAGTAATAGAACATAGGTAGTAAACAGTGGTCCCCGGAGCTCCAAGATCATTTGATAATTTAATATAATATTTATGACATAACAAAGAACATCTAGATAGAGCAATTCACTTGCTGCAACTAACAAAGGAAAAACCATGTTGAAAACAACCTCATTATTATTTTGCTTAAGGAAACAAGGGCAAGTGCTACAAGAAGATCAATAAATTAAGCTCTACAAAGAGTTCAGCACTCATATTGCTCACCTGAGTGATCAATCGAGCAAGCAATCCCATGCAAGTCTGGCTACACTCTATCCCCTGCAGATGTTTGTAAGATTCAATAATCTGCTCAACAGCCAATTTTCTTACACTTCTCTGCTGTTCTTCAGTCAGTTCAACATGTACTGGTGGAGGAGGTAAATCTTGACAGGTCTCCTCAGATGCCGATGCATTTGAACCAGCTGGAGAATGCTGATCAGAATCTAGGAAAATTGATGTATTGTTTTCATGTTCTTCGACATCAGACAACCCCACTGCAACAGAATCTTCATCAATTGCGTGAAGAGGAGGTAGTTTTTGATCTGAAGAAGGACGAACCTCTGGAATGGGGAGAATTTCTTCAGATCCAACAAGTCCATCCTCCTTGGAGTTTGGTTGATCAATTTTAGGAACTGATGGGTTTTCTAGAGTCTTATCATCACTTTTGGCACTAGTCATAACAGGTTCTGGAGCATTGTCAAAAGCTGTCATAACGGGTAGTGAAGGAGGCCCACTTACGGAAAAAGAACCATCAAACTCAGATTGCAGAGAACCAGCATCATCTGCAACCGGTATGGACGGAACTCCAATAGTTGTTGAGACACGCCGGGGATCCAAGCGCCGAGGATCCTGAATAAGCCACCATTAACTTATATTAATAAAGACAGAAGTTAGAAATCCTAATTATATACCAATCAGGATACGTATAATAGTAAAAGTAACAGAGAGAAGCAATGACCCTTCTTGGATCACGTTTAGAATCTGCAGCAGAATTATTGACAGTGGATATGTCAGACAAAGATGAACTGACTACAGTAGCTGAAGAAAGAGGTAGTTGGGCTTGTGAGGGGAGAACTGGAGACTGCATAGTATTTATTTGAGTTGACAGCGATGCAGCCTGTGCTGGACTACTCAAAGAGCCCATTTGTCGAGTTATTGGCAAGCTCCCAAGCGTTGTCAAAGGTGGGGGGGACTTAGGCAGATGCCTCATATTAGTTATCACAATGTCAGCCAGCAGATCAGGATGAACATTTGAAATGAGAATCTCAAGTGATTCAGCGCCTCTTTCTCCTTCAGCAAGCAAAGCACCAATCATTGCAATCATTTGCTCCACAGGATTCGAATCACTATCCAAAAGAGGAACATTAGGAGACACTCCATTTACAGAAACAGAATCCTGTACAGAATCATTAATTTGAACCGACAAAGGCAATTGGGTACTAGGACCATAACGACTGCGCTTAGAAGCTGCCTCAGGACCATTATTGGACTCTTCATTATCCTGAGGCACCGACCTTTTTCTTAAGAGATCTCCCGAAACAGCAAGCTGGTTTGATGGTTGATCATCCTGACAATGCACCATTAGATTTAATATCATGGAACAAATATTTGCTAAAAGTTGGTGAGTAGATTCTCATAAGAAAAGCATGATTGCCAGACATAAATATGAAAAGATGATTACCCTGCCTGACCGAGTTTCACGTGAAGCACGCTCAGAATTTTTAATCATTTTATCAACTTGTCGAATAACTTGATCTGCAGCATCTCCAGCATTCAATGCTCGTAGAGCTCTAACCAATCTTTCTCTAGACTGCAAATAAAAATAAAACGTGACACGTCAGCCACAAGACCAGGCCAACAGTTAAAAGATTTTTAGAACTTGTGCATACAATAGTAGCCCAATGGCTTGAGTTACGTTCTCGTGTCTGGTTAGACTATCCATAAAGAGCACTAGTCATATAACTTCTCATTACCATTTGGCCTTTGGGGGCTTCTTTCAACCAAGAGAAATTGGAAAGACAAATGCTAAAGCAGAGATGAGGTAAGATACAACATTTACATATTTAAATTCCAACTAGAAACATATATGGGCAAAGCAGTAAAAACAAAAACATAATCATATGAGGGGATTTACAAAATGATAATGCAAAATGTTTAACAACTTCACCTCTATAATGGTTGAATGAGTACACCTGAGGAATCCTAAAAAGGCAGTCCTTAAAGAGTATTGAATACTGGCACCATGACATCCCTTCACTGTTTCAAAGTTCGGATTAAAATCAAGCAGTGCAGAAAGAATAGTATTATAGTGGAGTGGCCTCTTCCTTCCTATAGCTGCAAGACTATCACACAAATAAATACATTGTCAGATAAGGTTAAACAAAAATTACAGTAGTAGTTATTTAAGGAAGAATAGAGAAAGTAAAACTGATAGCAAAAACCAAATTCAAGAAACTAAAATGAAAGCAAGACAGTGTGATATAGGAGGGGAAGACAAAGGAACAAAATTGATTTGACAATCAAGCTCAAAAAGATAACATTTAAACTTGGACCACTTTCCTATATAGTTTGGCTTATAACATATCCAATTCACCATACTTAGTCTCCAAGCATCCAGCAAATCATGGAATTTTACATGTGACAATAAAGAAGTTTCAGATATTGCATATTCTTCAAGAGGACTTGTTATTTTTTATTAAATGAGAATACGGTGAAAAAAGCAATACATAGAGACAGGCAATCATAAGAACCTAGAACAGGGGCAACAATGACGAATAACGTTCAGAACATAAAATACACCAAAGCAAAATTGGTGCATGCCGAATATAAATCGAAAAAATAGAGTGTGTTCATTTATGTAGAAATTTTAAAGTGGTTGATGTGTGCTGCAGAGCAAGAGTCTAAAGAGAGAACAAGTATGTAAATGGCAGCAAACACTACAAAAATGCTGAAAGCATACCACCCAATAAGTTCAACAGAAGGAATAAAATTATGATATATTATTCATATTATATTATGAACATATAGCGGCAGCTTGGCAAGCTTTCTTGGATCCAGAAAGTCAGTCAAATAGGACATATTGTTCTTACCAGAATTCATTACCATAACACCAAATCAAGGTCACCTAGACACTAGAAACATAAACTTTCCTACTTCAGATAACCATGAATAAGAATTTCAAAAATTCCATATCTTTCTTTATATTGTCTCCACCAAATAGGTCCTTTGTTACCCACAGAGTTCAAATTATGTGAAGCCCCTCAAAGAAATCTATTTATGAATGACACACATATCTTCACTGTAAAGTAATACTAATAACTTTTGTCTTATTCTTCTTTTAAAAAAAAAAGAAAAAAAAGATATTCCGTGCCAAAAGCAGGGGTAGCAAGTGTACAAACTCTCACAGTCCAAAACAAAAAATTTTCTACGACCATGAGACAAGGATAAATACATTTTGGAGCTAATTTCTCATTATAGACATGATCACTATCTTTGACCTGAGGGAAAAATAGTTCAATCTTTCCTCTGATATCCCATTCCATCTTCCTTAATAAACTCTTGTATTTCCATCCCCCCCACAATTTAGAAGAGCGTGAATGTTCTGTCTTGTCAAGTCAAAATAAATTACAGCAGCAAAAACAAGCTTTCTGTCCATGATTTATAGGCTTTACTCTCCAATGCTCCACTAAACCAAGTTAGTAGTGTTACTGGTGTCCTAATTTTTTTACAGAGCTAAAACTTTCTAAAACTTCAAAATAAATAGCAGATTGAGGTTTACTGAGAAATGCAGGAATAAAATTTTTTTAAGGTGCAAGAAGAAAAAGTCAATTGAATCAAACTAGAAATCTTAAAAGAGAAACTTCTGTAAGAAAAAGATGCGTTCCAATGGATGAACAAACCATGTAGATGAGGATTTCTTTAGTTGGATCACAGCCATCCATTTTCAGTCATAAATGAAATGCTAAACAAAGCAGGACAAAACATCCAACTTGTTCAATAATTTTTAAATAATCTGGACTTCAAGTTAACAGAAAAAAGCAGACTCCAATAACATGACAGCTGATGTTTTAATAAGCAGAACAATCATAGTTAAGACATCTGCACCCTAAGGCATGGCAACATAACAAAGAATTTTCATAACCACAAACATCATTGGATGCATGTAAACCACTTTTGTGGGGAAACAATCATTTCCAACAAGGTTGCCAAATCTAGTTCTTCTAATAACCCATTGCCATTACTACAGCAGCTCATCTGACCTACTAAATCAACAAACATTGTTATATTTCCCACCACCTCCAGAGCCAATCCCTTCAAGCACCACTTTTAATAACTTTCATCATCATCATAACTGCCATGTGAACCACCACAACATGGTCATTTTTTGACCCCACATCCCAACCTAACTTATTACCATAATAATCTAAATATTTCAAGCTCCAGAAATGAGCTGGTGTTAATTAAGCAGATTGCAAAATCTCTTTTTCTTATATTTTTGGTTTCAACAAGGATATACACATGTTAATGATTCCAAAAACACTAAGTACATCATAGTTTTCATGAACTCCTCAAATAAGCAAATGAGACACAATACGTAGGTGTGAAACAAGAACAACTCATTGCACTATGGCTTACGGGTTATTCACTTCCTTCCACTTACTTCTTTATGTCTGTGAAGGAGACCACTGAATAAAATTCACATACAGGAGAAAGACTCCTATGGTACAAATAATTCTATGTATCTTGCAAATACACTGATCTACATAAGCGGTTGAGTCCAGCAACCTGTAGAAAATATTCAATGCCCTAAAATGACACCATTTATTTATCAGCTTTAGCGACCTGCATGTTTTTCTTTAACTTACACTCTAACAAAATTAGTACAGAAGCTCTGGTAAAGAAAAAGTATGTGACTCTAAGTAGCACCTTTATCTCACAATTCTACACTTTGGTACAACGGTATAGGTGAACAAAAACAAAAATAATTTTTTAAATATAAGACCACCTGGACATGCTATTTCTTCTATACTTCTACCGCATTTCAACATGGAGTTCTATCCCACCACATAATACATTGCTGAAAACTTAACCATATTTTTCCAATAGTTTCTTTCGCCGTTTGCCATTTCATCAACTAGCGAATACTTTACAGACAGTGTTTACACTTAAATTATTCTTCTTTTCCTAATAGTTCTAGCAAAATTAACTTCATGACAACAACATCACCAACTATTTTTCCCATCTCCTGAAGTTGCTATCCAGACAGAACACAATGTAGAATCCGCATTCTCACGACAAAATCTTTGGTAGAATAATGCATGTACATTTTCTATGTTCTTTAGTAGCATATGTTACCTTAACATGCACAGAAAAACGAAATCCAACAAACAAAACCCTCAAGCCCAGGCAGAACAAGAATATTGATTTTGAAACAGATAAGTTACTGCTTCAAAATCATCAAATATGACAAATAACATGTTGTATCCAAACAAAAAATTTTCGTACATGAGTCAATCTCAAAATGTTCAAATGCAAATCCTGAGCATCAGACCTTTTGTAGTCTTATTCAAGTTAATAGTTCAGACACATGGATACATTGCACGAATCAGTAGCTTCAACCACATCCCAACATAGACAAAACACAGCTTTAACCTCTCGTGATACTTGTCTTAGTTGCTCAATGCTAGGTTATGAGAATGCTTGTAACAGGTTGCTCATGAAATGACTAAAAGGGGAAAAAAAACAAAATGCTAACAAGGATTAAGTACAAAATTAGTTGTATTCAATGGCAAACATAGCCATGTAACCAAATAAATATAATGATCATAAATCAAATTCAAAGAAAGATAATGCTTTCAATCTAACTTAATTGTTGCCCCCGCTCAACTGCAAAGAATGTAAATGGATCGTTACATCTAACAACTGATAAGGACTAATGGACAACCAACAACTCTTAAAATCCCTTTAAATTGCTTTTACTTGAAATACCACAAAAGCATAACACTTTCTCGGGTGATTTGGATCATAACGATTGACTGAGTAATTGCCAACATTACTTTAATGGCTTTCATTCTGCAAAATATCAACAGCTTGATAATACATGGCTAATAGCATCATTGTCAACTTAGAGCTGTTTTGCAGTACTCTTTCAAGTTTTTGAGTAAAAGCCGAGATGACACCTGTGTGGTACAATCTCTTTTCACAAAGGTCCAAAATGATTACCTATTAAGTGAGAAATAACAAAACAAAAAGTAGTTCACTATTAATAGATAACACCAAAATGCAAGAAGTTTCTGAAGTTTATGTTACTATTGATTGTAAAGTCAAAATCAATCAGATAAACCTCTGCAGTAAGAATGCAGGGTCACAAAAACAAGTGATGGAAATTTAAGAACCAGAATAAATGAATAAGAGCAGCAGAAACATTCCTAGTCAAAAGTAACTTTTAATTATCAAAGGTATTTAATGTGTATCAACTGTTATAAAATGCTTAATACATTAAAAAAAAATCACAGATTATTAGCTGTACACACAGACAGCAGAAACTCAAATAAAAGTGATTTAAATGGTCTAACAGTTTACAAAGCATAAACTGCATTGCTTGACCGCCAAGTTTTCTCCCCGAACATGAGTTGACCAATTTATCCATCGCTTAAACCATTCCTACACTGGACAATGCTGCTCCTTAGTACCCAAAAAATGAGAACATTGTCTAGCCCTGTAACTCCAAAATCTGAACCATCAATGCAGCAGTATCCAAGGCCATTAACTCCTCAAAAGAGAGCAGATCAGCATGCTGCTATGATATCACAAAAAAAGCAGTTGAACTTGTACTACAACCTGTTTCCAAGCTTCAGTGATCCCTCCAAAATTTTCAAAGATATTAAAACTGAGGGAAAAATATAGTTTATTCCCCATATTGATAAAACTTCAAGGCCACCAATAATGCGAATAAATTGAAAGGATTAGGACCAAGTAAAGGAAGACAGAATAGTATGATACTAAGTGCAATCTAATATTCATGCTTGAAAGGAGAACATTAAATGCATATGCAGAATAGGCATCAAGCTACACCAGAGTAAATAAGTTCCCACAACATATGGTGTTCAACAATAAGCTCTTCAAAACAAAGTGAAAACCTTTTGCATACCATGGCATTACTCAATTTACTAGACCATGCTTTAGCAAAGTGAACATCCACATGCGTGGACAACTCAATCCCCCAAAAAAAAATGATTAAAGAAAAAGAACTCATAAGACTAATCCAGCATATTCATGAAAGACATGTGATGGTATCTTCCAGTGTATCAAGAGAAGGGTATCTTCTCTAAATTAAATCATCTATGGCCAAGAAAAATAAACATAAAAAAATTAGAACTGAGAATCTCCAACAAATTGGTTAGCTTCCTATTGAATAAAAACTTCTGAAAATGCAAAATCACCGCACACATGCCAAATTGAAATTTACCAAAGAAAATATGTAAAATTTTTGAAGTAAAGCAAAATCTGCCACAACCCTAGTGCAAGGGTAGCATCACATTGTTGCCCTAGGTAATCTTTTACAATTAAGAAAATCATTAACACCAATAAAAAAGGTTTAGGTGACTCCTGCTAAAAATAGATGGAAGTAGGATCAATTTTAAAGATTTTTGGCTTTGTAAAGAATGATAAACTCCCAATAATAAGACCGCCAGTAAAAAAATTAATTATTTGTAATGATATAACCCCCAGGTCAAGTTCAGCAAGCTAAATCCTGTCGCACTGTTCTAGCCTAAGAGAGCCAAGGATTCACTTTTATCAATATTATGATATATCCACCTAATTTTTTTACCCCTATTCTGAGAACAATGTCTATGGCATAACAAATGCAGGAAGAAAAGTGTAGCTCCCAACAAAATAGATGTCAGAACCTTACTAAGGTAATCTATCATGCGGCAAATATGAGCTCAAGCTACAAACTACAAGATATAGAACCTAAGAAATTAGAGACAGCAAATAAGAGAGCGAGGACCCAGCAGCATTAGCATGACACAAAACATATTCAACTAACACCTAGCCAAGTCAGGCAGGATGCAAGCTAAATCCAAAGAATAATGGTAATGGTAAAACAACAGAAACCAAGCCAACAACTATAGAAAAGATTCAGTGCAGATTGTCAAACAGAAAGTTAGGACATAAGAGAATAGTTTTATGCTAGTAACAAAGAAAATCAAATGTGCACGTGAAACAAAACTAAGAACCAAGGATTTAAAAGAAGCAGCATTAATGACCACTGAGCATCAGCCGTCCGAAAAAGACCTAACCAAAGGTTTAAAGTGAAAATATTTCAACAGCCTTATTGATTGGATTTCTAAAATAGAGCCTCATTGACTGGAATTCTAAAATAAAAATCATATACGAAATTAATTTTTTTAATAAAAATAAATACTGAATTAGTATTTATAAATACTGTGGATCAATATTATTTCGTCATAATTTAGCAAAAGATAAGAGAAGTTTTGATATGATGTTAAATATACAAACAGAGAGCATAAAAATCATCTCCACACTTCATAGTCACTTTTTTTTTTAAATCTTTTTCCATTTCTTTTTTCCTTCTAACATTTTCAAATTAGGTCGAGTATCAGATCCTGCTCATGGCTGACATCTTTATGTTTCCTTAAAAGGTCACGTAGATAGGCAAAAACAAGTTATCCACAAGACAAGGAAAATGAGAAAATCACACAGACAAGTTAAAATTGAGATATATCTGTAAATCATCTATGAGGAAAATTTGACTATTTAAGTGAAAACTCACCAATTGACAACAGTAATTGTCACTGGACCAGGAAGACTACGAGCTGATTGCAACAAATCCAACAGGGTGCCGACTGTCCTATTTGCTTCAGACATAAGTTTGACTGGATCCAGAAAAGGGTGTCCACCCACCAGCCGTGATATATTAAAAGCCCGCCTACTTCCTGTTGTAGCTAAAAGCCACAATGATATCCACAGAACCCATTTCCCAGAGACATCAATCCACAACAAAATAAAGGAGGATCAAAGAAAACTGTCTAAAATCTTAAGGAAAACATAGACCTGGCAAGTCAGAGAGCAATACCTTCTGTACTGAACTTTTCAGAATCATTTGTGTCTGATGTAAAAAGTAAAACATACATTTCCAAAAATTTAAGCGCCAGCAACCTTGTTCCAATGAATCCAGGCTGAATTCCCACGTCGAAAATAATCAAATTAGCCAACAAGTAAAACAAATAACAGGTCAGAGATATCAACTATATTAATTGTAAGGATTGTTAAACGTAAATCAATTTCCAACATGCATTGGTCTTGACAACAGATTCAAATATGAGAATAACAGTGTTGGGACCATAATATTTCCACATGACAAAGTGTTGGGATCCAATATGCACCAAAAAAGTTCCATTAACTCAATTACTTGGAAAGTTTTTCTCATGGATGGTTTCTCCAGCAGTTCTGTAGAGAAAGAAGAGTACTGCATGTGCTTACTTAATACAGATGAGAGCAACCACTTGACCTAAGCATTGCATTGAGGGAATTAATAATTTATGCTATCAAGATTCCAAGTCATCTTAAGAGCTCTCCCTATCCCTAGACCCACTCCAGTGACTGGAAAAAAAAAGTCCAGGAGGGGAGAATCAGGACTATGAGTCACTATCATATGTAATAAATCAGCAAGATGGAATAACCATCTTATATTAACTTGTAAGTTTTACATAAAAGTGAAACTTAGTAAAAATAAAATCGAATTGGCATAATTCAAAATAAGAAGGAATTACTACATACCTCCAACGCAATGGAAAAAACAAAATCCTTGAACCTAACCATCCATGTCCAAAATTCTTCAAGCCACCGTTCAACTTTGCCACGCCAATGAAACTAAAATTCCCAATATATGCATTACAATTATACCATATAATATGATAATCAAGTGAATCAAAGACTGGAGAACATAAAAACAATGATACCTAAATATATTAAGTCAAATTTATTTGAAATGAACTGATAAATAAAATGATAAGTACAATTATACAATATAATTTCTGAGATTATTCAACAAAAGAACACAGAAATGCTCATAATTTCCTTTAATAAGAATTAATGCTTTTCCGTTTCCCTTAGCATCTACCAGTTATCCATCAAGCTTCCCTTACTTGGTAAAACATGTAAATTGATAAAAATAAACATCAGGATTCTTGGTCGGTTGCCCGCTTCGTAAAACATGATTTTAGAACATACCAACAGCAGCAGTCCCAACGTTGTTCACAGGACACCGACCCAACGACAAATGCAGATTCACAAACAAATTGACAAAATGACAGACCATGCACTTATAATTTGCGTAACAAATAACAGCTACTGAATGAAACTAAAACCTTTCCATCACCATTAACCACGTTATTCCCAAAACTTATCAGTGCAAAACCTCTATAAGTTTCATTTGGAGATGAATTCCAAAATCCACAACCCTCAACCATCACGAAATCAAACCATAGGCAATCTTAATAACCAAAACATTTTATATCACAAATTTGAAAACATGATTTCTAGTCTCTAATTGCACACAACAAGTTGATGATAACAAAGAAAGTTTAAAGCGAGAGACCTGTAACGCCATCTCCTCCAGAAACCGACAAAAGAAATTCGTGCCAGTAATAATAGATTGGTTTGCAACAGAAGAGTCACTATCCCTCAAAAATGCTAATAATACAGGCACTAGTATATAAGAGTGCTCCATGGCTTTCAATCCAACATCGTCAATTGTCCTGGCAAACCAAGAATGTAGCCATGCAATCACAATGCAATAAATATACAATGAAAAATCATAACCAACCAATAAATGCAAACAACTAAAGTCTTGAATGTTATCTTGCAAAAATTTTCTACAACTAGAAGCTAAAACGAAAATATCATCAAAATTTCTTACAAATACAAGACTAAGAATTAGGGTCTTGTGTAAGACTCACTCGACAAGTGCTTTTCGAACGAGAGTTTCGGGAGAAGACTGGAGCTCGACCAAGTAAGGGAAGAGCTCAGCGGCTAAAGAGGGGTCAACAGAGGACAAGATATCTTTGACCTGCTTCAAAGAGGAAAGCTTGACGGCCAAATCGCCGTGGTTGTTGGCGGCGGCAAGGAGAGAAAGAGCTTGGTCCCTAGAAGCAACGGCCATATTGAATTGTGAGGAATGAGCGGGCGAAGTGAATTGGTGGAAAATTGAGGGTTAGGGTTTTGAGAAGGAGAGTGAGGGTTTTGGTTTTGTCGGATGAAGCATGGAATTCGAGGTTAAAGAAGAGAGCGAGTCATGTAATTGTAATGGACGGATTTTATTAAAAGCTTCCTTTTAAGGGGGAGGAGAGGAGGCTCAACTTACTATTAACTTCTACAGAACGAACGACCCGATGTGGGTTCTCAATTATGATTTCGACGAGGTGAAATCTCAAACGCGCTGACATCCTCCGCTTTTCTTTTCTCTTCTTTTTTCATGGGAGAAAAAATAATACAATAATATAAAAAATATATTTTAATATCATAATTTTTAATTTATCAAATTAAATTTAAAAAAATAAACATTAAGAGGATATCTTTCTACCGCAAAAGTTTTCGAAGAGTTATGAAGATATGATGATGATCAGTTTAGGAATTCAAACAGAGACGGCAATGAAGCGGGACAAGGATGGGAAGGTCCTCTGCATTTAGGATTTTAATAAAATAAAATAATATTTTATTTTTACATAATAATAAAATTTTCTGTTATTTCAATGATTAATATATTATCTATCAGATAAAAATATTTTTTTATGTGTAATATATATTATTTGAAATTAAAAATATTTTATGTTTTTATGTATAATGACAAGATGCGGGACAAGTTAGAAAGTAGTAAACTCTCCCCACTCCAATAAAGACGGAACCTTAATCCCATGTACATTTTGTCATTGCCATTTTCAAATAGGATCTTAACAGCATACGAAAATCAATAAGTTGTTTTTGTGGTTTAAAAAAATCTCTAAAATATTATTGAAAGACGAAGGTGTATCCTTGTAATATTACAATTATTTTCTCATATAACATTATTATGAAAATAGTAATTGTTATATTTTTTTCACCACAACTACTATATTCACATTTTATGGAAAAAAAAAAAGCATTTTGATTTTTTTACCCAAAAATATGTAAGATTATGACGTTAAGTCTTGTTCTGTTAAACACTTTGATCAATTTAATCCCTCAAAAATAAAAATAATTATTACATAATAAGGAATTACTTTTTTCTTTTTACATGTATTGGGGGTTTATATTTTATATAAGCTATTCAAGATATACGACAATGTCACGAACATTGATGAGTGACAAGTGTCTAAAATCGTTTTAAGTCTCAATAGAAAATAAGAGGAGACAGAAAAAAAAATGAAAATAAGAAAACATTTTAATATCATTTTGTTTAATGAACATTCGGACCAGGTTAAAAAATTCAGTGCATCGAGAGGCTGGATCGCTGAAAGCCTGTGGTGCCGTTGCCATTTGCCATTGAGCGGCAATAATGATATTTTGAGAGATTTGCGGTGGCTAATCCAGTGACTGAATTTATGGGTTGAGTTTTTTAAAAGAAATGATTTTTTATTTGATATGTAGTGAATTTGATGTTGATTTATTTCATTGATTTTTCTCAACTTAGGAGCTTACTGGTTTTTCATCCCAAGTTTGAATTTTATTGGATTTCAGATTTCAAACTTTTTTAAGGTGATTATTTTTTAGACTAAATACTTTTTGTTAAATAATTATTTTTTAATAGAAAAAACTATACATTATAGCTTTCATCTTAATGAGAAAAAATCAGAATAGATTATCTATTTCTTAGGTTTTAAAATACAATTAATAATTTAATTAATTCCTATTTTGTAAATTCTTTACAATCGTTTCCTAATCCTAAACCTTTTTGCCATATCAAACTGTAAATCAACTCTTTCAAGCATTAAATTAATGTTTTGTTTCTAATTATTCTATTGTTAAAATAATTTTAAAAAAGTTCCATTTTACCCCTTCAGGTAAGGTCTAATTATCTTTTCCTCTCTGTATTTTTCAATATTGTAATTTACCCCCTTGATTTCAATTCGTTTGTTAACTTAAACGTTGTAAAGACAAAATGGGAATAAAAAATTACGTTGGATTAAAAAAAACGAAAAAGAAATCAACTTTATGAAGTAAACATTAAATGCAATCAACCACATAAACTAACTAAAGTTAAATTTTAAACTAACCATGGTTAACCACTTCACCTAATTACCCATGGCTAATTCGTATTGTAAGAGGAGTAAAAATCTCTACTTTGTCTTCTTCAACAACCCCGTAAGCTGACCATTGAACTTTCATAACTTCCGTAACCAACAATAGTGAAGTATGCCAGCAAGTCAGTGACACAGGGCCATTCGAAGGTAAGTTCCTCGTTGGTCATGAATGCGAGGTAATGCCCTGTTTTACATCATGGTTATTGGTTATGGATGCTTACTTCTTTTGGTTATGTGTGAATGAGTATAGATGCTGGTTATGAACGCATGTAATGTTCATTATGCATATATGAAAAGCGTTTCTATTTTCAGGGTTGTATTCAAAAGTGGGTTGGAAAATAAACATTGTTTGCATGGGTTTTTATGTGCAAAAGTTCGATCTTTTTTGGTAAATGGTAGAAGTATCATGATGTATCATAAAAGGTTATGATCTTTTGGTAGAAAATGACACAAATATCATGCCTTTAACCTAAAAAGTTGTGAACTTTTAGTGCCAAAATCACACAAATATTGTACTGCATGGTGGTGTCGTGTTAATTTATTGAATACTAGTTTGAAATACCTTCATGGGCGTGAGATATTTGCTTACTGATAAATTTTTTTTCAAGATGGGTCGATGTTAGGGTATTGTGTGACAAATTTTTTTTTTTTTTTGCATATTTTAGTCAAAGAAGTAGTGAAATACATAATGTGGTATAAGTATCATGATGTTGATTACATGTGATGCATGTTTTTGAACTATGTAAACGAATATTATTGTGCAACTATTAATTCCCATGCATGTTATACAGTGAATTCAAGATAAAAATCAGGATAGATGGGAAGTTGCATGTACTGCATGGGGTTGAACCCATTTTCTACACTAGACAGAAGTTGATTGAAAAAGCTTGCATGGTTACACAGGATGTGCCAGTGCAAAAAGATGAGAAATTTGGTATGAAAGTGGTTGTCTATTAGGAGGCACAGAATCCTATCATGAAAAATGATGCTTAGCTGATGAAGCTATTCAATGACTTTGAGAAGATGGGGTTTGACACCATGATCATTGATTTGGATCCTAGAGTTGAATTAGATCTAGTAGAAGCAGCCACGAAAGCTCAACACAGTCAAAAATCAGTTCAAAAGTTGTAACTGCCATTTTCAACGTGGCTTCTCATTTATATGACAATAATGTGGTAAAAGGGTAGATCTAGTTAAGTGATGCCAGTGTGGATGACTTGGATTTGCACATGTTTGATAATGAAGCTAGCAACACAATGGAAGATGAAGCTTCCTTTCAATCTGGTATGAATGTTGCTGGTAAAGCTGCTGTTAAAGCTGATTTAGAGGAAAATGATCGAGATGATAAAAACGTAGTTGATGATGATGCTAGTTTGGAAGATTTTTCTGAATTTAATTATATTTCTGTTAGCCCTCCATCTAGTTACAATTCCACAGATGATGAATTTGTAGAAGTAGCTCACGTGAGGACAACACTCCTCTTAGTAGAATGTCTAGGGATGGCAAAATCCGGGGCCGGGGCCTATCGGCCTCGGCCCCGGCCCCGGCAATGAATTTCAAACCCCGGTCCCGGGAAATTCCCCAGAATTTTTTTTCCGGGTCCAGGGCCGGGGTGCCCCGGGCGGAGCCGGGTTTTCAAATAACCTGGGATTAAAACCCGGGTTGTGCAATTTTTTTTATTCTAATTTGTTTCTGTCAGTTATATATACATGTGGCGAGCTACTTTGGCGCAAAGGTGGCTGCGGCCGAGCGGCATTCTATCATGCTTGCTGCTTAGAGGTACCGGGTTCAATTCCTTGTACTGCATTTATCTTCATTGAATTTATTTAAAGAAGTTATATATTTGGATATTGCACCTATAAAAACCACAAAGTGGTTGCGGCCCAGTGGTGTTGTGCCTTATATTGTCCATGGTGGCTTGGGTTCGAATCTTGCTAAATGCAACTGAATTTAATTTATTTTATAAAGATGATTTTGGACTATCATGTGGCTAATTGCACATACAAAGTAGATTGCTGTGTAGTTATATAATAAAAAGTCCTTTTTATTTTTTTTATACTTTGGTTTTTTTTTACAAATATTATAGATATCCATTAGTTTTACTAATTACACTAAAGTTACTTAAAAAATTAGGGAAAAATTTGATCATAATGGGCAAGTTGAAAACATAATAATATCATAGAAAATACAATATTAAAGATGACATGAATCATACCACAGAAAAAGATTTACCTTTGCCACAAGGCCTAGAGTTAACTTTCCCAACTAAGTGCAAGCAACTCATCTACACCAACTTGAAATTTAAGAAGCACAAAAAACTAGCATCATATTTGGACCACTTTCACGCACACAAAAACACATAAACATAATTACATACATGCATCCTAAATCCATGCATAATACATACATATGACACAAGACTTCTCCTTTCTAAAATTAAAAACACTGCATCAAAATTCAAAAGCTAACACATAAAAAATAAAGTTAAAAACACTCCATCAAAATCCACCATTCGGTACATAATCTCTAAAGCACAACCCCTTTACCATGAAAACAAATACAAGTAGCCAAGGAAAATTAATCACAAGCTGATGTTGACGTCAATGATGGTGTTGGCCCTGAATTATCCACATACACAATCTCTTCTACAGTAACTAGTTGAGCCTCAGGAACAAAACCTTACAAATAAGCATATTGAAAACAAAGTTACTTTCAAAAAATAGAAGCAAATAAAATTTAAATATTGAGTAAAATGAATAAATAAATATTATACCATGTGATGCAGCCCATAACCAATTTTGAGTACACATTAATGCCTCCAATGTATCTGGATGTAATATGCTACAATGAGGACTCAAATGTCGACCTCCTGTACTAAAAGCAGACTCAGATGGCACTGTAGAAACTGGAAAGGCCAAAATATCTTTTGCAAGTGTAGATAACATAGGAAACTTAGCACTGTTTGTCTTCCACCAACTCAAAACATCAAAATCATCATCAGTTTCAGGTAAAGGATCATCTTCCAAATACAAATCCAAATCTGACTTATTCTTATTGGCACTTTTACGATTTTTGTATGCTTGAAAACGATCTCGTGATGCAAAAGCACGCTGCATTGTCTTCTCTTCAATAGTCTTAGACTCATCAACCATCGGTTGTGATTCACCTTGCTCACCTAATCCAGATGTTGTCGCATTTAACCTATACTCTTCAACCAATTGGTCAAGAGTATTACGAACATTTTCAATATATGCATCAGCCTCATTCCCATAAATAAGTGGAAAGAAGAATGTAATCAATTCTAGCTTATTCCTTGGATCTAAAACTGCAGCTACTGCTAATACACCATGAAGGACATCCCAATATTTCTCAAATTTTTCCATCATCTTCTCTGCCATGTCTCTTACCTTCTGATGTGGAGATTCCTCCCATCTTGTTAATTCCAACCTCAAATCACAAATTTGAGGGAAGAAAATGTTAGATGTAGGGTATTTACGTCTTGAGAATGCCCTTGTCACAGTATAAAATACTTCCAAATGCTTACACATCAATGCAGCCAAGTCCCACTGTGCATCTAAAGGACAACAATCATATTGCTCATCACGAAGAGCTAAACTATCAAACACATCTCTATACTCTAATGCGATTGTAAGCATCAAATATGTCAAATTCCATCGTGTTTTACAATCGAGGGTCAACTTTTTCTTACATGACACATTCAACTCCTCAACAACACTCTCAAATTTCTCAATCCTTTTGGGTGTGGAAATCCAAAAGGCAACACTGTTCCTAATTGATTCTAATCCATCTCCAAGAACAGTCAACCCCTCTCTCACAATCAAATTCAAAATATGTGTTGTGCATCGCATATGAAACAACTTTCCTTTCAACATCATTTTATCAGATTTAAATGCTTTCTTCAAAGAAGGAATCATGGCATCATTTGTTGAACAATTGTCAAGAGTAATGCAAGACAATTTCCTATCTACTTTCCACTCAGCCAGGCAGCGAATCAATTCTTTAGAAAGTAAGCCAGCAGTGTGTGGACATGGAACATAAATGAAGCTAAAACATTAAAAAGAACAAAAATCAATATAAAGGTATTTATAAAAAAAAATCTTTATGAATGAAATATAGTTTATTAAAAAAATATACCTCAAAATACGGCTTTGTAACACCCAGTGATGATCAATAAAATGTGCTGTTACAACCATATATCCTTTCTTTTGGTTTGTGGCCGTCCACATATCACTAGTAATTGCAATTTTACTTGAACAAGATTCAAGCAACCTCACTGTCTTTTCTTTTTCAGTCTCATACAACTTCAAGATTGTATTCTTCAAAGTATTTCTACTCATGGGAGGAAATAATGGTTGGGCATAAAACATAAGCTCCCGAAATGCCTCATACTCAACAAATGACAAAGGAAGTTCGTGCATTACAACTAGCTTTGCAACCTTCTCCTTACATTTGTCTTTGTTGAAGGTTTCAACATTTACAACTTCATGAAGATCAGTAGAATCTTGCTTCTTGGTAAAACTCAACTGTTGTTGGCCACTTAATATTTGTTTTCGACGTTTGCAAGTGTTAAGATGATTTGCCAAATGTTTTGTCCCATCCGTATGATGGCCAACTAATGCATACTAATATTTACACACAGCCTTCTGTTTTCCTTCTCTTGTCTCTTTATCATAGTGCTCCCAAACCCACGATCGATGTTGTGGTGGTTTTTTCATTGTCTCTTTAGAACTAGAACAACGTCCAGCAGCTCCACGTCCACGTCCTCCACGCCCACCTATCTTTCTATTTGATCCATCTTCAACTTCAATCTCAACAAAATTTTCATCATTACTTGCTCTATCATTATTATCCTCTTCCATTGAAATATCATTAAATGATGAGGGTACTTCTTGTGTTTTCGAAGTAGACATTTGAAGATCAACCTGTGAGCAAAACTTATTAGCAATTAAAAAATGCATGATAAATTATTGAAGTGTGCAAGTCCTATAACATCAAATTTCTAAATTAAATGGTTTTATTTAATTAATATAAATGATTGAAATAAGAAAATATACAAGTATTTGATTAGAAAGTTAAATTAAAATTTAATTTGTAAGTTAATTATTATCATGCATGTCAAAGCCTCAAAAGTGGCATGTAGAAAGGCCAAATCTCAACCTAATTAAGATCCACATATAGTGCTAATTAATAATAACATAGCATGCACAAATGGATCTACTAGTTTAGTTAATAGCTTCCTATTTTAATATCCTTTTGCTCTAAATGTGTAAGTTCACTTGCCTAATTTGTACCGTAATAAAGCTATTTTGTTATGTAGATTTGCATGTGTATACAAAATTGCTTTTGTTCAGGTGTTCTACAAATTTATGCATGCAGCATGTTTCAATGAATTATTATTTCCTCTTAAAAGCTTTATTAATTTGATGATTCAATTCAACTATTTTTTTATTTATAGTCAAATGGCTTTGTGTATAAAGGTTGAAGACTTTTTCGTCCAAGACTCCAAGTCACCTTTGCAACTATGCTTGATAATACTAGCTAATGATGGCTAATGTTTTTCAAGGTTTCAAGGCTAGAAAAATGTTACAGCAAGCAAACATTCAAACTCAAGAGTCAACAAAGTTATTGCCAATGAATGAATGTTCAACTAGATCATCATAGATTAAAATAATCAAAAACCGAATCCAAGTGCCCAACTAAAATAATTGCTGCAAAGCTTAACCGGTTAGCCCACTCTCATAGTCTCACTTTTTAATAAAACAATTATTTAACTTCTTTACTTTTTCCTCTACTTTTCCCTATTGCAGTTCTCTTTTCAACTACTTCTTTGAGTTTTTTTTTGGGTTAGCATCGTATGGGTCAAAGACTCAAATTAATAATTTATGACCAAACATGACAAGAAGTCAAGACTACATTAGTACCAATTACACAAAAGTCTTCATGAAATCTTGGAGACATTGAAGTCAAGACTCACGGCTGCATTCTTCAACGAAATAAATGAGTGAAAAAAGTACACAACTTACAGAATGAGTAATGAGCTGCCGAGCAAGCACTGGCAAAACAATCGATCTGTCAAAGACTCAATGATCCACTCACTGATGCAAGAATGAGCTACGGAGCTGCTTGCAATTCGTAAATGCAATAGTGCTAGAAGCCTAAAAATTAGGGATTTACAAATACAAAAATGACAATTGACAAATGAGGGTATACAATTTTTAATTTAGGTGGGCTGAAGCTGAACTGGGCCTTAGTGTGGATTGTATTGTCTTGTTGGGCTTTTATAAATTGTTTTAGTAAAATAGTTATGGGCTTAGGGGTTATATTAAAGAATGTAAATTTGATAGATTAAAGTGATATTGTTTTATAATTTATTTACGTACCCGGGTTCAATTCCGGGTCCCCGGCCCCGGCATCCCTACCCCGGCCCCGGCCGGGTAGAAAAATTGCACCCCGGCCCCGGTTAATTACCCCGGTTTTCCGGGTAATTCCCCGGCCCCGGATGGCCGGATTTTCCGGGGCCCCGACCCCGGCCGGATTGTTTTGCCATCCCTAAGAATGTTTAGACAAATAAAAAGGATAAAGTTCACAGCTGACATAGACATGGATTTCAGTTTGAAAGTTGGTGATGTTTTTGAAGATGTATATCACTTCAAACAGATTTTAAGGGATTATCTTGTGAGGAAGGGGTTTGAAATGTTAAATATTAAGAATGACATTAATAGGGTGACAGCTAAATGCAAAAGAGAGTAATGTACTTGGAGAATCCATTCTTCGTAGGTGGCCAACAATATTATGACTTTTACGATCAAGACAACGCATAATGTCTATGATTGTATGAAGGTGAGGTTCAATCATCAAGCCACAACACCTTGGCTTACAAGCAAGACAATTGAACTAGTGAAGAGTAATCCCAAGATAGGAGTGACTGCTATACAAGCTTATGCAAAAATGAAATGGGGAGTGGATGTTGAAAACTACATTTTATACAAGGCTAAAACAATTGCCTTGGGAAAACTTGGTGAAAAAAATGTTGAATCATACTCCTTGCTGCCCAGATTTGTTGCAATATTAGAGATGAGGAACCCTGGGAGCACGGTTATTGTTAAAACTGTAAGGGTATTAAACATTGAACAATAGTGATTTCAAATATGCTTATGAGCTTTCCAGCTTACAGAGATGGGTTTATACATAGGTGCAAACCATTTATAGGGTTAGATGGTTGTCACTTGAAAGGGCTTTACGAGGGCATGTTGTTAAGTGTAATTGCTTTGGATGCTAATGGCTCTATTTATCCAGTAGTTGTGTGTATGTGAGGCTGAGAAAGAAGAATCATGGTGTTAGTTCGTGAATAAGCTTTATAACTATGTGGGTAGACTTGATGGGAGGTCTATCATTATGATGAGTGATTGACAAAAAGGCTTAATTTCTGCCTTGGAGAAGCATTGGCTTACTGCCAAGTATAGAAGATGTGCTTGGCACATTCACTCAAACCTTAAATCAAGATTCCCAGGCCTCAAGATAAATGAAATGTTTGGGAGCTATAAGAGCAACCAATGAAACTGAACGATTACTGCCATGACCAAGATCCATCAAGCAAGTGAACCAGTAGGAAAATGGTTGATGGATATAGACCTATCTACGTGATACATGTGGGCAGTGGACACCTCGCAAAGATAGATCACGTCACCAATAACTTCACAAAAAGTTACAATAGTTTATTGGGTGAATGAAGATGCAAGTCAATACTATTTTTATTGAATCATATTAGGAGATAGACTATAAAGTCATTACAGAAGAAAAGGCAACTGGCTGCCAACTAGAACCATACACTGCTTGCAACTGTTAGGACTGAGGTTAACAAGTTGATAGATAAAGGCAGACAATTGATGCTTATCCACAGTGGTGAAATGAAGTTTGAGGTGTATGATGGAATCAAGACATTTGAGGTGAAACTAGGACAAAGATTCTATGGCTATGATGTTTGGCCCTTAATTGGCATTCCTTGTACACATGCTATGGAGGCAATCTGCTACTCTATGTTGAATGTTGAGGATTACATTGACCCATTGCTTACTATAGAAGCATATAAGAGAACTTATGCTGGTATAATTCACCCAATAGTAGATTAGGGTGTTTGGCCTGAGGGTAATGTATCACCAATTTTACCCCCTCTGAAATCAAGGAAGCCTGAAAAGCCGAAGAAAGTTAGAAGGAGAGAGGCACATGAGCCTGTTATAAAGAATAAGAGATCATTTATGATCCACCATAGTTTTTATAATAAGGATGGCCACAACAGAAGAACCTGTAGACTTGCTCCATCAAATGTAAGGACATCAAGGGCTAAGGTAAGTCCTACACTGCAAAGTCTGCAATTATTGACATTATAATTCTATTTAATCAATTAAATAATGCTTACTGCTCTATTAGTGCATTGTTTGTAGGCCAAAAATGGACAACAAATGGGCACAAGTCAGAGAAGGGGAAAAGTAAATACATAATCATATCATTTATACTTCTATCTTGACATTATGAAGAAATACACATTAATGAGGTTTTTTATTTTGTTATACAGGGCAACAAAAGGTCTACAGTAAAGCTGTAAACAGAGATTCCAACTAGCTTAGCTCAGCCACCAGCCTCCAGTCAGCCTACTCAAATTCACAGTAGAAAGATAAATTTGATTATAATATAGACTTCAGCTTCCCCTTCGTTTGCATTTATATTTTCACTATAAATATCAAAATACTTCATTAATGTCATATCCAAGGATCCAAAAGATCTGCAGTTGAGCATCAAGATCAAGCAGAGATACCAGCCACCAGCTTATAGTTAGCCAACACAGCATCAAGATCAAGCATAATGACCTTGTCTTGTGAATAATGGGTATTATGTTACTTAGTTTGCAATAAATTTAATGTCATTGTAATATTAGGTTTTGATGTGCCTTTATGGGAGTATTCATGCTGCATACATACACTATATGCATGCAAAATGATACTAACATGTTCAAACTGTTGAAAGGGCTTTCTTTTGTTTTTTGCTTAGCTTTTATAATAGTGAATACACTGGCTTGCTAGTATTATGATATATGGCATCATTGAAATGTTAAATGTTTCTTGCTTAGTTTTTGTAATGGGTGAATACAGTTGGTTGTAAGCTTGTTGTAATATATGCATTATAAAGATGTGGTAGTAGTACTTGCTTTGATGAAAGCTGTTATATTTGCTACCATTGCATACATTGCATATATTAAATAACTTAGAATAAACTTAGCTTCATAAAAATAGCCACTGTAATAATGAAACAGATAAGCCTCTACATTGCCTTTTGCTAAGCTGAGACTGTATCAACCTTTGAAATCAATTTTTGGTTGCCTTTATCTAACTTCTTTGCCACTTTCCTCACCTTTTCTTGCATAGTGATTATGGCCTGCACAACATCAACAAGTTTTTGTACTTGCATTTGCATAATTCGGGTGGTAGCAGCATGTATGGGTCAGTTACAGGATTTATTTCATCCTCACAAGGATTCCATCATGAGTAGTATGAACACTCTCTATTCATGCAATTGAATTACAATTTGTCTGGATTAGCCTCTTAGTCAGAATTCTTAACTATAGTCTTTCTTCCACATCTGCATTTCCTGTTTTTAAACTTGATCAACCCTTCATTAATCCCTAGGTTGTTTGCTGTTGAGTTGCTTGATGACATTTTGGCTGTATTTACCGGATTTTAGTTCTGTTAACAACCTGGACATAATAAGATTTCAATATAGAGGTGTGAGTATTTTCAGCAGAGAATGTTAGATGGCAAGCTTTCAATACAGGTATGTATGTTGCAAGAGTGTGTATTACAGGGGGTTTTCTGCATAGATGTGTTTTTATAGTTGGAAATAGGCATGTGATCATTGATAGCAGCAACAGTATTCTTTTATACAGTTAACTTTTTTTGTTTAGCATTATTTAATGTTAATCTACGTCAGACATGTAAGGGCAAAATCATCATAATATGTTGTGTACTTTTCATTTTACTTTCACCTTTTTTATTAATATTTTATTATTTTTGAAAGTCATAACACTTGCTACAAGGGCATTTCTATCACAATATGGAAACTATCTTATCTCTCTTGCTTCTAACAATGTCAGAGACTGTCCCAGAGTTTAACGGAAAACATTGAAATCAAAGGGGTAAATTGCAATATTGAAAAATACATGAGGAAAAAAGTCATTGGACCTTCCCTCAGAGGGTAAAATGCAAAGTTTTCAATAATTTTTTTTGAATAGTACTCATCTTTTTTTTAATTAAAGTAAAACTTAGAGAAATTAATACAGTTAGAACTATGAAAAATTATTATTTTATCAAAGTTATTTATTTATCGATAAATGAGTAATTTATTAATTTATCAATAAATGAATAATTTATTAATTTATCGATAAATAAATAATTATTAATTTAAAAAGATTTTTATTTTTTAACCATTTGTAAGGTATTATTTTTTTTATCAAAAGTCATGTATGTGTTATAAATAAATGAATCAATAAGGTAAAAAATTAATGTGTCAAAAGTTACTGAATTATATTAAGCCATTTTTACTCCACGCTATAGAAATGCAATTAATGTTGAGCATCTTTTTATTTATCTTAGTAAAAATGACGCAATGATGGAATCGTCTATTAATGAAGAGATTATTAAAGGAGTAATGGATATGCCGGCTGATGATGATCAAGATCTAGATAATAGTTTTGTTTTATTGAACGATAATGCTGGACTTACAACTCAAATACAATCAAAAGTCTAAAACCTGATTTGACAAACTATATGGCAAAAATTCATTAAGGAAGGAAAAAAAATCAACGAAGGAAGTTACATCTCCAATAGAATTTTATCACTTAGCTACCTCATCAAGTTGTAGACTTTGGATTTTAAGTTTAACATTATTATTTATTGAATGTTTTCCGAAAGATGTCATTTAATCAATAGTAACCTTTAATAACTACTTGTTACAATATGAAATATGTAACAAATATGATGCATGCTTGTAAAACATTAAGAATGAGGTTGAGTTTAGTTTAGATATAATGAAAAAACAAAAAATTTTGATGAATATTTTGAAAAAGAGCATAATTGAGAAACTAGAAGTTGTTAAGAAAAATTAACTTAATATTATGTATTTATATGTTATTTATGTTATGTGTTTAATCAATTATTAATTTATACTCTTGTTGGGCCCTAAAGGATTTGAAACCAATTATTATCTTATGTATTTAGTGAAATTATTAATTTAATACATAGGCCTGAGTCAAGATCAGAAGATTTTATTATTTAATCAATTTTATTAATTTATCAAACATTAATTTATTGAGGTTTCACTAAACATAATAATTAAAAAAAATTCATATTATATGAGAGACACATTAATTAACAATATATATTTTTTATAACATATAATATTCTAATTTTGATTTTGTTACATTGACTATTTATATATAGTTATGTAACATATGCAATATGCAATACATATAATACTAAATAGGGCTATATATGTCAAATTATTAGCTTTAAGATGTTTTTAGTCATTAAAAACAAACAACTTAAGACTTAGAGATTGATTGTTTTTTCATCTGAAATCTGAATAGGTATGAATATAAAAATCTGAATGATATGTTTGTTTTTTATTTACTAATGTCTGTTTCTAAGCTCTAAGTTGCTTTTTTTTTTTTAAGCTGTAAATGTCTTAAAACTGTTGAATTGACGTATATGCTTAACTAAATATGATATATACATACATAAATTTTATATTTACAAGTTATATAAACATATGCATGTAAAAAATTTATGAAGTTAAATTTGAATTATGTAAGTGATTGGTAAAAGTAATATATTTTTAATTTATTTTCTCATAAATTATGTGAACATTTTTAAAATAAAAAAATATATAAATAAATAACCATTTAATATTATAATATTAATGAAATAATTGTAACAATATATTAATAATTACAAAATAAAGAAATATGAATGGTATATGTAATAGGTTAGACGAGTGAATTACAATTAAAAAAAAAGTTTATACTAAATAGGCAAGGGTACAAATAATATGGATAATTTACAAAATAAATAAAAACTAGGCATTCAAATGTTTTTAAATTCACATAAAAACTAAATATTTTAACATTTTCAATTAAGATGATTTTATCTTATTATCATACCTAAGTTAGAAAATCAATAACTTAAAATATTTGAATGGCTGAGAATAAGTCATATTCCAGTATTCAAATGTTAAAACAATGAGCCCTTTATTATCACATCTTAAATATATATATATATATATATATATATGTATGTATGTATGTATGTATGTATGTATGTATGTATGTATGTATGTATGTATATCATTCAAACATTTGTGTTCAGACCTATTAAGATTTCAGTCAAATTCAACCCATTTAAATTTCAAACAAAAAAATAATTGCTCTCTTACCTTTATTAGTATCTACTTTTTTCTTCTTAAAAAAATCATATCTTAAAAAAAAGGGATAATTCTAATTTGCCCCCTGAGGTTAGACCTAAAAAAAATTGAGGACCTCAGTTTTTTGAAATCTAAGAATGCCCCTTGAGGTTACTGTAACGCCGTTAAATTTAACGGGAAATGTATTAAACCGTTAGATTTAACGGAAAATGTATTGAATAATAACTTAATGCTAATATTAGATTTAACAAAAAATGTATTAAATAATAACTTAACGCTAATAAGCAGTAAAATAGACTATAATACCCTTTTCTAAATGGTTTCTAAAGCATTAAGTTACTATTTAATACATTTTTCGTTAAATCTAACGGTGCTACAGTAATCTCAGGAGGTAATTTTGAGTTTCAGAAAACTGAGGTCCTCAATTTTCTTTTGGCCTAACCTCAGGGGGCAAATTAGAATTAACCCTAAAAAAAATGTATGGATTCTTGAAATGTTAGGAATAGAAAAAAAAATGCATGTATACATTTTCGATGAAAAAATTTATTAAAAAATACAATTTGTTAATTAATTGAATACTTCTTAATTATAATATTGTTGGAATAAAAAGGTTTTAAATTTTATGAGTTATGAATTATAATTATGCATGAGTTACAAAATTCATTGCATGAGTTACATAGTTTGATTCATTTGTAGGTTACATAATTTATTAAGCACATTATGTTACAGGAGTTACACTATTAATTATATAGGTTACAATGTCTAGGACATTGGTATATAAGGAGGTCTTTAGGTTCAATTTTAGTGACTTATCATCAAAGCCATCACTCTCCCATTTTCAATTTCAAAATTGTACAATTTTGCAACTACGACTTGTAAGACTGGTTCATATTCTTCCGGTGATCGTGTTCATCGAGGAGAGTGGTTGAGAGCTATTGGGTTGTATCTTGGAGTCCTTGAGGACCGTCTTTTACCTGCACGAAGGGAATGACTCTTTGGCTTTAGGACAACACTTTACGCGTGCCTCTCATAGCACATGCCAGATTTTTCTAACTTGCTTTTATAGTTTTTATGTTTGTTATTTATTTTGTTATTTGTTTATTTAATATATTTAAAATAATATTGATTGAGCACGTGTTATTTGGTGAATAAATAATATTTTTCAATAACAATCTAAAGCCAAATATTACTCATTCGTTTGTTTTAATATTCATATATATTTTATAAATTTTAATTTGTTTATTATATAATTGTGTGTGTATTTATTATGATATAATATTTAATTAATAAATTATTGCTTGGTTTGATTTAAAATATATATATATATATATATATATAATTGCAAGGTGACTTACAAAGTATTTTTTTACATATCATAATTATTTCTTAAAGTTTGTTTTAAATTCATTTAAGACTTGAAGTTATGTTTGCAATAGAATAATAAATTAGTTAGACAAAATTTGAAATTTTTAATATATTAAATTTTATTTATAAAACTGAAGGTTACATTTTTTTTTGTTACAACTCTAAATTAACTTTTAATGCATTAAATTTTATTTATAAAATTTAAAGTTACATTACTTTTATCTTAAAGATTTAAGTTTCTGTTACAACTCTAAAATATTTATGATACTAAAGTTGTTATAACTTTTATTAATTTATTAGTTTAAAAACTCTAAACAGTTTTATTTTGCTTTCAAATTTAAAATAGTTATTTAATTTAATTATCGGTTACATATTTTTCATAAGTGTCTACTAATTGTTTAATTAGTTTGAAATTTTTATTAATTGCATATTGAATATTTTGTGACATTTATTTTATATATTGTGCGCAAATCTATATTAGATATTTCCTTTGCTTTTAGATATTTTAGTGCAAAGACAATGAATAAGATTGAGGAAGCAAATAGTATAAAACTTGAAAAATTTAATGGACAAAATTTTAGCAGATGGCAAAGACAATTGAAATATTGGCTCACTGTTCTAGGTTTAATTTCGGCTATTGAACCGACTAGTCAACCTAGTGAACCATCTAGTCAACCTAGCAATACATATGCAACCCAAGAAGCCTCTAGTTCCACTTCTACTTCCACAACTCAAATGTCAAAAGAGGAGATAGATTATCATTGTCACAATAGAATATTAAGTACTTTATCACATCATCTCTATGATGTTTATGAAACTACCAAAAATGCCTTAGAATTGTGGAACACTCTTGAAGCCGTTTATGGGATAGAAGACACTAGTCTAGATAGATTTGCTGTTTCAAATTTTAATCTTTATAAAATGGTAGATTCTAAGCCTATTAGAGATCAAATTCATGAGTTCTAAGAACTTTTGAGAAAAGTGGAGAAAAATGGTACGACTCTTAGTGAAGATTTTAAGGTGTCATGTTTAATAGAAAAGTTACCTCCTAGTTGGTCTGATTTTTTCAAATCTTTAAAACATAGACAAGGAACTCTTTCCATGACACAAGTGATTAACTCACTTACAATTGAAGAAAATAATAGAGTTGGTACTATTAATCAAATTGAAAGTACTAAAGTAAACTTAGTTGAAAACACAAGGAATTTCAAGAACAATAAGAGAAATGGTTTTCAACCTAGGAGAAGGAGCTTTAAGAATAAGAGTAATCAACGTAATAGGTCTAAGAATTCTAAAGGCAAAGGGAATAGGATTTGCTATGTTTGTGGAAGGTCTAATCATGTGGCAAAGGATTGTTTTTACAAAAAAACAGAAGCCTATAAATCTAAGCCCAAGCAACATCATAAAGATCAAAAGGATCAAGTACATGTCTTGGAAGAAGGAAGTCCAAGTAAACTAAATGAACCTCTCATTAGGTATAATAATTCTAATTCTTTGAGTGTCAATTTTACTTATGAAAATAATGAATGGTGGTTAGATTCAGGCGCGAATATTCATGTTTGTTATGATAGAAGTTATTTTAAAAATTATCAGAACTCAAGTGGAGGAAGTGTGATGCTAGGCAATAATACTACTCCACAAGTACTTGGGATTGGAGATATTGAATTGAAGATGACCTCTAGAAAGACTTTAATTCTCAAGGAAGTGTGTTATGTTCCTGAAGTGAGAAGAATCTTGTTAGTGGGTCTTCTTTAGTTCAACAAGGATACAAAATTGTTTTAGAGTCTAATGGAGTTGTAATCTCTAAAAATAATGTATTTGTGGGTAAAGGTTATGTTTGTGATGGTTTATTTAAGTTGAATAATTTTTCAAGATCTAATAAAGTTTTCAAAGTTTTTAATATTGAAACTTCTAATATTTGGCATGGGAGACTTGGACATGTATCTTTAAAGAAAATCAAAAGAATGATGGATCTTGACTTAGTGCCTAAAGCTATAATTGATTTTAAACATAAGTGTGAGATTTGTGTTCAAGCTAAACAACCTAGGAAGCCTTATAAGTCGATTGAGAGGACAACCCAAGTTTTAGAACTTATACATAGTGATGTTTGTGATTCTAATCGATCACCAACTAGAAGAGGAAATAGATTCTTTGTAACATTTATTGATGATTTTTCTAAGTATTGTTATGTATACTTGATTAAAACTAAGGATGAGGTATTTGATAAATTCAAAGTATACAAAAATGAGGTAGAAAATCAATTAGATAAAAGAATTAAGAAGCTTAGATCTGATAGAGGAGGTGAGTTTACTTTAAGTGCTTTAAGTAATTTTTGTGAAGAGAATAGTATTATTCATGAGTTAACTCCACCTTACTCACCACAATTTAATGGGGTTGCTGAGAGAAAAAATAGAACTTTGATGGATATGGTGAATTCTATGATGTTAATTCTGGTTTACCAGATAATTTGTGGAGGGAAGCAATATTATCCGCATGTTTTATATTGAATAGAATAACGATTAAGGACTTAGAGAAAACTCCTTATGAAATTTGGAAAAGAAGAGTTCCTAATCTTAAAATCCTTAAAGTGTGGGGGTGCTTAGCTAAGGTTGGTATACCTGAGCCTAAGAGAAAAAAAAAATAGGACAAAAAACAATAGATGCAGTTTTCATTGGATACGCCCAAAATAGTAGTGCAAATAGATTTTTAGTTATAAATTATGGAGTTAATGGAATATCTAATAACACAATCATAGAAGCTTGAGGAGCTACTTATTTTAAAGATATTTTTCCTTTTAGAACTAGAGTTCATAAAACCATTTGTGGTCCATCAACTTTAATTGATAATGAGAAAACACTTACTAATTTATTAGTTGATGAATCACAAGTTGAACCTAGGAGGAGTAAATGACCTAGAAAAGAAAAGAATTTTGGAGAAGAATTTTATACTTGGTGGAAGGAGATCCTAGTTCTTATAAAGAAGCTGTAACTTTCATTGATGCACTTTTTTGGAAGGAAGCTATAAATAGTGAATTTGAATCTATAATTCAAAAAAACACTTGGGTTTTAGTGGATCTTCCACCTGGGAACAAAGCAATAGATTGTAAATGGGTCTTTAGCAAGAAGTTGAAATCGGATGGTTCTATAGATAAGTATAAGGTAAGGCTAGTAGCAAAAGGATTTACACAAAGAGAAGGAATAGATTATTTTGATACTTACTCACCAGTTTCAAGTATCACAACAATTAGGATTTTGATAGCTTTAGCATCTATACATAATTTAGTTATTCATCAAATGGATGTAAAGACCGTTTTTCTAAATGGAAATTTAGATGAAGAAATTTATATGAAACAACCTGAAGGTTTTATAGTGAAAGGACAAGAACAGAAAGTTTGTAGGTTAGTTAAGTCTCTTTATGGTCTAAAGCAAGCTCCAAAACAATGGCAGGAGAAGTTTGATGAAGTAGTTTTAAGTTATGGATTTATGATTAATGAACATGATAAGTGCGTATATTATAAGGAGATTAATGGAGTACATGTTATTTTGAGTTTATATGTAGATGATATTTTGATTTTTGGATCGAACTTGGAGATTATAAATGATGTAAAATCCTATTTGTCTAGAAACTTTGATATGAAAGATTTGGGTGAAGCAAATATGATTATAGGCATGAGAATAAAGAAGACTTCTAAGGGTATTACTGTAGATCAAAAAAATCTATTGAGAAAATGTTAAAAAAGTTTGGATACTTTGATTCTAAGTCGGTATCTACTCCTTATGATTCTAAGGTTGAGTTAAAGAAGAATCAAGGGGAACCAGTGTCTCAATTAAGGTATTCTCAAATTATAGGATCTTTGTTATACATAGCAAATAAAACTAGGCCTGATATATCATATGCAGTGGGTAGACTTAGTAGATATACTTATAATCCTAGTGAAGAGCATTTGCTTGCTTTAGAAAGAGTGTATAAATATCTTAAAGAAACAACTAATTACTCTTTATGCTATAAAAGATTTCCAAATATTATCGAAGGATATAGTGATGCTAATTGGATTACAGACAATATAGATGTTAAATCCACAAGTGGTTATATGTTTCTTTTAGGAGGAGCAGCTATATCTTGGAGTTCGAAGAAAAAACCTTGATTTCTAGAAGTACTATGGAGTCTGAACTCATAGCTTTAGACACTACTTGTAAAGAAATTAAATGGATCAAGAGTCTTTTCATGGAAATGCCTTTGGTGGTTAGAAATATATCGTCTACTTTTATACATTGTGATTGTAAAGCAGTTATAGATTTGGTGAAACAAACTCACACAAACAAAAAAATGAGCAGACATATAAGAGTGAGATACAAGTCTGTGAGAAGTTTTTTAGGCAATGCCGTTGTAACTTCAGAGTTTATTAAGTCTGAGTTAAATATTGCTGATCAGTTAACTAAAGAGCTTTCCTTGAAAGCTACTAAAGAATTGTCGAGGGGGATGGGCCTAAGCTCATAAGGGAGTCACCTAGGGAGGTAATCCAACCTCTGTGATTTAAGATCCCATAAAGGAGGTTCAATGGGTAGAAACAATCCATATTGCGTGACTTATTAAGCACTACTATTATGGAGATATCTTTGAGAAGATACTCTAGTTCATCCCTAAGGCAAAAGTGTTTTATATGTGATATTAAGGAAAGATATATTTACCTTGAATAAGTCCAAGGCAAGCATTTTCTTGCAATATACCTTTGGAGGACTTACCTAAGTGAGAGTCGTCGTGAGGCCGTGACCGTGAAGATTGAACTATTTTCTAAAAACTCTCATGAGAATCAAGATTGAGCACATGGCCTTTAATAGCACTAACTCGCAAAAACCAAGTCTTTATCGATATTATGCGTGTGATAGCTTGAAGTTTGGTCAAGGAACCGAGTTCAAGACATAGTTTACTCAGGTACCTCAAATAGATGCTATCAACACTAAGTGTAAGTTCAAGCTCGAAAGGCACCTACATCGATTGCATAATATAAGGTTGCAAAATTAATTTTTAAATTTCAAACCTTTTTGTGGGGGATTGTTGGAATAAAAAAGTTTTAAATTTTATGAGTTATGAATTATAATTATGCATGAGTTACAAAATTCATTGCATGAGTTACATAGTTTGATTTCATTTGTAGGTTACATAATTTATTAAGCATATTATGTTATAGGACAATCGTATATCATATAAAAAATATTTACCCACAAATACATTATTTTTAATATTGGAAGGGCGAAATTAAAACAATCGTATATCATATAACCTATTTTAATTGAATATGTTCCCTGACCCCTTAGGCCCGTGAATAGATTCGCTCTGCATATTTTGCGCGCTACATAGGATAGCATTAAACGACCGACGAGTCTGCACAATTTTGGAATTGTCCTGTTCGTTTGACGTGATCCAAAAAGTCAAAAACAAGCTGCTATTTGAAAAACTTTATGCCGTGGATCTCCACGGGTCTACACGGTATAAGGATAAGTGCCTAAGTGGTTCGATAAAAGATTTTCTTTTTTTTTTTAATAGCCAACATCTTGATAGATATTGAATATAATAATATAAAATATTATAAATTATAAATAGTTTAAAATATTTTAATAATGGTTTAAAATAATTTTAAAATAAAAATATTATGTATCTAATTTTTATTTATTTTAATTATAATTAATTCAAATAAAAATCGACTTTATCTGATTATAATCTTGTTTTATCCTATAGTTTACGCAATACAATATAATATTTTATCATATACAAACTTCGTCCCATCCAATTGAATTAAGCTCAAATAAATTAATATACTATTATAGGGTGCACCAACCCATTCTATTATGCTGAGTTCATCTCAAATCTCAAAGCAAATGAACGCCAAAAAGAATAGATCAAATTTTTGTGAACCATCGACTAATTAGCAACTGGGCTTGGAGTTTATTCTCAAAAGGGATTAGTTGGAAAGGGAAAATTGTTCGTTAAACGAAGCAATGAAACCAAGCAGACATGGAATATTACCTTTAAACAACAAGGGAAATTTCAATGAGATGATGAACTACTCGCCAAGTCTGATGATCCTATATATACATGTGAAAAACGATTTAATTTCAACCAATCCTCACTAATGTCTTTCCTGCAGAGATTAGGGCATTCTCGAATGGATAGATACTGAAGGGAGCTTGCACATTGCAGACGCCCAGGCAGATAAGTTAGATTGCAACAATCTGTTAATGTCAATGATCTGAGCGAGTTAAGTTTCTCTACCCACTCTGGAAAGTCTCTCAGACCAGGACAACTTCTTATTTCCAAATTTTGCAGTGTGGTGACAAATTGTAATCCTTCTGGAATGCATGCAAGCTCTGGACAGTTCAAAATGGACAAACTCTTTAGAGCCGACAGATGTTGCAAGTCTTCTGGCAAAGAAGACAATTTTGGGCAGTACATAATCGTTAAATGCTCAAGGGCAGTGAGGAATTGTAGATTAGGTGGCAAGGATGCAAGGCTATTGCAGTTCTCAATTGACAAAGTCCGAAGAGATCGCAGATTCTGTATATCCTCTGGCAATGAAGTGAGGCTGTCACATTCAATTATTTCCAGAGACTCCAGTGAAGTGAGGTTTTTCAATTCGTGTGGCAATGAACTCAGTTCTTTACTCCAACGAATTGTCAATGATTTTAGATTGATGAGCTTTCCTAAACTTGGAGGAATAGAACAAAGCTGGGGACAAGAGCTAATTGTTACAGACATGAGACGGGTATTGTTGTGAAACAAGTTCTCTAAGAAAGCCAACTGATCCCCAATTCCGTCAATGGCAAGAATGGTTATGGAAGTTAGGTTTGAAACTGACCTTAAGATCACATCACTGCAATGATGTAACTCCAGATGCCGCAGATAAGGAAACCGAGGCACATTTCTCAGCTTATAACACTTGGTGATTGTCAACTTGACCATGCAAGGGAATTCTTCTCTCCTGTTAGAACTCCACCAGTATTCCAAATGAGGGAAATCCATAAATGTTAGCTCTTGCAACAATGGGAAAGCTTTTTCTGCACCTTCACCATAGAACTCGGGGCCAATGTTCTTCACTGCATCCATTCCTTGCAGGTAAAGGACCTTGAGGAAGGGCAGTTTGCCCAGTGTAGGTAGATACTCACATCTTCTGCAGTTGATCAATGCGAGATCAGTTATGTTTGGGAGTTTTACAGCCTCCATCCATCGTGGAAAAGAGGTCCCTTGATATCCTCTTACAGACAACTTCTTCAGATATGCATGTGGTTGGAGGTAATTGAGTACTTCCTCCTGTGAGTCACCATTGGCCCCGTTCCCATTTAAAGCATTATGATCGTTTCCCCATGAGAGACTCAGTGACTGAAGGTTTCGCTTTCCTGGTAAGTCAGCCTCCATTGCCTCTCTTGGATCCCTCACTCTTTCTAGACGTGTAATATTTACTTCACCACCAAGGTTTAAACTTTCCAGTTGGTTCAGTCTTTCATTTATTGCATTTCCCACAATAAACATAGACAATGTTCGAAGAAATAAAAGTTTCCCAATTGAAGCAGGCATTTTAGTTAGTCTACGGCAACCTCCAATAATTAAATGTCGCAGTTTAGACAAAATTGACATCTGACTTGGCAACTCGTTGAGATTATAGCAATCAGAAAGGTTCATCACTTGTAAATTGCGGAGACTGCAAACACTTTCAGGCAATTCCTTAACATGGGTATAAGAGATGTCGAGATATCTCAAAAATATAAAGGAGGAAATTGACTCGTGAAGCTTTTTGATGCCACTACCACTTAGATCAAGAGTCCGCAAGTATCTAAAACTTGAGAAAACAGCAGGAGGAACTTCTCCAAGGTCACCTTTAGGAAACATTAAAATGAGGGTTCGTAACTTCTTTGCTTCGTATAAAGTATCTGGAATTGTATACAAGCTGAAATTACAAATGACTGATGAGTGACGAATGTGGGAGAGATCTTGAGCCATATTACCATGTTCCACCATCAAGTACTCGTTTCCCACCACAGATCTTGCAAGATCATGTACTACATCGTGCATTTTGCACTCAATTATATTGCCATTGTCACTTTTGTGTACATCTTGAAAGAAAAACATCCATACTAAATCATCAAAATACTCACTTCCAAGGAATTCAAGTGTTTTAATTCCTTTTGGTGATTGAATCAAGCCTTCTGCAATCCACAGCTGGATTAATTTCTCCTTCTTGATTGTGTAATTTTTAGGAAATATTGCGCAGTATGCAAAGCATCCTTTCAGATGTGATGGCATATGACTGTAACTCAATCTTAGGGCAGGTAAGATTCCATTTTCACCTTCTGATATATTCCAAAGACCACTCTCCTGAACAAGCAACCACTCCCTTTCTTCTCTTTTGAAGCGCATTAGGCTTCCCAAAGTCTTTGCAGCCAGAGGCACCCCTCCACACTTTTTGGCTATTTGTTTACCAATTGGGTACAGGTTTGCATGCTCTTCTTCCTTATGGCAGAAAGCTCGTTGCTTGAGCAAATTCCAGCAGTCTTCATGAGATAGACCTTCCAACTGATGGATATAAGTTGTGCCCATTATTGATGCAACTTTTTTACTCCGGGTAGTAACAATAATTGCACTTCCCTTCCCACCATATTTCAATAAAGCTCTTAATTTATCCCACTCATCGTCGTCTTCATTCCATACATCATCTAACACTAGCAAATATCTTTTCCCAGACAACAATTCGCATAGTCTATACTGCAGTACATCCATCCCAAATAAGTCACATTTGTTCTTACTTGCAGATTCTATAATCGAGATCATGATTCTTTCCACATCAAAATCGTCATTTACAGAGGCCCATATCTTCAGATCAAAATGCCTCGTTATCCTCTCATCGTTGTATGCTAATTGAGCTAGTGTCGTTTTACCAATACCACCTAAACCAACAATGGAGATAACTGAAAGTTTTTCACATGTTCTAGTACTATCTGTTGACAATAAAACCTCTATTAATCTCTCTTTATCTTCTTCTCTTCCAAAAATTTCGGACTCCATTATGAAAGAGCCTGTTCTTCTACTTCTACGTCTACTACTTCTATTTACAACTCCCTCTCTTAAATTGAAATTGGACCTCTCTTCAGCTAACATTTCTAGAGTCTCCTTAATTTGCTCCAATTTAGTTAAAAGGTCACCGCCACATGCAAATTGCATTAGAGAAGGAACAAAAGCAAATACCTGTTCAGTAAACCCTCCACGGCTTCTAGATAGCAAAGCCTCCGGAGACATCTCATCAAGCAAGTCCTCCATTTCATAAGCTACTTCCTTGAGCTCTTCCAACCAAATCTTCAAAGTTCTATCTGTTAACTGTCCCTCCTCTGCTTCTTCAAGAACAGCTCTAATTACAAGCAAGTTACGTTTAAGCATCTTGATCTCCTTTCTTAGCCCACATCTATTAGCAATTTCTTCCAGGAAAGGATCAGCCAGTTTATCAAAAACCACCTGTAGAAGAGGTGACAGAACTATTTCTGCCATGTTCCCTATATGATATAGCGGACAAATCTATCGAATCCCCACACTTCCTCTGAATCAGGTGATTTATAAATTATAATCACCCACCAGTACTCGAGGCCCCCCGAGAAAGCAAGAAATGGTTTTACTAGTATGCTACCATATTACTCATTTGTTTTAAATTTCATTTTTGTGGAAATATTGCGAGACGATAATGAGCTTAATTTCCACATCTCTTCCTAGTTACTTCCAGTTTCCAACTTGGACTGCCCAGCTACACACGCTGACTGCCTTCAGTCATCATAAAGTTTCAATCCCATGTGTGATGTGGCATTTTAACGGGGTCGTGTTGGGTGTACGACGAGGGTGTTTGGTCCATCTCACGCAGGCTATCGCTTAGCAAATTAAAAGAAATAAATAGCCCATGAAATGCGAAGGATATAAATGCAGAAAAGGTTAATGCACAAAAAGACAAAAGTAATTTACCAAAAATAAAGACTGGGGTTTTGTGAAAGAGTGAACAGGCGAGAAAGAGAAAAATTTGTGAGAGAGAAGAAGCCTTGGCCAGGAGTTGCAAAAAGGAGACGGCTAGTGCCCGTCAATCTTGATTTAAGAAATTAAATGATCATTTATGTTCTGATTTCATTCAAATTTGGAGGGTTAAAACTTGGATATTTGCTCTACACATCCATCAGTTTGAATTTCTAATTTAATATCTCTTTTATGTAATTTTCTCGTACAAATTATTAGGATAGAAAATTTACTTTTTTGCACTTATTATTGAAATCCATCAACAACGTTGAATTGTTATGAGCCAAGAGACGATATTTTTTTAATGAATTAGTGCACTTGTGATGAGTCTAGCTGACTGGAGAAAACATTTTATAAACCTATTATTATTGCATAATTGAAGTTGACAAGGGTCATGGTTCAATCATGGTTTTTACTCAAATTTTTTGAGTTTTCCACGTAAAATAGGTGTTTCTTAATTATGGTCAGTTAATTAGGTTTTATTGATTATTGTCGTGGCTTATGGTTGATTGAATTTATATTATTTGCTTTGTAAAATTTTCATGAGAATCCGATTTGGATCACACAAAAAGAGAACAGTTTAATTCTATATTGTTAATTTTATTGGTTTTCCCCGTAGATGGTGTGTAGATTCTAAAGATACATTAATTTAACAACTTTCGAAATCAATATTAGATACCGTTAATTGTATTTAAATAAAATACAAAAATATAATGAAATTGTTTCTTGATAATATTATAATTATTTTCTCAAAATTTATATAGAAGTCAAGATTAAATATTGAATTTTATTAAAGGTAAAATTTAAATAATGGTCCCGGTTATATATATGTGTTTTTGGATTTTTCTGTATACTGAGTCCTATTATTGTTATGTAAAACACTCAATCAATTTAATTACTGAAAATCTATAAAGAATCCTTTGAGAATGAAAATTCTAGAAGTATGCAGTTATAAGAAATATAACAGTAAACTGTAAAGTAAATCGGCACAGGAGGATTTTTACGTGGTTCGGTTATAAAACTTACATCCACAGACAGTTATAGAGCTGCAATTCACTACGTTCTTGTTTGTACAATCTTTAAGACCTTTTACAGTGTTGACTTACCCTCACACACTGACCTAATCTTTGTAAAATAAAATCCCGTTAAGATCTTAAACTCTAGTGACACTGCTCACTCTCTGTCGCAGATAACTTAACAACACACTGTTAAGTTATACATAATAAACGACGTCTGATGTTGAATTACATAAACACTTAACCCGCAAGTTATCCCAAGTGTCTACTAACTCATACAGACCTAATCAACAACTCATGTACGATTTCTACCTCTCATACATGAATCAAAGACTTAAAGAATCAAATTAATAAAGATATTCCTATTTACGTTTGAAGCTCTTCTCTTTAATTGTTAGAATGCCGAGACATGGACTCTCACAAATCAACCAATTAATCAGCCAACTTGCTAACTAATGAATTAACCAGTTATGAAAATATAACATGCATGGTATATATAGTAAGAGACCTGGACGAAATCTCTTAGAAATCCTGTAAAAATCTAAATCAAAATCACATTAGGATTAGGAGAAATAAAATAGAAAGGAATATAATTAACTCCTAAAGAAATTAGGATAAATAAATATTCTCTTATTCTAATTAGGATACAAGATACTATATCATAATATAAGAAGATATTTATTATAAATCAAATACTTCCTATATTATAATTCTAGAAACAGTAAAATAAGAAACAAAATAATATTCTTGTTTTATCACAAGTTGAACAAAATTCATCATGTTCATGGCACATGCACATTGATATCAACAATCTCCCTCTTTTTGGCAACTTGTGATGAAAACACTAAACTGTTTCTGATCAAAGAAAATCACACATGATAAGTCAATCATAACAATAAGCTATCATGAAATAGCAAACAGAAAATATCATGTGTAAAGAATGAACCAGTGTGCTGCTACAATTCTTATAACAGAACACTGTCTGAATATGTATATCCTACATTTTCAACACAAAGTGAAGTTGTCAAACTGACCAAGCATCACGTTAATGAATTCATGATCAGATCAATCAGATCAACAATGAAATTAGATCATGCAAACCATTCATCAAATCAAGATAACACAAACACACAAACATAGAAACACAAAGCAATCATAAAAAGTTCAAGTGCTTTCTCCCCTTTACTCCTTACTTAGATCCCTTAAGAAATACCAAAAAAAAAAAAAGAATTAGAAGTAACAGGGATAACAAAATCAGAGGGATATTAAAACAAAATTAGATCAGAAACTCTTTTATCGCCTGATCTCTCCCCCTTGATTTCAGTACAAGTGCCAAAAGCACTTAACGAAGTCGTGGAGACTTGCGAACTGGTGGGGAAGAGGAACTTCTAGGACGCTTCTTGAATCTGCCAGCCTTCTCTTTATATCTCTTCCTGGTTGTGGTAGGAGGGGGCTGCGTAGAAGCCGAAGGAGTAGGTTGTTCTTCAGCTGTCTCAAAGGAAGTAGTAGTAACTTCAGCTACAACTCTGCGAATCTACTTGTCAAGTCTCTCTGCACTGGTTTCTGTTGTGGGTAACTCAACAGAAGGTTGTTGAGAAGGAACCAGTGACTCTTCTTCAAGAGAAGGTGGTGAAAATGTGGCGGGTGCAGTTGTTTCTGTGTCCTTGTCTGCAAGAAGAGGTGCCTCTGTGTGTTCAGCAGGTGATGAGGTTGGAGCTGCATGTGGTGGTGACTGTGTTGAAGGGGGTGAATAATGATGCTCTGCTTCAGGAACTGTAGAAATAGAAGGTTCATTGTCAGCAAGTGGTGAAGACAGTTTTATCTCAGATTCAACTTGTGTTGGTTCATCTGACAGTGATTCATCCTGCAATGCTGGAGCTGCTGAATCAATTCTCTTCTTCTGTTTGTCAGATGGTTGCTTCACCATTTCATCTTTCCTCTTTCTCTTCAATTTTCTTCCCTTAACAGTTGACTTGATTTTTTTTTGCTTCTTCTATTTTTCTGCTGTTATATCTGTTGCAATAGCAGGTTGTGCAGCTTGTCCAGCTGCAGGCATTTGCTCAGCTTCTGCAGGCAGTGGTGCTTCTAGTTCTGGTGTTTGCTCAGTTGACTTCTTAAGGACCACATTCTCAGTTTCCATTGGCTGTGGCTCTTCTTCAGTACTAGAGTGTCCTGTAAATTTGGCCTCCAAAGCGTGCTGTTTTGCTTTGATGTCCTTCAAATCCGTTCGAGTCAAGTAAATAGACTCAAGCATCTCACTCAGGCCATAGGTGTTGAAATCTGTCAGTTTCACCGGCCTTTCCATCTGTAGTTTCCTCTTTGAGGTATATTTCACAAACTTCTGTTTGATGGCTTCCGCAAGGAACTTGTTAAACTTTGGTTTTACTTTGTCTTTCATCTTTTTCACTGGAACTTGCTCATCCTCACTCATGGCGGGATCAACAATGATCTCTACATGTGCTTGTTGCGTTGGAGATGATGGTACACTGTTGCTCCTGTTGTAACTGAAGTCGCTGTGAGAAGATGAAGAACTAGTGGATTTTGAGGATTCTGTGTTCGTCGCCATTGTTAGGGTTTGTAATTTGCACAAAGTTCTCAGAACAAGAAGAAAAGTAAGACGAGAGACAGTAGAGAAACTGTTGAATGGGTATGGAATGAACAGGAGAAGCCCTAAGCGATTTCGTAATATACTAGGCTGATTTAAAAATTTTTTTTTTAACAAAAAATTAATGTTAATTTCTTTTCCAAAAACCATTTCATAACTAACATTAATGAATAAAAATTCAAAATTTGATTCCCATTAGAATAAGGAATTCTAATAGAATTAAGATTCCCGCCACTGAAACTTCTCCCCCTCAATTCAATAATGCTGACATGGCAATTTTGACACATGGACACACAAGAAAATCAAATTCTGGATTAGTACAAAAAGCATCGTATGTTATGAAAAACGTAACAAAAACAGTTAAAAATAACATAACAATAATATCTTAGCATCATATGAATCTTCTAAGAAAGCATATTTAAGAGCTGTTTAATTACTTGCACTGGTAAGCTATTTTTCATCTTTCTTTTTACTTGATTCAATTGAGTGATTAACTTGAGCATGCTTCTTACACACACAAAAGTTAATTTCAATGTGAATTTTCTAAATGAATACAGTAGCTTTCACATAATATAGAGGTAGTCATTTTCATTTGAGTGGGTAACCTCAACATATTTCTTAGATATCCTAAGGTTACTCTCAATGATAGCTTTCACACATCATATATTGGTAGCCATCTCTGTATTTTTCATTTTAAATCAGTATCTTATCATTCACATAAATTTTATATTACAGCACACACATACTAATTTAGAAGAAAACTTACAATACTACAGATATAAGTAACATAATAGCACACAATGTTTATTCAGATAACTAACAGATGCCTAAGGCTTTTCTTAGATTTTCAAATCTTGTTGTATCCAATGCCTTAGTGAACAAGTTAGCCAATTGTCTATCAGTGGAGATGTGTTCAATGTGTATCACCTTAGACTCTACTAGTTCCTTTATAAAATGGTATCTTATGTCAATATGTTTTGTTCTAGAATGCTGAACAGGATTTTTGAAAATATTTATAGCACTAGTATTATCACAAAACACAGTTATGGGCTTTTGTTCAATACCATAGTCACTAAAAATTTGTTTCATCCACAGTAGTTGTTTGCAACAACTCCCTACTGCTATGTATTCGGCTTTAGCAGTTAACAAAGAAATAGAATTCTGCTTTTTGCTGTGCCATGAAACTAAGTTAGTACCAAGATAAAAACATCCTCCTAAGGTACTTTTTCTGTCATCTGCATTTCCTGCCCAGTCAGCATCACTAAACCCTACAAGATAATCATTTGTATCTTTAGAAAACTATATTCCATAATCATGTGTTCTATGAACATACCTGATGATTCTCTTAGTTGCTGCAAGATGTGATTCATTTGGATTTGCTTGAAATATTGCACAAAGTCCTACAGTAAAACACAAGTCTGGTCTGCTTGCTGTGAGGTATAGCAGGTTGCCAATAATGCTTCTGTACAAACTTGCATCAACATCTTTTCCTGCATTGTCTTTTGAAAGTTTAAGATTAGTACTGATAGGAGTTTTCATTGGTTTTGATTTCTCAAGCCCAAATTTCTTTACAAGATTTTTTGTATATTTTGATTGAGATATAAATATCCCATCATTCATTTGCTTAACCTGCAATCCAAGAAAGAAATTTAATTCTCCTACCATGCTCATCTCAAACTATTCCTGTATCAACTTAACAAACTCATTAGTTTTGCTTTTGTTAGTTGATCCGAATACAATGTCATCCACATATATTTGTTCAATAATAAAATAGTTAGATGCATGTTTGATAAACAAAGTCTTATCATTGCTGCCTCTTTTATAACCTCTGTTGATCAAAAAGTTTGTCAACCTTTCATACCAAGCTTTAGGAGCTTGTTTCAAACCATACAAAGCTTTGTGCAATTTGTACACAAAATCAGGATGTTTAGGATCTTCAAAACCTTTAGGCTGTTCAAGAAAAACTTCTTCATTGAGATAGGCATTTAAAAATGCTATTTTAACATCCATTTGGTACAACTTAAAATCAAGTAAACAAGCAATTGCAAGTAGTAATCTGATTGACTCAAGTCTAGCTACTGGTGCAAAGGTCTCATCAAAGTCTATGCCTTCTACTTGTGTATAACCTTGTGCAACTAGCCTAGCCTTATTTCTTACTACTTGTCCACTTTTATCAGTTTTATTTTTGAATATCCATTTAGTTCCAATGACATTTACATTTTCTAGCCTATGAACGAATTCCCATACTTCATTTCTTTTAAACTGATTAAGTTCATCTTGTATGACTTGAATCTAAACATCTTCTTTTAAGGCTTCTTTCACATTTTTTGGTTCAACTAAAGAAACATAACATGCAAATCTTACGTTATTTCTTACCTTGCTCCGAGTCTTCATCATACCATCTGATGTTCCAATGATAGAGCTTGTTGGATGTGCCTTCTGAATCCATGTGAGTGGA
The DNA here is from genome assembly GCA_013180625.2 of Boswellia sacra. Lineage (NCBI taxonomy): Eukaryota > Viridiplantae > Streptophyta > Magnoliopsida > Sapindales > Burseraceae > Boswellia > Boswellia sacra. The sequence goes on from SNVD02006000.1 coordinate 480,735, forward strand.
TCTTTCTTTTTATTTTCATTCCTGATTGAATTTCTGTTCAAATCTGAGTTGTTAGATGTTACTGTTATGTCGGGTGTAACAGCAGTTATTTCCTCTTTCATAACAGAGTCATCTTTATTATTGTTACTGTCTGAATCTAATTTCTCTGTATCTTCTGTGAAGCTAGTTATGTTTTCCTCTTGTGAGTACTTTGCATAATCATCCAGATCATCAAATACTACATTTGCAGATTCCATAACTGCCTCAATTCTCAGATTATAAACTCGAAATGCTTTGCTATTTTGTGCATATCCCGCAAAGACCCATTCATCACTCCTTGGATCCAATTTTCCTAACTGCTCTCTGTCATTTAAGATGTAGCACCTGCATCCAAAAAAATAAAAATATTTCAAATTCGGTTTTCTACCTTTCAAAATTTCATAAGGTGTCTGGTTAGTGCCATGTCTAAGAAAAACTCTATTTGAAAAATAACAAGCAGTGCTTATTGCTTCAGCCCATAGCCTCTTGGTCAACTTTTTGCTATTGAGCATCACTCTTGCCATCTCTTAAAGAGTTCTATTCTTCCTTTCCACAATGCCATTCTGTTCAGGGGTTTTGGGAGCTGAAAATTCGTGATCAATTCCATGATATTTGCAAAAGTCAGCATAGCTAACATTTTCGAACTCCTTGCCATGATCACTTCTTATTCTTATAATCCTTCCAATGTTCCTATTTTGCTCATTTTCAAGCTTAACACAAAGATTCATGAAAGCTTTAAAAGTATCAGATTTTTCTTTAATGAAATCAACCCAAGTATATCTAGAAAGATCATCTACACAAACAAATATGTATCTCTTATCTGTAATACTTTCAATTTGTATAGGACCCATAAGATCCATGTGCAGCAAATCAATTATTTTGGATATGGTAAGATGTGGATTTGATTTGTGTGAACTTCTAATTTGTTTTCCCATTTGACATGGTCCACAAATTTTATTAACTTTGTCATCAAGTTTAGGAACTCTTTTTACAGCACCTAACTTAGTTAATTTAACAAAGTCTTTGTAATTTAAGTGTTCTAATTTTTGATGCCACAATTCTGAATACGAAATCCTAGCTTGAAATGCAATCTTCACCAAATAACAATTATCCGAAGATCTATTACCTTCTAGAATGCATTTACCAAAATTATCTAAGACCATGCATTTGTTTTGTGTGAAATTAACAATATACTTGTCATCACAAATATGACTAATACTAACAAGATTAGCTTTCAAACCTTCAACCAGCAAGACATTGTGAAAATTGGGTAGGCCTTTGACATTCAAAGTGCCTTTACCAATGATCTTACTCTCTGCTCCATCTCCATATGAGACATTACCATCCCTGCATGCTTTAAAATCTGTTAAAAACAATCATATGCCTGGAACAACCACTGTCAAAATACCACAAATCGTTAGAAGTATGTTCAAACAACAAATACCACAAATCGTTAGAAGTATTAGTATGACTAATACTAACAAGATTAGCTTTCAAACCTTCAACCAGCAAGACATTGTGAAAATTGGGTAGGCCTTTGACATTCAAAGTGCTTTTACCAATGATCTTACTCTCTGCTCCATCTCCATATGAGACATTACCATCCCTACATGCTTTAAAATCTGTTAAAAACAATCATATGCCTGGAACAACCACTGTCAAAATACCACAAATCGTTAGAAGTATGTTCAAGAGTAGTGAAAGCAACATGGCATACTGTCTTGTCTTTCTTAACCCACTGCAGTTGTGATTTTGATAATAGTTTGAATTGTTTTGATCTTTTATACAAAAGATTCAATAATTTAAAGCATTTAGGTCTAATATGTCTCTTTTTACCACAAAAATAACAAATTGGAATGAACTTTCTTACCTTTTCAGGACTGGATTTGAAGGAACTTAGAGGAGAAACAAATGTCTCATTGCTCTTTGAACTAGGACTCGACCTTAAAGAATTAAGTTTAGAATTTTTACCTGATGTTGAAGCTTTCACAAAAACTGTTTTTGATGAGGATACACTATTATCTTCTGTGTACCCCAATCCATGTTTGATGGAGTTGTTTCTTCCAAGACTCAAGACATGATCAAGTTTGGCTGCTCCAATTTTGAGTTGATCAACACACCTCTTGCTTTCAACCAGTTCTGTTGTGATTTTCTCAATATGTGCTGTTTTATCTGTCAAGACAGTATGCAGTTCTGTGATATGGTTTTCAGCATAGGATTTTTCACATTCCAGCACCTCAATTTTCTTTTTTAAGGTTTTGATTTCTTTTTTCTGACTCAGTCATTCACGATAAAGTGTATTGTATGTTTCTTACAACTCTTCATAGTATTCCGATCTATCTTCTTCATCAGAATGATCAACACTGGTTTTGTAATTTTTTGTTATGTCAGACATAACAGCTTTCCCTTTATCAGCTACAGATGCAGTAAATGCAACAAAATTGCTCATGCAATCTTGATCTTCTGAATCCGATTCTGATTCATCACTCCAGGTTGCTGTCAGGCCTCTGTTCTTCTTCTTAAGATTAGCACATTCAGACTGAATATGCCCATAACCAGAATATTCAAAACACTGAATCTGTCCTTTCTTTTCAGGTTGTTTTGACTTCTTCTTGTCATTCTCCTTGTTGAACTTTCTGAATTTTTTATCACTTGAGTTTGATGGCTTTCCTTGATTCTTTTTTCTGAAATTTCTTTTCATGAACTTGACATAGTTTCTTGTTAGAGAAGCAATCTGTTTAGAATCAGTTTCATCAAGCTCATCATTACTTTCCTCATCAGATTTTTCAGTTTTAACATTAAATGCAATGCTTTTTCCTTTTTGCTTCCTAGTACTCTGATTTCTTTCAAAGTTTTGGAGAATGCCAATTAGTTTATCAGTCCTCATCTCATCAGTGTTTTTAACTTCCTCAATGGCTGAAATTTTAGGTTGAAATTTTAGGTTGAAATTTATTTGGAACAGACCTTATTATCTTACTAACAATTTCTGCATTAGTAAAAGTTTTTTCAGGCATGTATGCAGAATTTGTGATGTGACATATCTTAGAGTAAAACTCAAAAATTGACTCATCCTCATGCATCATCAAATTTTCAAATTGAGAATTTAGTCTCATCAATTTAGATATTTTAACAGATGCGGTACCTTCATGTTTTACCTCAAGTATGTCCCATGCATCTTTGGCCGCTTTGCATCTAGAAATCTGTTCGAAATTGTTTAAGTCCACTGCTGCAAAAATTGCATTAAGAGCTTTTGAATTCTAGCTGGAACTTTGGTATTCTTTATCAGTCTATTCATCCTCAGGTTTGGGTTCAGAATCACCAAAAGCATTCACCTTTGTTAGCGGTGTCCATCCTTTAAGCACACCAGTCCATGCCCTGCCATCAAGAGATTTGATATACATCATCATCCTTACCTTCCAATATGGATAATTACCATCATCAAGAATAGGTGGTTGTGTTCTGGATCCTCCATTGCGAATAAACTCCATTCTTCTAGATCACTGTGATCGTTTTCTTCATTTGTCTATCAATGAACCTACTCTGATACCAATTGAAAGTTCTGGAAGTATGCAGTTATAAGAAATATAACAGTAAACTGTAAAGTAAACGACATAGGAGGATTTTTACGTGGTTCGGTTATAAAACCTACATCTACGGATAGCTACAAAACTGCAATTCACTAAGTTCTTGTTTGTACAATCTTTAGGACCTTTTACAGTGTTGACTCACCCTCACACACTGACATAATCTTTGTAAAACAAAATCCTACCAAGATCTTAAGCTCTAGTGACACTACCCATTCTCTGTCGTAGATAACTTAACAACACACTGTTAAGTTATACATAACAAACGACGTCTGACGTTGAATTACATAAACACTTAACCCACAAGTTATCCCAAGTGTCTACTAACTCACACAGGCCTAATCAACAACTCATATACAATTTCTACCTCTCATACATGAATCAAAGACGTAAAGAATCAAATCAATAAAGACATTCCTATTTGCGTTTGAACCTCTTCTCTTTATTTGTTGGAATGCCGAGACATGGACTCTCACAAATCAACCAATTAATCAGCCAACTTGCTGACTAATCAATTAACCAGTTATGAAAATATAACATGATATATATAGTGAGAGGCCTGGACGAAATATCTTAGAAATCCTGTAAAAATCTAAATCAAAATCACATTAGAATTAGGAGAAATAAAATAGGAAGGAATATAATTAAACTCCTAAAGAAATTAGGACAAATAAATATTCTCCTATTCTAATTAGAATACAAGATACTATATCATAATCTAATGAGATATTTATTATAAATCAAATACTTCCTATATTATAATTCTAGAAACAGTAAAATAAGAAACAAAATAATATTATTGTTTTATCACAAGTTGAACAAAATTCATCATTATGTACATGGCACATACACGTTGACACCAACAAAGAATAATGAATTTTTTTTTAAAAAAAAAAATGAGTTCTTAAATATTATAAAAGTGATTCAAGCTGTAAAAACATGTCATTATTTGCTACGGTGACAATTGCCTCACATAATTTACTATAGGAAATAGGAGGACACAGGAAAGAAAAAACTATTTCAAAATGAGAATAAATTTTGACATCATGTAAGAAACAATGATGATGCAATCATGTGTAAAGGTGGGCATACCCACTGAGCTGGGGACCAGGGTTAAAAGAATTTTACAAGTTTAGAAAATCTCTGATTATTTAGCGAACCTTCGTGCGGCGATAATGATATTGATATTCATTTTCACTAACGCGAAGCATTGATCTCATACTCCACAAAATGAGCTCAACAGGGATTTTTTTTGTGGACCGTGATCGAAAAGCAATCATGTTGTATCACTTGAAGGCTGACGCCTATGTTAGTCTGGAAGCCAAAGTATAAAGCTGGGAAACTATTTTAAGATTTACCGCGGAAAAGTGTGTGAGTAAAAATAGGTAGACACTAGATAGGTTCCTGGTAATCAGTTACAGATTTTACATGTAAAGGGACATTTTTAATTTCCTCTAAGTTCCTGTAGAAGAAGGTACGTGCAACACTTGTTTCTTTCAGATGAAATGCAAACAATTTTTGTCAACAAAGAAATTCGACACAACCACGAAAGTATAAAGGGAATGTTTGGTGTACTTATACTTTTCTACGCTATTTTACTACGTTGTATCAGATAATGCAACATAAGTGTTTGGTTATAATTTAGCATGATTTAATTTATATAAAGTACAATCATTAGATACATACACATGTATTAAATTACATAAAGTTAATCCATGATATTAGTATTATATTGTATAATACTAACTCTAAACTATCAAAATTATCCCTATAAAATTATATATATTCAATAATACCCTTTGATTTTTTAAATTTTATTAATTAATCATTTATTTGGTATATAAATTATAAAATCAATTTTTTCAAAATTTATTTTCTGGAGGGGGCTGCCAAGAAGTCATCGCCGTCATCGACTGCCGGTGGAATAGCGCATTTAGCGACACTGTCACCACCTTGATACTCATCAGGGTATATTGTATAAGGATCCATCGACTGTCTCATTGTTTGCGTTGTCGATCGTTGAAGATCTAACGGTTGAAGTTTCGTATCAAAACTTTAAACATTAGATTCGTCGATTGATGGAGTAAAAGGTGACGACATTCACATATATGGGTAGAGCATTGGATGGCGAGCGGAATAGTGGCAACAGTGTCGTCAGACGCGCCATTTCTCTAGCGGCCGACAGTGGTGTGCAATGGTGAATGTCAAATGCAATTTTTTTCTTTTTCTTTTTTACTTGAAATAATAAATTAATAAATAATAAATTTCTTTTTTATTTTAACAAATAAATTAATAAATAATAAGTCCTTAATATAATACATAATTACACCAAACACAATATAATTTTTGCATAGCACTATTTTTAATATTTTTTAATATTTTTAATACTGTACAGTATAGTACTATACTGTACAGTTTAGTACACCAAAAATGCAACCCAAGCTTACGCCGGATTCAGCAATTTGAGAAAAACCATAAGTTTTTATCATGAATTTAAATAAGTATCGTAACCTATCAAGAATAAAATCAGAAACCTTTTCTTTTCTTTTTTAAGAGGACGTGCTGCTTGCATCATTGTACTGCTTAAGTTCAGTTGATCCAATGGAGATATATGTAATGTGAGATATTTTTGGCCAATCCTCACCAATATGTCTCTTGGAGCTTTTTTCAAGCCTCAGACGTTCCCTGACAGACAAATGCTGGAGATTAGTCGGATGGCGCAGGCCTTCTGGTAATCAAATTACATTATGACAATCTGATATGGTTAAAGACGTAAGAGAAGAAAGTTCCCCAATCCAGGCAAACTTTTGAAAGCAGTGCAGCTATGAATTTCCGAGCGTCACAATGCCATGACAAGCTGCAGATCCTCGTCAGTGACTCGTCACATGTTGGAAGTGAAAAAAAGTTTGTATTTAATATTGCTTACTCGTTAGCCATCTTGAATTGAATTATGTGTACGATTTGCGATCAAGAAAATCTCAAGTTAGAATTTCCCGTTCTTTTTGTTTGACTTGGATACTATCACATTCAAAAGTACAGATTTGAAGCCGGTTAAGCTACGCTGCTGTTATGGACCTATGGTCACAGGTCAATTCAATTGTCGACACTCTTGAACATTTCAAAAGGCGCTGTGATGAGAAACTCTCGGATTAAAAGAAAAAGAAAAAGAAGAGAGATATAGACAAAGAAAATAGAAGAAATGATAAAAAAAATTAAGAAAAAAATAATTTTTTTATTAAAAGATCAAAAATTTATATTCAACAATCTAAGAAATAAAATAATAAAAGACACTAAGAAATAAAATAACAAAAGACACTTATTTATAGTATCAACAATTATATAATTTGACTAAAAAATAAAATCTATTAAGAAATAGAATCTAACTCCAATTAAACGAAAAAATATTAAAATTAAATCTTAAATAAAATAATAAACTACTAACTAAAAAAATAACTCAAATTAGAATTATTCTTAATTTTAAAAATTAAAATCTCTAATTAATTAAAATCCCTAAAATTAAAATTAAAATCCCTAATTTATTCTTAACATATCCTACGCCACACCTGGCAACATATTCATCGAGTAAAACATACCTGGCGGTAATATTTCTTCCCCAAAATAAACGCAACTAAAGTTTCTTTCCAAAATGTTGACTATCGGTGTGCCATGATTATTACAGGACATCAAAAATTAATTCTTGGACTTCCGGAGAGCTATTTGTAGTTAAAATTTAAGGCGAAAGCCACAAGCATTAAGAATAACTGGTGGTTTGTTGCTGCAAATTCGTAGCAGAGATTATTTTATGCCCACTATTGCAAGTTGTGTTTGAAAAGAAATAGCCTCTCAGCTTTTGAAAGACATTGCTCTTGAGTGTGGCTTTGAGGAGGAGATAGACAAACTTCGGCATACCCTAAATATTATTCAAGCAGTTCTTGAAGTTGCAGAAGAGCCACATGCAAAGGAGAAAGCTTTGAAAGTGTGGTTGGCAGAGCTTAAAGATGTCACTTATGATGCGGACAATTTGCTGGACGAGTTCTGCTTGGATGCTGTCGTGACTAGAAGCTACTTTTCCAACTCTGCTAGTTGGTTCTTCTAATAGGTAAGCGACATCCTTCCTTCTTTAAAACCGTTTGTAACTTATTTTGAATTTTTCCCTAAACTGAAAAAAATTAGGGAAAGATTAGATGTTTTGGCTGTTGAGGGGCTTAACTTCAGCTTGATAGAGGGGTTTGTTGGAAGGGGTTGTGATGTTGAAAGCAGAAGACAAACGGGTTCATTTGTAATGGAATCAGAAGTTCTTGGGAGAGAAAAAGATAAAGAACAGATAGTAAATCTATTATTGGACAGGGAAAGTGGAGTTCATGGAGGAGAATTTTCAGTTATTCCGATAGTTGGTCTAGGAGGTCTTGGTAAAACTACTCTTACTCAACTTGCTTATAATGATGAGAAAGTAACCAAGAGGCTTGAACTGAAGATGTGGGTCTGTGTTAACGAGGAGTTCAATGTTAGGAAGATAATGAAGTTTATTATAGAATCTGCGACCATGAATAAATGTGATTTCCTAGGCATGGATATTCTTCAGTCTCAACTTCGCCGATTGATGCATGGGAAAAGTTACTTGCTTGTGTTAGATGACGTGTGGAATGAAGATCACGATGAATGGGACAAACTAAGGATTTCCCTCAGTGATGGTGCTAAAGGAAGCAAAGTCTTGGTCACTGCCCGCAGTACAAAGGTTGCGTTGGTAGTGGGAACAAGTTCCCCTTATTATATGAAGGTTTTAGCTCATGATGATTGCTGGGCATTGTTCAAACAAAGGGCTTTTGAAAAAGATATCGTTAAGAAGTGTGGAGGCATACCTTTGGCAGCAAAAGCACTTGGAAGTGTCTTGCGCTTCAAAAGAGAGGAAGAGGAGTGGCTATATGTGCAAGAAAGTGATCTTTGGAATGCATGCGAAGGTGAAAATGGAATACTGCCTGCCGTGAGATTTAGTTACAGCCATTTGCCATCACATCTTAAATGTTGCTTCGCATACTGCTCAGTATTTCCTAAAAAATTTGTAATCAAGAAGAAAGATTTAATCCATCTTTGGATTGCAGAAGGCTTGATACAGTATGAATGAAAAAAACAGCCGAGGACACAGGTAATGACCACTTCAACACTTTGATGTGGATGTTTTTCTTCGAAGATGTCAATAAGAGCAGTGATGGTAGAGTAATAATGCATGATCTTGCACAATCTATTGCTGGTGATGAAATTGTTATACTGGATCTTGGTCAAATGCCAAGAAACCGTACCCAAATCCGGCACTCTTGTATAGTGTGTGATTCTGATCATTTGCGCACCATTCCAGAATCTTTGTATGAAGCAACGAAGTTACGAAGCCTTCATCCACTTTTTCCAAAAGCTGACGTGGGGGAGGCCCCTCCCAACTTGTCTGCAAGTTTCAGATATTTACGTGCTTAAATTTAAGCAGTAACGGTATTAAAAAGTTGAACAACTCAATTTCCTGCTTGATATCATTGAGGTATCTCAACATTTCAAACACCCTGGTAGAAACATTACCTGAAAGTATTTGCAAGCTTGGTTACCTTCAGGTGCTAAACCTCTCAGATTGTTTTGATCTGATTGGACTACTAAGGCGATTAGCAAAGATATTCCAACTAAGGCATTTAACGATAAATTGTAGACTGTCTTACTTACCAGATAATATTGGAATGCTATTACATCTCCAAACATTGCCAGTATTCATAGTAGGAGCTGGATACAACCAAAGCCTCAATCAACTGCGTCGCCTACCGCTTGCAGGTGAGCTAAACATTAGACAATTGGATAATGTAAGACTAGGAATTGACGCATCAAGGACAAACTTAAGAACGAAGTCAATACTTCGTTCCCTGGGTCTATCTTGGGGAAATGATGATGCTGATTTGAGTGATAGCAAACTGGCAGAAGTGGTGCTCAATCATCTCCAAACTCATCGAAATCTAAAGACGCTGTCTGTTGAAGGTTATCCAGGTGACTACTTTCCCAGATGGATCAGCACTTCTGAACTCCTCAATCTAACCAATTTAGTACTGATATATTGCAAGAGATGTGAGAATCTCCCTGCTCTTGGGCAACTACCTTTCTTGACGGTTATTTACTTGCATGGCATGCCTGCTGTGAAGAATATTGGCAGTGAATTCTATGGTAGAGGCTCAAGAAGACCATTTTAGTCACTGCAAGAGCTAACGTTGAGAGATTTCCCCTGTTTAGAATTTTGTTGGAGCATGAAACACGAAAGAGGAATTTCCATCTGTGGTCAAATTAACCATGAACAAATGTCCAAGGTTGAAAAACATGCCATGGTTTCCATCTCATCAGCATCTCGAATTGCGAAACTGCAATGAAATGATACTGAGGCCAGCCGCAAATCTTTCCACACTTCTAGACCTTGTAATTGATGTCTTTACAGGACGGTTAGTTCTCTTGGAAAGCTTGCTGGAAAATAATCCTAGTCTCATGTCGTTAACAATCAGCTCCTGCCCCAATCTTTGCTCCATATCCTTGCCTTAATTGCGCTTAAATCATTAACTATTCATTGGTGTCAAGAGCTCAACTTGCTCCCAAAAGAAATTCAAAGTCTCTCCTCATTGGAATCTTTGGAGATCAGTGAGTGCCACAGCCTTACTATTTTGCCAGAAGGTATCCAAGGTTTAAAATCACTTCAATCCTTGTCTATTGAAAATTGCGGTAACTTAATATCCATAGCTGAAGAGCTGCGACATCTCACATCTCTTGAGCACTTAGCAATAATTTACTGCCCAAGTTTGGCTTCTCTTCCTGCGGACTTCGGAAACCTCTCCATGCTTAGGAGTCTATACATCTTGAGTTGTCCAGAGCTGGCATCTCTGCCTGAGGATCTACAGCATGTCACAGCATTGCAGAGCTTGGAAATCCATAGCTGCCCTGCTTTTAAAAGTTTGACTGCATGGATCGGGGAACTTTCTTCTCTTACATCTTTAACCATGTCAGATTGTTGTAACATAATTTCACTGCCAGAGGGCCTGCACAGCTGACTAACCTCCAGCATCTGTCCATCAGGGAATGTCCAAGCCTTGAAAAACGCTGCGAGAAAAATTTAGGTGAGAATTGGCCAAAAGTATCTCACATTCCACATCTCTACATTGGATCAACGGAACCTAAACAATACAATAATGCAAGCAGCTCGTCCAGTTTTAAAAAAAAAAAAAAAATTATGATGGTATTCTTAATAGGTACCATCATAATGGTGATCACTTCACTTTTTTAAGTTTATGATTGAAACTTGAATGTTGTTATCAATTGCTAAATGCTGTGTGTAAACTTGGGTTATACTACTCTTATGCTAGTGTTGGATTTCCTTATTGATATAAATTGTTTGCATATCAAATGAAAGACACAGATACTTAGCAGGGGGCGTGCTAGAATGAGAAACAAGTGTGGCTCGTATCTTCTACGGAAACCTGCAAAGAAAAAAAAATTAAAAAAAAAAAATTTCACATGTAAAATCTGGAACTATTACCAGGAACCCTTTCTACCCCTTTTACTCCACTTTTCCCCTGTAAACTTTAAAATAGTTTTCCAGCTTTCAACTCTGGCTTGCAGGACTAACATAGTTCTCAGCCTTCAAGTGATCAGACATAGTTGCTCTTCGATCACGGTCCACAACAAAATCGCTTTTGTGTTCAGTTGGTGACCTGTGAGATCAATGCGTCGCGTGGTGAACAAGGATATCAATATCATAATCGCGGCTCGATCTGCAATGAGAGATTCAGCCTCTTAATGAACCGAATTTTCACTTGGTGCTTGCAAAACTTGTAAATCCTTTTAACACAGGTCAGATCTCAGTTCATATATTCCCACCTTTACGTATGTCGCATAAACACTGTGCGGATATAAATTTATTGACATGGTTTTATTAACTTGTAAAATACTTAGAAACTCAGTTAAAAATAATAATTCAAATGATTTTTTAGTTTTTGAGGATTAAATTGATTGAGTGCTCTACTTAAAATAATATATAACAAAATATTTTTATATTAATTAAAAAAATCAATTTGGCAGTACTACATAATATCAGATCATCAAAACTTTAGACATAACCTAATAAGAATCAATAAAAATTTGATAAATAACTCTAGCAATTACTAGGAAAAAGAAGATATTTCGGATGATGTTATTTTAATTTTTAAAATATTTTCTTTATTTACGTTTTATTCATCAATTACCATGGTAAATACTCCGGGTTTAATCGAGTCCCATAATTTGTTACCCCCGGCCTCTGGACAAACAGTGACGCCACTCGTTGATCACCTTCAAGTTCAAGTAAGAACCTACTCACCACATAATGCTGCATAATATTATAAGCTAATTAGGGCTTCCTCATTACTTAAACAAAAAGCAGTAATGCATGCTATTCACCAGATTTTATTCTCTGGCATTGGTAAACAGAGGTTGATACTATTTTAAAACAGTAAAATTATTTATATTTATCTAAAAACAATATTAGAAATCAATGTAAATGGCAACTGTATCCTAGTCCTACACACCCCCGGTGCATTCCCTCATTCCTTAATTGCCTTGCACTTAAGAGACATTTCGGTCATTATTCAAAATAAGATGAAACAGTGAAATTTTAACAGTACCCCCTGTAACTACTTTTCTGCCAAATGCAAAACGCTACCATTTGGTTATTTGATAGTGTATTTTGTGTTTTTTTTTTCAAAATTTTCATTTTGACATGAAAATAAGAGAAATTTTGACATATTTTACAAGAAATTGAATTGTATGAATAATGTGTATTTTGGGTTTTTGTTTGAAAAATAAATAGTAGTTGAAAAAAATTAAAAAATATTTTTTATTTTTAAATATTATAAAATCATTAAAATATAATATATAATGAATAAAATAATTAATATTAAAATTATAAAAAATTATTTAAAATAAAAAATAAAAGAAAACGAATTATACAAATAGAGAGTAGTTTAGAAATGGAAAAAGTTGTTTTTATTTTTAAAGAAAATGATTCAACGGAAATACATAAACAAATATGTATCACGTAAAAATATTTTACGAGATTTTTATTTAATAATAAAAATAGAAAAAATAAGAAAAAAAATGGATAAACAAACAGCGCGAGTATACTGACAAAAGACGTGCAGGATCAATCAAAAAATCCCAATTCGCGAAATCTAGGGTTAGGGTTAGGTTTAGCGAGATGGAGGGATGGGACCCGAACACCAAATCGACGCCAACCCAGATCCCCCATCCAGTACTACAGCCCCCAGAGAAAGCAAGAAATGGTTTTACGAGTATGCTAATACTTGCTTTAATTTTGATTTTTAAATGGAGATATTGCAAGACATTAATGAGCTTAATTTCGACATCTCTTCCTAGTTACTACCGAGTTCCAACTTGGACTGCCCAGCTTTACCTGCTGACTGCTGTCAGTCGCCGCAAACTTGTTCATTTCCTTGTGTGATATGCCATGTTAACGGTGGTTAAAAGAATATTTTGGTAGGTGTGTTTGATTAAGATTGAATATAAATTATATTGAAAAATATGTAGCATAAAAAACAAAATTTAGATTCATAAACAGACTTTATATCTCGGATTGAAATCACGATCTTCGATCACAAAAATTTATGTGATAACTCCATCTACCGCTATGTTTATGTTGTTCTGTCGGACTTTTGAGTATGACGAGATAAAGTGGAGTCAAGTGGAAAATCACAACACCAACAATTTACCGGATTTAGAAATAAAGTGGAATCTTTTTATTGGAATGGTTCCCCAAAATTTTATAAAAATGTTAGGCGTGGATACGAGGACTTTTAAAAATTTCCATAGATTTTATAACGACTTAAGAAATCAGTACTTAAGTGCCTAAACACATGGTATATTATACCTTAAAACTTGAGTATTTTCATTATAAAAATTATTAAAATATCTCAAAAAATATTTTTTATTATAAAAATTATTAGATACAATGAAATAATTATTAATTTAATACAATTTTCGAAATAATTTAATACAATGAAATAACGATTAATGATATTCATTTTCATGTTCCCCCTCGCGAACACTGATCTCAAAAGCCACAAAATGAACGCAACAGGGATTTGTTGTGGACTGAGACTGTGATCGAAGGGCAACCATGTTAAACACTTGAAGCTGACAACTGTGTTAGTCCTCGAAGCTAAAGTTTAAACTAGGAAACTATTTTGAAATTTACAAAGGAAAAGTGGAGTAAAAGCGTTGGACACGGCTCCTGGTAACAAGTTCCGGATTTTACATGTAAAAGGATATTTTTTTTCCCCTTTAAGTTTCCGATAGACGAAGATTACATATGAAATTCAAACAATTTATATCAACAAAGAAATTCGACACAAGCGCAGGCGTATAATAATCCAAGTTTACATCACATTCAGCAATTAATAAGAGCCATTCGAAGTTTGAATAATGAACTTAAATAAGTGAAGTGACCTATTAAGATTACCATCAGAAACTTTGTTTCTTTTATCTGGACGAACTGCTTGCAATGTTGTATTGCTTAGGCTCAGTTGTTCCAAAGTAGATATGTGGAATGTGAGATATTTTTGGCCAATCCTCACCTATATGTTTCTTGCAGCGTTTTTCAAGCCTGGGACATTCCCTGATAGACAGATGCTGGAGGTTAGTCAGATGGTGCAGGCCCTCTGGCAGTGAAGTTATATCATGACAATCTGATATGGTTAAAGATGTAAGAGAAGACAGTTCCCCAATCCATCCAGGCAAACTTTTAAAAGCAGGGCAGCTATGGATTTCCAAGCTTTGCAATGCTTTGACATGTTGTAGATCCTCAGGAAGTGATGCTAGCTCTGGACAACTCAAGATGTATAGACTCCTAAGCATGGAGAGGTTCCTCAGGTCCCCTGGAAGAGAAGCCAAACTTGGGCAGTACATAATTGCTAAATGCTCAAGAGACGTGAGATGTTGCAGCTCTCCGGGTATAGATGTTAAGTTGCTGCAATTTTCAATAGACAAGGATTGAAGTGATCTCAAACCTCGAATACCATCTGGCAGAATAGTAAGGCTATGGCACTCACTGATCTCCAAAGATTCCAATGAGGAGAGATTTTGAATTTCTTGTGGCAGAAAATTGAGCTCTTCACACCAACGAATTGTTAATGATTTGAGAGCAACTAAGGCTCCTAACTTTGAGGATATGGAGCAAAGATTGGGGCATGAGCTAATTTTTATGGAAATGAGACGAGGATTATTTTCAAGCAAGCTTTCCAAAAGAACTAACCGTCCTGTAAACACATCAATTACGAGGTTTTGAAGTGTGGAAAGGTTTGCAGCTGGCCTCAGTATCATTTCATTGCAGTTTCGCAGTTCCAGATGCTGGAGAGATGGAAACCATGGCATGTTTTTCAACCTTGGACATTTGTTGATGGTTAACTTGACCAAAGATGGAAATTCCTCTTTTGTGTTTATGCTCCACCAAAACTCTAAATTGGGGAAATCTATCAATGTTAGCTCTTGCAGTAACTGAAATGGTCTTCCTGAGCCTCCACCATAGAATTCACTGCCAATATTCTTCACAGCAGGCATGCCATGCAAGTAAATAACCGTCAAGAAAGGTAGTTGCCCAAGAGCAGGGAGATTCTCACATCTCTTGCAATATATCAGCACTGAATTGGTTAGATTGGGGAGTTCAGAAGTGCTAATCCATCTGGGAAAGTAGTCACCCGGATAACCTTCAACAGACAGCTTCTTTAGATTTCGATGAGGTTGGAGATGATTGAGCACCAGTTCTGCCAGTTTGCTATCACTCAAATCAGCAACGTCATTTCCCCACGATAGACCCAGGGAACGAAGTCTTGACTTCGTTCTTAAGTTTGTCCTTGATGCGTCAATTCCTAGTCTTACATTATCCAATTTTCTAATGTTTAGCTCACCTGCAAGCGGTAGGCGACGCAGTTGATTGAGCCTTTGGTTGTACCCAGCTCCTACTATGAATACTGGCAATGTTTGGAGATAAAATAGCATTCCAATATTATCTGGTAAGTGAGAGAGTCTACAACAACCATTTATCATTAAATGCCTTAGTTGGAATATCTTTGCTAATCGCCGTGGTAGCTCAATCAGATCATAACAATCTGAGAGGTTTAGGACCTGAAGGTAAGCAAGGTTGCAAATACTTTCAGGTAATCTTTCTATGAGGGTGTTTGAAATGTTGAGGTACCTCAATGATATCAAGCAGGAAATTGAGTGGTGCAGCTTTTTGACACCACTCCCGCTCAAATTTAAGGTACGCAAATATGTGAAACTTGCAAACAATTTTGGCGGGGCCTCCCCAAGGTCACCTTTTGGAAAAAGTAGATGAAGGGTTCGTAACTTCTTGGCTTCATATAAAGATTCTGGAATGATGTGCAAATCATCAGACTCACACACTACAGAACAGTGACGAATTTGGGCAAGGTTTCTTGGCACATGACCACGTTCCAGTATAACAAATTCATCACCAGCAATAGATTGTGCAAGATCATGAATGAGGTCATGCATTTTGCATTCTGTTGTACCACCGTCAGTGCTCTTATTCACATCTTGGAAGAAAAACATCCACATCAAAGTGTTGAAGTAGTCGTTACCTCTGTCCTCTACTGTTCTTTTTTCTTCATACTGTATCAAGCCCTCTGCAATCCAAAGATGGATTAAATCGTTCTTCTTGATTACAAAATTTTTGGGAAATACTGAGCAGTATGCGAAGCAACATTTAAGAGGTGACGGCAAATGGCTGTAACTCAATCTCAAGGCGGGTAGTATTCCACTTTCACCTTCGCACGCATTCCAAAGATCATTTTCTTGAACATACAGCCACTCTTCTTCCTCTCTTTTGAAGCGCAAGAGACTTCCTAGTGCTTTTGCTGCCAAAGGTATGCCTCCACACTTCTTCACGATTTCTTTTCCAATTGCCTGTAACTTAGGATGGTCTTCTCCAAAAGCAAAAGCCCTTTGTTTGAACAATGCCCAGCAATCATCATGAGATAACCCCTTCAAATAGTAAGGGGAAATTGTTCCAACTACTAATGCAACCTTTGTACTACGTGTAGTGACCATGACTTTGCTTCCTTTAGCACCATCACTGAGTGAAATCCTCAGTTTGTCCCATTCATCATGATCTTCATTCCACACATCATCTAACACCAGCAAGTAACTTCTCCCATGTAACAATCGGCGAAGTTGAGACTGAAGAATATCCATGCCTAAGAAATCACATTTATTCATAGTCAAAGATTCTATAATAGACTTCATGATCTTCCTGACATTGAACTCCTCGTTAACACAAATCCACATCTTCAGTTCAAATCTCTTGGTTACTCTCTCATCATTATAAACAAGTTGAGCAAGAGTAGTTTTACCAAGACCTCCCAAACCAACTATGGGAATAACTGAAAATTCTCCTCCATGAATTCCACTTTCTCTATTGAATAATAGATTTGCTATCTCTTCTTTATCTTTTTCTCTCCCAAGAACTTCTGATTCAATTAGAAAAGAACCAGTTTGTCTTATGCTTTCATCGTCACACTTCCTTCCAACAACCCCATCTGTCAAGCTGAAGTTAAGCCTCTCAACAGCCAAAACATCTAATCTTTCTCTAATTTGCCTAAGTTTAGGGACCAATTCAAGGTAAGCTGCAAACGATTTTAAAGAAGGAAGGAAGTCGATTACCTGTTCCATGAGCCAAACTTTGGAAAAGTAACTCCTGGTTAGGACAGCATCCAAGCAGAACTCATCAAGCAAATTGTCCACCTCATAAGTGACATCTTTAAGCTCCGCCAGCCAGACTTTCAAAGCTTTCTCCTTCACTTGTCGTGCTTCTGCATCTTCAAGAACTGCTTGAATTACATTTAGTGTATGCCGAAGTTTTTCTATCTCCTCCTCAAAGCCACATTTAAGAGCAATGTCTTTCAAAAGCTGAGATGCTACTTTGTCAAAAACAACTTGCAACAGTGGGCATAAAATAATCTCTGCCATGGATTTGCAGCAACCAAACCACCCGTTATTCTTAATGCTTATGGCTTTTCGCCTTAAAATTTCTCTTAGAACAACAGCTCCCCAGAAGTCAAAGAAATTATATCAACCTGTATACATGATATTCTGTAACAATCATGGCTCACCGAAAGTCAGCATTTGGGAAAGAAATTTCAGTTGCGTTTATATTGGGAAAGTAACATTACTGCCACGTATATGTTTACGAAGTAGCATTATTGCCTTCCTGGAATGTCCAGCGGGGTGTTTGACAAATTGAACTGACCTGTGACCGTAGCTAAAAAGACCTCTAATCTTGACTTTTAATGATCGTATCCGAGTCCGAGAAAGAGAATGGGAAATGCTACATTGTATAGCATGAGATTTTCTTGATCGCACCCTTCGTTTATTACCGTCCGGACAGATAAAACACCGTTGATCCCCTCAAGTTCAATTAAGAACCTACCCATGTTAAAACGCTATATTTTATAAGTTAAAGGATAGTATTAATTGTAATATAAGGATATATATTAAACTCATAAAATTATATAAATTTATTTAATATTTGTGTATTTAATCATTTTTACACAGTCTTCTTTAAAATAATTTATAATTAAATTTAATGATTTATACATAATTTTTTAGAGAAGGATTTGTTTATTTATTTATTTATTATAAAAACTGTTAAATACATATTTATCAATAAATTTAAATTAAATTCAACTATATATTATTTTTAAAATTTAGAATCAACTACGTATCCTTAATAAATTTTGAAAATAAAAACTTAAAATACGTAAACAAATACTACAAATAAAAAGCACTGTAACAATTTTAGAATAGATTTTATATTACTTTTATAAAAATTTATATAATTTTTTAGGATTTTACCTGGTACAAATGTGAATATCCATAAGCTAACTAGGGCTTCTTCGTTACTGAACAAAAAATTTTAATGCATGATATCATCAGTTTTTATTTTCATGGTAAAACAGAGGTTGATTCCAAGTTTACTGAATAAAATTATTTATATTTATCTTAAACATCAGAAATCAATGCAAATGGCAACTGTATCCCTACACATCCTCTGGTAGTGGTACACAGTACACTCATTCCAAATTGCAATGCGGCCAGGACATTTTTGTCATTACGTAAAATGACGCTGAATATAAAATTCCAATCATACCCGTAAAACTAACTTTTCGCGGCCAAACGCCAAACGTTAGATCAACCGCCAGAGGCGCAGGAATCGAATCAATCGATCAAAAATCCTGATTCGCGATTTCTAGGGTTAGGGTTGGCGAGATGGAGGGATGGGACCCGAACACAAAATCAACGCTGACCCAGATCCCTCTATTATCAACGAAAGCCGGTCCTAGAGATGGCGCTGCGTGGACGCAGCGGCTTAAGGAGGAGTACAAGGCTTTGATCGCTTACACACAGATGAACAAATCCAACGATAACGACTGGTTCCGAATCTCCGCCGCCAATCCCGAGGGGACACGTTGGACCGGCAAGTGCTGGTACGTCCATAACCTCTTGAAGTACGAGTTTGATCTCCAGTTCGACATTCCCGTCACGTACCCCTCTACGGCTCCCGAGCTTGAGCTCCCGCAACTCGATGGAAAAACACAGAAGGTGAAATAAAATAGTCTTTTTATGCTTTTTTTTTCCTTTGTTGTTGTTTTTTTTTTTTCATTTATTGCTTATTTTTATTCTTGTAATTTTGGGTTTCGGTGATGTTTGAAGATGTATAGAGGAGGAAAGATTTGCTTGACCATACATTTCAAGCCACTTTGGGCCAAAAATTGGTACTTTTTTTTGTTTTTTCTTGTTGTGCATTTATTTTGTTTTGGATTGTTGTCAATTTGTGATTTTGTGATCTTTTTAGGTGCTGCTAAGTGTAATGAATGAAAATTAAAATGAGATTATCAATGGTGGTGATCATGTTGATATGAGCTTCATGTTCTGGAATTTCAGGTTCCAAATTATTTGCAAAGTTTTATAAAAAATATTCTCAAATTTGAAAAGGACTCGCTTTTTATCAAATATGGAGAGATATTGGCACACACACACACATATATATATATCAGCGCAAATTCTTGTCTTTGCCTGCATGACTTTTCTTTATCAGTTAGAGCCTCTAGTACAAAACTGTTTTTTCATTTTACCAGTTTTTTATTCAGTCAGTAACTTTACTGATGGATTTTTTTCTCTCTCTCTTATTTTGCTAGTCCTAGGTTTGGTATAGCGCATGCACTTTGTTTGGGTCTTGCTCCTTGGCTTGCGGCAGAGGTTCCCATTCTTGTTGACTCCGGCATGATTAAGCACAAAGATGATGTGAGCTCATCTAGTGAGTCCTAGTGGTTTAATGTAAATTTAAGGATGTAAAATTGATGCCTGAGATTTGGATCGTTGGACAATGAAAATAAGTGTTGAGGCAAGTATGCAATTTCGGGGATGTACTGGGGTATACTGTTTTCCAGCTGATGTTGATTACAATTTATGTTATTAACTATACACTATTGAGACTTGCTACATTTTTCATTTTCAAATGTATTCGCCTCATGAATTCTTAGAGTGCCCTTTTGACCAAAATTTCTCTTACAATGCAAATATTATATTTTCTCTGTTGTTACAATTCAGCTAATTCTTTTGACCTTGGTTACAAGAATACCTGCTTCGTCTGTTGAGTATGGTCATTGAGAATCATCTTTTCTGTTTTTGCTGCATACAAAATGTCATCTTTAAATTGGTCACTGAGTTCTAAGTGAGAAATACTTTTGGACTTTCTTGCAATTGCTAACTTCAAGTGTAGAATCATTCAAGATAGAATTTCAACTTTTAATGTCATCTGAAAATGGAGTAAATATTTGTACTTTGTTTCTTAATCAGTTTGTATGCTTATGTAGCATACTTCGCGTATTTCTCTTTCATCTCAGATCTCAGCTTGCATCATTTTGGATCCTGAGTGAGTTCCTGTGATTGTCATGATATTTTGACAGCTAGTTGTTTTAAGATTGATTAGGGGTGACATATAGATCGAAGTAGGTGTTTTATCTGCTTGAACTTGCTGTATTGCATTCAGAAATGAAAGCAAAGTCAGATCTTTCTGCAGTCCAGCGCATTGTAAATTTCATTCCTTCTGGAAAAAGGATTGTCAACCACCAAGATGTAATGGGCTAATGATGAAGAAATCTCTCAAAGTAGAGCATCAAATCTACTGTTGGCGGATGTTAGGATCTGGGGGAAGTTTGAGCGAGGGGCCTATATAATAGGAGATCATTTCCATGAATTTTTTTCATGTTTGACGTCTTGATTAATAGTTTCATCGCATACATTGTCAATGACATTTTAATACAAACTTTAAAACATGGAAATTACAGTCCGCTTGCCAAGTGATGAAAGGTCGTCCAAATAACCTAATAAATCTGGTCAAGCCAAATTCAAAAAGTAGAAAATGCTTGTTGTTAGCAGCTTTAGAATGTAGAGTAAGCATAGCAAGCCATATGTGCAAAACTATGCATAGCATATATATATATATATGTCACTAAATAGTTTATTGCGCCTTATTTCATCGCTTTCCTCTGTACCCCAGTGGATCTTAAAACACTCTGATCAGAAAACAGGACCAGCTGCAAGGATCTCCTCAGTCAACTTGTTATCTTCTCCAATCTTGTGATTCAAGAAGCCATCAAAATTCTTCCGAAAAAGACCCCCTAGCTGCACGAGGGTATTTTTGAAGGCCTTCTTATCTGACCACTGCAGTTAAGAGTTACGTTCATTAAATTAAAATAATAATTATTACTATTATAAAAGGCCCTTAAATCTTGTAAAATCTTTTGAAACATTTTGAAAAAGTGATGAAATGGAGGAAAGAAAGCTAGCTTACACTGTTCTCCGGATTAAGGATTTCTGAAGGTACTCCCTCAATCTCAGTGGGAATCTCAAGTCCAAAAAGTTCAGTTTTGGTATAGTTTGCTTTCAAAAGCTTCCCGGAATGTATTGCGTCAATGATTTTTCTGGTATAAACTAGCTTAATACGATTTCCTGAGCCATAGCTGTCAACAGAAGAGGAAAAGAATGAACTCTTTCCATTGACAAAGTGCCTATTTACACGGCTAAAAAGAAAAAGCCAGTGCGTATGCAAATGTGACTGTTTTCTTTCATACCTCCCACCCGACCAGCCAGTGTTTACCAGCCATCCTGGAGCTCCGTGACTCTGCATCTTCTCAGCCAGCATAGCAGCGTACTTGGTAGGGTGCAACATTATAAATGCTGCACCAAAACAGGCTGAGAATGTTGCCCGTGGCTCCTTCACACCATCCTCTGTCCCAGCAACCTGTTTTTGCATTGACAGATCGGGAACTTAAATTATTTTTATTCCTTATAGAGCATGAACCCCTCCATTTCTTTTTTTCCAACAAACAAACGCTTGCATATTATTGATTGTTATGACTTTGAAGCTGTCAACATTTAGTTTCAATTTGAGCTATTCTTTAGGAAAATAAAGTAGTCAATAGTTGTTAAGATTCTAGCATATATTTTCTGTTTTGAAGCAGTTATTTCTGCATTTTAAATTCAAGTCTATGCTGTATAAATTGAGAGCTATGAAGCTAAATAAAATAAGTCTTTTCCATAGTTCACAAAACACTCTCTTTTGTTCTTTTATACCAACATATTGGTATCAGAGCCAAATCTTAAGGGATCTGAGAAACCAAAAACACAAACCTAAACACTTATAACCTACCCACACAAACACAAAACCACAACTCACTCTAAATAGATTCAGAAACTCAGTTTACTGCAATCACTCCCCCTGTGTTCAATGGAACAAATTATCAACCATGGGCTGTTAAGATGGAAGCTTATCTCGATGCTAATGATCTGTGGGAAGCCGTAGAACAAGATTATGAAGTTCCTCTTTTACCCGACAATCCAACTATTGCGCAGATGAAAAATCACAAGGAGAGGAAGCAAAGAAAATCAAAAGCAAAATCCAGCTTGTTCATGGCTGTCTCGCCTACTATTTTCAATAGAATAATGATGATGAAAACAGCCAAGGAAATCTGGGATTTCTTAAAGCAGGAGTATGAAGGAAACGAGAGGGTCAAAGAATGCGGGCGATGAATCTAATTAGAGAATTCGAGGTGCAAAAGATGAAGGAAGCAGAAACAATTAAGGAGTACTCTGACAGATTGCTCGGCATCGCAAATAATGTAAGACTCCTTGGTACTGACTTTTATGATTCTAGGATTGTGCAAAAAATATTAGTCACAATTCCTGAAAAATTTGAGGCAACTATATCATCTTTGGAGAATTCAAAAGATCTGTCAAGCATCACCTTGGCAGAGGTGTTGAATGCGTTGCAGGCACATGAACAAAGGAGACTTATGAGGCAAGAAGGAACTGTAGACGGTGCTTTTCAAGCCAAGTTGCAGAGTAACAATGGTGGAAAAAACAACAAAAAGAAGCAGTATACTTACAGTAAGCCTAAAGGTTCTGCGGACAACAACAACACTCAAACTTTTCCATCATGTCCTCACTGCAAAAAAACCAATCATCCGCAAAAGAGGTGCTGGTGGAGGCCAGATGCCAGATGCAACAAGTGTGGTCAGTTAGGACATATGGAAAAAATATGCAAGTCTCAACAGCGACAAGGAGAAGCTAAGGCTGCTCAAAATCAACAACAAGAAGAGCAAATGTTCGTGGCGTCGTGTTTCACCAGTAACAGCTCAACTGAAAGCTGGTTGATCGATAGCGGTTGTACAAACCATATGACTTTTGATCGTGAACTCTTCAAAGAGCTTGATCAGACTGCCATTTCCAGGGTTAGAATTGGAAATGGAGCATATATTGCTGTAAAAGGCAAAGGAACAGTGGCAATTCAAGGCCACGCAGGTTTGAAACTAATTCCTGATGTTTTATATGTTCCTGAAATTGATCAAAATCTTTTGAGTGTTGCTCAGCTTGTGGAAAAAGGATATAAAGTGCTATTTGAAAACAAAAACTGCATTATTAAAGATGTAGAAGGCAGAGATGCATTCAAAATTCAAATGAAAGACAAAAGCTTTGCGTTGGATTTAATGCAAGAAGAGTTGGCTGCTGTGCACAAAGAGGATGACAATGCATTGCTTTGGCATAAGAGACTGGGACATTTTCATCATGACGCTGTACTTTTTATGATGAAGAACAACCTTGCAAAAGGTTTACCGAAATTAGAGAAGGAGCTTCCTACATGTGCAGCCTGTCAATATGGAAAGCAGGCGAGACTTCCTTTTTCACAAAAAGCGACATGGAGGGCTGTTCAAAAGCTGCAACTTATACATACAGATGTAGGAGGACCCATGAGTACACCATCATTAAATGGTAGTAAGTATTATGTCCTTTTTATTGATGATCACACAAGGATTTGCTGGATTTATTTTCTAAAATTTAAATCTGAGGTAGTTGACATATTTTGGAAGTTCAAAGCTTGGGTCGAAACTCAAAGCGGTTGTAAGATGCAGATGATCAGATCTGACAACGGAACTGAATATACCTCAAAAAAGTTTAATCTTTTTTGTCAAGATGCCGGAATCGAACATCAGTTAACTGCACCTTATACACCGCAACAAAACGGCGTCGTGGAGAGAAAAAACAGAACAGTTATGGAGATGACAAGGTGTTTACTTCATGACAAAGTGCTACCAAAGAAGTTTTGGGCTGAAGCTGCAAATACAGCTGTGTATCTTCTCAACAGGCTGCCAACAAAAGCTTTGCATAGAAAAACTCCATTTGAAGCATGGTATGGCTACAAACCAGAGTTAATCAATCTAAAAACCTTTGGTTGTTTGTGTTTCTCTTACATTCATCAGGTTAAGAGAGACAAGTTGGACAAAAAGGCAGAACCGGGAGTTTTTGTAGGCTACAGCTCAACCTCAAAAGCTTACAGAATCTACTTACCAAAAAGCAACAAAGTGATCATCAGCAGAGACGTCCAATTCCATGAGAAAGACAGTTGGAGCTGGCAAATTGATGAGAAGATAAAAATTGACAAGAAGTTTCAGATTCATGAAAATAATGATGATATCGATGATGTACCTGTCAGAGGAACTCAATCTTTTTCTGATATTTATCAAAGGTGTAATGTTGCTGTAATGGAGCCTGCAGGATATGAAGAAGCTGCAACTGATCAAAGATGGATGGCTGCAATGAAGGAGGAGCTCAACATGATTGAAAAGAACCAAACTTGGGAACTTGTGGATAGACCAAAAGACAAGAAAGCTATAGGAGTGAAATGGGTTTATAGAACCAAGCTCAATTCTGATGGTTCTATAAACAAGCACAAGGCCAGGCTTGTAGTCAAGGGATATGCTCAAATGTTCGGCGTGGATTTCTCTGAAACTTTCGCTCCTGTGGCAAGATTAGATACAATAAGGATGCTGCTTGCTCTTGCTGCACAAAAGGGTTAGGTTATACATCAAATGGATGTCAAGTCGGCCTTTTTAAATGGGTATTTGGAGGAAGAAATTTTTGTCGAGCAACCACAAGGATTTTCAGTTCAAGGACATGAAGAGGAGGTGTTTCATTTAAAAAAAGCCCTTTATGGCTTAAAGCAAGCACCAAGGGCTTGGTACAGCCGAATTGATGCACACTTGGTGAACTTAGGCTTTGAAAAATGTCTAAGTGAATTTACTTTATACACCAAGAAGGTTGATAATGAAATAGTTGTGGTGTCTCTTTATGTTGATAATTTGCTTGTTACAGGAAGCAAAAAGGAGCTGATTGACAAATTTAAAGAAGAAATGAAAGATGTTTTTGAGATGACAGATCTTGGCAAGATGACTTTCTTCCTTGGCATGCAAATTCAGCAGATGCAACATGAAATTTTTGTGTGCCAACAAAAATATGCAAATGAAGTCCTCAAAAAATTTAACATGGAAGGTTGCAAGTCGACTCCAACTCCGATGAATCAAAAGGAAAAGTTCAGCAAAGAAGATGGAGCTTAAAAGGTAGATGAAGGGCTCTATAGGAGTTTAATTGGTTGTCTAATGTACTTGACCGCAACCAGGCCGGACATCGTGTATGCTGTGAGTTTACTATCTAGGTACATGTACTGTGCAAGTACAATTCATTTTCAGGCAGCAAAGAGAATTCTCAGATATGTTAAAGGCACAATTGATTATGGAATAAAGTTCAATCGAGTCGAAAATTTCGCTCTCCATGGTTATTCGGATAGCAACTGGGCTGGATGCGTTGATGACATGCGAAGCACCTCAGGTTATTGTTTTAGTTTTGGCTTTGGAATTTTTTCTTGGTGTTCGAAGAAACAAGAAATAGTAGCACAATCCACAGCTGAAGCAGAGTATGTCGCAGCTACTGCTGCTGCAAATCAAGCACTTTGGATCAGAAAACTTATGGCAGACCTGCATATGGAGCAAGAAGAAAGCACACAAATTTTTGTAGACAACCAAGTTGCAATTTCAATAGCAAACAATCCTGTGTTCCATGGTAAAACCAAACACTTCAAAATAAAGTTTTACTTTCTCAGGGAAGTACAAAAGGAAGGAGAAGTGCAGCTGATTCATTGCAAAACAGAGAATCAAAGTGCTGATATTCTAACAAAGGCATTGCCTAAGGCTAGATATGAATTCTTGAGGCAAAAACTTGGCGTTTGCAGCTCCAAAGCCAAGGAGGAGTATTGATTGTTATGACTTTGAAGCTGTCAACATTTAGTTTCAATTTGAGCTATTCTTTAGGAAAATAAAGTAGTCAATAGTTGTTAAGATTCTAGCATATATTTTCTGTTTTGAAGCAGATATTTCTGCATTTTAAATTCAAGTCTATGCTGTATAAATTGAGAGCTATGAAGCTAAATAAAATAAGTCTTTTCCATAGTTCACAAAACACTCTCTTTTGTTCTTTTATACCAACACATATCTATTCTTAGAATTTCAAAGAATATAACAGGTCAGTAAAAGGTACCAAAGCAGTGTAACCACTGATGAAGTGGTACATGGTCTGTGCCAAGCTCAGCTTGCTCACCGGTGGGAGCACACCAAACGCATCACACGCAAGTAGGATAATATTCTTTGGGTGAGGACCGACACAAGGTATCTTAGCATTGGGAATGTATTCGATTGGATATGCAGCCCGAGTATTCTCTGCAGCAACAATAGTAGTTAGCATGTCTATTAACAAGAAACGATAGGAAAAGAAAAGAAAATAACATAATCGCGTCATAATGCTAACACTATTTAGATCATTAAACCTAGTGCAGCCATAGGTCATTCGTGTTATGTAGAGAAATAATTCATCTCTACCTGTTACAGATTTTTCTGCGTAATCCACTTCTCGAGAATGCTCATCAAACACAACGTTTTCTAGAACTGCAAAAAGAGATGGTCAAAGTATCAGATTTCCGTTCTTCGGTAGATTCTCAAGGATTCTGACAGCTGATGACTAAATGTTTGTCAACCGACAACATGGCTGCTCGAATCAATAAGATTGACCAACAATTTTAAGATGAAACAATGACTTAAGCAGAAAGTGATATATAAGGCAACGGGTTCCCTAAAAGAATAACAAATTGTTTTTCTTTTCTGGGATTTTGATGAAATCGTAAGCCAACAGAAGTAATTTCCCTTAATATGTAAAATGGGCAGTATAAAACTTGAATCTGCACGCTCATTCTGATCTGAATCGGATACAGTTCTAAGAAATATGGGAAGTGGTCTGTTACCGGTCCCAAACTTGATGGCATTCCAGATATCAGGTTCCTTCTCCTTTGACAAATCAATGCATTTGGCATAGCACCCCCCTTCAATGTTTGAGACACCATTCTCGCTCCAGCAATGCTCGTCATCTCCAATTAGGTACCGATTATGATCAGTAGACAGAGTTGTCTTCCCAGTACCTGAATATTACCAAAAGGAATTATGACAAGATAAGAGGGCCAACTGTAGTTGAATAATAGGAATAATAGGCAACATTCTTTGATGGAGAGGATTCAAAGAAACATGATTAGAATGAAGGAATGATACTGTACCCGATAGTCCAAAGAAAAGGGCAACATCCCCATCTTTTCCCATATTGCAGCCAGAGTGTAAGGAAAGGACTTGACGTTTAGGCATGAGATAATGCATTAAGCTGAAGAGACCCTTCTTCATTTCCCCAGCATACTGGGTGCCAAGGATGACCGTTTCTTTCCTGGCAAGATTTATGTCTATGCTAGTAGATGAAGTCATATAGTGGGTGTAACGATTGCAAGGAAACTGTCCAGCATTGTATATTGTGAAATCCGGAGTACCAAAATTCTCCAGCTCTTCAGGAGTGGGTCGGATACACCTGTGACTCAACTCGGTTACTAATTGAATGTAAACTAAACAACTACATGCTATGGAAAAAAGATGACGTTGCAGAATGAAATTTAGGCTCAGGTAATGCTTAGAAAACATAATCAGGAAGGGAGAGAGGAAAGAATATAACAGGCATGTTCCCTTCTCCTTTCAAGATTCAAATGCAGAGAAAAAGAAATCCTGGTAAGTTGCTGCATATAAGTCTGCTACTTACATGTTGTGCATGAACAAGGAATGGTAAGCCCTGGCAGAAACAATCCGGACCTTGATCCGGTGTTCCGGGTCCCAGTTGAGAAATTGATCGTTCACAAAGACCTGAAATACGGAATACATATGTCAAACCCTCGTGCTCTAATGTTCAGATTATATTTTCTCAATCAATATTGTAATGGCCTTACTCGTGAACACATTATATATTTTATTAAGAGACGCACATTAAGAGATGGATCCCGCCAAATTTTGAATCAATTAGCATCCCTCTTGGATCCATTCTCGCGAGAATGACTTAAGAATAACATAGATTCTTATATGGTGTAGCCTTGAACAACGAGACCATTCAAGCCCTTCGTAAGTGTAGTGATTTTACTAGCATATGTAACTACAGCCTAGAGCTTGAGTAGCTCAGCCTTAGCATATAATTAATAAGTCCATCACAAGAAAGGCAACAAACGCCCCAGATAATCTTCTACGTTGGAGGGGTTGGCGACTTCGCATTGGCAGGAAATAGCTTGAACAAGGCAACATTTTGGTTGACTTAATATAGTTAGCGGCTTATTAGTGCTCATGAAACTGAACAGAGGCGATTTGTAACGTGTAGTGTATTTATATATATGGCACACCATCATGACCACGTACGTCAGAATTTTTATAGCTGTTCCACGGACGCAATGGTGTAACTACCGCGCAAGAAGAGTGGACAAGGCACACCACACACCGAACAATTAACCAATTAACCAAACTTCAATATATTCTGGCACTCTGTCCGAATTATTATTACTTTTTGTTCTTTTGGGCAATCCTCAATTAAGTCTATCAAATAGTGAGAAGTGGACAAGATGTTGCCCGGTTTCTATTAGGATGTCAACCTTCTAAATTATCTCTTGCTTCAATCTGAATGGGACCCAATTAACTGCAGGATAGGATTTAACACAACATCCGGAGAGACGATATCACAACAGTCTAGACTGCTTTTAAGGGTTTATCCTTTAAGGACCTTTATGACGCTTGAAGTTTTCAAAGATAACTCATGACATGGGTACTTATATTGTATTATATTCCAATCCATATTATACTAGTGACATCAGCTTTATAAAATCAACATACATCCCTTCAAATAAAAGATTGCCATATCATTATGATGCTCCCTAATTAAAGTGATATATAAAAATAATGTATAGAAGTCTTTATTGTTCAAGAGATCTTCTAACAATTTAAAAACTGTCAAAAATTTTATTTTTAATAAGCATTGGGAGGGGCTTTTGACAATTATAATATCAAAAAAGGCCCTCTTTTTTTTCTTTAATAGTGATTGTGATTGACATCATAATCAAAAATTAAACATGGAAAAATCTAAATAAAAAGAATAATGCTAATGATTCTTAAGAATACTCCACTGTATAAACAAATGCATTGACGGTGATAATATATGCAGTTAAGGAGCTGTAATACTGTCACCTTATCATTGACTTAAGGCGAAGAAAAGTTAATTGTACTTGCAAGAAAACTTAATTATAATATTTCCGATTAGAAGAAAAAGTTTACCAAATTATGAAGTCAGACAACTAATTGCAAAATTACTAATTAAGCAAATATTGATTAAGTCAAGCACTACGTTAACGAATTGAAACCTTGGAAATCAAAATACGATGTCAACTGATCAGGATGAGATAAGTATCAACTGATATACCTTATCCAATGAGTTCAAGTAATCAACGGCACGTTCTCTGTTCACTAAGAAAGTATATTCATCCATTTCGATATTGGGCGATCCTCTGTACATTCACACAATAGCAATTTTGGAAGAGAAATTATGGAATAGCAACAAAATCTATAGAGACGGTAAAAGCTGACTAGAACTTACTTTCCCCACCAAAGCTCATCTTCTGTGGTTTTGTCCTTTACCACGCTTGTCCCTTGGTGACCTTCCCGTCTTGGCACCGGATAATGTCGCTAAAGCACCAGTTGATGTCATGAATGACCCCTTCTCATACTTAATGGCTTGCTCGTAAAGTTCTGTTGAATGCATTAATTCATCAACAATAATATCAGGCTGTAAAGAATTATGAAATGCATGATATTCTGTTATTATTGAACGATGGAATTGTAGTTTATATACAAAGGAGTACATGAGAGCTGTGCTGCTCTGCTTTTCCTATTTTTACTCCTAAAATTGCGGAGCACATGTAACTAATTCTAACTGTCTCTCTACTCAGCTAACAGCTATACAGTTTCCTTTTCCTTTCTTCTTCACGTGAGCTGCACTGGAATTGCACTCAGCTGCTCTGCTAACATCAACACTTCCCCTCAAGCGAAACAGCTCTGACAGAGCAGTGAGCTTGTTCCTAAAGTATTCAAACTGACTTAGTGCTAGAGGCTTAGTAAAAATATCAGCTGCTTGATGTGCTGTAGGAACATATCGAATTTCAATTTCCTTGGCAGCCACTCTTTCTCGTATATAATGAACATCTATCTCAATGTGTTTTGTCTTGGAGTGAAATACAGGATTAGAGGCTAAGGCTTTTGCTCCAAGATTGTCACACCACATTATTGGAAAACTTGACACAGCAAGTCCAATTTCTTGAAACAATTGTTTCATCCAAGCAAGTTCAGCTGCTGCTTGAGCTAAAGCTCTGTATTCAGATTCTGTTGAGGATCTAGAAACTGTTTTCTGCTTCTTGGAACTCCATTGAATCAAGTTGGATCCAAGAAAGATACAAAAGCCTGATGTAGATTTTCTGTCATCCAGGTTGCTGGCCCAGTCAGCATCAGAAAATACTTCTAAGTTAAACCTTTGACAAGGTTTAAAGAAGAGACCAACTCCAATTGTTCCCTTAAGATATCTCAGGATTCGTTTGCAGGCTTGCCAGTGATTTACTGTAGGAGCTTTTAAAAACTGACTCAATTTGTTCACAGAAAAAGCAATGTCTGGTCTGGTCAGTGTGAGATATTGCAATGCTCCAATTGTGCTTCTATAAACTTCAGGATGTAGGAAAGGAGCACTGTCAGCTAAGGAAAGCTTTAAGCCAGTAGTCATAGGTGTGGAACAGCTCTTGGAGTCAAGCATGTTGGTTTTCTGCAGAAGTTCTTTAATGTATTTGGTTTGAGTAAGATACAAGCCTGAACTGTTTCTGTAGGCTTCAAATCCGAGAAAGTAGTTGATCAATCCTAAGTTCTTGAGTGAAAATTTTTTATTCAGATCAGTTACTACTTGCTGTATCAAGTGAGCATCCGAACCAGTGATAAGAATATCATCTACATACACTAATAGATACAATGTATGATTACCAGATTTAAAGATGAACAAGCTGGTATCTGAAATTGAATTGATGAATCCCCAACATAACAAAGCAGCCTTGAGCTTATCAAACCAAGCTCTAGGAGCTTGCTTAAGACCATATAAGGCCTTGTTAAGTCTGCAAACATAATGAGGATGGACAGAATCTCTAAACCCTTCTGGTTGCTGCATAAAAACTTCCTCTTGTAGATCTCCATTTAAGAAAGCATTATTGATGTCAAGTTGTTGAATATCCCAACCTTTGGATACTGCAATGGTGAAAATGATCCGAATGGTTGATGGCTTGATAACAGGGCTGAAGGTTTCAAAGAAATCCTATCCTGGTGTTTGTTGAAACCCTTTGGCAACTAATCTTGCCTTATATCTTTGCAAACTTCCATCCTTGTTGTACTTGACTCTAAACACCCACTTGTTTCCAACAATATTCATTCCTGGTTGATAAGGAACAAGAGACCAAGTATTGTTTTTATGCAAAGCATTCAACTCCTCATGCATTGCAGCTAACCAATCTGAATTTGTTATAGCTTGTGAGACACTTAGTGGTTCCTCTGTCACACTAGAGGAATCAGCAAGAAAGACTCTTGCAGGAGGCAAGGATCCTGTTTTAGATCTAGTTACCATAGGATGAATATTACTACTAGAAGGATTGTTTATTGGTAGGATATTTTTGGAATTAATCCTAGAATTAGGCAGTAAGGAATCAGATGAAACAGAAGTAATTGGAGTGTTTGTGTTTGGCTGAGATGATGGAGAACTTGCTGATGACAGTGTTGGGAAAGGAACTAAAGAAGTAGATGTATGTGTAGGTGTTGGGTGAGAAGTAGTGGGTGAGGCTGATTTATCAGTGTGTGATTGAGAAATAACAGCAGTAATATCCCAAGGTTTAAGACTGAACCAATCTGGATCAGTAGTAGAATGGCTGGAGGAAGAAGGTTGAGTAGCAAAAGGGAATGAAAGTTTATCAAATGAGACACTTGGGACAATATAAATTCTGCCTGATGGATGCAGACATTTATATCCCTTATGATTGAAACTATATCCCAGGAATGTGCATTTGTCAGTGTGAAAATCAAATTTGTGTTTGTTATAAGGTCTTAAAAATGGATAACATGCACAGCCAAATACTCTTAAATGTGTGTAAGAAGGTTTGATCTTAAACAAAACCTCAAAGGGAGATTTATCATGATGCAATGAGGTAGGTAACCGATTTATCAAATAAGCAGCAGCTTGAAAAG
This sequence comes from Boswellia sacra, assembly GCA_013180625.2. NCBI lineage: Eukaryota > Viridiplantae > Streptophyta > Magnoliopsida > Sapindales > Burseraceae > Boswellia > Boswellia sacra. The sequence goes on from SNVD02006000.1 coordinate 513,466, forward strand.
ATTCCCACCAATAAGTAAGAGGCATTGAAGCATGAGCTAAGAGATAAACCTGTTTCCACAATCTGTCTATGCCTCCTCTCTGCTCTCCCATTTTGCTGATGTGTATAAGGACAAGAATATCTAGGTAAGATTCCATGAGTAGAGAAATATGAAGCTAAAGCTTTATATTCTCCACCAAAATCTGATTGCAAGCACTTAAGAGGATATCCAAATTGCCTTTCTGCCATTTTATGAAATTGGACAAATATATTGCAAACATCATATTTGTTTTTCATTGGAAAAATCCACAAGAATCGACTGTAATCATCCAGAAAGTTTACATAATATCTATAGCCTTCAGTTGATGATACTGGAGCTGGCCCCCATACATCTGAATGTACAAGAGCTAAAGGATGCATGGCTTTACTGGATGATGCAGGAAATATAGTCTGAGTATGCTTGCCATACTTACAGGATGAACAAAATAGTAAAGCTTGATCATCATGTGACACTAACTGTCCCATGGAATGAAGAACTGACTTAACAACTGTAGCACTAGGATGTCCTAGTCTATTATGCCAAAGCTGATTATTATTATTGGTTTTAGCTGCAGAACACACAATAGAACTTGAAAAGGCTGATGTGAAGAGAGTCTTGGACTGCAAGTTTGCCTGAGCAGCTGGCAGATGCATTTGATACAGACCATCTTTAAGTGTTCCCAGCAAAATAATTCTCCTGGACTGCAAATCCTTTACATAGCAATGAGTACCAAAAAATTCAACAGAAATTCTATTATCTCTAGTCAGCTTTGAAATGCTTAAGAGGTTTTTTGTTATGCCAGGAACATGCAATATATCTCTTAAAATAAATGGCTTGGAAAACATTGGTAATTTGTATGTAGATAGACCAACATGCTGTATAGATAGTTCATTACCATTACCAACTTGGAGTTTATCTGTACCACTGTAATGTGATTGAGCTTGAAGATTGTTAAGGTCTGCTGTTACATGATCTGTAGCTCCAGAATCCATATACCAAGAGGGATCTGCTATTGTATGAGGATCAGCAATGAGGCCTTGAGCAGTGGCAGTGAGCACTTGAGAAGGAACTGAAGTAGGTGGTACAGCAGGTGATGTTTGATGAACATGAGCTTGTGGTCGATAATGATTAGCCATATGAGACTGAGGTATAACATTTGAATGACCAGGACCTTGATAACCTTGATATCCATGAAAATTTGTATCAAATCTGAAATAACATTGCAGTGCTGCATGTCCAATTTTATTGCACAATTGACAAACTAGCCTTCCACGACCTCCTGTTCTACCTCTTCCTCTAGTTCCACGAAATGTATTCTGTAAAGGTGCTCTAGCAAATGAATTTTGAGAGGGAAAAGGAACCTTTTGTCCAGGGGTTTTCTTAGCAGTAAAGTGTGCTGAAGCAATACTGTTGTTTTGCACTTCCAGAGAATATGCAGTGTTCAGTTGATCTATTCTAAGTTCATGATTTTGCAAGAGATACTGTGCTTCTTGCAGGGAGACTGATTCTCTTCGAGCAGTTAGATTTATCACCACTGCATCAAATTCAGAACCGAGACCTCCATAGATGTAGAGTAATAGTTCATCATCTGTGATCAGATTTCCAGTAGCAGACAGTGTATCTACTAGTTCTTTCATTTTAAGAATATACTCTCCAATATTCATGGAACCTTTTTTCAATGATTGTAATCGATTTCTAAGATGTAGAACCTGAGCTTTAGACTGTGTGAAAAACAGGTTTTCAAGAGTTTTCCATAATTCATGTGAAGTGTGACATCTTACTGTATGGCCAAACATAGATTCGTGAATGGAAGATAAAAGCCAACTCATTATGAACTGATCAATGCGTTTCCAGATAGTGAACTCAGAATTCAACTCAGTTGTGAATTCAGATGTATTTTCAGAATGGATCTCTGATTGTGAAACAGGCAGAAATTTAGGAGGACAAGTGTTTGTACCTTCAACATAGCCATCCAGTTCAAGAGATCGCAGAGCAGGTAGAACAAGTGATCTCCAAAAGCCATAATTGGTGCTGGTCAACTTCAGATTCAACGTAGGAAGATTGTATGACAGTGATCCTTGTGAATTCATCATTTTTGAGCTGAGATTAGTGTTTGGCTGAATAGAAAATGCAGGAAAATCAGTAGGATTTGTCATCAGAGGATCTGAAAACCATAAGCTCTGATACCATGTAAAGAATTATGAAATGAATGATATTCTGTTATTATTGAACGATGGAATTGTAGTTTATATACAAAGGAGTACATGAGAGCTGTGCTGCTCTGCTTTTCCTATTTTTACTCCTAAAATTGCGGAGCACATGTAACTAATTCTAACTGTCTCTCTACTCAGCTAACAGCTATACAGTTTCCTTTTCCTTTCTTCTTCACGTGAGCTGCACTGGAATTGCACTCAGCTGCTCTGCTAACATCAACACAGGCTCTAAACTCTATATATTTTATTAGGGAATTTCGTAATATATACATGTATATATACGGTCGATGAAGAGAGTTTATAAATGAATTATATACCAGCAGGAGAGAGGTTGTAAAGAACGTGAGTGAGCTTGAGTGAACTGTCACTAATATTTGGTGTTGCTGTAGTATAATGGTGATATTGCCTCACATTATCCGTCAAAATCTGGTCCCCTTTCACCACCTTTGGTCCAGTTTCCCTCGTTAAAGAGGCCAATGAAGCGCTAAAACAAGTCAAAGCAAATGGGGGACAATCAGAGAATAATTATATTATAAGCAGCCAGCGGCAGTGCTGCCTCAACCTCAAGGCGTGACCGTGTCTGAGTTCTACCTTATGGACTCGAGTTGCTGCCTTTGGCGTTCCTCTTCGGAAATGGTGACAGAAAAAGCTCCTTGAGTGTCTTTGATTGGAGTGGTGGGCGTTGATCTCTTCTTCTGAAGAGAATGAAGCTCGTCGATCGTCTGTGCTTTCACTGGAGGTACACTGTCATCGTGGCAAACCTGCGTTTCTTTCTTGTTTGTTTGGATTTTGGGTAGCCCGTTGCGTCCAGTGGTTTTGGCTGTGCTCGCAAAACTGAACTCTCCGTTCTCTGCCATCTTGCTTTTCTCTGGCGAAACAAAGTTAATTAAACAACTTGATATTGATACGCTACATATGTTTCTACGCAAACATATTAGTACATATATATTGTTCACCTTGCATGCAAAAATTGAATAGAAAAGATTTCACCGACGTGAAAAATATAAAGCAATTAATTAAGTACCTGAAATTATGATCCCAAAACAACGATAAGGATGAGACAAACTAAATAAAGAAGGAAATTAAGATAAAAACTTTCTCCCTCCAAATGTCAGCGACGACTTAAGGCTTTGCTGGTAAGGAGAGGGATGCCACATCGGGGCAATGATATTCCCTTCTTATATATATATAGGCGTCACTGCATGCAACTGCAAGTCTGCAAGGCCACCGAAGCTTGACTCGGGTTCAGTTAACCGTGGTTAATTATGGAGTTACTTATCTCGTTACAAAATTGGAAAGGAAAATTCCATAAATCGAAATTTTAAAACTGTTTCTGAATAATAAGAGAGAGATTCACATCCCTTGAGAGATAGCTGTCACGATAATGGAACACGTTCATGCATGATATAAGTCATAGAGGATTTTCTTGTGTATAAATAGCCGAAATTTTTATTAAAGATATAAAAATTTATTGAAAAGAGATTTTTCTATACCATATTCTGTCTATATATGTATATAATTAGCAAAATTATTTATGAAAATAAAACAAATAGAAAACAATTCAATGTTCTAATTCGATATATATATATGTATCTCGAATTAAACCTTGAAATGTTAATAAAATCAATTATGATATATACGCGCGGAAATATATAGAATATAGTTGATGAGAATGAAAATTTTAATTAGTTCTCCTCTAAATATCTCCAAGAGCCGTACAATACTATAATATGCATCTTTCTTTAAAATTAAAAGGAAATTAGACATGTGGTCAAGCCATATGGGATCCTGAGATTAAATAATCTCTTCTTAATTAGCGCCGAACCAGAAATACAAAGAAATGTAATCATCATGTCTTGTGAGCTTATCCGGATTGGAGTCTTCTGTCAAAAAACAACAATAGATAGAGTTAATTAGTTAATGGATGCAATTTTCCTCTATGTAAGAACCCATCAACTCAAAATATATAGTTTAAAGATAAGTAAAACTTTGAAATGATCGATGACATGATGGTGCATGAAGAACCTAAATAGCAGCCTCATGAATTTCAGCAACTTGGATTGGATAGTGGAGACGACTCCTTCAACTCCTGGTTCATAATAAGTAATTATGAATATTAATTCCACCTTTTAAAATGGTAAAAAGAAAGATGTAGTGTCACTACGCATGTACTGTTTATTTAATTATATAAATATATATTTCTTAAAGGTTAACAGAGAAATACAGCTTAATTCTACGCAGCAAGCAACCTCTGACTTTGGCGATGTTTAAGAAATTTCAGAGATAGATAGTATTAAGAAAGTTTGGTGAGGCTAAGGCGACCACGTCAGATCCACATGTGTGTTGCATCTTCTTTGTTCTAAGCACTTGACGATGGTTTTGCTCCAAATCATGTAGATAAGTCATAAAAAGAAAAATGACAGATCCACATGTGTGTCTTGAACTGGACTGGACTGAGATTGAGATTGGAATTGGGATTGGGATTGGATTAGATTAGACAGGACTATAGATAGTACTGTTTTATGTTTGGTGTAATATTGTGGGACTGGACTATATTAATATATAATAAATTTTTAAGAAATCAATTTTTAAATATAAAATAATTATTTTTATTCAAGTTTAATTTGAATAAATATTAATTTAATATTCAGATTAAAAATATTTAAGTAACTTTTATTTTTTTAGAAGTAATAATTCAAAATATTTTATTAATTTTAAATTTAATATTATTGGTTATTTAATATTATTAATGCATTATTTTTATAATTAAACATTCAATATGAATTCTAGATTAAAATATAATTGAACATTATATTATTAAAAATTATTAATTATTAATTATAACTATATTAAAATGTATTTTATATGTATTTTTCAATATTTTATACTCTTACATTTATATTTTCTTAATAATCCTTTATTTTATTATAGTAAAATTTATTATTAATTTTTATTATATCAAGAATTATTTATTTTATTATATTTAATAATATATTGTTTATAATATTTCTAAATTATTTATATATTATTATATTAATATTTGTCTAATAATATAATATTTTATTATATTAATTTCACTAATATTATAACTTATATAATATAATTAATAATAATATATAAAATTATTTATTCTTATTTATAATTTATCTTAAATTATAATTTATTTAGTATTATATTATTTTTATATTATTATTAATTAAATAAAATAAAAAAACCATTTGTCCAAGCTTGGGACAAGTAATCCCATGGTTCACCATGGGACTACTAGTCCCAAAGATTTGCTACTATTGGTACTAAGATTAGTCCTAATCCCAATCCCTTGAAATGCTCCAAACAAAAGACTAAAATTATTAGTCCCAAAATCTTGTCCAATCCCCTTTATGTCCTGGCTGTCAAACGGGCCCATAGAGAATTCATGCGACCTACGAGATCCAAACTAGACGACTTATCATTTGCAACTATATGAATTCCGTGACAAGTAGTACTCTTAAAAAAAAAATTTCTATTCCTCCGTTTCACAATGAAAAGTATGTATCAATATTGCCTCTATTGTACATAATATATATGTATCAGTATGTATTTTTACTGGAAGGGTTGTCTCCAAAAGTTCCACCAAAAGTCACTAAAGGAAATGAGTTATGCTTCTTCACAACTTTCTTTTCAATGGACCTAACAAAATATATTTTGTGTGTGTGAATGACTGAATTTCTCTTTTCTAAATTGCCTCTAATTCTCTCTTCCATCCTCTTTAAAAAAATTTTGAGTTTGATCCCTATTCTTGATCAACTGCAAGTAAAACAGTCTAGAGCGAACACTTGACAAATAAAAACACCGATACTTTATAATTTTGTAACCACCGAAGCAATTGTTAGTTTTGAACTAAATATTGGGAAACCCTTTTCTTGGCATTTTAAAAACCAGTCTACAAAGTTATCATCTTAATTCATAATAGGAATGCATTTGGCTTCTACTGGATTTAAAAACGTTTATAATTAATGTTTTGGGCAGAAACAGTAATATAAACTTTCGAAAAGAAGAAAGAAACTCTTGATTGCGGAAGCATACGTTTGGGATGAGTTAAAATGATGAGAAAGTTATAAAATATAAGTTTAAAGCTCAATACTCCATTATTCATTTTGTTTATTTATTTATGTATTTAGGACATGTTTGGTATGCGACATTGTATAGTACTATTTTACTACATTGTATTAAATAGTATAATATATGTGTTTGGTGCTAATTTAATATAGTATCAATTAATATAAAGTACAACCTTTATATGCATTATTATTGTATTAAATTATGTAGAGCTAATCCATGATATTAACATTATATTGCATAACACTAATAAAAAATGTCCAAATTATCCCTATAAAATTCTACATATCCAATAATACCCTATAATTTTTAAAATTTTTAAAATAAATAAATATGTATTTAATAGATAAATTATAAAATCAAATTTATTTTTTAAAAATAAAGAATGGATGAAGGGAATCACCGCCCTCACTGGGTGACACCAGAAGTCCACTACCTAGAGGTCCACTACTTCTGTTGATCCAATTGGCATCTAGCATGTCACCATAAACTCAAATTGTCTAATAAGTCTACTAAGGCCATTAGACCCCAAGTAGTTTTCTCAATAATTAGCAACTGTTTGATAAATTACTAAATAACTAATTTTATAAACAAACTAAAAATATATATTTACACTTTGTATATCTTTTTTGAAAAAAAAATCTTATTTTTTTGTACAAATTAATATAATACATGAGTATACCAAACGTTATGTAATTTTGACCTAACATTATTTTTAGTACTATATAATATAATACTATATTATACTATATAATATTACGTACTAAACGTATCCTTAGTGTTATGTTCAACATCTTCTGTTGTATGTGTTTTGAGAAGATATTTGAAGTCACGAACATGTTAACTCACTTGTTTTTGAGCGAACTCCTAGAAGACGTAATTTGGTTTCATGGGTACAAAGCCTAGCTCGCATCCAATATTCTCTAGACACTTGACTACACACGCACGTAGGTTTCAGCACCTACGAACGAGATAAAAACGTTGCAACAATGCCAGCTTTGCCCTCTAATTTTTATCTGTTTATAAGGCCCAAAATTCAGGCTAAATTACGAGCGCACCTTGCCCTTGTGAGGCCTATCGGGTCCAGGAGAACCAGTGACTGTCGGCCGAGTCACAGCCCAAAAAGACCGGGCAACACATGTCATGTTATTATGTTATTTGCATATCTAAAATAATAATACTATATTTACAAAAAAATGGGAGATTAACACTGTGACCCCCTTCTTTTGATTGAAGTAACACTCTGCTTCTCACTTTTGAATAAGTAATATAGACACCCCCAGATTCTAACTGCCGTTAGGGAATCTGTTAAGCAAATTACACTGCGACCCCCCTCTTTTGACTGAACTACATTTTGACCCGCACTTCTGGATAAATAACATAAACACTCCCAGATTCCATCTGCCGTTAGAGAATCTATTATCCTAGCTAGAAGCTCTTGTATAAAGACTTAACTACCCTTATTTATCTTATTCATTAAAAATTTTATATTGTGAAGCTTTCTATTGACGTAAATTAAAAAAAAGTTGTTATGCTGTCAGTAAGTTGAAAGAATAAGAATTAAACAATCAAAAATTATATTTTATACAAAAACTAAAAATCTAATAAATAAAGAAGTCAATATGGGTTCATATATCTTATTTGCAAACACAAGAACGAGCAAAACTCTCACATGGCAGCTCATTTCCATATCTGAAACAACTTATTGTAGATTAATCAATAAAAAACCGAAGTAGCACACAAATATTTTTTCTATTTTTTTTCAGATCAACTTCAATTGCCTAGTGGTATAGCAGTTGAGGGAAAGTAAAGACTCTGCAACTTAAGTCTTGAAGCAACAAGAGACGAAAAGAAAGGGAAAGTAAAGAGAGAGAGAGAGAGAGAGAGAAATTATAAAATTAAATATATTATTTACATTAAATAAAATTTAATTGAAACAATTAAATATTAAAAATAATTAAAATAGTTAATTGCATATTTATGTGTTTACATATTTAGTTAAATATTTTTAATCTTTTTTATAAATAAAAATTTAAATTTATTAAAGTTTAGAATAATTATTAATTTGAATTTATGAATTTTTTAATTAAAAATCTATATGATTTTGATTGTTAATTATTTTAATTTAGAATAAAAAATTAATACACTATAATACAATCTTTTATTAAACAGAGTATTATTTAACATGTGTACAATGCAATGATAAATCAAATACAGTATCAAATTTACTCAATTCTCTAACGGTAGATGGAATCTGGGGGTGTTTATATTATTTATCCAGAAGTGCGGGTTAAAATATAGTTCAGCCAAAAGAGGGGGGTCACAGTATAATTTTCTTAACAGATTCCCTAACGACAGTTAGAATCTGGGGGTGTCTATGTTACTTATCCAAAAGTGGGGGGCAGAATGTTACTTCAGCCAAAAGAAGGGGGTCACAGTGTTAATCTCCCTTTACAAAAAATATATATATATATGTATAATTTATATATAAAGTTAATATAATATCACTTATTTAATATCATATTACTCATTAACATTTATTATATTTACCTTTTTATATTAATTCTTTCATCCACCTAAATTTATCTAAATTTTGTAGACAAATTTTATATATAGGATTTACAAATATAGTATTGGACTTCCCTTGATATAGATGGAAGAAATTTAGAGTGTATTCATTTTTTAATCTAAATCCTGTTTTCTGTACTATACATTTTTCGATATATTTTATATTTAATATCAACCACATATCCTATTTAAATTTTAAAATAATTTAAAATTAATTACGTATTCTTAAATGTAATTAAAAAAAATACAAAATCATAAAACGAACGCACTCTAATTTCTTCATAAACAAAAAAAATTACGTTAATTTGCATATTCGCCTATACAAGGCCTGAAGTACCCTTTTATCGGACGGCTGCGTTGCAACTCTCATGGTGTCAAAACAAATTCAGCCCAAAAACTCTTTGTGCATTGGCTTACTCTCTACAAGGCCCATATACTCAGAAATTCGTGAGCCACTGATTTGCATTTAATTTTAGCAACAAACTCTAGACAAGGTGATGTCAAATTTGCAGCAGTCCATATCTTAATTAAATTATCCCTGACGCAAGATTACTTTCACGTGTTGCCCCCACAAAATTTAATAAATTTGAGTATGCCTCAGGATAACAACATTTGATGCTCACTTCTAACTTGTAAGAGAACATACGTATATATATAATAAACTTGAAGCATTATTGCATTCAAACACAATCTCCTTATTGATTAAGTTGGAAAGTGATGGAGTTCATCATCAACAAGCTCCTTTAACCGGTACTTTTGTAATAATAAATTCTGAATACTGCTGGCAGCAAGTAAAGTAGTGCGCTTATCTTGGAATGCACCCCAATCCATGTACTAAAACGAAAAGAAGCCAAATTCAAGCTAAATCTTTCCTAGTTTGATAACCTTCCATTTATTTTTTTTTTTTTAACCGAGGTGTCTGGGTCAGCTTACGCGCATCACAGCTAATCCTCGAATGAGACTAGCATGACCACAACTCACAGTCACGATCTCCCGCTTACCTCATGGGAAAAGGTCACTGTGAAGAGTCAAACCAAGGACTTCATCGTTAGCCTTATCAACTCTCTCCTGAACCGCCTTTATCACTTGAACCAACCCATTGTGGGTTCTTACTGCGGAGATCTAATGGGATCCAGTGTCTTCAACTTGGAAGTGGATGGCAATTCATTTTGGATTCCATTGTATCCTCATCTCATAGGTGAAAACAAATATATTAAATATGTCCAAAAAAACATCTAAACTAAAAGCTTTGTCCTCTAACAAAATGACTATGAATTAGGTGACTTTTGTTTAATGATTATGTTATAATCATTTAACATATAAATCAATTTAATTGGATAGCTCTTTTAATTTATTTATACATAAATATTATATTTGACATATTTATATTAATTAAAATTATTTTGATAACATAAATCAATATTAATTTTTTATATAAATAATTAAAATTTGTTGTTATTTGTTTTAATTTATTTTATAATACAATAATTGCGTACAAATAAGTATTTATGTCAAAAATGAGTAATTTATTTTATATGCATAAAACTGCGTACATCTGGGAAGCATTCTTTGGCATTACGGTAAGGCTGTCGACCTTGATTTGCTACGCTTAGTTATGGTATTATATTGCTCAGTTCTGAAACAATTTGCACAAACAAAATATGCAACTTGCCTTTATTCTATGTTAACTGTTTCTTTGAAAAAAAGAACATTATGTTTATAATTATAAATCACTGAGAAAAACAAACACAAGTTACTTGAACTAACAAAAACTCCCAATATTACCGTCTTGAATATGACTTTTTGTGACATATATTATTAAGTAATAATAAAAAGAGGTTGAGTAGAGTAGCTTTTTTGTTGATTAACTCTTATCATTTGTTTTGTCAACATCTAAAGTGAAGCATATTAACTAGAGTGATGCATAATTAATTTAACTGTCAGATGATTAGATGCAGTTAAAGTATATCAAGATCAACCAATTCCAAATCCAGGCTCCATATCCAAAAATGTGAGCATAGATCGTCTCCACGATTTCGCATTAAAGTTGTGGCGAATGGAGAGCCTGAAATCTTGAAGGGCAATCTCCATCACATATTGTCTCTTCTCACCTTATCTCTTGCATGAACTCGTTTGTGTGAAAAGAGAATTGGCCGTCAATCACCAGGGCCCTGGCCCATAGCCCATAGATTGGAGATGGGATTGGTTGGGTTGGCTGCTGCCTGGATCTTTTTCAGTACACTGCAAGCAATTTGATGGATGACAAAGTGACACATTACGTTACTATTTTTCACTACCAAGATTAACAAATGTCATACTCCATGAATGGCATGTGGACAAATTCAAGAATCAAACGAACATTGATGGTTAGATGCTTGACACCAATCATTTTTTTTTTTTTATGCTGTTCATGTCTGATTGTCCACATCATTAACAAACTCTTGTAACACAGCCCAGCTTCAATAGGTTAATTTCAAGTATCATGCATAAATCTTTGTGCTGTTTTAAAGTCGAAAATCATCATTTATAAATTAATTTTTATATATTCTATGCTTTATAACGATTATTTCTTCCAAACCTTAAGAGAGGGTTTTAGGTGTAGGAATAAGATACATATTGCATGCATTAAATTAGTTAAACTATTATAACTTAAATTTTCATTTAAATTGTTGACACCCTTTTATGAGCATTGGTTCATATTAGTTAAAAACTACAAATTGGGTATGAAGACTCCATATCTTTTTACTGATATTTGACAACCATTGAATTCTGATTGATTAATATTATGGGAATGTAAATAATTTAAGTACAAATTAATTAAATTACATTAGTGAACTATATGTGGCAGGCATACCAAGAATGAGATTTACTTTGTTAATAAAAATATATTATAATTAATTACGTTATCAAATTAATTCAACAGTATCACATATAACCTAGCATCGGTTTGCTATTCCAAATTTTAATACAAATTTCTCATTTAAGTTGACCAATTCCTAATTTATACTTATTCCATATTGCAAACTGTTGACTCTAATCTTACTACATTTAAAATAATAATAATAATAATAATACAAAAAAAAGAGGGAGATTCCGTTGAAGGGGTTGGAGAAAAGACAGGCGGCCTCCCACCAATCAAAGCACTACTGGGGGGGGGTTATAGAACTTGTGGGTCAAACTATGAAAACATAGGGGTTCGGAATAGTTCCCTTCCGTGAATAAAAACTTCGGAGTCCACAACATTAATAAAAAACAACCGCGGCTCCCAAAATAAATAAAAAGACAATTGCGTGGGACCCAGTTAGGATGACATAGAGAGAAGATAGGAGAGAGTGTGGATAAAACGTGTGTTCCATCCGCCAATCAGAATTCGGAAACCAAAGCAACAGAAATCAGAAATCACAATTCCCTTCTCAACTCACAACCCACAACCCTCTGTTTGCCAAAGTCAATTATTTTGTACCGACCATACCCACCCCAGCTCCCTTCACAACTCTTTCAATTTTTTTTTTTTTCCCACTAACAACAATAACAAATAGACAATTTTCACATTTCATTAACCAAATCAAACACAACCTTCCTCCCCATCCTCTCCTAATTCTCATTGCCACGGCCTGCAATTCTATTCAACCCAAGCCTTGAGATTTTTGATTTTAGGGTTTGGGTTTTGCCTCCAAGCGAGAGATCATGGCCTTCTCGACTGGCTTTACTCCTTTGACCGGGTCAAAGATGGAGACGGCTTTGCTCTTCAATCCTTGTTCCTCTTCTCCTTCGACGGCGTCGTCTTCCTTCTTGAGGGGTCAACAGGTACGTGTTTTCTGCAAACCCAATCGAACCGAGAGGAGATTTCAGCGAGGAGTTCGATGCGAAGTTGCTGCTTCCTCTGATGCCTCCACCGTATCCGCTCTCGAGCAGCTCAAGACCGCTGCCGCTGACCGTAAGTTCCGTTTTTCTGTTTCTTCTGCTCCTTTGGTAATGGCATTGCCTGTGGCTGATGGGTTTGATTATAAAATAGTTGGAATCGGCATCTTTTTTCCTAATTTTATTGGAATATTGGTCCGAACTAGATGTTTGTTCATGGATGAATTTTATTGTTTAAAAAAAGGTCTGTTCCTCGCATTTGATTGTCAAATAATAGTTAAGTAGGATGGCAGAAATGAAAAGTCTGAGTGATATCAAACTTACTAAAATTAAGGAATATGCGAAATACCAGTGATTGCATTTACCATGAATTTTAAAGAGTGCTTTTTGTCAAGGTTTCTTGTAGTCTGTTGCTGATTTACTGAAATTTTCATGTTTGTCATCTTTCAGGATATACAAAGGAAAGGAGCAGCATTGTGGTTATTGGGCTTAGTATTCACACCACACCTGTTGAGATGCGTGAGAAACTAGCCATTCCAGAAGCAGAATGGCCCAGAGCTATTGGGGAGTTGTGTAATCTGAATCACGTAGAAGAGGCTGCGGTTCTAGCACCTGCAACAGGATGGAGATATATGTTGTTGCTCTTTCTCAACATCGTGGGGTTAAAGAAGTGACCGAGTGGATGTCTAAGGTGCTTTTCTTCTCCTCTCCTTGTATGGCTTCCATAAGAAACCTTTCATTTACCAAGTTGCTTAAGTTTTTTTTTTTTGGTTCTTTTTTCTACAATAATCTGCCATGAAGGACATTAAGTAACACATTCGTTTACCCTCATCCTATGTTAGTACGTTAATTTCATTTACTTTTTCATAATTTTTTCCTGGACTCAATTAAATATGAAAATTTTGCTGTTATTGATGGTACCTTTTAGACTAATATTCTTCCTATTGGCAGACAAGTGGGATTCCCGTCTCAGAGCTTTGTCAGCACCGGTTTTTGCTGTATAACAAAGATGCTACACAGCATCTTTTTGAAGTGTCAGCAGGTCTTGACTCCCTCGTGCTAGGAGAAGGACAAATCCTTGCTCAAGTTAAACAAGTTGTCAAAGTTGGGCAAGGAGTTGTTGGGTTCGGTAGAAACATTAGTGGACTGTTTAAGCATGCAATCACAGTCGGAAAGCGGGTTAGAACTGAGACAAACATTGCGGCTGGGGCTGTTTCTGTAAGTTCTGCTGCCGTTGAATTGGCCCTAATGAAGCTTCCTGAGTCTTCACATGCCACTGCCCGAATGTTGGTGATTGGAGCAGGCAAGATGGGGAAGCTTGTGATAAAACACTTGGTAGCTAAAGGATGCACTAAGATGGTGGTCGTGAACAGATCTGAAGAAAGAGTTGCTGCCATCCGCGAAGAGATGAAGGGAAGTGAGATAATTTATGAACCTATTTCAGAAATGCTTGCCTGTGCTGCTGAAGCTGATGTGGTCTTCACCAGCACAGCATCAGAAGCTCCATTGTTCTTGAAAGAGCATGTTGAGGACCTTCCTTCTGTTGATCCTGCTGTTGGGGGTTTGAGGCTCTTTATTGATATCTCTGTTCCACGTAATGTTGGCTCATGTGTTGCTGATGTCGAAACTGCACGAGTTTACAATGTTGATGACCTTAAGGAGGTTGTGGCTGCTAATAAAGAGGACCGACTTCGAAAAGCGATGGAAGCTCAAGCCATTATTGCTGAGGAATCAAAACAGTTTGAAGCTTGGAGGGATTCATTGGAGACTGTTCCAACAATCAAGAAATTGAGGGCTTATGCTGAGAGAATCCGAATGGCAGAGCTAGAGAAATGCCTATCAAAGATGGGTGATGATATTCCCAAGAAAACGAGGAGGGCAGTGGATGACCTTAGCCGTGGTATTGTGAATAAGCTTCTTCATGGTCCAATGCAGCACCTGAGATGTGATGGGAGTGACAGCCGGACTCTTGATGAAACCCTTGAGAACATGCATGCTCTTAACAGAATGTTTGGCCTTGAAACAGACACATCGTTTTTAGAGCAGAAGATTCGAGCAAAGATAGAACAAAACCAAAAGTAAGCTTGAATACGAAGTTATTCATGACACTTCATTCACTTCCTCAAAATTTGAATAAGAGGGAAACATCATCGCCTTCATGTGAGTCTCAATACTGCTGTAATCTTCATTTGAATACTATAACGGTGTAGATCCCTGTTCAGGATCTTTCCATTCATCAATTGGTGTACCATGTATGACACTTATGCCTGACTCATTTGGGTGCTGTCACTTGTCAATGTGGATCCTAAGTGTTATTCGAATTTTTAGGATAGAGATGAGCTTAATCCATGTACCGGTTTCTATCTAGAATTTATGATCCGTGTAAGGATGCGATAAATCCATGTAATTAATTTACTTCTTTTATAGAGATTGATATCATCTTATTAACGTCTTTATTAGATATTTTGCTGTCTTCATGAAATTAAACCTCTATAGTGTCATTCTGTCGCTATAAGAATCTATGTTGTGGGATTCTGGGAATCTGAAATCCAGAATGCTGCTTATTCAACCTACTGTCTTGAGTTGACCTTTTGTTGCATCAAATCCCAAATATTGACTTACTGACCGCGTGAGTGTGTCGGTTAACTAACTAGTTTCAGTCTCACCCGACGCAAAGCCCAGCCGTTCCAACAGAAGGGTGATAATTTTTGACACATCATACTAGTACGATATGAAATTAGCATATTATTAATTGGGTTAGTATTGATGTAATTATTAACTGGGTTGTGTAGTGTTAAGATACCGATATGTTATATAAATTTGTCGAATTCTATTAAAGGTGTTTAATATATTAATTCATTTAATAATACAGATAGTTAAACTTGTGTCAATCCTTTTAACTTACAAGCCTATTTAACTGAAAAATAACAAATTACAAATAGTTAAACATGTGTCAGTCCTTTTAACTTACATACCCATTTAATGATATGTAATAAAAATTTTATATTATAAAGTAAATTATCTCATATAATAGTAAATTAGAATATTTTTAATTTTTATATTAATAATTGTTTATATTTTAGAATAATTTTAATTAATATAAATATACACAATACTATTAATTATACATAAATTGATTACACAATTAAGTAAATCATATGAGTTAAATATAATATGATTATAATATATAGATAATATATTTAATAACGGTGTTGTATTTATATTTTATAACTTGATACGAATAATTAAACAGATCGAATCCGTCTTAGCTAAAATTTTATTAGATTATGCTCTGACATAACACGGTTATCAGTTTATCACCTAGTTCCGACCCGTCGTAGAGTTTCAAACTCACCCCGGAAGTTCAGCGCTTACAGGCTCGGTCGATAGAAAATCAGAATCTCTTGTTCCAACCCATTGTGGAGCTTCAAACTTACCACGAAAGTCTAGTGCTAACAGGCTCGGTCCAAAGAAAATCAGAATCGAGTTGAAACATGGCCTATTGAATCAGTAGTGAGAATTAGGATTGGTCTGGATTGGATTGAGATTGGGACTGGGAATAGGACTGGATTAGATTGGACTAGATTATAAATAGTATTGTCTTATATTTGGTATAGTATGGGACTGGACTATATTAGTATATAATAAATTTTTAAAAAATCAATTTTTTAAATATAAATTAATTTAATTTATTCAAAGTTTAATTTATTGTTACATCATTTTATAGTTAATTAAATATTGAATATAGTTAAAATTTATATTTATTTAAAAATTATTTAATATTACTTTTTTATTACAAGTAAGTATTTTTAATATTATTTAATATGAATTTAATAATATTTTATTCCTATTATTATATTATAATATATTTTAATTATAATATTGTGAATTATATTAAAAATAAAAAATTTGTAATAAAAATTATTTTTATTATATCATAATTAAATATTTAAATATAGTTAAAATTATATTTACTTCAAAATTATTAAATATTACTATTCTAATATTAATATTAATATTTATTTTGTTTTATTTTATTTTATTTTTATATAATTTATATCATCTCAGAGTCGGACTGTATAATAATAAGCTAACAAATCGCCCGTTCCAACAGCAGTAGTGCTTCACACTGTATTAAGTTCATCGTTACATCAGACAAAGAATGAATGCTTTAAGTTCCCTAATATTAGGGAGAAATATAACACGATTATGCTACAGTTATTCGTGCATATTGTGATAAATAGAAGAAGTAAAACACTGAGATATCTGTTCCTGCGACCCATTTGGACAAACTAAGCTATATTATGCAACGAGGAATCTGAGACAAGAAGTACTCGTACGTTATTGTTTCTTTTTAACCATTGCTAGGCTTGTGGGTCATTAGAATTTAGACATTTGGGTCCATGATGCCATAGTAGGTTGTATGAGCACTTGTTCCCTCTCTCAAAGACGAAGTGACAAATACCAGTGCAAAAACAAGAATGTGGCACAGGGCTTCCAGGGGAGGGGAAGCCTAAATAATGCAAAGTGGGCGCTGAGAGCTTTGTTTTGTCCCTCTACACAACTCTAATTGGGCAGCTGAATCAGAGCGTTTGAATCAGTAATAAAGGTTGAACGCCCAAGTGAAAAATTTTCTGATAAGGTGGGATCTTAATTTATATTGTTAACATATGAAGGCACTCTCTTGATGTTCCATTTCTGATTCGAATTCATTGCTACAATATTATCAGGTTATAGAATGAGATCTTCTCATATAGGAGGAGTTTGAAGTTTATAAAAATCTCTTGGGAGTACCAACGTGAGCTGAAACAGAGAACATCACAAAGTTTACGTTGTCTCTTATTTTCCCTAGGAAGTCTGAAAGAGTATTCTTCTAAGAAATACTCAGAAGTATGGGTATAACAAGGGCTCTGTATTCAAAGAATAAGCTATTTCCTACTTGAATTTAACAAAATCACCAAACTAGACTTAATGATGATCATACACCATGGAGTGAATACATGGATCACAAACGTGTTGTTAAAGTCATGCAAACGTGGAATATGCGGCTCCCCACATGTGGAGAACTGGAGAAGTCACGTTATGTGCTACCGCTTGTGCTTGCGCTGTTCCGTCTAGTATCAATGCATAGAAGCTTGATGGGTGGTCCCAAAATAGTCACATGATAACATCTATGTCTCTGCTGTTATATCTGTCCGATGTATTGGACGCTCAATCCCGACCGTCGGTTGAAGAGACTGAAACTTCTGATTGATGACTGCACTTAGCTGGACCATGGACTCAAGAGTCAGAGAGACATGCATGGACCAGAATTTGAACTGATTTAATTACACAATTCATGCGAAGAGAGAAAGCAATAACCTTGTAGGCATCATACAAAGAACGAACTAAAAAAAATGCCTAGTTTGTTACAAGAACCAACCAAATCAAGATGGTGACCGATTGGAACTTTTATCATTAGTGCCTTCCAAGATTACAACCTCTCATAACTCTAATGTAGCTAAGCGAAGCCTTCAAAATTTAATGACCATTCATTAAAATACCAGTATCATATCCACAAGCACATACATATATAGAGCTGAGCAGAGTAGGTAAAGTAGATGAACTTGAAGCGGTGTTCTGTTCACAAATCAAAGACAGCATCATCATCTCGTTCTTACTTGGCACTTCGTTCCATGATTGCAGTCGCTAGAGTAGTTAGTTTATTTGTAAAATTATAGAATCAAAAGCAGTATGAAAAGAAGATACGATATGATAACAAGAAATGATTCAACCATCATATCATAGCTACCCCAATCATTTTGGCCATGTTTTTGCTAATACCAAATGGAACTACAACCATTATATATAATAACAAGATAAAAGGTAACTTTTGGTGCTTAATATAAAATAAAAAGAAAAAAAAAAAAAAAAAACTCCATTGCACCAGGATGATTTACAGCTCTTTTTAAAGTAGTTGATGTCGAAGAACAAATGGATATGGAGTCTCTCTGGTGAAAAGCACAAGACAAAAGACAAGCTCAAAACAACTACCCAATCAAATAGCTGTGGGCCTATTTTATCATCCTATGCATAGCAGAAAGGCCCGCGCCGTCTGCTAACAACTTGTCCCTACTATTATGTTCCTGATCCTGCCCCATCAGTTTTTTTTTCTTTTTTTTTTTTTTTAAATTACTTCAAATATAATTATATTATATTATTAAAATCTAGCGTTTTCGAAGCCGTGCAAGTCGCTGACTCGATTCATCGACTTCTTCATCATAGCCACCTTAGCCAGCTTCTCAGCTGCTCTCCAAGCCGACGTTGGGGTAAGCGGCTCCCCATTTTCGTCGGTCACGACCGTCATTTCCCTCTCGCTTGCTCTTCGCCGTTGGATCATCATCTGCTGCTGCTGCTGTTGTTGTTCTAACAAATACTGTCTCCTCCAATGCAATTCTGCCAGCTCAGCTTCCAATACTCTCACGTACTCTTCAGCCAGTTCAGCGCTGGAGTGAATTAATAGAGCTCGAGCCGATGCAAGCAAATGATGTGCGCTTGTGAAATCGTTGTGCTCGATCAATCTCCGTGACTCGGCTATGGCACGTGTAGCAATGAACAAATTCCTCAGCCGCTCGATCTTCGGTGCTGATGATCTAGCGGCGTGTGGGCAGGGTACCAGAAGCGCCTGATCTGCGCCGTACACCACCTCCTGACTGGCAGGGTCTTTGTAGAGACACTTCACTGACATCACGTGGTGGGACCCAACCGCCGGTGTTGGTACTCTCAGCTCTAGCAGTAATTCCCTTTCTTCCTCCGCGTACAAATCACCAAGCCGTATTGAGCCGGAGTTGAGGACTGTGGGCCGTCCGTTGCATGAATAAACAGCTGAGATCTCGGCTGGCGCGGATCCTGGCGCGAAGTTCAGCTGGATTCTTAAATCTTGAACTACAACACTCAACAAACCGCCCACGCATTTAGCAAAAGCGTCTTCGGCTGGCTCGTGGCTGTAGCCGCCACTTTGCCCAAAACCGAAAGAATGAACCGGTATCTCAATATGAGCGAAACGGGTGGAAGATGCGTGGCTAGTTCCACGCCATTGATTTGCGGCATTAACCTGGACCCGCTCATCCTGACCGTCAGATAATAACATAATACTTGCGACAGGATTTCTCTCCCTTCGATCTTCAAGCACCTTTGTGGCCTTCCTCAAAGCATCACCCACACTATTCCCTTGACCACAGATAAGCCGGTCAATAATACGCCTCGCGGCGCGCTGACCCTGCACCGTCATTCTTCTCAAAGGCAACAACCTTTTAGGAGTGGCAGAGAAAGCCACAATAGAAAGCCGATCAGCCGAGCCGAGAGAAGAAATAACCAAACGCATGGCGCGTTTTAGCATTTGTAACTTGGCACCAGTCATGCTACCACTCACATCAAGTACAGTCACCAAATCAATAGGAGCACGATGAGACGTCGTGTTGTTGCTCTTGACTGGTGGCGCCGGTGGTGGTGCTTTCACCCTTAATGCAACTGCATAGGTCTCGTAATTTCTACCAACCGATATAACAGCAGAATCGGGTAATACTCTAAGTTGAACGCTTCTCGAATCTCCGCCGTTGAATTGTACTTGATCGGATTTGAGCGAAGAGGAAGGATTGGAATTGACGAAAAACCCCTGAAACTCTTCAACGTCGTCTTCGTCTTCTTCCACATTCTCGTCTGCTTCAGGTATGGGAATGAAACGACCACCAGCAGCAGTTGAAGAGATCAACGGCTCATCGTCATCGTAGGATCTTGAATCTGATGATGGAACTACTCTTGGTTCGTATTTGGAGGTTTTAACCAGCCTTGGAGAAAATTCAATCATCTTCTTCTCTTCTATTTTAGTCTTGGTGATGTTGTCGTGTGACTCGGTGTCGTTTTGCTCTGAGCTGAGATTTTTATGGACGGCCAGTAAAGGAACGTCTTTCCAGGTGGTGTTGCAGACGGGGCAGACGAGGCTACCATGCTTTCTCACGTGAGAGGCTATGCAAGGGAAGTGAAATGCGTGTGAGCACTCCGCCGTGTAAATGGCTGTCCCCTGACCAGTCTTCACGCTGTTCAAGCAGATTCCACAGCTACTCTGTACGCATTAATAGCAACGAAATATAAGTCAATACTCTTCATTATTATCCTAAACGATCTGGAACATAATAAAGATCAATACTTGAGTTATAAATTGGTTGAGATTTTTCATTCTCACCCTGAACTTGAAGCTGTTCTTGAAGAGAGACAGCTTGAGAGGAGATCGAGGAGAAGAGGGGTTCGAGGCCACTGATGGCTTCGGACTCTTGGTCGATTTGGGTGTGGTTTTGCATTGGAGTCTAGGACTCTCATTTGTAGAAGGCCCTTCAAGAGCTGTAGTCCGGCAACGCAAGCTTGGACTGGAGACTGGTAGAGACTGCAAGCGTGGAGTGGAAGGATTGCTGCTACCTGTAAAAAACCCTAGCTTTGTACAACTTCTGGGGCTTGGACTATTACTGGGACTCGCACTTCGTTGTTGCTTGTTGTCTGAAACTGAGTCGATTTCTGATTCTCGCGGGATCGTTGTGCAGAAGGCTCTTCTCCACCCAGTACCCATTTTCAAAATCCAAAAGATAATGACCAAAGTGAACTCAAACTCCTTTTCGTTGTTGAAAGTATATATATATATATATATATATATATATATATATATATATTCTACGACTACGTTAATAAGTGTATCCGGTTATTTTTTTAGAGAAGAAGAAGATAAAAGAAAGAAAAAGAAGTTTTGTTTCGATCGATCTGGGACTGCCACAGAAGACAAAAGGGTAAGATCGAGTTTAGCAATAGCAGCATTAGGATCAAATGAAAAATAAAGCAAAGAGACAAACTAGTGTGATTATTGTGATAGAAAGAAGCTTCACACTCGGCCCTTCTCTTCCTCTATTCCTCTCATTCTATTCTCTTTTCTTTTCTTTTCTTTTCCCACTTTGTATATTGATATTGGTCTCTCTCTCTCTCTCTCTCTCACACACACACACACACAAACACAAAAGATAGCCCCAAAAAGATCTCTGAACCCAAAAGCCTTTTGATCTACTTCTTCTCTCGCTTTTCTTTCCTTTCCTTTCTTTGCTTTTTCTCTACGTGTGATACTGATATACTCGTAGATTAGATATATGGCCTTTCTTGGACTGAATATTTATATTAACTGGAAATGGTAATTTACCAGTTTAACCCATTAACCGGCACGTGTTGGGTTGGAATAGGTGATTTTTACATTCCCCGGTCAACGGACGGGCTTCCTCTCTCTCACGGTATGGCCTGGCCACCGACCAGTAAACTTAACTGATATCAAATAACAATGATAGCCATACCATATATGCTCCATGCTCTTTGTGTTGTGAAACTCTTACTTACTCTCCTCACGCGCCACATTTAAAAGTCTACATCAGACTACGTTTGATTAAACCGCACATGGCACGTGTTTTTCACTCTCATGAAATTGCAACTCGATTCACAGATTAATATTTGCTTTGTTGGCCTTCTCTGTATTCATGCATCATTCGTATATTGTATATGTTAGATACCCTGCCCATGAGCAATTATCCTATACACCAGAGCCTACTAGGGGTTTTCCTGCGTCAGAAATAATAGCCCTTGAAATCAATTCGTTACGAGGATTTCGTTGACATTTACAACGATGCAAATATGGAGTTTATGATTGAAAAAATTTTAAAAGAACACTTGATTAGTGTAAACACCTGATGTTTGTGGGCCCAACTCAAAATCAAAAGCGGTGTTTGAGTACAGTACTACATGTAAAATATAGAATATAGAGAGAGATCAAGTTTCCATGCACTCGTGAATCGGACGAGTAGGAACCTAGGATGCAGGCTATGAGGGTGTACGTAGATACATTTGTTGGAGTTATAAACCTTGATGTCAGGTTACAGCTTTGCATATCTTGGTTATTAATGACCATATCACTGTAGAAAGTGAAAACTTTAAATGCAATTAAGAGTCAGAAATGGCAAGAAGAAGTACTCAGCTGGGCTCAGACACCCATATGTTGGGTCCTTTCTAGGAGTGTCAGTGGTTCGGAGAACTTTATATAGGCGTTACATAGAGGCCACTTTCAAGGCTTGTGTCCTTGTGTCCTACCATTTGCGTTTATCATGCACGCCAAATTCTCGCCCTTTCTGGCCCTTGCTTTTGCTTCCTGGAGTTACCATTTCATCAATTTTTACGAGCCAAAATGGACACTTGAACATCATCTCATAGCATCCATTGGCTGTAGCTGTCCATATATTGATAAATCATATTCACCTCCCACCCAGCCTGCCCCTCTTTGTTTTTGTATGCCCACTTTCTCACCTTTGACTTTGACTTTAATTATATATAGATACAAATAGATATCAAAAATTAAAATAATACGAAGCAGTGGCAGTAAATAAGTTGCAACAGTCCCAAAGTAATAAATTTGGTACCTTCCCGAAACGAGAGACCTACCATATCATACCATACCATCACATTCACATTCACAGAGTGACTTGACAGACAGCGAGGGGGGAGCTTTGCCTAGCTTTGCATTTACAAGTGAATGTGTGTGCATGTCATCAACAGTCAATAATTCCGACACTCACGTGGGGCCCTTTTTCTAGGCCCCATCTGACGCCGTTTACCGTCTTCACTCACTCGTTGGAACTTCAAACTTAACTGCTGAACTGGGTTTTGTCAATTGTCAACTCCTTCCGGGAATAAAGTATGTTTCAGTCTTAACCTGATTACTTTTTTAATCACACTTTAGAGTTTAATCACTTTTCTAATCCGGGTTAGGCAGCGTAAAGCCACTTTTCCACTATTTTTTATTCATTTTTTTTTTCACTTACGTGTGGACAACTCTAAGGTAGGTTTTCACTTCTCTTTTTGGACGGCCTAGAACCACAGGGCTAGGTTTAGTAATATTATGCTTAACCAATTACAAGCAGTGCTTATGTTTTGGGAGACAACACTCAAACTCTTTCAACATGTTCACTGCATTCTGACACTCTATAGCAAAATCCCAGTGCCAATACAATTTTACTTCTACTTCCATAACCTGAAATTTTCCATGTTTGTTTGATTTTGTATAATTGGAATATCCTAAAGGAAATGGATCAACTTAAACGATGCTCGGTTTTGCAATAATTGGGGCAATTAACTTGAACGTTTGAAACGCTTAATTTATCATATTTAAAGCTATCTATGACTATGACCATGACTATGGGTGGGCTGGTTAGGTTTCTTCTATGGTCCAATTTGCTTTTGTGCACGCTTAGATGTTGAAACTTGAATACTTAATAATCGGCATGGAATTAATCCGATGTTGACCCGCAAAGAGAATCGAATCAAAGTGCATAATTACGTGTTAAATTAACAATGTTCTTCATCTTTTTTTTTTTTTTGTTTTTTAACAAATACCTTATAATATACGTATCTTGAATAGCCTTTGTTATCAAACCCAATAAAGACACTAACCTATCATAATCATTAATCATTCATATGATCAACTCAGAAAGTTTATTAAAGAACTCAACATTTTCTTTCCTTGGAAGTCTGTATGTCCAATTAATACGATAATTAACTCGCCAAATTGTTTATTTATATAATTTCTCTGAACTTGGAAGTGTGAGCACGGATAAGTGTGTGGCAACTGGCAAGGAAGTACAATGCTGTGAGTACCGAGGAGTTAAGCCTATGACCTATTAGTGTGCTGCGTGTGGAGCCCATTTACGCGCCATGGTGGCCTAAGCATACCATGTGGAATGCCCATGTCATCATCATGCTTCTCGCCCTACATCCACGTGGCATCATACTTGTTGAGTCAAATCTTTTGACCGGAAAAACGATACAAATCATCACTACATGTCCCTTGTTTATCTATTCTTTTCTTCTATTATCTCTACCTCAAGGATTTTTGTTTTAATTAAAAAAAAACTTATTTCTAAACAATATAATTTTTTTTTAAATTTAAAATTATACGCGATAACTGGTGGAGCCCCTTGTAACATTTTCTTGTGATTCTGATTGGACCCCACAAGCAAAGGGTCCTACCACTTGGTATGGTAAACGACCCATCTCTAACAGATGCTAATAATAGCCAAAATCTCATTATTCATGGACCATACCCTAACATCGATCATATGAATATTTATTAATTTAAAAAAAAAATTGTATAGAAATGGACAATACATAATGATTGATATCCCAAGTCGATTTTCGTTTTCTTTTGCGTTGAGAAGATAAAAGAAATTCCAAAATTTTAATTTTAGTATTGGTCTGACCATATGATTATTGTTTTAATTAGGTTCTTCCAAATAAAAAAAACATAAATAATTATGGAATATATATAGGTATAGAAGTGACAGATGCATCTGTTTTTGGACAACATGCATATCATCATCTACTTGCCAATTAATTAAATGTTTCTATAATAAGCTTTCAACTATGTATTATTATAATATGGTAATAAAGGAAACTATATTCTTTCTTTTGGTACTAATTAATTAATGACCAATAAAAAATTAATAAGAATAATAACAAGAATCAACTAACACTTCTTGACCAATACCACTAATAAATGTGGAATGGCATAAGTTAAGACGATGAAGCACCTGCCACTTATATCCAAATTAATGAAAAGGATTAGTTAAGCTATGTCTTTATTATTGAAGATTTGGAATTTAAAATTTATGAAAATGTCCATAAATCACATGACATAAGTGGACATCCCATATGGAAGAGATCCCATTATTTTGCTAACTCCCAAATTGCACTACCAATTTGAACCGTTAATTATTAATTCAAACTCATCACCCCAACATCACCATCATGATCATCAATGTACTTTTTTTGACTACCAAGCACCATTTATTCTGCAATCACCATGTGTCATGTCATGTGTATGCAACCATGATCAAATCATCACTTAGGTTTAAGATACTTGAGCGTTTCTTTTCCTATTTTATTGTGTTGGTGTTATTATTTTAATGGAGGGTTTTGATTTTGGAATCCCAAATCACATAGATAGATCATTATAATATTAAGATTACTTAGATTTGGTTATGTCATTAATTACGATTAGAAAAAGATGACATTCTCCTTTCTCCGCTAACTACTCAAAATAATGTAACTCATGCGCTGGCCACGGCATGGCCTTGTCAGGCAGGGACTCTCCTATTCTTCTATTCCTATACTTTTCAAACTACATTTAATATTGTTAAAATATGTTTTTTCGATGGTAAAAAACAGGGGGATATGTTTGAAGCGTCCCTGTACAAGAACTGAAATACATTAGAGTTAATGCTTTCTACAAAATTGTTTCAATTTTTTTAATGTAAAAAAATATATATATAGTAAATTGATTCAAATCCATTCAAGTGATATTTAACCATCAAATTTTTGAGTTTGGTTGATCTCTGAGTTTTCCTGAGCTTAGTTCCATCATATTTCTATGAACACTTCCTTAAATTAGAAAATTTCTATTAGGTGTTTTAAATATTTATAATACAACCATTTTAAAAATCAATTTTATCAAATATTTTAAGCAATATCCATGATGGTCATGCTAACTTGAATTGGGTGGTGCAGTCACACTCACATGGATGATAAGTTAAATGATGACAAAAGTAGGATGGGTTTTGGTTTGGTTGTGAAATGTAAGATAAGAGAAGGGGAGAATATCCTTAAAAGTTCGATTCAGTGAAGAGTTGATTAATGAATAAAAAGGCTTTACTTGTGGCTGGTTGTTGCGATGGGATGTTGTAATTAATGGGGCACATGTCAAGACCATGTAACTGCTAGAATCCCTAACAACCATTTCTTTATTTATTATTATTAGCATGACTAACACGGCTATTTCTTTATACTATTATCTCTACATCTATAACATCTCCATACCCTCAACCCCTCCTTGTTATTTTATTCGAAATTATTGCTAAGATCTCCATCTCCCCTGTGAGTTAAACGAGGATCGATATTATAACCTAATGGCTGCTTCCACTTTTATACCAAAATTTCAATAATTCATTTGATTAAGGTCGAAAGTATATAAACTAAAGTCAATTCAAACTTTGCAGTGAGATCACAGCCTCCGAGAACTAAAGAAAAGGTTTTGGTGTTTTCCATATTGATGATATTCCCTTGCCAATTATATGAACTAAACCTCTGCTCCTTTCCCTGCTGTGTCAGCATATCAACCATTCAAAGGCCATAAAAAAATTTTGGGCTTAACCTAATATGCAAAGACAAAACCACTCGAGATCTTATAGTAATTTGATCATATAAGATCAATATTATAAATTAAATCTACTCTAATGATGATGTTGTCAATTGGGCATTAGTATATGCATATGTTTTCTCCCACAAAACCAGAAGAAGCCAGTTTTAACAACTGGCTGGTGAGTTTCGTTTGCAACAGATCCTAATCAGTTTGATCTGTGATGGCCCAGTCAGATTCTTGCAGGTGGACCCAAACAGCATGCCCTCCTACGATTGGACATCGCAAAGAACCGCAACGCGGGCGCTCTGTGATTGAGATTAGAGATTCCCTTTATAGCCAGGCATGAGGCATTGTGCCACCCGTTAACTGGCTATATGTTAGTGTGACCGCTCCCTTATATTGCAAGGTTGGGTTGGTACAAGAAATCGTGCACTTAATTATTAAACAATGCAACAGCGAAAGAAAGACTAATTCACTAGTCTTGGATTCTCTATGATGTGATTGTAGGAGAGTTCCAGAGTCTTGTTTGTGTTTCCATTTCAAGTTCAAGGTGCCCAAAAAGAGTAAAACTCAACCACAAATGCATGTGAATCAGACCTTTTTCTGTAACAATCATCACTATCTAATGCCTCAATGTGGTGAGCAGGTCATGGCTTTAAGATAAAGGGATCAACCCCATTGCAGAATATGTTACACATGCAATAGGAGAATGACTTTTCTCCTTAAACTTCCCATTTTTAAATTACTTTGAAAATTTAGTCCCATTAGGCCCTGCGTAATCTTCTAGGCTTCAAAAGTGGTCAAAAGAACTTGAAAATCATGCCCTAGTAATTGGATTTGAGGTGGGTTTGTTGGCATGCAGACAGCTAAGTTAGTATCTCTTTAAATGATATGGCTAAAGCGATATACAAAGACTTACGAAAAGCTAAAGTTAGAGATAATCTTAATTATCCAGCCTTAACCAATTGAGATTAGAACCCAAAAGGAAGAAAGAAAATTGTTGTGCTAGGGAAGTGCTTTTCACCGAAAACAATACTTTTCTTGTCACGCAGCAGAATCTAAATCTCCTATGTAATCTCGGTTTTTACTTATTTTATCCATATTTCACTCTCATTTCAATTTTATCTATCACTTTATTTTACTTTTTCTCTTGCATCTTCAATCTAACAACAGTTCTTTATGGAGTTAGCACCATCTAGACATTTTCTTTTACTTGTTCAAGAGCTTGACCAGAAGTGGCATAATGCAGAGTTGCCACTTGCCATACCATCAGAACAAGTCATGTGGAATGTTTAAATTGACCGGTAAAGATTTTAAAGAAACTTGCATGTTGCTTAAAACAATTCATACACTAGCTAGTGCTGAAAGAGCTGCTGCTGATGAAATGCATAAGTTAAAAGTTCATTTTACTTGGTCATCTGGACATGTGAACAGCACTGAGAAATTATATATATGAGCTTATTTCTAGTGTCCTGCTAGCAAATTTTGGAACCGGCCTTGTGGTCTGTGGCTTCATGCGCAGCAGGAGCTAGCCTAGCCTACAGATGCTATCATGCTAACAAACCTTCTTCAAACTTCAAAAGCTGATGATACAAAAGATGATTTGCCCGCATTATTATAATCTGCTCAATTATTGCGAGGCAATCAAATTTCATATTAAGTCAAAGCACTTATTATATATACAATTAGATAGTGCGGATTTAACTAACGTGAATAACATTAATTCTAACTTCCTTCTTATCATCTACTTTATTGAATCAAGAAGAGCTTTCACAGGACAAAGCAATAATTAGTTTATCAGACTAATCAACAACTATAGTGTGCCTGCACATGCATCCGTGTTCATCTTATTTTGTTTAATATTTAATTATTTTATCATATTACGTTTTGAGACCCAATTCTTTTCCTTTTTATCTGTCAGTCTTTTCAAAACATCATTTATTACTAATACATGTTTTTGATGAAATCTGATGCCACCCTGCCTTAGAGATGAAATTTTATATTGTTATTGTTGACTTGTTTCAGAGCACCAAATGAGGGAGTTAATAACTTTGCCATTCCTTGCTTGCTAGATTTGCTGCAAGCTTTCTGTTAGGCTGCCTCTGCTGCAGGAGGATTATATATCTATATGTGTGTGTGTGTATTCTCCTTTTGCAGATGAGTCACTGAAGGAATGGGCACTGATTGGAGGCAGGTCATGGGTTTATATGCCTCCTGATATACTTTCAGAAAATGTGTCTCTTTAGCCATTAAAGGAAGAGAAATTTTCCTCATTGACTGCTATGAAAAAGGTTGCAATGCATGTCAAAGATCATAAACTACTGCTAAAAATTCATTTTCGTATTTTATTTAGGCATTGGCAATGAGCTAATCAGGGCAATTCATTTTGGTATTTGGACTAGTTTGAAAAGAACTTAGTGGAGAGATATTGTGTTACAGGATAGGAAAAGATATATGCAAACAACAATGGTCAACCAATACTTGGAAGAAAGAAACTAAAGTCAAAAGGCAAGTATTATAGTAGAAACTAATCAAATTTACAAATAAATAAGCAGATAGGGAGTGGAATGAGGGACCCAAATGTTGAAATAATGTGGGAATGTGACATTGATTAGCAGTGACATGTTATTAGATGACCATATACATTTTCTCTTTGTCATTCACGTACACTTATCACCCTAACATTCCACTATTCGTAAATTAATGCTCACAACTTTTGCCGGTTCAGAGATTTGACAAAAGGGCAACCCCCAACATGCCCAGTTAAATATTTTGGAAAATACAATTTGTTTAGACAAGGCTCTTTTCATTATAAGAAATAAAAAGGGGAATTTTTGTGGAAGGATTGTTCTTATAAGAAATGAAATAAATAAATAGTTTTCAAAATTTTTTGCGGGGAAAACTGATGAGATGCCTTAGCACAGAGCAGGGACCCATGGATATAAGTTTTTGTGTTATCAAAAGTGACACGCATTGACAGGCTCTTTCATTGAAAAATGAGCAAGTTTTCCGTTATTATTATTATCATGATTTGAAATCTATTCTATGTGCTTCCGAATAAATTTCGTTGGTCAATCTGTTTCAACCTGATAAAAACCAAAAAGAAGCAATTAGAGTGATTCCACCATACTTTTTTGAGTGTTGCATCAAAACGTTTCTATTTTTTAAGTAACGCAAAGCTTTAAGTGAGGGAGAAATCTGCGCTAATAGCTCAAAATTTTGAATGAATAAAGCCAAACTGAACAATGGAACCCAGTGCATTCAATTATTCATGCTAACACACTCGTCACTCACCCTCGCACAACCTTGAAAGTCCACAATTCTGTTTGCTCCAAAACGTAACCAACAAGCCGGTGGCAGATTCGAGTGCTCACTGGGCTGGGCTCTCAACCCAGTCGGCCCGTACAGAAACACTTGATTGCCGAGTTCATTTCGGATGCTGCGGGAAACGATTACCACATTTTAAAAGGGGAATGAGCTCACATTCTACGTAATTTTAGTCAACCATAAAAGATATCATCCCTAAGCTAGTTATTAAACTTCATACCCTATTATTTACTTGATTTATTCAAGCGTGTGCTATCTGGCCAAACATTGGTGGAACCTTTAAACAGTTTACAGCCTTCTCAGATCTATTAATTTAGGTGTTTTACTTCAATTCTTATTTATTTTTATCTCATTTAATCCAATTATTTATAAATTTTAAAATTTTAAGTTAAATGCTTGATCTAACTATATGAATAATGCATTACATATGAACCAGGCACGCAAATAATGTTGCTCATATGCTTAGTGAACACTGAACACAGAGAGAATGTCCTTACTCTTGTTTGGGTCCATCACTTATCAACTCTTGGTAGTGCTTGCCAGCCCCACCTGGCCACCTCCGAGTCAAAAGATTTTAACGTCTTTCTGTTCTGACAATGTTTGTTTGGTAGCTGAGTTTTGGATTTTTACTCTTGCCATAAACACATCTGGCCTTATCTGGGTTTTGATAGTTGAAAAATCATCACCCACGTGCTACCATGTGTATAAAGCACTCTTAACCAGCAAAGTTATCAGCATCTTCAGGACAAATGGCTGATTCGTACACAGAGTACCATCAGCCCCTCTCTCGAAGTCCATAGCCTACAGTTTCTTGAGCCCCCTAATTCATGATGCAACCAATAGCCATATCCCTACTGCCAGATACATTATTCAGATAAAATCTCATCAATGACGCCCCTTATCAGCTCCGCTTCACATGGATACTGGTCCCCGACAGGCAAATCTTCATGGCTGGCAATTTCTTATTATTTTAGTGCTGCTCAAACCCAACACATGATTGAAGCATCCATATTTTTGTTTTCTTTGCCCATTTGATGAATTATGCAATCTGTGATTCCAAATAAAGCAGTTTACCAAAACACTGTCAGACATATTAGCAAGTGTAGTAGTCAGACACAAACTTAACAATATGGAAGCATTCAGAGTTAACACAGGTTACAAATAACTTGTCGATGTCTTTTGACCATACAACCACACATAACAAAGAAGTTCAACAAACAATACTTTACAAACTAAGGTACCTGTATGGGAACAGGAACTTGTCCGGGCTCTTTTGAGATCCGGTCTTAGTATGACTCCCATATACAAGGTCCAGGAGTTCTTTTAATTTTAATAGATTAGAAACATAGCTTACAGGACATGAAATACCTCACAGTAAGGACATAAACATAGTAATATAATAAAACAGATGCCAAAGATTCATTGATCTCCCAGCAACTCCGACTTCCACCCTCTTTTTCACCACGTCTAACAGGAATTCTGGTTCATGCACTTTTGTCTCTTCTCCTCGAATTTGTCAATCATGTCCTGCTAGTTCCTGCTCCTGCATTTCTCCACAGCCCTTGGTGCTACACGAACCAAATTTTCCAGGAAAATGAGATCCACTAAATGAAGTTCAAACATATTTCATGAACATGCATTGCATAATAAATCAAAGCTGCAGTTATACGCAGAACCCAGAATAGAACATGTGCAATACGCATCGGCATAAAATGCTAATTATCATAACCCTAAGCAGTCAATTAGTTGATAATGTAGATATCATCAACATGTCACTGTCCCAGAACACCATATATATATATATATATATATATATGGTTTTTCACTGAAATATAAAACAAAATTACTTAATTTAATAACAAAATTTCAAAAACATTCCATAAAGTGCAGGGAAAACACTTCAAGCAAAGGAGTTGGATTTGTATGTCATTGGGAACAAAATTACCACTATCGGTCCAATTAGATTTGGGCATAAAATCTACAAATATAGCAATGGATCTGATGAAAGACTAGAGTTGAATGAAGTCATTATATGACTCATCATTCAAAAACTTAAAAGAATGGTTATGGACATTTGACATACAAGGGACGCAAGTTGGATAAGCAATTACATGCTCTACTTACATAAAAGTTTGACTTTATGAACCAATTAGAATTCTCACATGGCGCAAGTTTCACAGCTAAGTAATAGTGTTATTGCCCAGATGGATGGAGATAACAATTACTGTGTCTAGAATTTCATATCCTTGTGAGTTCTATTTCCAACGTATTTGAGTGTTGGGTGTTGCACCTGGCTGATTTGGATGTTGAAAAACAAAACAATAACATCCAAGTATTGTTTTTCATATCCAAATTATGTTGGAATATTTCGTCGTCTTATAGGGGATGAAGATCCTCAAGAATGCGACCAACTCAGAAGTCACTAATTTTGTTTGTGACGCAAGTAAGCTAGGGCGAGCCTGTTAATAGAAAGGTGTGGCATTTGGGGTTTGTATTCTCCAATAGTTCATACGGTGCCATGTTTTGTTAAATGAAAAATTAAATAAATAATGTACATACCTAGGCCAATAGCATCAGAGCTCTTCATTATCCTCAGCCTCTTGCATGTATCAGTAAACATCCTGAAATTCCATATGTTGAATTAGACTACAGTGCATGCACAAGAACAAATACAGCGTTCTATGATAGTAAAGTTGAAAATCGCAAGCTTGAAATATTGAGACAGATGGACCACAGACAAGCAGCATAGATTGAGCCTTTTCCTAACAAGGATAAATGGCCAATTAATGTCAAATGAATATTTCCATTTAAATATCGACCGAGATTCATTTCTCATTAGTCTTTCCACCATAAATCAAATTAAGCACCACCCTGGCAACAAGATATTGCCTTCTTTCTGGACCTAGCTGTCATCTGTCACTGAATGGCTGATGCTATGTTACATGAATTCAGTAAGTATACTAAAATCATCCATTTATAATATTCAAAAGAGATGGGGAAAAACTATGCTATATAGGACTGTTCAAAATAACATCTAAGGTTATTTAATTAGAGCTATGGTTAAAATACTTCATTTCTGCCATGAGTTTAACTGTCAAGATTGAACAATAAAATAAATAGCTGGATGTGCAATCAAAACTATATGATGCACACATCCATTGTTCCCTTTAAATCATATCCCCAATTTGCAATAGTGCCAAAAGGCATACTCTTATTAACCACACTTAAAACTTTACAAGGAGTAACTGAGGGCTTATAAACGCAGATTACAATCCAGTTACAATCCGTTAGGCCTGGGTTTGCTGGTTCTTTCTACGTGTTATTTTGCTCGGTTGCAGTCATATGGTACAAATCATTTTTAGTCTTCTACATCACTTGGCTGCGATCCACAGTCACACTTAATATCCATTTGGCACTCTCATATCATTATTCATACTTTCTAATATTTATAAACAATATGGTCACTTTCTGCTTCACATAGGCTGTCAAACTTTAAAACTCTTCCGCACAACAACATATGGACTTTTCTTGCAAATATCATAATGACACAAAAATATCAGATGGAGATCAACGTTAAAGGAAAGTTAAACCATTAATATAATTGGCAAGAAGGAATCAAAACAAAAAATACACTTATGGGAATTAGAACTTACTCCCACGGGACGTCACCCACAAGCATCCAGTCCCCGTCTTTGTCTTCATAAGTAAGAACATATTCTGAGCCATGCAGCAGATCCTTTAGCTTGCTCTCACTAAGCATCTCCCTGCCCAAAGCTCCATGAGATCCATATTGACCTGAGATCAAATTAAAACATAAGTAATTGGGTCCATCCAAACCAGAATGTGCATACTTGAAGTAATTTTAACTTAGCATGCATTATATGAATATTAAGGCCACTTGACCAAAATCTCAATTAAATTAGAATGTGTCCGAGAGCTCACCAATAGTAAAACAGCTAAACATCTTCTCAAGGGCAGATGATAACTCCTGATATTTTGTGTAATTTTTTAGGTCCACTTTTCTTAAATAAGGAGCACCATCCATGCTGACCTTGACAAACAAAGCCCCAGGCACTGCTTTTCCATCTACTTCTTCAGTGTTCTTTGAAGTGGTAGCCAATGAATTCTTCCTAAATGATCTAATTGGCGGCCAACCCACAACCTGTGCCCTGCAGAAAGAAGAAGATCAAATATTAATTCAGTCCTTATCAAGCCCAAACTAATAAATGAATAAAACCCACTTTTCACTTACTTGGTAGCCGGTGCACTGCTATTGTTGTTTGCAGAACTGTTATGGTTTGTTCTAGTATCATTTGCAGCATGAGGCCTTTCCTGAACAGCATTCTGGCTTGCTATCTCTTTCCCTTTGGTTGGTTGAGCCCCAAGGCTCTCTAGCAGAGAACCTTGCTTCAGTCCCAAGTTTGGAGCAGGCCTTGGTGACAATAACTCAGATTTAGAAAGATATTTACCCTGCACCATAGATTGGATTGTTTCCAAGTTAGACATTGCCAGAGGAAAAGCTCTCAATCCTCTAGCTTAAAAATGGTTGATTTTACCTCAGAGATCCCATCCATAGCATCAGAGAACCCTCTTTTGTTTCCAGAGACAACATTCTTCTGTGATGTATAGTGACCATCATTTGTAGGATGCAAAGGGAAAAGAGGCTTCTCATCAAGTTGTCCAGAACTTAATAGGCAAAATTTTGGATCTCTCTCCGGAGACTGAGACCCAGGAAGCCCAAGCCTTAGTTCTGTAGCCTTCAGATTCAGACTAGTTTTGCTCTCATCAGAAACGTTAGAGACAACTGAGCTGTCGACGGAAGAGCAGTCTGATAATCCCATGTAGTTACGCTCCTTTAATTCTGAGCCGTTCTGGCATACACTGTCCATCGAGGTTGAAGAAACAAGTAAAGTGACATCCCCATCCTCCCCAACACCAAGCAGTGGTGGAGTCATCCAAATTCAGAAACAGCAACACTCAAATTCTCTATAACCTGCTTAATCTAAGAATAAATTTCTTCGGGAAACAAAAACTAACCAAAGTATAACCTATGATTTGAATATACAAAGAGGTTATATCTGAAAAAAAAAAGAAAAAAAACACCTTTAAATGGAAGACAAATAATAAAGAGCCAGATTCCCTTGCTCTAATTTTTGGTTGGGAAGAGTTAATTCTAAGAGTAACACAATTCAACAACAGCTGGCTATCCTTGCTAAGCAAACAATTCAACATGGATTAAATATAATAAACAACATTCCTTAGATCACAAACTATGCTGTATGTTCCTCCAAAAGAATATGCTAAAAGCAACAAGGTCAAACTAGATCCATGAACTCAGAGTAATTCAAGGATATGCTAAGTTAAAGTATTACATCCTGCTTCAATCTGCAACCACACCAAAATCTAACAGAAACGTAACCAAGTATAATTTAATTTTAATTTCAATTATTTTAAAATCATTATAGAATTGCAAATGATCAGTTTTCTTTTGCTGTGCTGATTAATACCTAGAAAAAAAATACGAGAATCATGTAATAGCCATACAGATATAGAGCCCGAAGCTTTGGAAGTCAAACCCTGGCTTAAAAATGGTGTAGTGACAAAGTTAAGCAGCATGCATGCTTACAGTCCAAGAGATCCAAATCCCTTTGGCTAGTTAATGTCTGTGCATACTACAAACCAAATTTTAGACGAAAATGATAATAAATAACAGTAATTAATATTAAGAAAACAAGACTTGAGCAGAAATAAAATGAGGGACAAGGTTCAACTACAACTAATAGCAACCAGAAAAAGCTACGCAAAAAATCAACCAACCAACACATTACACAATACACCAAAACCCCAAAAACCAGAAATAACCAACTTTTCATAGTGCGTTCGGTAGCTAAGAAAGTGCGGGAAATTTAAAAGAAAACAACAATAATAAAATATCTAATCTTACTTCTTCCTTCCAAGAAACAAACTATTTTCTACCAATGATGCAGGATTTTTTTAATTAAAAATCATAGAAGTCCTTTGTTCATATTTCATACGGAATTTTCTTTTCTTTGTTTTTTTTTTTTAAAAGACAAAGCTGTAACATCGATGCAATTCATTTCGTACCTTTAAGCTTGATAGAGAAGCGAGCGGCAACTAACCGGAACACAAAGCATGAAGTAAAAACAAGAAACAACAAACCATAAAAAGAGAGCGAAAATGAAAAGGAACTCAGAACAGATCACTCAGATTCTAAGAAGCGTAACAAACAAGTAGTGAGTGAGAAAACGATTTTACCTTGTTAAACCTCACGGATCACTAGCTGAAGAAGAAGAAGAGAATCAGTTTTGTTTGCAGAGAGGAGAAAGTTGAGAAGAGAGAGAGTGTGAGCGAGTGAGAAAGAGAGAGAGAGAGAGAGAGCTAAGGACCCTCCATTTGGCACAAAGTAACAAAAGCTTATTTGCTGTCCGATGTGAAACTCTATGTATTAAAATATGCCACTTTAAAAAATGTCTTTCCATATAAAAACACTCTTCTTTTTCTTCTCTGCTTTGTGTTCTATTTACTTATTTATTTCTTAATTTCAATCTTCTTTTATAATAATCCGCCGAACACAAACACTAATTATCTTAAATCCAAGCCGTCGGATTTTGGAAAGTGAAAGGTCAATTCAGATTAATATGAACCGTAAAAGATTACAGTGGACAAGTTGATATGTGGTCTTTATCAGGTGTACTTTGTAAATAGATGTGAATGGTGAATAATTGATACTATTAATTTGTTTTGGATTAATGTGAACAAATGCATGAACTCTGTTGTATCCGTGTCGTTGCAGCAAACTAAAATGCCACTATTGTGCCTCTTTCAGTTTGTTATCCATTCCGTGAATTATGGCAACCAAACCATTTTACAACCTAACTAACTTGCTTTCTGTATGAGTTTGTTAAACGCAAAAATTTCCGTAATGATACCCATCGGCGGTTTGTGTTTTAAATGCTTATAATTTATTTATCCTCTTTGAAATTATTATTATTATAACAATTTAAAAAAAATGGTATAAAATGGAATGGGGCGCAGGGGCTATCGTGTCATGCCTATTAACGCATGAGCAGGGGATACATGTACAAGCTGAATCATGTGTGATTGTGTGAATATCAGCCAAACATATTGATGTCCACCATGATGCCCTTACAGTGGCAAATTTGTCTTTTCAGCACAAGGCAAATCCCATCAATCAAAAACTCGGACGTGCCCAAATCACTGCCCTTGGATGTCACTTTTCCAACTAAGTTTAAGATAAGCCGATAAGATTCGTGGCATGTCCTAAACCTTTTGGGCAGTGATTCCTATTCTCCCATGAGAACGTGGAAATCCTTTCAAAAGACGATTTTATCCTAAATTAAACCATGCTTTGACTCTGTTGCTAGAAATATTATCATATCCATATAATCATTATGCTACCCAACTTAATTTTTCTTTGCACAATTGAAGACACTTGCCAAGAAAGAGAGCATCCCCATAATAATGAGAAGGAAAGAAATTGGGTTTTGTTTAAACTACATATAACAAATTCAACTACTCCACTCATTACATTTGTATTTTAACATTAAGATTCCCTTCTCCATTGCCCCATGTAACATGCCCAATTGCTAAATTAATCCCGGAAATACCCCCACTCACATGAATGGATCCCACCAAACTGCATTCACATGGTGTGGTAGGTCCATACAGAGGGGCAAATTAGTAAAAGTATACGAAGAATGGATGGTCAATCGTAATAAAGAGGGAGTAGGGGAGGGGCAGGGGTGAAATTTTTCAAAAGGAAAGAATATAATATAATAATTTAAGGGAGGAAAGAGTGTAAGTTACGCAGCGAGCATTAAGTGTGGGGCGGGATTGAGAGGGGACAAAGAAAAACAGATTGAAGAGATATGATGAGTTGGGGGACAAGAAAGCGGCTTTTTATTTTGGATTGCCGGCTACAGAACGCGACATATAACATCCTTCACTCATTCAACTTTTCTCACGCGACTCCACTGCCTCTTGAGCTACACTCCCCAATCACATTCCACCTTCCTCATCCTCCCTCTGCCAGTGCCAACCCCCTTTATTCTTTTTCTTACGCACTCTTCATCAACCAAACTTTGGACATCCCATTATAACCACTATATTTTTATTCTAAAATGATTGTTTTTAGATAACAAAAAAAAAATTTAAACCATTTTTTATTAAAATTAAAATAAAGTGTAATTGCTCATGTAAATATTTAAATTACTTGATAAGTACTTTATGAGATGTTAAAATTTCAAAATAATTTATTATAAACTCAATATATTGTTGAGTAACATATTAAGTTGAAAATAATATTTTATTATACTTGGAATTATTTTTGTAATCGGGTTATCTTTTTGCATTTTTAAAAATATATAATTGATATTTTAAGATAATCCGTTACTTTATACGACAATATACTATTGAAAATGTGACGAGACTCATGACCCGCATTTATTTGAAATCATTCCTCGAAAAAAAGGTGGGATCCTAGTCTTGAAGTGCAATCATGCTTTTGCGAACGAGAAAGTTTGATGCACGCGCGTTGATTTCATGTATTGGAGGATTTTATTGGGATATTTTTCGGGTTGTCTACGGGTGGAGATTTTAGTAACCATCCATCATTAACTGCCACCACCATCGCACGCTTTGCCCTTAATCCATGCATTCTTGTAGTCATTATGCATCATGTACATGCTGGTTTGTCATATTGCATCATCATCATCATCAGCATCATAAGCGTCTTTCCCTTGTTTGCCCACGTCATTTCCATGTCATCACTAGGTTAAATTGGGCCACCTGTTTACCACTTTTGGAGCATTTGAATCAACATCAATGGGGCCAGGCCCAGAATTGGGCCTGTTATTGAGGTTAGCCACTTTGTTTACAACCGAAAAGCGAGTTACCAATGTTAAGATGATGAACGTTGTTGTGATTTATAAAGAGTGCTAAAAATTGAAATAAAATATTATTTAGAAAATAAATTGAAGAGCTTTGCCCATAATTTTTAAATAATTTTTTTAAAAATTAAGATATTGTGCCATCGTGCCTTGGAAACCGGTCTTGTTTTAACTTACGTGCTGTATTCGTTCAATGAAAGAGACCGTCTAGGTTTAGGATTTTAATAGTCAAATAGTGGGCCAGATAAAGGAAGGGTTGGGTCTCCACGAGGGCCTTTATTGACAATAGAGATTGCCAGAGTTTGACTGATCCAACCCAGTTGTAATTTTCATCGTTTCCATCCGTGCGTTTGTTCAAATAATATTGATAATAATAATGAACACGTCATGTGTTAAATTAAAATTTGTCTCGAATGTGAGCTGCCTGACCCGAAAGGATAAGGTGAAAGGTCATGGCCTTTGTCACAACTCACAAGCCCCGTTCAAACATGCACACGGGTGAATTATGAGGCTGTGAAAGCAACACTCTACCTGACACAGAAAAGGATGCTTACATTACATCTATTTCATATTATAAACCTTTAATAATTCCTCTGAAACCTGACAGTTTAATAGTTTCCATGCAGATTTCTTGGCCTAAACAGGCAAAACCAATATTCAGATTTTATTTTATTTTTTTTCTCCGACAGTTTTCAGATTCAGATATATCTTAAGCAAGCGTAATGTTACAGTCCGTTCAGTTTACTTGTTAGAGATGATCCAAATATGGATAAATATACATAAGACTTGGCCTAACTTCTAGAAAGCTTGCAAGTCCAAGCCCATTTTCTAGAATTTTCTAACAAGACAAGTTTCTAGAATACTCTATTATAAATATCTAGATATTTTAATAGATGATTCTAAATAGTGAATTAGGACCCATAGATGCATTAGATCTTAGCCATTCATTTGAGAGGTGGTTCACTATAAAAATCTCTGCAAGGCTCATTTGTGAATCATCCAAGCAAATCCAAGCATACAAACAAAAGTTGTAAGCAAGCATTCTTGTGTAATACAAAGCTTTCTCATTCAACAACACTTGCCTCCAATCTTTCATCTCTTCTCTTCTTGCCTACAAAGCTCTTTGGCTCAACGATCCTCTCTTTTCCTTGAGCGAGAAGGCAAATCACTAAGCTTACTTAGCAACTTTCGAGTTCAAGCTGCCTAAGTACCGTACGAGCGTGCTGCACAAACCTCTAAGCTCGTGACAGTTGATATCAGAGCACGGTTCGAGCACAAGAGCATGGCATCCGACATTGAAAGTGACCATGGAGGAGCAAGTTCATGAACGAGAGGAGCAACCTCAACCTCAGCCATGCCGACAAGGAAAACGTGGTAAGTCCAAAGCTCCGCCTGCGGAAGCCTTGCAGCCTCATATTGCTAACATAGAGCAAGCTATCTCGAGGATGGATAATGCTATGGAAGGCCTATTCGACCGTCTCGAAGGCCTAGAAACGGATTATAGAGAGATCACCCAAGCCACAAAGTCCAACATCCTTGAGTTTAGCAAAGCCTATGAAAATGAGCTACACAACCTTACACGAGAGATCGTGGGCTTGCGAACCTTTGTGGAGCATGAGTAGCAATCCGTGCGAAAGTGGATGAATCTCGCATGGAATGGGAGAAGCATCAATATGATCGTGCTAACCTGTCTTACACAAATGGGCTAAGCACCATACAAATGTCTACTCCCACCATATACAATGGCACTCGCAACGCTACGGAAGTTAAAAACTTCCTATTTGGCTTGGAGCAATACTTTGAAGCCAAACGTGTCCATGATGACGCTTTGAGGATTGGCATTACCCCCACATTCCTACGATATGCAGCCCAATTGTGGCAGCGTCAAAAACATGACGACACGGGCAAAGGCATCTTCTCCCTTCGCATATGGGAGGACTTCAAGAGAGAACTTTGGAAGCACTTCTTTCCTAGCAATGCCGAAAAGGAGGCAAGGAGCAACCTCCATCGATTGAAGCAAAGCGACACCACTCGGGAGTATATCAAGAAGTTCACCACCATCATCCTAGAAATCGAGGACATATCCGAAAAGGACTTCCTCTTCTACTTCCTTGATGGCCTCAAGGATTGGGCGAGAGTCGAGCTTGAAAGGCGCAGTGTGTAAAATCTTGTGATGCCATAGCCGTAGCTGAATCCCTCATAGACTAAAACTCCCAATCCAAGGAAAGGAAAGCAAATCATGGAAAAGGTGGGGGAGAGCGGAATACCCAGAAGGACCATGCTCGAAAAAAAGGTGGTACACGTAAACCATTTGGGGGAGACAAGCACGATACATCTAACAAAGGTAAGTCCGATGGCCCTAAACCAAAAAGTCGTTGCTTCATTTGTGATAGTCCTCATTAGGTACAGGATTGTCCAAAGAGAAAGACCCTCAACGTCCTAGCCGCTCAACATGAGGGCGTACAAAATGAGGAACCACAAGCGGGGATGGGTTCTATCCGCACCATTGGCGCACTTAAAAAAACCCATCCATGTCCAAAAGGGTCTCATATACGTGAATGCCACAATCAACGGCAAGGATGTGCGTACGATGCTTGATATGGGAGTCACGCACAACTTCATCTCTATAGAAGAGGCCACACGGTTAGGCCTCAAATATACCAATGGAGGAGGCACCATCAAGGTGGTAAACTCACCCGTCAAGGCAATATTGAGAGTGTCCAAGGTAACGTCGGTACAACTTGACACATGGAACGGTAAGCTTGATTTTTCCATCATCCCCATGGATGACTTTCAAGTAGTGCTAGGCATGGAGTTCTTCGACCAAGTCCATGCTTTCCCTATATCAGCCTCTAACTCTCTTAGCATCCTTGAGGGGAGTCAATCATGATGGTTATGGCAGAACGTGCGGCGAAGGTAGAGAGCAAGATACTATCCGCACTACAATTCAAACGGGGGATGAAGAATGATCCAAGTTTTATTGCCACCGTTCGAGAACAAAACGAAAGGAGGACATCACCATTTCCAAGGACCTATTGCCAAGACGAGTCCAAGCCGTCCTTGAAGAATACAAGACATCATGCCCCAAGAGCTTCCAAAGAAGTTGCCTCCACGACGGAAAGTGGATCAACAAATCAAGTTAGAGCTTGGAGCCAAGCCTCCAGCCATAGTGCCTTACCGTATGGCGCCACCCGAACTTGCGATGTTAGAGAAGTAACTCCAAGATCTCCTTGATGCGGGATACATCTAACCCTCGAAAGCTCCATACGGTGCACCCGTCCTCTTCCAAAAGAAGAAGGATGGATCCCTCCGCAT
Organism: Boswellia sacra; assembly: GCA_013180625.2. Classification (NCBI taxonomy): domain Eukaryota; kingdom Viridiplantae; phylum Streptophyta; class Magnoliopsida; order Sapindales; family Burseraceae; genus Boswellia; species Boswellia sacra. The sequence goes on from SNVD02006000.1 coordinate 556,044, forward strand.
CGACTATCAGACACTCAACAAGGTAACCATCAAGAACAAGTATCTGATTCCACTAATTGCGGAGTTGTTCGACCAACTTGGGAAGGCTCTATACTTCATGAAGCTTGATTTAAGATCGAGGTACTACCAAGTGCGCATTGCCAAGGGTGATGAGCCAAAGACCGCATGTGTGACAAGGTATGGTGCTTATGAATTTTTTGTCATACTATTTGGCCTCACTAATGCACCCGTCACATTCTATACCCTCATGAATAAGCTATTCCATCCCTATCTTGATCGGTTCGTGGTAGTCTACTTGGACGACATTGTCATTTATAGCACAACTCTTGAAGAGCATGTGCAACATCTTCAACAAGTCTTCTAAGTTTTTCGTGACAATGAACTCTACGTCAAGAAGAAAAAATGCTCCTTTGCTCAACAAGAGGTAGAGTTCCTTGGCCACCGAACACGGGATGGTAAGCTCATAATTGATAAAGCAAAGGTGAAGGCCATTCGAGAATAGAAGCCTCCTACCAAGGTACTGGAGTTACGATCTTTACTTGGGCTGGTTAACCACTATTGGCGGTTTATCATGGGCTACTCAGCCAAAGCCGCCCCACTCACGAATCTTCTCAAGAAGAACCGCACATGGCACTGGTCCAAAGAGTGCCAACATACTTTCGCGGAATTGAAGAAGGCAATATGTGAGAAATTGGTGTTTGTGGTACCTGACTGTACCAAGCCATTTGAGATACACACAGACTCCTTTGACTTTACCATAGGGGGAGTTCTCATGCAAGAAGGGTACCCCATTGCGTAGGAGAGCCACAATCTCAATGACACGGAGCGATGATACACGGTCCAAGAGAAGGAAATGACTGCCATCATTCATTGCCTACAGGTTTGGCGACACTACTTACTTGGCTCACACTTCGTCATCAAGACCAATAATGTGGCCACAAGTTATTTTCAAACGCAAACGAAGCTGAGCCCCAAACAAACACGATGGCAAGACTTCTTGGCTGAGTTCGACTATAGGCTCGAGTACAAAGCGGGTAAGGCAAACGTTATAGTCGACGCCCTAAGTTGCAAAACAAAACTTGCCACTCTAAGCATGAGTCGTCCACAAAGTGTGTTTGTCGACTGCATCAAACAAGGCCTAGAGCACGACCCCATAGCCAAGAATCTCTTGAAATTGGCAAGTGAGAGGAAGACATGACTCTTTTGGCTTGACGAAGGCTTACTTCTCAGAACCAAAAATTGCCTCTTTGTGCCAAGATATAGGAATTTGCAGAAAGAGATCATCAAGGAGTGCCATGATTCTAAGTGGGCTGGTCACCCAGGTATGGCACGAACCCTTGCACTCATGCAAGATTCCTACTATTGGCCTCAAATGCGGGAAGATGTAGAGGGCTATGTAAGGACTTATCTTGTATGCCAACAAGACAAGGTTGAATACCAACGCCCCGCGGGTTTGCTAGAACCCCCACCCATCGCGGAAAGGCCATGGCAAAGTGTCTCAATAGACTTTATTATGGCTTTGCCAAAATCCAAGGGATATGGAAGCATAATGGTGGTAGTTGATCGGTTTAGCAAGTATGCCACCTTTATTCCTGTCTCCGTGGATTGCACCGTAGATGAAGCTGCTCGAGTGTTCCTCAAGCAAGTGGTAAAACCTTGGAGAGTTTCACAAAACATTGTGAGTGACTGCGATCCTCATTTCACGGGATGTTTTTGGGGAGAGCTTTTCAAAATGTTGGGGACTGACTTAAGCTTCTCAACAAGCTTCCATCCCTAAACCGATGGGCAAATCAAGCGCATCAATACCTTACTTGAGCTATACTTGAGGCACTATATGAACGCTCATCAACATGATTGGGCAAAGTTGCTAGACGTTGCCTAATTCTCATATAATCTCCAAATGAGTGAGGCAACGGGTAAGAGTCCGATTGAGATTGTGATGGGACAACAACCTATGACTCCACATACCATAGTCTCGACCTATAGAGGGAAGAGTCCAACAGCCTACAAGCTCGCTAAAGAATGGCATGAACAAGTTGACATTACGAGAGCATGCTTGGATAAGGCCGCTAAGCGAATGAAGAAATGGGCGGATACTAAGTGACGACATCTCGCATTTCAAGAGGGGGATTTGGTGCTTATCAAGCTACTACCCCAATAATTCAAGTCACTTCGCAAAGTGCACAAGGGGTTGGAACGGAAATACGAAGGTCCTTTCCCTACTGTCAAGCGAGTGGGCGAAATCTCCTACAAAGTTCGATTGCCACCTAATCTCAAGATCTATCCGATCTTCCATGTGAGTTTTCTCAAGCCCTATCATGAGGATAAGGAAGATCCTACAAGAAACGAGTCCAAAAGAGCACCTACAGCCATCGTCACCGCATTCAACAAGGAAGTGGAATGCATCCTTGCGAAACGTGTGATACGAAAGAGAGGAGTTCCACCATACACCGAATACTTGGTAAAGTGGAAAACCTTCCGGATAGTGAGTCTAGCTGCTAATGCGAAGACGCTTTGTGGCAATTTGGCGAGCACATCCAACGCTACAAGGACAAAAACGAGCCGAGGACGTCGCGAAATTAGGTGGGGGAGGATGTTACGGCCTGCCCAGTTTAGTTGTTAGAGATGTCCCAAAGATGCATAAATATGCATAAGGCTTGGCCTAACTTCTAAAAAGCTTGCAAGCCCAAGCCCAAGCCCATCTTCTAGAATTCTCTAGCAAGCCAAGTTTCAAGAATACTCTCTTGTAAATATCTAGATATTTTAGTAGATGATTCTAGATAGTGAATTAGGACCCTTAGATGCATTAGATCTTAGCTATTTATTTGAGAGGTGGTTTACTATAAAAACCCCTCCAAGGCTCATTTGTAAATCATCCAAGCACATCTAAGCATACAAGTAAAAGTTGTAAGCAAGTGTTTTTGTGTAATACAAAGATTTCTCATTAAGCAACACTTGCCTCCAATCTTCCATCTCTTCTCTTCTTGGCTATAAAGCTCTTTGACTCAACGATTCTCTCTTCTCCTTGGCGAGAAGGTAAATCAATAAGTTTACTTAGCAACTCGAGTTCAAGTTATCTAAGTGTTGCACGAGCGTGTTGCGCAAACCTCTAAGCTCGTGATAGTAAGATTATAATTAAAAGAAATTAATCGAAAAGAAAATAGAGATCAAGTAAAAGTCATTATTCTTTATTATGATTTATTAGATTATATTGGGTTGGACGCAAGATACATGTGAAGGCCTTCTTTCCTGGCCCAGTCGATTTGGATTCGCATAAAATTGGCCTGTCAAAGGCAACACATTTGATAATTCGAAGACTAAGCTATACGAGGCAAAAGCTAAAAATGAAATTAAGAAAATAAAATGAAAGAACTGAACCTGCAGAGAGCTTGCGTCGCTATTGAAAAAGCTTAACAAATATGTTGCGTCATTTTGAGGGACTTTTCTACCAGTTTTCCTGATCCCTTTGGCTAATGCATGCGCTATGGTTATGCTATAATGATCTCGCGTTTTCAAATAATATGAATTACAAAACAAATAATATGAAACAAAAATATAATGTAATAATAATTGACTTGTAAGAGCGAGCTAGTCAATAGGCCACTAAGTGCCCTGTGCATTGTTAATACAAATATTAATACTTAACCTATAACAAGTTACAACTAAAAGGTGGCCACACAACTAACTCCATGTATGAGAGAATTTGGAGACGCATCGTATACTACTATTTGCTGATGTTAATATTTGTTATTATTGTTGTTGTTCCATGTTATGCTATGTTCTGAGTATCTCAAAATTGTAATAATTTGGTTAACTGATCCCCATATTGATCATGCTTATTCAAGAGATTAGTTGTGAGTATTGGGCTGCAAATATAAAGTCAAGTGATATACAGGCCGATAAAGTAAATCTTTACTTTTATTCTTAATTACTTAAGCCTTAAGTAATTATTTAATTTTACTTGCTTTTTTACTTTATATGTTGATTTTATTTAATTAAATTGTCATATTTCAGAAGTTACTAACTAACAGGAGAAGAATCTATTAAGAAGGTGACAAGTAAACGGAACTCGAACTAAAATTGGCATCAATTATCATTTAATAATATATATCGGTAGCATTCATTAATTGTAAGGGATTGAAGTTACTAGCATCGAAAATAAACCCCCTTTGAGCCAAGTTTACAAATTACATTGAACATACATGATACATGTCTCATGTAATTAGGGCAGTTATTCTTACGAGATAGAATTTGCAAAATGATGTTAACATACAGTCGAGCTGCACCATTTCTTGTATAACCTTCAACAGAAAACCAAAAATATTAATCCAGATTCATGATGAAATTATATATTATGGATACAGTACTAATCAAGTAGATAACTTCTGCACAATTCCTGCAACCTTCTCCATTCTAGGAGGCCTACATGGGTACGCCATGGCAACAAACTTTGGAACCTCATCCCCAGGCATCGACACTAGCACGCTTTCGCCTTGATTTTGCTTTAATATCTGCTAATTAAATGAATCAAATATAGTTCACTATGACGATCAAATATATATTAATGTTATCATGTTAAAGAATCTGGAGAACACTATAAGTATATATCTATATATAAAGCTGACAGTTAAAACAAAAACCTAAAGTTAAAAATAAGCTGGCTATTGAGAGCGAGAGAGAGATACCGTGTGAAGAGGTGAAGTTTTCTGGGATAAATGATCGATAGGCGTCTGAATAGCAGCACTATCATCCCTAATTAATGGTCGAAAGCGGGATCTAATTTTGTCCCAGTGAAGGCAGCAAGTGAAAAAGCCACTCATGCAAAATAATATCAATACAAGAAGAGCTGAACCAAGAGGAAAACCAATGGAGGGCCTTGCTGATGATGCTTCTTCATTCTCCATCACTCCTTCGATCGGATTCTTTCTTCTCTGTTGATTGAATGCGACGAACCAAACGTAATGGATGACAGTGGCAAATTAAAGCAAATTAATGATCAGATATCATTTGATCATGGAGTACACTGTAGCTTTGCCGACACAATTAATTTATTTCTATATATTTTTTCTGAGTGTAGTGTTGCTCAGTGGAGGTTGGTATGGGCAGTCTTTTTAACGTACAATTCTAGTGTAGTATGGATATTAGAGCGGCAGGGACCTTTTAACCTATCGCGACGGTACAACTTGGAGAAAAAGTTTCGAGGTTCCTTAAAGGCTCTACTGTCTCTCTCATGTGATAACTACACCGATTAATTAACTCTTATTCGAAAGTCTACAGCTAGTTGCTTGAATTTTGCATATGGTTGGCATCTTGACATCTCTGTAGCTTGTTTACAGATTATAGGTTAGTAATCGAAAATTGCCTCATCTGCTGATGATTTCCACACCTTCAAAGACTTTAGATTTTCCACCACTGGCACCAGAGTGCTTATTATATACATTGGGAAACATTAATGAGTTGATAGGTTGGTTGTATGATAATGAACTTTTCCCTCCAATGTTTTCTATTAATGGTTTCCCACCTTATTGGCAAATATGCTGATTGGCACAGCAAAGCAAATGGTAGTGTAGGAATCAAGATAATATAGCAAACAATCAAATAATAATGTGCTTGTCTAGTCGCTAATTACATGATTAGATATTGTCAACAATTTTTTGACCTACTTTATTCCTCTATAACCCAATGTCCCCACCACAACTCTCAAGCAAAATTCTTGGTTGCACTCGCATGATGTTTTGACTTTCATTGATGCCTCTCTTAAGTAATTCTCATCTTTCACCCATATATTATTCTAATTTTATAATTATAATGTTATGCACGCGTGCACATAAATTTGTTTACGGAACTCAAGCCTTTCTCAATTTGGGAATCAACTCAAATATGTATGGTAACACGTAATTAACTTTTTATAAAAGTTTTTTTTGGTCATCTTTCTATAAATTATAGTATCGTATGACTTTAAATTACTTTATCCATCTCCTTTCTGTATGATCATCACACACTTTCTCAAAAATACCTTAGCAAAATACGTTACCTTAAGCTTGTTAAATCTTTTTGCATACATTATTTCAAGCGGTGTTTCAAGATGATAGGTTCAGGCGGCTCTCTCAAAGCATAGCAGCAAATTATCTTTTGTGTTCCAAAAGGTCTTCTACCACGTTGGAGATGGTGCGCAATTGGGCTTGTCCCGTGTAGAAAGACGCATCATGATGATGTAACATCAAGGTTTTCCACTAGTGAATTTGATCCTATATCAGGTCCTGGTCATTTCAATATTCAATAATCTATCAATTCCATTGCTTCTAATTCCACTTTCGAAACAAGTGGAGAACATGATGATTTCAACACCAACTAGGTCATCAACGTTCATTGCCATACGGAAAATCCTCTAACAGAGACTTCTTTTGAGCTTTATCTAGAAACATAAAGTGGTCATTTTCTTGCAAAATGCAGACAAATCCACTATTTAAATCACTCTTGTTGAGGTCACCTTGATCATTTAAGAAAGGAGAACGTGGAACCGGGCTAACAGCCTGTTATCCGAAATGGGATTTACACGGTGTTGGTTAGATGAACACCACTATCTGATAGTTATGCATAGTCAACGGATAAAATTATTCCACCACTGTCAAATGATCAATCATTGGAGGATTTGCTTCCCAGACGTCGAGCCGAGGCAGATTAACTCCGATTTGGTTAGACATAATTACTGGGCTGTTAAAAGGGCTGGGTACTGTGGGGCCTGGCGTGATGACCCACATGCGATTCTTGAAGTGGCAGCTTTGTCGATGCAAATTTTTAAGAGATCCATTATGTTTTCGGGCTAACTATGGGAACAACAAAGTAGTAAGGCCATTCTATCTTTTGCTTTTGGTCCATTGAAAGTCTCTTGGGCTTACATCCACAATGCATCCAATTTAACAAACCATTTTGGTGGCCTGAAGGACTATAGCAGGAAATGCGGGATTGACCTGCCAAGTGCATGTAATGTAACAAAGCACAGCCTTAGCCCGTTTTCTGGTCCTTCATAAATCGTGCATCATAGATGTTATTGTTATTATTATTATTATTTAACAAATGGGAAATATTTATATAAGATATGTTCATTAGGTTATTTTGCTGGTTTGATGAGTCTATCTAATTAGATCATAACATACTATTATGAGAGGGTGAATAGAGTGGATTAAGAAAAAAATAGAAAATTGAGATAAGTCAGCATTACTAATCCTAAAAAATTGAAAAGATAATTATTTGTTGAATATATTATATATTATATAATATGAATGATTGGACATGACACATATGCATAACGATGTGGCATGCCAGCTCACCTATCACCATGTTGGCTTTTGTAAAGACCCTCACGTGCAAGAATGATCCTATGCCAATTAGATTGTAAAAAATCAATGATCTGATCTGTTGCTCTGATGTTTGGTTTCGGATAAAAAATAGGTTCTGTAAAAAATGGGATGTTTGCTTGACTCGGTTTAAGGTGACCTACAACACCGGACTTAGATACTTCCGGTTAGGATGTGCACAATTTTGTTCTTAAACTTTACAAACTCATAAGATATTTGGTCAAATGTTTTGCGTTTGTTAAATCTAAATATCAGCATTGAACCTTCGGAAAAGGCCCGTTTTAAGAGAATTGCAGCTGGTGTCATGAATCCAGTAGTCACTTGCGAGGGATTTCCGGACCCTTCTAAAAATTTCCTGATAAAGGTGGGTTCATAAATTGTAGTATGCGTGGTTATAGTTTCTCCAAAGTATCTTTTTTCTCAAATATCTTTAGAGAAAAGTGATAAAAGAATTCTCAAATCAATCTTTTGGTAAAGGGAAGTAAAGGTATGCATGTACGGGTGGACTTGAGTATCTTCGCGGCAGCTGTGTGGAAATGTCTCGGCTTCTTCGTGCTGTTGGGAGCTTTACGTAGCATGGATGCATATTTGTTCTTTTTCCAAAAAGTTATTTGCTCCTTCATGGGTCATATCAAAAGATTCTCACCGATAAGAGATGGTAAAGTAAGCTAAGATCGTATCAACGCAAATAACAGCTCCAATAAGAGAATAAATAAACGATCGAAAGCTGTTGACGACAAGACGAGTGATTTAGCAATCAGACCTAAAAGCCAGTATATATTGTACATAAAGTTAGTAGCAATGAATCATTTTTTGTTTCTTTCCTTAACGAAGTTTTGGGGCCATGGCCAATCTAGTACATCAATAAGCTTTAGGGTAGCGTACTGGTTGAGCACTTTTTTCTTTTAATTTGCTAAAGAAGTATGCATTTGGCGTGGTATGCTTGTAAAGTTTTTGATTCCTTAACAAAACAATATGCGCCAATCTGTCTTTATGGGCATGTTTGATATGGGGAATCAACTTTATGTTGTACCCTTTGGCCTGCCTACCCAGAATGCTTTTGTTCTTATCATATGGTCTCGTCATAAAATCAGGTCGGCAAGTTGAAATGCCCCCATCACTGTTATGTGTTCAATAGTTATTTGATTTGAATCTCTCATTGCTGCTACTGTAGTCCTTGAAATGGAAAGTCCTGACATTGTTGTGAAATTTGTATAGTGATTTCATAAATGTGAATGAGAAAACTCTTGCGTCTGATCTAATCGATTGGGTAATTATTTAGTTCGAGGGAAGTACAATCATAGTTACTTTCTCACTAATTCTGCTCTGCCTTTGTCGCACCAGAACTCTGTTTTTGATTCACAAGTTTTTGCACTTTTAAGAGTAAATAGGTAACTACAATAATGTTATTAGATACTATGCAGGGAAAAGATAAAGTTGTAGTTTCGCTGCAGAAAAGATGGATATGGATAATGAATGGACCTAGGTAAAGGAGAATTATTATGCTCTAATCTTGGCATTTTTCTCTTTCGAGATATATTTGCAAAGTATATTCTTTACAAGATGCAGGGGCGGCAACTCCCATTGGCTCTTACACAGACTCGTATCTGACTTTAATTATTAGTAAATTTAAAGCCCGCCAGTCAGTCGTTGGCTGTTTCAGGAAATGAGTTTTAAGTACTACTTGCACATATTAAGCCTCCGAAAGCCTAAACATTCTCTAAACGCCTCAGTTGAATTTTTCTTGGCTGTGACTTGCAAATGAATCAAAGCATTTTTGCATTCATGAACATGCCCAACCAAAATTAGACATTACATTGCTCTGATAAATGGCAGTCGCTTATTAAAAAGGAGTAAAAAAAAAAAAAAATTCATTACAGCCTCTCCCTTCAAAATCTCATTGAAATTAAAGTGATCAAGAAACCTATCTCTAAAAATTTCACCATAAATTGCTCATTTTACTATCTTTTTATTCCTAAAGACATCTTCCTCCATAACCAGCATTTCTAAATAGCGCCTGCTTTATGTCATCAGAGCTTAGCATTGTCCTCTGCTCCATTTCCTATCACCATGGCAATAATGACAGAAATTAGACATTGCTTAGGCTAAAAGAATTTATGAAAGCAATATCGGAAAACAAATTGAATTAATTTGTACCTCTGAGCAAGAAGCCTGCACTGAGAAGTCATTGAAGCAGCTAATAACGCACTGTTCAATCTCAAGGCCTAATGCTTCCAGGGTTGTTACAGTTGATAGCAACAATCCTGGCTTTCCTGCGCAGCAAATCTCAATCCTGGTGTCCATGTTTCTTCTCTCCACATCAAACTGCGAAGCATAACATATGGGGATATATTCAGAATTCCAATAATTTTAGTTTGTTTTTAATTAAGTTGTTATTGAGTCGATCGTCAAGAGACAGAGTCCTTACCTTTGGTGTATTTCTCACTAGAGTTTCATTAGGCTTCCCATCCTTGAAAATGCCCACCATGTCCAAATCACTTGAACCAGCTTCGATTTCTTGTTGCAAGTTACTGATTTTCTCCAGGAGCTCTTTCATGTAGTCTATTGTATCGCCAAGTATGGAAGTCCTGTCCATCTATCGGAAGATCACAAAACAAAAGCAGCTTAGAAACGTACAGAAACAGCACATTCTGATAACATTCCAATTAAGCTGAGCAGGACAGGGATGGAGTTCAGTTCATTTACCTTGCTTATCTTAGGAACTATTGATCTTAGCATTGAAAGCCGGTCATTTAGCCGCTTTCGTCGCCTTCTCTCAGCCATTAGATTTTTTGATGGCTGCCCCTCGATCTTCTTACTTCTATTCTTTCTTTCCAGACAAGTTCCCATGTTGAAAACTGGGAGTTCAGGAGACTCGTGAAGTGGCTCTACTTTGCAAGTAGTTTGCATCTCCAGATTCTGAAAATCTTCCACAAGTAGATTGGGCTCCTCATCCTCTATCATGGACAACGGGAACTCTTCTTGAATTGGAAATGGGGGTGTGTCAAGTGTGTTTATTGATGAATCTGTAAGCTGTGGTGCTGCCAATTCATCACCAAACGGACAGTAGACTTCATTGAAGTTGTAGTTGAAGTCTTGTTCAAGTGGTGCAGAGAAGCCTTGATAGTAAGAATTTGGAAGAACAGTGGATGGATTTTCATGATAGCAATCATAAGTACTCCAACCACTGGAGAAGAGGTCATTCATTTCTGTTGGGATAGGGATGGTAGTCTCCCAAGTGTCTCTTCTCAGAGCTAACAATTCCTCTAAGAAAGCATGCTCACTAAACTCCATCTCTCTCTCTCTCTCTCTCTCTCTTGGTGAGGCCAAATTGTTAATTGAGGGCAACACCTTGAGAACATGAAGTCGCACCAAGTGGAAGAATATATAGGTACAGCCAGTAGAAAGGTTAATATTTAATTATATAAAAAATGCATTGTGGTATGTATTATGTTGCATCTATAATACCACTTTGTGCCTAAGATTGAAATGGAATCTGCTTTTTCTTTACTCTTATCCGTGGGAGGGTGATTTTGTGTCTTTTTCACCGAAATCTCTGCAATCAAACAAACTAAATATTTAATAGTTGTTACCCTGAAATTTTTGACCCACGCATCTGTCCGAAACGAAAAGGGTAGAGTTAGCATCATAGACCGTGTCAGGTTCTTTGTATGCTTAAAACTTGCTATATAATTTGGCCATCAAACGGAAACAGAGGGCACAACCTCTCCCTTTCTCTCACTGAAAATTTTGCTGATTGGGTCCCATACCTCTCTGCCTCTAGAATCTGGCTTACCTCACAATTTCAAATGAGTTGGTGGGCCTCTTTTGTTCTTTACTCACTTTTCTTGTTATTATGTTCACAATTGTCTGTCCAATATTCTATTAACCAAATTGACTATGCAGCCTAATTTCAATTTATTTTTCTTGTTTAGAAGCAATAAGGACAATAGTGATAGCATCTCTCTCATTCTCACCCCACCTGGCTAATTAAATTAACAATCAGAATGAGATGTAGGAATTGGCTGTATACACGCGCGCGCGCGCGCCCGCACAGATACATGTTATGCGATGGATCGATCAAATGCCTTGACATAAACTACTGCAACTATACTCTTTCTTATTAGCCCATTTTGGCCTTTGTAAATGGCGTTTGCCAGAGCATGAATATATCTAAATAGTATAATTATGTCATTAAATTTTAATGGGTGCTTTGTTTGATGTGGTCTACTAGCATGCATTGGCGTTGAAGCAAGTGCAAGAGGGGAATTTGCGCATCATATGGCTAGGCTTCTATATTCTATTACCCAATTGCAGTCTCAAGAAACTAGGTGCGTACTTAATTTACCAAAGTGACAAAATGTTTATTATCAATGTTGTTGCTATGCTACATTATGGATTGTTTGTATTACGATTATCTTTTACCGGTAGGTAAGCTCGAATAAAACATAAAACCAGCTACACAATTTGCAGAAAGTGTGTCCACTGTCGACTGTCGACATGGTGAGACCCATCGAAGTGAGGGTACAGTTTTGACTCTTCAGCTGATAATTCAGAACTCTGATGTTGTATTTATTGTAAATGACTAGAGATTTTGTCCAATTTTATCAGAAAATAGTAGATGCGAACATGTAAAAAAAAAGTTTATCTTTGTCCCAAGGGGAAAAAAAAATTGGTTCAAACACATTCAACAAACGATGGCAGGCAACACTTCGTCATTCTAAGTGTATATTTATATATATTTTCACATAGTTTCAAGCCAGAAAATGAATAAATTATAAGCTGGAAACCAGCCGGCATTTTTTGTTGTAAATTTCATGACAGTAATGAATATGTAGACTAGCTAGGATGCATGGTCATTTCATTTCCAAATTAAGAACCCAGAACCTACATTATAACGTACGTAGAGTCTCAGCCACGTATGCTATGCGTATAACAAAATTAAACAAATTGATCAACTAATATTTGAATAGTTCCAGACACGTGGGTGCATACTTAGCTAGCTAGCATAAGAGGAGCTGATCGTGCTCTGGATCCTGAAATTTAAAAATGACAATTAATCATTTTTTTGGGTGAAATCTAACACAAAGCAGGAAGGGAATCTAGCTTTTAGAACTACAAAAAGACGCAATAATTTGGTGCAAAATTCAACCACAAAGTTGGGAAATTCTAAAGACGAAATCATTTGGTGCAAACTTTCAAACATAAAAAAAGTTCGGAAATTCACGGTCTCGTTCTTATAATGATTACCATCGTTTCTCAGCAGCCGCCTTGTGGCCAGTTCACTACCCAAAAAAAAAAAAAAAAGACGAAATGATTAAACATTAATAATGATGATGACTTGAGTGACGGTCATCATTTATGTGTTTTTTAAAAATGTGGACGAGAAAACATGATGATATAACATAAAACTAATATAATATACATGACACTGTAAAGTATATCGTAATATATAATGCAACAGCGTTCACAAAAGTTTCAAAGAAATACAGTAAATTTGACTGTTTCTTATACTTTAATTAAACTATAAATAACAACGCAACCTTTGTCAAAGTGACGCGGAGTGTGCTCTCCATGTATAAGGTGACGAGTAATATTATATGTGATCTGCTTTACCAGCAATGGGATGACACGGTGTGTTTCGATTGGAAAGAGTTGTTCCCTCTCACAAGAAACAAATTAATGTTAAGAAAAAGAGAGAAAAGAAAAGGGAGAGATTAGAATATGAGAGAACGAATGTCGAGGAGAAAGAATAATGCATTAGCAACCCTTCTTCAGCATGTGAATTTCTCGTCAGTAGTGGACGTGACTTTCATAGACCTTCACTTTTCAAGATAATTATATCTGCTTAGAAGTTGCGAGCGCGGAAATGAACAGTGATACTGCTACATGTCCACAAACAATACAAAAACTTCAATCAAACTAGTGCCCACGAAGATAATATTTTCAAAAGAACAAAGTTAGGCAACTCTAAATCCAATCAATTCTTTTCCTGTTACGAAAATGAAAGCTCATAAACAATCGGGTTAGAAAAAGAAGGGAATTCTTTTATGAATTATCCAATGCTATATCATATTATATACAATACAATGTGCTACTTTAGAAAGTTTCGACCATATTCTGTCGGACGTTAAATCTTTAATAAATAGCAGTCCGTGTCAGATATATTTACTCGTCATTGTTGAAACGTGATATTGTGGATAAACAAGTTTTAACCTGAGCGTGCAATGATAAGATATAATTGCCTTGATGATCTTGTTTCTGAGGATGCTTCGACGTTTCGATGTTTCTAGTAAAAAAAAAAAAATTGGTTGTTTCATACACGTTGCGTTTGTAACCCTAAAATTATAATGGCTGTTTTATTTGTGGAAACAACATGACAAGTGACAACTCATAAATAGTAAACACAGATTTATCTGAAAAAGGAAGCACATTGTATTACCTTTTTAATAATAATAATAATAGATAAGGTTGTATCTTTTTGTACTAGTTTAATAATGTATACATGATATGATGATAAAATATATTGGACACACACTTGATTTGATTTTCCTTTGTTCTTCTTTCTTTCCTATGTCTGTTTTCTAGAAACTTTGATATATTTCGTAATGATTATTAATTGATTAATGGTGTCTCATATTGGAATAATATAGATGAGTTTAAATGTTTGATGAGTCTAACTTGAAAGCAAATATATTATCTGTGAACTAATTCATTTTTTATATGTTTTAGATCATCAAAGTTGATTACTCAACTTTTTAGCAAAGACTAATCATATGAGAAGCATAGCATGCAGAAATCTATGTATTATCATCAACCTCTTAACAAATGTAAAATGGATATGTATATTGTATGAACCTAAACAAAAATTAATAAAAGTTTAACATCAAGAATATAAAGAATCGTAGGTTTTAATATCAAGTAGCTTGATAAATTATCTTTATTATTACAAAATATAATGCAAGATACATTTGGATTTCGTAATATATATGCTTTAAGATATCGGTGACAAGACTTGTCTACTTCAATTGGATCGTTTGATATTATGTACTAATGATTTGAAATTAAATATATATGATTCAATCATTGATTATATAATCTCGACAGACGATTTTAAAATTTAAATATATCAATTGTATGTCTTCATCATCTCAATTGATATTATTGACATTTCTAAATTAAATGTACGATTAATCATATGTATCATATTATAACCAGATTATGAAGTTTAATTCAAATTTACAGTTCAATTATTGTCTGTATTATCCCAATGGGTGTAACTAATGTTTTAAAACTTGAAAATTATATTAGATTTATATATATGCATCATTATGGTCGATACGATTGATCTTGGGTATTGACTTATACATTGTATGTCTTTGATTCCATTTGAATGGGCGGTTATTATAAATTCAAATTTTCAAATTTACTAGTAATTTACTGTTTTGTTGCGTATGATCTCAATCGAAGTTATAAATGTTTAATTGATACATACACATCAAGAATCAAGAAACGACATGTCGATGAACAGTAGCAAGAGATTATATTTGTACTACGAGGAAGGATTAGAGGGTTATAAAAAGACAATTGACAATATTTTTTGTGACATTGACACAACCACCACGAGAACCACAGGCAAAGTAGGGCAAATGGTGGTGTGAGAAAACCGCGGGCAGTTTCTCCCCACCACCCCGACACAAAGCGGTTTCAAAACCCTACTTTTCCATCTTTTCTCAGTTTCTCTTTCATAATACAGCTTGACAGCCCACAATATCTTTAGGGTTTCTATCAAAACCACTCTCTCTCTCCCTCTCTAATTTTTGTCAGCTAATGCTTTGTTTGCTAGTGCCATCAAGAGTAGGGGCCAATAGGTGCAGTGCTACAATGTCGAAAACACACTTTATTTTTTGGAGTAGATTGTTTTTCTGGCTCTTTAAGACGTGGCTTACTCTAACGTGGATGTGTTGAGCTATGCATATGTAAGATTAAGAAAGTAAAGTAGCTAGCTAGAAGTACTTTCTTCTTCTCCTTTTCTTCTTCTACAAAGCTATATATTATTATCTATAGACGGGAAATATAATTGGGTATTGGCATTTTTTATACGGCTTTAGTTGCAGGGAAGGGGAACCCATTATTAGAAGGCCTTAAAGTGGAGTCCTTCACGAGTCTTTTAATTTCTTCGCAAGAAAACGAGGGTAACCCCACAAATCGCAACCACTCATCAAAAGATGTGCTTGAGATCTGTCTTGGTCTCCAGTAGAATGTTAAAACAAAAGTGAAAAATCAATCTGTCAGTGATTGTAATTCTGACATCACCGCTGACAGTTGCTTGTATCCTATCATCTCAAGTCCTTGGGCAACTCCATTAGTTCCTGTATATCTCTTGCAAGAAATACAAGTGGAAGCATTGAAATTAACTAAGACAAGTTAACAAGTTACATTTACAAATTTCAACAGATATCATCAGATCACGTGCCTGAAGTGAATGTTGGCACTTTGAGTTGCATGTGCGCGCGCACATATATATACACTAGTTATTATTTGCAGTATCAGTCTTCTCCAAACTACGACATATTTGCTGAATAAAAGATTTATTGATAACGTAGGTTAAGTAATTCTACTTAGGAGTTTGCATGAAAGCGTATGCAGCATGTATATATGTGGAGGTTATATCGTTAGAGGCGCTGTGATCAGCTCGATCATACAGTACGTCAACCCAGTTTTATATACATGTGATGGTTAACCAATCTAATCAGTTCTATTAAATATTGAATAATCCATATATTTCACACAATTATCTGGGCCAAATTAAGCTAAAATGCGGTACTATGATGAAGAACAAGGGTTGAATTTTAATTTGTCATTTTGCCTCATGAAAAATTTTATGTGTGTGCATATATGGGCATATGGGTGCTCTCATCAGTCATTTCGACCCCATATATTGAAGCACTTCCTTGTCATAAGGGTAGTTACTCGGTTAGTAATTAAGATTTTGTATCTTGCTTAAAATCTCCATTTGTGGGGGCAGAGTCGGCGGACGATGTGCAGAAAAATTGCAATATATGATATGAGTTGAATCTACCCAATAAGAGTGGGGGCGTGTTAGTGGAGAAAAGGAGAAAAAGAAAAACAGCATACTAGCTAGGTTTGATTGTCAACAGTTTTATATATATATAAACCTTATCTGGGAGACATATGGCTTCAAATTACTTAGTCGATTTGATCTTACAATAATTTAACGTTTAAATGTGATGAATAATGTAAAAATATAGATAACGTATGCAATAGGAATGCATTAATTGAGATTGTATAATGTAATGAGATCCAATTGCGATGGCCATTTGCAACAATCGAAGATAGAAGTTGAAAATTTGAAAGCTTTTTCTGAAAATAGATAGTTGACTACTTATTGATAAGTACAGAGATTACAAATTTACTGGCCCGCTGGGTTAAGAACAAGGTATACTAGGAATTGACTTTGTGCAGGGAATATGCTGGAACTGGTAAGATCACATTCAACCTAATCCATATATGAATTCGAGTCTGGTGAAGACACTTGCCTGTCATTTTGATAAAAAAAATTTGATCTTATTGTGGTCTCTCATTTAACAACTTTAAGAATATGGGGTAATGGTGGAGGACCCAATTTTGGATAGAGTTTGTAAAAGCGACGTGTCATAACATGCAAAACACTCGTAACAATATTTGGAGGTGCCACATTGATAATTAAACATTATTAACTTTGCAATTATTGACCAAGTAATTAAATCTACTGCTAAGTCTCGTGCCTTTCGTTTTCATGTCAGAAGGGTCTTACATTTTTGGCAAATTGTGTCAAAAGGTTTTCATGAGAAGCCATTATTTCCCACCAAGAAGCAATGGACATACATTCATCGCACACGTATTCAATTCGTTGAAAAGTCTGTCTATCAAATGATTACACATAACTTGGAAAATTAAATTAAGTAACCATTTGTGTAAATTACCATGATTGTGCTCTTCCTCACATTCACCTTTTTCATTATTCTCTTATGGCGCTAATTCACTATAGCTTAGTTTTATAGATATAATTATTAAGCCATAAAACAACAAATCAGCTCAGAATTATTGAAATAAGTTTAACACGGATGGCTGGTTTTGGATCATTCTATGTTGACTACTGAATACAATCTGTCCAAGATCAAATGTGGTGGGTCCCTGACTTTACATGTGTATCGCGTGATAATAATAAGCATCCATAATCTTGCCATAATGCTGCATGCACACAATATTAATAATATTAATTAGACTTCGAAATTTTTCTTTAATCTCCTCAACTGGGAACATTTCTCGGTAATTTATTATACCAAAATATGCATAATTTATAACTCACGAATCATGGGAACATTTGCATTATGATCTCACCTGCTTCTGTAGCAACGAGGAACGCTTTGAGATATTCCAGGCCAAATCAAACCAACTAATCTACAGATATCAAAGCACTAATCGCGCTTGAAGTCTTTAATTATTAGAAATTTAGTTGGTACTTTCATAGTTTTCATTTATGACCTAAGATTCTCAGAAGACCAGTCATGGTCTTCTCTAAGATCAAGGGACTACCCAGCTACAACAACCATATTTGTAAATTCAATTGCAATCTAACAGAGGATCTTCTCGCGGGAATTTGTACATAATTAGCAGCTTAGTGTTTGGTAGTCACACTACAATCACATCTATCCTTTGTCCTTTGAAAGATTGAGAATGCATTTGATGTTTAAAAATCAGGAAATGTAATCTTTATGCCATTATATAATACAGCTTAAGGATATGTTGTTACTCGATTCTTATACATTTATACAACAAAAGAATAGTTTTTCTATTTCTTAAATAAATAAATATATTATGTTAACTTGCATATAAAATTCATAATAGCAACTAAATATATAGTTAGTCAAGTTTACCAACCAATATCGGTGCAAGTCGAAAAGAGAGAAAATACATAAATATAGATTTAGCTAGTTGCATGCAGTTCCAGTTGTCTCTTTTAAATTCAAGTTCTAAACAGAGAAAAGAGCGCCAAGATCCAAGCCCTAGCAGACCATGGACATGATTGAACAAGTGGCATACCTAGCATTTAATTAAAAGGTTTGAAATACTGGCATTAGATTCTCAGTTTTATGCGGCTTACCAACTTCTAAAATGTGTTTTTGTACGTACGTTGATGCCAATGTATTCCGGTCAAACTGGGGTAGAAGACCTTTATATAAAAGATAAAACAGAAAATCAATCAAGATTATAGGTGGATTAAAAATCCATATTTTAGGTTTTGGAGCCAGAGAAATGTTTATGCACGGTTGTTGATCACTCCGCTGACCAAACTTGTGGACGGAAACTTGCTAGCTTTTAAGCATATACAAAATCTTTATTTAATTAGTCAGTGATTATGGCGTGTTGAACTTGTTTTGCCGGATTATTGTTGTGTTTTAAGAGTCTAAAATATTGCGTTTTGGAGAGCTTAAAAGGCAACTAGCTCCTCATTAGTAGGAGAGTACTACGTACATAAAATTGCGCCTTGCAAATAAAATTTTTGACCGCGAGGATTTTGTTTAGCAGGAAGACGACATTAAAGATTAGAGTATATATCTTTATACTGTTATAGACTGAATTATATTTCAAACAATCTTTACGCATATCTGGCTAGATAGATGGCAACTGGCGAATCAAATCCTCGAACTAGTAAATTGTTTCCAGCTAGCTAGTGACAAAAACTGACTTTCCTTCTTGTCAATGAAGGATTAAACTCGATCTTTAATGAAGTTTCGATCGATGTTTCTTTTTGGAGTTAATAACCGGCTAGCTAGCTCCACAACTATCTTGATCTGACTATTTGTGATGTCAGCTTAATGATATCCAGCAAAATGATAATTTTCTTTTTATATAACATAAAAAATTATCTGCCAAGTATAAGAAGATATCTTAAATCACTAGCGCTATAGCCCAACCGAGCACAAGTGTTGAAATTTGAGAATAAACTGATAAGGGAGATATATAAATATATATGGACACACACTGAGAGTTTCATAGTCCGGCTTAATTTCATGCGCCATGTAGGGTTAAGTTACAGTTACTGACTGAACAATTTGTTAATTTTTTCAATGAAACAATCAATTGAGATCCATTATATTTAAAAATTGAATTGGACACTATCCTTGTTAAAGATTAATTAATTAATATATTAATTTTTGTTTAGCAGGAGCTGGTTGTGGAACAATTGTTAGTCTGTAAAACGAAAAAAAGTACTTGCTTAATAATTATAAGGATAGTCTTAACGTATGTTCTAAGAATACATATTAATCCCTAAAAAACTGGATAGTTAATATATACCTTAAACGTATATAGTTAAGTCCTTAAAGATTGTGTAGATTCACTTGGAATTTGTGTATTTAATGATTTTTCAAAAATTAGATAGTGTTAATGTGTGTCTTAATTAGGGGTACATATTAATCTCTACAAAATTATATAAATTCTTTTCAAGATTATGTATATTCACTTAAACATGTAAATTCTCTAAAAAACTGCATAAAAATTATTAAATATATAAATTTTAAATAAAATTATACAATATCAAAAATATATATCCTTAAGATATACAGTAAAACTATCCATAATTAATTTCACAGAAAGGGAACAACAAAGTTGCAAAAGCTAATAACTTGGGTGGTTGTGAAACTGAATTTGAAAGCACGCAGCTTTTCGGTGCATTGAACGTAGAGAAGAAAAGATTTTATCGTACATGGAATGATATGCTAAATCGTTAGTAAATTAATTGTTACTAACTAATCATAGTAATTACATAACCCTCAACCAATATCTGATTAATTACGTGCATTTGGAAGCCACGTTACTGCAGAAACCTGTGCAGGCAGATTTTAGAAAACCACTTCAGCACACTGAAATGAGTTCCCTTTGAGGCAGATTGAAATCTGGGAAGGAAGCAAACCGTCTCACCTTTTAAGCATTAATTACGTGCATCTCGGTGTTCAATGTACAACTGCTCAATTCCCTCAAATTCAGGGAATTTCTTTTCAGAAAGATTACGTAATATAACATGATGCCTATGACTTGTAAATAAAATATTTCTTTATTAACGCTGACTCTCATGTCTGGAAGCATATACAAAGAGACAACCTTTTTGCCGTAGCTTGATTTCATATCTTACACGTAATGCTGGCTGGGGTAAAACTGACTTAACAGGTAGCTGAGTCCATTGACTTCAACAGGTAAGTGTAACCACGATTCTAACTCACTATTCCTCCTTGACTGGCTGCATGACAATTGACAAGAATAACAAGAAACTTATAACCACCGTGGCAGAAGCCACCAACGCAGCCTTTTCCTTGTTTTCTAACTCTTCTTAGTTGTCAACTAAATCTATTATGATATTGGGCTAGGATACGGCCTGGTGAGGTGGATCCTTTGTATCCTCTTCCAATTGGAAACACTAAATGCGCCTCGCCTAAAAATTTTGCGACACAAAACGTTGTTCACTAACTTATTGGTACTAGGACACAATTGAGTGAATTTAGAAATTCAGTCTTCTGAGCCCACCTTAGCGGCTCTAACAAATGCATCCATCCAGCGGGATGCTTGGACTATGCCTTCATTTTGGCCCAAAACGAAATGTACACGTTAATCAATCCTTAATTAGCTCAATAACATAACGAAAAACAAAGAGCATGTTCTTCTTCTTCTCCTTCTTTTTTTTTATTTTTTTCTTTTTTGGGTAGGAATAATTGTGACTTAAGATAATTTTAAATTGAAATGGGTCAAGCATTTATAATCCTTTATTTATCCTGGTTTAACCTTTGCAAAGTAAAGTAACTTCAAAATGAAAATAATAATACCTGCTATTACTACAATGACATGAAGATTTCGAAAATTTAGGTAAAAATTATGGGGTTAATTAAGTAGTGAACAATTTTAATCATATCTACTATACGTAAAAGTTCGAAAATTATATTATAAATTCATTGTAAAAAACTTTGAGAAATTAATTTAGAAAACAATAAAACCCAACCAGGACTTGCTTATCATTTACATCTTATATAAGCTTTATATCAAACTGCATAATAATCTAACAAGCTAACTTGCTTAATTTTCTCAAAAGTAAACACACTTTTTAACTATCTTTTTTCTTCCAAAAAGATGATATTATAAAAAAACGCAGCTATCACCATCTCAAACTCAAAGTACGACACTCAATTTTTTTTTTTTTTTTGGTTTCCTTGAACGACTCCTTCCAATTAGAATTTCTAAGAGGCATGTGGAATGTTTACGCTTACAAATTCATGCAATTGGACCGACTTTAAATAAAATAAGATTAATCTGCAAAGTGTAATAATCTCTAGGTCCATCTTCAAGCTTTAATATGCACGTAGAATAGCAAAAGCAAAGTAAGATACGCAACAGCGAATATGCCATGTGCGGTGCGAATGTCTGGTCCAAAACGATGTCTTAGATTGGTCAAGTGCTTTTAATTACTGGGCTTAAAGCAAGGCATATGACATATCCTGAGGACAAACAGCCAACAAAAGAGGAACTCTTCACGTTTTTCCAGGGAGCGTAGCAGAACAGAGTTCGACCCACGTAACACCAAACAAAACCATGACTAAACTATTACAACATCCTACTTTTCCAAATTTATTCTATTCCCCATTTGTCCCCACTAGTGGCGCTTCTACCATTTCAAGCCTCCAAAGCTATAACATTTCACCGCTGCCACAACAACAACGTTTCTCTTGTTTCGCTATTAGCATTAGGCCCTTTTCCTCCTTGAGCCGTAGCCGGTTTTCTGTTCTTTGCTTCTCTTCTGCTTCAGGTAATCTTTCTCGTCCACAAACGTCTCTTTCGTTATTGGATGAATCTTGTGTTTATTGTTTGGTTCGTTTGTTTGATTTTCATGTGTAGCAAAGCAGCCAACTCCAATCTTGTTTATTTGATGCTTAAAATGTTTCTGTTAGATTCATAATATGTTATGATATTACTTTAGTCTCTCTTGCATATGCATTTGATCTGGGTTTGGTTTACCCAGATGGATGGATCATGGGATCTAGATTTTCTTTGACAACTGGAATGAACTTGTGCTGTTACATTGACTTTCTTGATTTGTAATCTTGAATTTCAGTTACATTTGTGTGCAGACAATATGGATTCCACAACTGGTACAAGTTTGTATCCATTGCATCGATGTAAAACTATTCACCTGGTTTGTGCCAAGATTCTTTTTTTTTTTAAATATTTTATACATACATAAATCTGGAGAGATTTGAACATTGAAATTAATTATGATGTTGTTAAATCTTGAATGCAGGTGAGGCATGCACAGGGTTTTCACAATGTAGCAGGGGAAAAGAACTTTGAGGCTTATATGTCTTATGACTATTTTGATGCCAGCCTTACCCCACTTGGATGGGAGCAGGTAGTCACCCATTATGTGTTGTATGATTATTCAATTTTTAGCTCCTGTGATCTTGTTTAGTATTTAGAATGTTTGACAAGTTTGTTGATTTTGCTTCTTTTTTTTTTTTGTGTTTCAACAAGAATAGAATCTCTGGTTTTAATTTTGTGTGAATTTAAAATTCTTTTAGTCCTCTACCTGATCGCAAATGATGGTTTTTGGTACTGTCTTTTAGAATTTGCATCATAAAGTTCTCTTTTAGGACTTATTCCATCATTCTACTTAATGAAGTCATAATGCTTTGGAATGGTTCTATTGTAACGTGATATGCCAGGTTGATAATCTGCGCAAGCATGTTCGAGAAAGTGGACTTTTGAAGAGAATTGAGGTGGTCATTACTTCTCCATTGTTAAGGTATTACATTCCAAATTATTATTATTATTGTTATTTTATTCTTTCATCCTTCTCTATTCATTCAAGTTATGACTTAATTTGCTGACTCGCAGGACTATGCAAACAGCAGTAGGTGTCTTTGGTGGTGAAGGGTATGCAGATGGGATAGATGCACCTCCGCTGATGGTGGAAAAAGCAGGGAACAGCAATCGTTCTGCAATCTCAAGTTTAAATTGCCCGCCAATTATATCGGTTGAGCTCTGTCGAGAACATTTGGTGTGTATTTAAAAAGACTGTTTATATGTATACAACTTTCTTCTCTAATGCATTTTTATTCTCTTTATCTGGAGGAAAATAATAATAATGATGATGATGATGATGATGATGATAATAAGAAGAAGAAGAAGAAGAAGAAATAAAGCAAACTTTCTCAGTAGATGTCTCTTTATTGCTAAAGTATATTCACTATTCAATCTGTGTTGGCGCTCTGTAATTCTATTCTGTTGCATTAGCTATTTTTTCTTTCATTTTTAGATTCTTGAATGGTCCTAAATCTCTATTGCAGCCTAGTAACAATTCCTAATCACTCTAAATTCTCCTCAAGCTGTTGGAATGACATAAATTTTATTATCCATAGAGGCATGCCTTAAATCCTATGATTTAGGACGTAGACAAAGTTGACACTTGGATCGACATCCCAACTGGTGTGAGTATTTGAGTGCTTGAAGGATACCGTAAAACTTTGAGTGTAAAAATGTGAAGCATTGTTGGTTCCCAGTTTTATTTATTTGTATATTGATATTATTTGCAACTGTTTGTCAAGGCCTGTTTTTCCGTGTATTAGATCAAGAAATAAAATTGTCAGAGAATAATTTGAGAGTAGGAACTCTTTGTTTAATCTTTCTCCGAATTTTTACTTGATTAAAAGATTAAAAAAGAAAAGATGATTTAATCTTTTCATTTGTGTGTCTTTATTCTCTTGCTTATTACTGCAGGGAGTTCATCCATGTGATAAAAGAAGAAGCATCAGCGAGTATCGACCTCTTTTTCCTGCTATTGATTTTTCAAAGGCAAGTATTTGTCATAATTGGTTTTTTTTTTTAATTTTTTTTTTAAAGACAAGCAGTTTTTACTGCCGTATTTCTGCCAACCATCAGCCATGGTTTTGGAAACCCAATTCAACATAATGTGATTAAAAGCCTATTTGTTCTTATTGTTCCTTAGATAGAAAGCGATGATGATATTTTGTGGACAGCTGACACTAGAGAGACAAATGAAGAACTTGCAAAGAGGGGAATGAAATTTTTGAACTGGTGACTTTTTTATTGCTTCTATTTAAGATTTTCATTTTCTTTTTATTTTTGACCTACATAAGTACATAGCAAAGAGTAGAAAGTTTACGCAATGAATAGGGATTTATGAATATGCGGTGACAGGGAAGCTTCTGACTAGCGAGGTCTGTCAGAGGTTTTTCATGCGCTTGTCAATGGTTTTAGAAAGGCTTTGGACTTCAAGACATTAAAATTAATATGAAACAAATTAAATTTACTACCATTCTATCGTTTTCAAGTGGTGGTTATGTAGTTGTCCCATGTAAATGATTGTTTCTATTTAGTTTTACTTGACATTCACAAGATGTTCAATTGTGATCTTGTGTTTTTATCTTCATTTTGGATATTGTACTATTGTTATGAATTTAGATTTCATAAAAATGGAATTTGGATGACCTCATTCTATTGGAACAATAGGTGCTTGCTCCCCTTCTAATTGACTAGGAAATTGGATGGTTCTGGTATTTATCTTTAGTCTTTGTTGTATTTCTTGATAAGATGCATGTAGATCTAATTCACATGAGTTTCTCTATGGTAGATTTGGTGTCAAATTTGTTCCTGACAATTTCCTTGCCTTTTTCTTTTAATCAAATGATCCAGGTTGTGGACACGAAAAGAGAAGGAGATTGCAGTTGTTACCCACAGCGGATTCTTATTTGCCACCCTTAGTGCATTTGGGAAGGATTGTCATCCATCTATAAAAGATGAAATATGCACACAGTAAGTGTAATCCCCAATTGCTTATTGTCTCATCAATTGTTAGCCTGTAGTTTAAATGCCCGTTACCAGATTTTTTTTTTTTTTGGGAAATTAAATCAAACATTTATATATGGTTGGGCATTATGCTTGATGTTCAATTTTAAGCTACTTGTTTCCTTTCTAAAACCTCCATGTTTCTGATTCCGTTTTTTAATGAACTTTACATTTGCTATTTTGAAACTGTTTTTTAATAGTCTCTCATTTGCAATGTTTTATGATTGCGGGATCATCTCTTAAGAGTGGAAGCTGCAAAAAATTATCTTTGGGTTTAATTTCTTACCTGTTCTTGCTACAACTCCATCTATGTGCCTCATTAAGGATTATGAATATTCTAGTTGACCTGGATGATTCGGAGTAATTATTTAGCTAAGCCTAACAACTATTTGACTTCCTCCGAAGAACCTTTTTTTTTTTTTTTTTTTTTTTGGTATGGTTGGTGGTGAAGTTTGATGGTTGCATTCCAAGTCCAGGTTCAAGTTTTTCAAGAAGCTTGACCAATGTTTTTCTTGTTTACTCCATACCCTGATTACTTTTTGAAACTGCAACTTAGGAACATTTAATTGGTGATAGGGAATAATGTGGCTTATTAGTTAGAAGTATCTTTATGTTTGGTTAAACATGGTTAACACAATCTTTGTCTGCAGCTTTGCTAATTGCGAGCTTCGTTCAATGGTTATTGTTGATAGAAGGTAAACTTCAAGAGAACATTAGACACAACCGCTTGTTTCCTTTTATTTATTTATTTTAAGATATAAAATTTCTTTTGTGTTACGCAGTATGATGGGCACAGATTCTGCAGTAACAAACTACCCTGGGAAGATTCCCCATGGTCTTGATCTCCCTAGTGATGTTGCCGCCGAGAAGGAGAAAGAAGCGTCTAAGTAAGTACACACTAAGTAGCCTGGAGTTTGATGATAAATCAGAATCTGATATGATATCAATAATTACAATAGTGAATCACTGAGATTTAAAATAGACTTGCTACCACATCAAGATTTTTTTCTCGGAGAAGGCTAGCCATAGGTGACTTGTAGGCGCCAATTCGTTTTACATGAACAAAAATGATTCTTCTATTAACTCCAGAAAGTTTAGCTCTCAATGATTGTTGGATTTTGCGTTATATGTTCAC
This sequence comes from Boswellia sacra, assembly GCA_013180625.2. Lineage (NCBI taxonomy): Eukaryota > Viridiplantae > Streptophyta > Magnoliopsida > Sapindales > Burseraceae > Boswellia > Boswellia sacra. Next base: position 582,450 of record SNVD02006000.1, read on the forward strand.
ATGAATTCATTAATATTTAGTATTTTGCATTTTAGTATTGCTTAGTCTTTCACTCACAGTAACTGGTACTCCATTCACACCAACGTCCTTGTGCTTGAGGTTGAAGCAACAAAGTGCATTTGAATGGAGGCCCAAATAAATTTAACCTGTTGAAAGAAAATTGCAACTTTTGCGCGTGAATGGTTTGGAAAGATAGTATTACACATTTGGTTAATAATGTGAAAACAGAAAGAATAAAATAAAAAAAAAAAGGAACAAAAGCCGTTATTATCTCATATTCACCTCTTCCTTTCATTTTCTTCATGATATGCTTCTTCAACCATATGAACCTCAATAGGACAAGATTTACTTTGCGACAAGGTAATTTTCTACAAGAAGAATAGGATAATCCTAAATGTTAAGTAGTTGGCTTTGGAACTTTATATCATTTATAGATAGTGATTTTTAGCTTAAAATGTTGATCTATTTATTTATTGTTATTTTTATTTCTAAACTTGCTTTCCCATTTTGGCATAATTTTAAAGAGTAACACTACACAAATAATTAACCTATATATATAATTTCAATAATATTAGATTTACAATCTACATACAACTCAAACTTTACAATTTGATGTGACAGTTTACGTAGTAAAAATTCACTGAAAAAAATGAGAGAAGTTACATCTTCAAGAGGATTTTGTTATGTAGACGACCACATCCAATTGTACAGTTTAAGTTGTTTAAAGGTTGTAAGTCTAACATCACAATTTTATATAATCAAAAGTAATAATAAATGATGCGATAATTATTTATTAATGAGATTATATATTAGATTACATGATGTTGATTGTTTAAGTTGGTTTTACAGTGTAAAATTTTTTAAATAAAAACATAAAAAAATAAAGAAAGTAAATAATGATTACTCATAGTTATTAAAAGTAGTTCTATTCAGCTTCACTTTTTTCATTAATCCCCATCTCTTATTTAATGAGAATAAAATTGTAATTTAGACAATTTTTTGTTACTCTCCATGTTTAATTTTAAATATATTTATGGTAAACTTAATTAATTATGCATATTTAATTTCAAATATATTTATGATGAACGTAATTCATTATCATTTGATTTTAATGGTGTTTGATATTTTTTTTCCTTTTCAATCTAAGGTTTCATTAAATTACCATGTAATCTTAATGGTGTTTGACTTTTTTTTTCCAAATTTTTTCCATATATTTGCATTTTGTTAATTTAAATACTTATACATGATACATAAAAAAAAACTTTTTAAGATTTTTACTTTAGTGAATTATTTGTGTCTAGAATTCATTTCAACAATATAATCAATAAATTTTTATCAGTTTTGGTGTTTGAAAGGGAGAGAGAAAGAAAGAAAAATTGGTGTTTAGATGCAAAATTATGTAATTCGTTGAAATTTAAAGGGAAAGAAAGATATTGAATTGTAATTAATTTGGGATTAAAAAACACAAATTTGGGAAAAAGGATAAAAACATGTGAGATTAAAAAAAAATAGGGCAAAAGATTAAAAATATACAAGGAGAATGAGAGTTTTTGTTAAGTCGACACCTATAATGCTAAGAGGGACCTATTTTCTGAAATCAAAATAGGTTTGAATTAAATTGAAATCTAAATAGGTCTTAATATAAAAATATGAATGATATTTTTGTTTTTTTTAATTTTAACATCTGAATTAAAATATCTTAAAACTAGTAATTTTACATATATATCTCTATTTATATATATTTTTTTCACTTGTGATTTTATTTTATAGAGTAAAAGTGTTTGCTTATCAAAATTTTTTATGAATTTAATTCATTTAAATGTATATAATTAGGAAAGAATTTATTTTTTAAATAATATAATATATAAATAAGCTAAATGACCATAAATAATTTTAAAAATATGTATAATCATATATGAAATTAGAAATAAACAATAATATCTCAAATAAAAATATTATGCTATGTACAGATTAATCATAAATAAATTTTCACAAGGGCATTTAAGAGAATTAAAGGAGTAATAAATAATTCAGACATTTGTATTCAGATAAGAGTTAGAATTTTCAGTTTTTTTTCATTCGGATAAAAATATCATAAATTAAGTCTTAAGTCAAAAAACAATCTTAATAAAAAAAATCTGAAGTATGAGAATAAATTAAATTCAGACTTAAAAAATATCAGCCTTTAATTATCTTGTTTATTATATTTTTATTATAATTTTATCTTTATTTAATTTTGAAGGAGATGCTAAGGAGACAGAAAGTGGCATTGAATCGAACCCCTCGTTTGTTAATTGTTTGCTAGAAATGAGCACAGGTTTGCCCCTTAGTCGCAGTCCATGTCATTGGGCCCAAAGGCCCAAACTATTTCCAAATGGATAAAAGCAGCCCATCAATCAATCCGCGCGTTTGCTGAATTTCCCCGACTTCGGCAATCCAAATAAAAAAGTTGGGTATGTCACTTATGTCATACCAATAATAGTGCTCTTTTTGAATAAAATTCTAAAATTAAGATTTTAAATAATGTGAATGTAATTTAGCAACGGCCAAATGGATGGACTGGGGTATGATCTAACGAGTAATGTTGTCAATTTAAAATCAATGTTACATAAAGACATGATTCGTGATAGGATTTTCGGAAGTGAAGTATTACATATAAAATATCAATGCCCATATTGAATAGTAATGTTGGTTAACCTTGGTTTCATGCCAAACGGGAAACTATTATTTTAGAAACTTGATATAAAACTACCTTACATCTTGATTGATAAATGAAAATGATAAGCTTGCTAAATACATATTGATAAGCTTTGTATAAAACTACATCATACTCTAACAATTCTTGTTGTGTCTTTTTTTTTATGAATTTTCTATTTTGTTTTTAAAATGATTTAAAACTGTATGAGTGGCATTAAATTTCGAAAAAAAAAAGGTTAATATTGAATCTGAAGCATATTAAAAAATGTCATGCACAAAAAAATAAATAATAAAAATAATGATGTTGATCCCTAATTGATGATTGTTAAGTAGATGGGTTGATGATATAATAAATGATGTGTTAGTTTTAAAATCATATTATGTTATTTGAGATACATGATTTTGGGATAAATTTTGAAAAGTATATCACTACTTTATTTTAAATGCTCAAAAAAATACACCCTAAAAACTTTTTATATACTTGAACGACATCTTCTATATTACGATTCCCATTCATGCATCAAGTGACTATAATATACGCTTGTAAGTTCATGGGATTGGAACAACTCTTAATATCATAAGATCAATTAGTAAAGCGTAATGTCAACGCAAAGTGTAAAACTCGCAGTTGGTATATCATTGATTTTTTTTTAATTACTTATCAGATATTTAGAACAGCAAAAGTTAATGTGCCAAGTGAGTGACAGTGTCTAGTCCAAAAAGATTACTAGACTTGTCGGAGTACGTTGTGTAATCAATTACTGGGCTTGAAGTGTTTCAAATTGCATATGCTGAGAATAAGCAGCCACTAGAAAGGTCGAGCTCTTCACGTTTTTCCAGGTACCGAATCCGCTTAGAATTCAACTTACGTATAGCCCAACAACTATGAAAACCATGACGAGTAGATTATTACAATATATTTTCTAATTTACAGAATTCCTCATTTGTCCCCTCTACCACCATTTCAATTTTCAAGCCTCCGAAACTACATCACTTCACTGCTAGCTGCCGCCACAACAATAACTTATCGCTTGTTTAAGATAGCCCCTTCTCTTGGAGTCGTAAACGGGGTCTAGTTTCTTTTCAAACTTTATTAATGAACTTAGCCTGTTACGTTTATTTTCTTAATTTGTAATTTTGAAGTTAACATTTGTGTGCAGACAATATGGATTAATCCACAACTGGTATAAGTCTGTATCCATTGCATCGATGTAAAACTATTCACCTGTGCTCTTTTTTTTTTTTCTTTCCTCATATATAAATTTGGAGAGATTTGAACCTTGAAAATAATTATGGTATTGTTAAGTCTTGAATAATGCAGGTGAGGCATGCCGAGGGTATTCACAATGTAGCAGGGGAAAAGACCCGTGATCCTTCTAACTTTTCTGAGTATATTGATCCACGCCTTACCCCACTAGGCTGGGAGCAGGTACTCAGTCACCGATTGTATGTTGTTTGAGTTTGAGTATCAACTTTTAGCTCCTTTGCTGTTGCTAAGTACTTAGTGTTTTACATGACGATGTCCAATCCTGGTAGGATTGTAGCTGATTTTGCCTAAAATTTGTTTTATTATTTCAACAAGAAGAGAATCTTTGGTTTTAATTTTGGTAAAATTTTGAAGCTTTTTTAAAAGTCATTCTCTACCTTGGTCATGAATGATGGTTTGTGGTCCTATCTTTGAATATTTGCATCATTCCAGCATTTATACTACTCCTTTAAGTAGTATTAATTATGTATGATATTTTCAACAAAAGTATAATGGTTTAGAGAATGATTCGACGGTATCGTGGCATGCCAGGTTGATAATCTTCGCAGGCATGTTCGAGAAATTGGACTTTCTAAAAGAATTGAGTTGGTGGTCACTTCTCCTTTGTTAAGGTGTTGGTGTATACTTGTCATCAATATCTTTTCTGTAGTCATGAATTACTTACATTACATTACTTAATTGTTTGACTTTGCGGAGCTATGCAAACCGCAGTAGGTGTCTTAGGAGGTGAAGGGTATGCAGTTGCAGATGGGATAGACGCAGCTCCTTCCCTGATGGTGGAAAAAGCAGGGAATAGTGACCGTTCTGCTATCTAAAGTTTGAATTCCCCACCATTTATAGCAGTTGATCTTTGTCGAGAACGTTTGGTATGTATTAATATATACACTCTCTTCTCAAATCTGTTCTTATTCTACTCAAAGAAAAAAAAAAAAAAAACTCCTAGTAGCTGACTCTTTATTGTAGAAGTATAATCTGTGGAATGTTGGTTGGTATATATCCCAATAACCTTCATGTTCTTGGTGAAATCCTTAAAAGGATAAAATGATCAGTGATGTAAATCAAACGATCTAACTCGATTTATTAGGTGGTTTAGTTATAATCTTGAGCCACAATGTATTGAACGGCTGAGCTGACAACCCTTATGTAAGAGTATTCGAGTGTTTTATTTATTTGTATATTGTTATTATTCAAAAGGCTTTAACAGGGCCTGGGTTTCTGTGTTTTAGGACTAATAAATTGATTTCTAGGAACTAATTGAAAAGTGTGACATCATTTTAAATTTATTTGTTTTGGCTTTTCTCCCAATTTTTGCTTGATTAAAAGATTAAAATAGAAAAGAATGATTCGATTTTTAGATTTGTGTCTCTCTTCTGGTGTTTATTGCCACAGGGGGTTAAATCATGTGATAAAAGAAGAAGCATCAGCCAGTATCGACCTCTTTTTCCTGCTATTGATTTTTCACTGGCAAGTAATTAACTCTTCATAATTGGTTTCTATTTTGTGGACAAGCAATTATTAATAATACCACATTTCTGCCAACTATCAGCAATGCTTTTGCATTCCAATTCAAATTAATGTGATTAATAGTTTCTTTGTTCTCATTTTTCCTTTCAGACACAATATGATGATGATGTTTTGTGGATTAGAACTAAAATTAGAGAGACGAATGAAGAAATTGCAGAGAGGGGAATGAAGTTTATAAACTGATGACTCCTGATTGCATTGGATTTCAGTATGGAAGATGTAGCATCAGATTTGTTGCTGACAATTTCCATTAAAAAATTGGTCCAGGTTGCAGACACGGAAAGAGGAGGAGATTGCAGTTGTTACTCACAGTGCATTCTTATATCAAACCCTTAGTGCATTAATTGGAAATGGTTGCTATTCATCTATTACGGATGAAATCTGCAGAGTAAGTGCTATCTCCAATTGCTCATCCTCTCATCAATTGTTTGTCTGCAGCTCTAAATGTGGGCTACCAGATATTGTTTGTCTGCATTTGCTATTTTTAAACTGTTTGTTCACAATCTTTGTTTTGCTACATAGAATGTTTTGTGATTGCTGGATCATCTCTTAAGAATGGAAGCTGCAAAGGATTTATTATCTTTAGGTTTAATTTGTTAATTGTTCTTGCCGCACCTGCATCATTCATAATTAAGAATATCTATACGTTAACCTGGATGATACAGAGTGATTATGTTAGCGAAGTTCAAATTTTTATCATTTCTATTTGTCTGAGAACCAGATTTCTCTCAAAATAGCTGGACCAGCGTTTCCCTGTTTATTCTATACCTTGGATTCTGTCTGAAAATGAAAATGGGGACTTTAATTAATTGGTTATGGAGAATAAGTATAGCTCATATCAATTATAAATACCTTTTACATTTGGTTGAACATGGATGGATAACATTCCAAGATGCTTATGCTTTGCAATCTGTCTCCAGTTTTTATAATTGCGAACTTCGTTCAATTGTTGTTATTGAAGTATAAAACTAATGTTAAGCCCATACCTACTAGCTTAAGCTTTTAGGTAAAATGATAAACTTAATATAGTACCAGAGTTATGTGATCAAACGGTCTGAATTTTGAATCCCCTCACTTTAAATTAGAAAAAGAAATTAAATTGACTCGAATCCTCCCACTTTAAATTAGAAAAAGAAATTAAATTGACTTACATAAAACAATCCAAAAGAAACGGTCTAAGGTTCGTTAAAAAAAAAAAAAGAGGTTTGTGTGGTCTAGTCCACGTGCAAAAAAAAAAAACGTGAGGCCTTGCACTTAAGAGGACGTATTACAGTATAAAAACTAATGTTAAACTTATACCTATTAGCTTAAGTTTTTAGGTAAAATGACAAATTTAATGGTTATTGTTGATAGAAGGTAGAGTCGAGAACTTTGGCCCACAAGCATTTGGTTTTCCATCTTTTATTTTATTTTTTTCTAAAAATCTTTTTATGAAGTTTTTCTGGTTGTGTTCTGCAGCATGATGAGCTAAGATTCTGCAGCAACAAACTACCCTTGGAAGATATCCCATGGTCTCGATCTCCCCAGTGATGTTGCTGCTTAGAAGCATCTGGAGAATGATAAGTGTCTCTCTAAATACACAGCCGGGAGTTTCATGATCAAGCAAATTGTGACATGATATCAATAATTATAAAAGTGATTTACCGAGAATCTACAATACACTTGTACTGCAAATTTTATGTGCTTGGAAACTAATTTGTTGGACAATTGTCAGGATTTTTTCTTGGAGAAGGTAGCCATAGGAGACTTGTAGGCTTCAGTTCATTTTACATGAACAAAAATGATTCATATTAATTATTGGATTTTGCAAGCTATGTTTAATGGAATTCATTAATATTTAATATTTTGTATTTTAGCAATGCTTAATCCTTCACTCGGTCAATGGCACGCATTCACCCCAACGTGCTTGTGTTTGAAGCCACGAATAGCATTAGCAGATGAATGGAATAAATCTAAACTGTTACAAGGAGATTTAAAAGGAAGATTGCAATTTATTTGTGTGGATGGTTTGAAAATATAGTAATTAAAAGAAAATATTATTATCATCGTTAGTTAAACCAATTTTATATAACCTATACAACAATAACGATGTGATAATTATTTAATAATGAGACTGTTTATTACATTATATAAAATTGATTGTATAATATTATTCAAATAAAAGCATGAAAAAAATAGTCAAGTGAAAAATTATCACTCATATATCAGAAATTAGCAAAGGTTCACCTCCCTGTCTCAGTCGTCGAAAAGATCTCCAAATTAAGGGTGGTAATTCGTGTCATGCATGTCGACTCATTTAATTATTTGTGTCAAGACATGAAACACGAATTCGACACGGTAATTAAATGTGTTACCCATGTATTGTAATTGTATCATATTTAATTCACATAATTTACTTAATTGTTTAGCTTGATTGTACATAATATGTCATATTCTATATATTTATATCAATTAAAATTATTTTTAGAATATAAATAATTATTAATATAAAAAGTTATTAAAATAATTATAATTTACTATTATGTAAATTAATTTACTTTATAATATAAAATTTTTAGTTTTATAATATATATATTTTTTAAGTAGGTAAAGATTCATATCATTAAATGAGCTTACATGTTAAAGATTAATAAGATATGTTTAATTATTCGTATCATTAAATGGGTTGGCGTGTTGAACATCTTTTAACATAAATTTGACTCATTTATTAATCGTATATCGTGTTTGTCGTGACCTAAATTGCCACCCTTATTCCAAATGTGTAAAAGCGGGCCATCAATCAATCCGCTTCTATGCTGAATTTCCTTGACCTTAGAAATCCAAATTAAAAGTTGAGTATATCATTAAGTATGTAACATGGGTTTTTTTTTTCAACACCACCTATAAGCCGAATGGTCTCTACTATTTACTTAAGTTTGGGCGACATGGTAATATTAAATTTATAAGGAAATTTTATTTGATAAAAAATCTATATAATTTCATTAATCTTCAGGAAATATGCATTATTTCCATTTCTTGTTTTTGAGATTGCTTGTTTTTCATATGGATTAAAATTGTCAAACATCCGTCATATGATAGCCAAGCATGAAATTTTTGAATAGGAAAATAGTCAAGACATCTATCATGATATTTTTTAAAATGATTTTGAAAAGTTAGGGATGATTCACGATCCCTAAACTACTAACCAATGAGTAGACAAGTGGATGTTGGGGTGGGAGAAGTGCAAGCTAAATGATATAAACGAATAAATCTACCATATAGTAGCTACATTGCAGCATGTCCAACGAGAAAGAGAGGGGGCATGCTGGTTACGCACGCTAATGTGGCACTTACGGGGTGCCCGCTAGTTGGGTACATTGCAATGCAGCGGATGTAAGGCATATTTGCTTGATATAAATAGGTTTTGGGTTGGACGGTGGCTGGCTTGGGCTGCAACTTGAAAGGAAATATATATGGGACTGCTATGATGTGAAAGGGTTGGGGAAGTGCCATAGTTGCCAAGGAATAGAACAAGGGGGACTGGATGGTGACAGTTGATGGCAGAGACAAACCCGGAGCAACATTAAAGAATATTCATGTTAAGATGATCTAATTAAATGCACCCCAAACAATTAAAATAGCTCTTTATTTTTATTACAATCCTCCTTTAAATTGAAAATGGGGTTATTTAGAAATAACTAGAGGGGTGAATAGCATCACTCATAATATTATTCTTCCAAGCTAGGCAGTGCTAATACTGAATGAGTATTTTTAATAAAAGTATATTACAATTTGATAAGCTTTACATAACCTTACATAATAATCTTACAAACTTAATTGCTTAATTTTTTTTTTTTGAACGATTTCTTCAAAAGTGCAATTAACGAATCATGTGGCATGCAGGTTTACGCTTATAAGTTTATGGGATTGACCGAATCTTAATATAATAAGATTAATGAAGTATTATCTTTACATCCCCTAAGGTTTAATGAAAATGTTATCTACTATTAAACGTTTCAAAACTGATTAAATACACCCTTTACTCTTAACTAATTGACTTTTACTTTTTGAGGAGAAAATTCATATAACCCACAACTGATTGGTCAAATAAAATCAACACCTTAAATCACAAACCATTGATTGATGGGCCTTTTAAAAGCTAGTCTATAATCTTACTTGATGACCAAATTGGTTTGTTTCGACGCTCCCTTATGTGTCAACTCAAATTAGTTCGAAGTTAACTTGGTTTGGTCTGATACGCCCTTTCATGTCAATTCAATTTAGTTTGAAGTTGGCAATATTGTTGGTCCCCAGTTTGGTCCAATTTGAGGCTAAACGGAATTGATTGGTTCTTTTTCCACGCGGGGTTGTTTGGAACAACGTTGAAATACTTGTCTTTCCTAATTGATGATTCACAATGGTTTTTGTTTTCTTTATTTATTTCAAGAAATTAATTTGTTTTTTGTTTGAAGTTCTGTATTGATAAGTTTGTCAGCAAGATAAAATCTATAGATAATTGGAGATAAATTTGATGTTATCTATAAATAAATTTAATATTTGGATGAAACATGAAGATATTTTTTTTGACTAAATTAAGAATGTTCGTTAAAGGATAATACATCTATGTAAAAAAAAAAAAAGTAGAAAGATTTTATAATTTTTTTAAGAAAAAAATGAATATTTAAAAAATTTTCTAGTACTATCGCGTTAGTTATTTGACCAATTCGTTTGGAGTTATATAAAATTTTCTCCTAAGAAACAGTTGTCGTTAACTGTTAAGTTAATTGCTGAGGATTTATTCAACAATCTGTAAAACATTTGGTGGTATACCATTTTCATTAAATCTCAAGGGACGTAGATGAAAATATACCTCTAAGATTAATAGGTAAAAACGTGAACTCAACGTAAAAAATAGGGATTTCGCTACAGTTCAGCAGCTTTTTTTATTTTTTTTTTATTTTTGGTTTCATTTACAACTTGTTTCAATTTTTCTTTTTGACATGATTTACAACTTAAAAAAAAAAATTGGCTGGATGGATACAGCTGCTGCTGTACTATAGCATTAGCTTGATTCATTTATAGAAGTTGCAGATGGTTGATCGTCAGCCTATTTTGTGTATGTTTCATTTTTAAGGCACTTAGTAAGAGCAAGAGTCAGATACGCAAGCGTAGCGAGTATGCCAACCGGGTGCCGAACTGCCAGTCTGCCAATGAATCTGGTCCAAGACGTTGCTTCTTAGCCTTGTAAAACAAGTAGATATGCACTAATCACTGGGCTCATCAAGTTGTGGAATATGACTTTCGGCGATGTCAACCACCCTACAAAGGCGGAGCTCTCCACGTTTTTCCAGGAAGCCAATCAGCGCAGCCTAGACTTAAAACCCCGTAACACCAAACAACCATATGAAGCCATGACCACACTATTACATGTCCTTTTCTAAATTTACAGAATTCGTTATCGGTCCCCACTACTCCATTTCAAAGCCCCCGAAACTACAACACTTGCCACGACGAAAACAATGCTTCTCTTGCTTCATAGAGACCCTAGTTTATTTGGATTTAAGCTTCTGTTGCGTTGATTTTCTTCACTTATAATCTTGAATTTCAGTCGCAGTTGTGAGCAGAGAATATGGATTCCACAACTGCTACAGGCCTGTATCCATTGCATCGATGTAAAACTATTCACCTGGTTAGTGCCGCGATCCCCCTTTTTTTCTTCTTCTTCTTTGGAAAGATTTGAACTTTAAAAATAATTACGGATCGTAAATCTCGGATGCAGGTGAGGCATGCTCAGGGTATTCACAATGTAGCCGGGGAAAAGAACCATGATGCATATAAGTCATTTGAATATTTTGATGCACACCTTACCCCACTTGGCTGGGAACAGGTAATCACCGGTTATATATATCTTGTTTGATTATCAACTTTTCAGTTTCTATAATGTTGCTAACTACTTTTAATGTTATCCGTGGCGATTTTCTGGTAGGAGTGTGGTTGATTTTGCTCCATTTATTTCAGTAAGAAAAGAATCTTTTGTTTTAGTTCTGCGTGAATTTCAGAATTTTAAAAGGCATCCTCGAGCTTGGTTCTAAATGATGGATGGTTTTTGGTACTATGTTTAAGAATTAGCATGATTCCAGCATAACACTAGTTTTATACTTTAGAATGATTCTATGTTATTATCATGGTATGCCAGGCAGATAATCTGCACAAGCATATTCGAGAAACCAGACTTTCTAAGAGAATAGAATTGGTCATCACTTCTCCTTTATTAAGGTATTACTTTCCAAAAAAATTTGATTTTTCTATAATTGTCATAATCGTTTCTGTCGCCATTTGATTTATTCAAGTTATGACTGACGTTGTTTGACCTGCAGGACTATGCAAACAGCAGTAGGTGTCTTCGGTGGTGAAGGTTATGCGGATGGGGTAGATGCTACTCCACTAATGGTGGCAAAAGCAGGGAACAGTGACCGTTCTGCAATCTCAAGCCTAAATTGCCCACCGTTTATTGCAGTTGAGCTCTGTCGAGAACGTTTCGTATGTATCAGTAAAAAACTCTCTTCTCAAATCTCTTCTTCATCTTGAGGGGAAAAGAAAAGTAAACTCTTTCTTGGTAGACGGCTCTTTATCGTAAAAATTTTGTTCACTATTCATCTGTGTCGGTTGATATATTTTGTTATGTCTGTGCGCTGCATCCATGGAATATGCATGTCCAGTATTAAGTCCTAGTATGACAAACTTCATGCATGTGCACCATTATGCATTCTGACAAATTTTGTCTTGTTTTTATATTTAATGAAACTAAATTAAGATTGGATTTGGAATCTCTGATGCACAATTGCTCCCCGTATATAACATATTATTCCATCAAAAGAAAGAATGAGACAAAATCCTAAATCGCTTTAAATTCTCTTTTTTGGGATAACATAAAATTAAGATTTACTAACAGAGGCACGCCATCCAATGTGAGTATTCGAGTGCTTTCAGGGTACTGTAAACTTTTCAGTTTGAAACGTAAAAATGCAAAGCATTGTTGGTTACCATGTTTTATTATTTGTGCAAAGTTATTATTCACAACTGTTTATCGATCAGGGCCTGTTTTTCCATATTTTAGGACTAAGAGATAAAATTGCTAGCCAGAAACTAATTGAAATTGGGATTTTTTTTGGGTCTTTTGCCAATTTTTACTTGATTAAAAGATTAAAAAGAGAAGATGATTCAATCTTTAAATTTGTGTGTTTCGTTTCTCACGTTTACTACGACAGGGACTTAATCCATGTGATAAAAGAAGAAGCATCAGCGAGTATCGACCGCTTTTTCCTGCTATTGATTTTTCACTGGCAAGTAGTTCTTCACATTACTACCATATTTCTACCAACTATCAGCCGTTCTTTTGCAGATAAATTCAACTTAATGTGATTAATAGTTTCGTTGTTCTTATTGCTCCTTAGATACAAAGTGATGATGACGTTTTGTGGATGACTGACGTTAGGGAGCCGAACGAAGAAATTTCAAAGAGGGGAATGGAGTTTATAAGATGGTGACTCCTTACTGCTTCAATATAAGCTTTTCATTTTTTTCAATAAACAATTATAAAAAAATACAGAATCATTTGAAAATGATAATGCTTAAACAATTTAGATACCATGATCCCAGTTTGACAGAAATATACTTTTATAGACAAATACTAAAGATCGACAGATTAACATGTCTTCAATGGTAAAATAGTGTACATTGAAAAATTTTTAGAGGAGGGTCAATCAAAACCAAAAAAGAAAAAAAAAAACATATATTCACATTGGGTTTGGGTGTGTCAGATGTGGCATCAAATTTGTTTGCTAACACTTGCCTTGCCTTTTCCTGTTAATAAATTGATTCAGGTTGTGGACACGAAAAGAGAAGGAGATTGCAATTGTTACTCACAGTGCATTCTTGTATCAACTCCTCTGTTCATTTGGAAATGATTGCCATCCATCCATAAAGGATGAAATAGGCAGAGAGTAAGTATTATCTTCAATTTCTCATCCTCTTATATATAAATTTGTTAGTCTATTGCTTTAAATGTGGGTTACCAGATATTGTTTTGAGGAAATTAAATTAAACATTTCTATGTGGTTGAGCGTTGTTTTGACATAGCCGAATCTTGCAATAGAAGATGCAGTTTTCTCTTAAATTAGTGATAGTGGGTAGTAGAGTTTGGCGGTCGCAGCGCTGGCCTAGGTTCAAGTTTTTCAAATAAAAACGGGGGCATTTAATTGGTGATGGAGACTAATATAGCTCATTACTTATAAATACCTTTACTGTTTGGTTCAAATTGATAACATTCCAATATGCTTTGCAAATTGCAATCTGTCTGCAGCTTTTCTAATTGCGAGCTTCGTTCAATGGTTATTGTTGATAGAAGGTAAGCTTCAAGAGAACTTTAGCCACAAACATTTGGTTTATTTGTTTATTATCTTTAATTTCAAGTTTCTCTCTTTGTGTTCTGCAGTATGATGGGCTCAGATTCTGCAACAACAAACTACCCTGGGATGATTCCCCGTGGTCTCGATCTCCCTAGTGATGTTGCTGCTGAGAAGGATTCGGAGAAACAAGTGTCTAAGTAATTAAGTTCACAGCCTGGAGTTCCATGATCAGCCAGAATCTGATATGATTTCAATAATTACAGAAGTGATTTACCGAGAGATTTACAGTACACTTGTTACCACAAACACAAATTATTTGACTTGGAAATTTTGTTGGGCAAGTTTCAAGATCTGTAGGACCATTCATTTTGCACACCAAATATGATTCATACATTAACTCAACTAAGTTTTTAGCTTTCGATGATTGTTGGATTTTACAAGGTAAATGCTTACACGAGTTCTACTAAATGGACTCCGTGAATTTCTCGGAAACAAATCCTTGTTAACGGACCTCGTGAATTTCTTAGAAATACGCTCTCCTGAGCCCAGCTTAACAGGCCCATCGAGTGCATCCGGCTAGATGCTTGGACTACTCTTATTTTGGCCCCAAAAGAAATGTACTCATTTATCAGTCCTTGGTCGAGACCATGACGAAAAACAAAGAAACTTTTTTTTTTTTTAAAAAAAATCTTTTGTTTACCACATGAAGTCTTCTAGGATACGTACCGTTATTTTTGGTTTTGAATCATTACAAATATAATTTTGATCTGAAATATGGCAAGAAATTTTAATATTCTATCTGTATTGATTTAACCTTTAGAAAGTAAATTTCATTCAACTGAGAAATAATATTTATAATAATAACCAAAAAAAAAATAACACCAAGAGTATAAAAATGTTTTTAAACTTTGGATCATGATACATAAAGTAGTGAACAATTTCTATAGTATATAATTAAGTTAAAAGACTAAAAGTTGTTAAATTAGAGTACAATTGAATTTATTGTGGAAACTTTATACTTTGTCTTTAATTTTCTTCTTATTTCAGGTTAATTATTTTAGTTCGATCATTAAAACACATAAGTTTCATTGTTAATCAAGTTAATCAGTTATTAACTTGATTGTTGGAGTTTCACCGACGTCCACCGACATTTGGGGGTTTTATGGTTGGGAGCAATTAAGGATTGGCAGACTATGGAAGACGCTTTTAAGTTTGGGAAAATTGAGAAAATAGACAAAATTAGGGGGTCTCATTGAAAAATGGACACATCCTGAAAAATTTTCATGTCATAGACACTTTCTTGACAAAAAGACTCAAATACCCTTTGAAAGTAATTACTTGTATCAGACACAACTCTTTTCGGGGATGAAATTGTCAAATTATAAACTATGGGGACTAAAAAGAAATTATATCGCGTAAAGATTTGCGCGTTCGACACTTGACACAACTCGACACTTGACACTTGACAAATATCCGACACTCGACACTACATATTTCACCACTCGACACACGATATTTCACCACTCGACAAACACTCGACACTCGACATTTCACCACTCGACAAACATTCGACACTCGATATTCACCACTCGACAAACACTCGACACTCGACATTCATCACTCGACAAACACTCGACACTCGACATTCACCACTCGACAAACACTCGACACTCGACATTACATAACTCGACAAGACTCGACAGGTTATTTTCGAGTGTCGAGTGTCTTCTTCGGTCGTCTGAAGAGAGAAAAATAAGGCTTTGGAAAAAAATTGAATACATAAGGGTAATTGGGTCTTTTTATCAAGAAAATATCTATGGCATGAAAATTTTTCAGGATGTGTCTATTTTTCATCAAGGGCCCCTAATTTTGTCTATTTTCTCAATTTTCCCTTTAAGTTTCACCTACCAATGGCTAGGTAGATGATCATCATTTACCGAGCCAAGGGAAATTCCACTGTTGGAAGGTGTCATTTGAATTTAATTGAGACTTGCATCCACTTCAGGGTTATTTCAGTCTTTTAACTTGTTTGAAACGTGTTAAGACCTTACATGTGCAAATTTCTTGCATCAACGACTATCACCATCTCAAACTCGAACGAGAACACTAATATGTTTTGTTTCCTTGAAGGACTTCAAGATTGCATGTTCTACGCTTATAAACTCCTATGAATCATGTGGCAGGTTTTACGCTTATAAATTCAAGGGATTGGTTAACTTTTAATATTATAAGATTAATTGGTAAAGTCAAAATTGTAATCTCAGTTTCAAATATATATATTTGATATGTTTCCTTACTTTCAGGCAGGTAGACTAAAAGCTGGTTGCGCAACCGAGTGTGCCATTTGGGTGCAAATTTCTGGTCCAAACCAAAGTCTTAGATTTGTGTATGCAGATTAATTGCTGGGCTTAAGCCTTAAAGTGCGGCATATTACATACGCTGAAGATAACCAGCCAACAAAGTCACGTTTTATCAGGGAGCGAACAGCACAGAGAGTTCAACCCACGTAATACCAAACAATCATACAGACTATGTGTAGATTACGGGAATGGTTGCAACATTTAGAAGTTGCGCAGTACGCTCGTGCGGCACTTAGACAACTTGAGCCCAAAATTTGCTAAGTAAGCCTTGATTGTTGACTTGCTTCACTTAGTAAGAAGCTTGAGAGGCTAGGATCGTTGAGCTTAAAAGTTTTACGGCAAAGAGAAGAGAAGTGTTTAGAAGGTTGGGAACAAGTGTTGCTAGGAAAGAAGGCTTTTGTATTGCTTGAGAACTCTTTACAATGGCTTGTTTTCGATGCTTTACAATTGAGCCTTGGAGGGGTATTTATAGTGAACCACCTCCTCAATGGACGGCCGAGATTTAATACATCCGACGGTCGTAATTCATTCTTTAGATTTTTCTACAAAAGAATCTAGATATTTACATGGAGGCTTCTAAAAATATCCAAGATATTTACAAAGGAAGCTTGTTAGAGATTTCTAGAAAATGGGCTTGGACTTGCCAAGCCTTGGCACATTTTTGGGCCACTCTAGCAAGCAATTTGGGCGGGCCGTAACATCTTCGCCCACCTATTTTCGTGACGTCCTTGGCGCGCTTTCCTCCTTGTAGCGTTGGATGTGCTCACCAAATTGCCACAAGGTGTCTTCACGTTCCCAACTTGCTTCACTGTCCGGGAGGTCCTTCCACTTCACTAGGTATTCAACATATGGTGGAACTCCTCTCCTTCGTATCACTCGATCCGCAAGGATGCACTCCACGTCCTTGTCGAATGCGATGACGACAACGGTTGGCGCTCTCTTGGACTCGCTCCTACTTCGATCCTCCTTGTCTTCATGGTATGGCTTGAGGAAGCTAATATGGAAGACCGGGTGGATCTTGAGGTTAGGGGGTAGTCGAACTTGACAGGAGACTTCGCCCACTCACTTGATGATTGGGAAGGGGCCTTCGTATCTTCTCACTAACCCATCATGCACCTTACGTAGAGATTTAAATTATTGGGGTAGAAGCTTCACAAGCACCAAGTCCCCTTCTTGAAATGTGAGGTGCCGTCTCCTTGTGTCCGCCCATTTCTTCATCCGTTTAGCGGCCTTGTCCAAGCATGCTCTAGTAATGTCGGCTTGTTCATGCCATTCCTTTGCAAGCTTATAGGCCGCTGGACTTTTCCCTCCGTATGTTGAGGCTATGGCATTTGGTGTCATAGGTTGTCGTCCGGTTATAATCTCGAATGGACTTTTGTCGGTAGCCTCACTTTGTTGGAGGTTATACGAGAATTGGGCAACATCAAGCAACTTTGCCCAATCATGCTGATGAACGCTTACGTAATGCCTCAAGTATAGCTCAAGTAAGGCATTGATGCGCTCGGTTTGCCCGTCGGTTTGGGGGTGAAAGCTTGTTGAGAAGCTCAAGTCGGTCCCCAATAGCTTGAAGAGCTCCCTCAAAAAGCGACCGGTGAAGCGAGGGTCTCGATCACTTACAATGTTTTGTGGAACTCCCCATAGTTTCACTACATGCTTGAGGAACGCTCGAGCAGCTTCATCCGCAGTGCAATCCGCGGAGACGGGTATGAAGGTGGCGTATTTGCTAAATCGATCAACCACCACCATGATGCTTCCATACCCCTCGGACTTTGGCAAGGCCACGATGAAGTCCATTGTTATACTTTGCCATGGCCTTTTCGCTATAGGTAGGGGTTCTAGCAACCCCGCCAGGTGTTGGTGCTCAACCTTGTCTTGTTGGCACACGAGGCACGTCCTCACATAGCTCTCCACATCTTCCCGCATTTGGGCCCAATAGTAGGAGTCTTGCATGAGTGCAAGGGTTCGTGCCATGCCTGGGTGTCCAGCCCACTTAGAGTCGTGGCACTCCTTGATGATCTCTTTCCGCAAGCTCCTATGTCTTGGCACAAACAAGCGGTTGCCCGTTGTGAGGAGTAGGCCTTCATCAAGCCAAAAGCGCCTTATTTTCCCCTCACTTGCCAATTGTAGGAGGTTCTTGGCTATGGGATCATGCTCTAGGCCTTGTTTGATACGGTTGATGAGCACACTTTGTGGTCGACTCACGCTCAAAGTGACGAGTTTCGCTTTGCGACTGAGGACATCGGCCACAACGTTTGCCTTTTCCGCTTTGTACTCGAGCCTATAGTCGAACTAAGCCAAAAAATCTTGCCATCGAGCTTGCTTGGGGCTTAACTTCTTTTGTGTTTGAAAGTAGCTCGTTGTCACGTTGTCGGTCTTAATGACAAAGTACGAGTCAAGCAAGTAGTGCCGCCAAACCCGTAGACAATAGATGATGGCCGTCATTTCTTTCTCTTGGACCGTGTATCGTTTCTCCGTGTCATTTAGCTTGCGGCTCTCGTACGCAATGGGATGCCCTTCTTGCATGAGAACTCCCCCTATGGCATAGTCGGAGGCGTCCGTGTTCATCTCGAACTGCTTTGTATGGTCGGGCAACACCAACACCGGTTCTTCAGATATGGCCTTCTTTAATTCTTCGAAGGCATGTTGGCATTTTTCGGTCCAATGCCATGTGTTGTTCTTTTTAAGTAGATCCGTGAGTGGGGCGGCCTTGGCGGAGTAGCTTTTGATGAACCGCCGATAGTAGTTCACCAACCTAAGAAAAGACCGTAGCTCCGAAACTTTTGTGGGAGGCTCTCAATCTTGAATGGCCTTCACCTTTGCTTGATCCATCATTAGTTTCCCATCCCGTATTTGGTGGCCGAGGAACTCTACTTCTTTTTTAGCAAAAGAACATTTTTCTTTCTTGACGTAGAGTTCATGCTTTTGAAGTACTTGGAATACTTGCTTAAGATGTTGTACGTGTTCTTCAAGAGTGGCACTATATACCACTATATCATCCAAGTACACCACAACAAATTGATCGAGACAGGGATGGAATAACTTATTCATGAGAGTGCAAAATGCAGCGGGTGCATTGGTGAGGCCAAATGGCATAACTAGGAATTCAAAGGCATTGTACCTTGTAACGCACGCCGTCTTTGGTTCGTCACCCTTGGCAATGCGAACTTGGTAGTACCCAGATCTCAAATCGAGCTTTGTGAAGTAGCGAGCCTTCCTAAGTTGATCAAATAACTCCGTAATTAGAGGAATCAGGTACTTGTTCTTGATGGTGATTTTGTTGAGTGCCCGATAGTCAATGCACATGCGGAGAGATCCATCATTCTTCTTTTGAAAGAGGACGGGAGCACCATATGGGGCCTTCGAGGGTTGAATATAGCCCGCATCAAGAAGATCTTGGAGTTGCTTTTTCAACTCCGCAAGCTCGGGTGGCGCCATGCGGTAGGGCGCCATGGCTGGAGGCTTGGCACCGGGCTCCAACTCAATTTGATGGTCTACTTCCCGTCGCGGCGGCAATTTCTTTGGGAGTTCTTGGGGCATGACGTCCTTATATTCCTCAAGGACGGCTTGCACTTCTTTTGGTGTTGGATCTTTGGCAATAGTGACATCTTCCCCATCGTTCAATTCTCAAACCGTAGCAAGGAAGCTTGGATCCTTCCTTAATCCCCGCTTGAATTGTAGCGCGGATAGCATTTTGCTCTCGACCTTAGCTACACGTTCCGCCATGACCGTGCACGAGTGACTCCCATTAAGGATGCTGAGGGAGTTAGAGGCGGGTATGGGGAAAGCATGGACTTGGTTGAAGAACTCCATGCCTAACACTACTTGAAAGTCGTCCATGAGGACGATGGAGAAGTCGAGGTTTCCTTTCCATGCACCAATTTGTACCGAGGTGGCCTTAGATACCCCCACTATTGCCTTGGCGGGTGAGTTCACCGCCTTGATGGTGCCTCCTCCGTTGTTGTACTTGAGGCCTAAACGTTTCGCCTCTTCAATAGAAACAAAGTTGTGCATGGCTCCCGTGTCAAGCATTGCCCGCACATTCTTTCCATTGATAGTGGCGCTTATATACATGAGACCCTTCTTGGCATGCGTGGGTCTCTTAAGGGCGCCAATGATGAGAAGAGCACCCATCTCCGCTTGCGGCTCATCACCACGTGAGCCCTCATGTTGAGCCGCTAATGCATTAAGGGTCTTTCTCTTTGGGTAATCTCTCACCCAATGAGGACCGTCACAAATGAAACAAGGGCTCTTAGGTTTAGGGGCGTCGGACTTACCTTTACTAGGCTTGTCGTGCTTGTCTCCTCTGGAAGACTTCCACGCACCACCTTCCTTTCGACCATGGTCCTTCTTGGCGCTCCTCTCTCCCCCACCTTTGCCATGACTGGCCTTCCTATCCTTGGATTGGGAAGCATAATCCGTGAGAGACTCCGCTGCGGTTATGGCTTCGTCGAGGTTTTGCACGCCACGCTTTTCGAGCTCAACTCTTACCCAATCCTTGAGCCCATCAAGGAAGTAGAAGAGAGAGTCCTTGTCGGACATATCCTTGATCTCAAGGATGATGGTGGTGAAATCCTTGATATAATCTCGAATGGTGCCACTTTGCTTAAGACGACGGAGGCGGCCCCTTGCCTCATTTTCGGCATTGCTTGGGGAGAAATGCTTCCGAAGCTCCCTTTTAAAGTCCTCCCATGTGCGGAGGTTGACGATGCCTTTGCCCGTGTCGCCATGCTTACGACGTCACCATAGTTGGGCTGCATCTCGTAGGAATGTAGGCGCAATGCCTATTCTTGAAGTATCATCGTGGACACCCTTGGCCTCGAAGTATTGCTCAAGGCCGAACAAGAAGTTCTCGACCTCGGTGGCATTGCGGGTGCCATGGTAAGTGACGGGAGTAGGCACTTGCATGGTGTTGAGTGCGCTAGCACTTGTATAGGATGGGCTAGTTCGGTCGTAACGATGCCTCTCCCATTCCGTGTGAACTTCCTCCACTTCCGCACGGACGGCCCGCAATTCGTGCTCCACAAAGGTACGCAAGCCATGGAGTTCTCGTGTAAGGTTTTGTAGCTCCTCCTTGTAGGACTTGCTATACTCGAGAATGCTGGACTTTGTGGCTTGAGTGATCTCTCCATAGTCCGTCTCTAGGCCATCAAGACGGTCGGTGAGACTCTCAATCACATTGTCCATCCCTGAGATGGCTTGTTCTATGCTAACAACACGAGGCTCCAAGGCTTCCGCGGGTGGGGCTTTAGACTTGCCACGTTTGCCTTGGGAGCGTGGTGGTGGCTGAGGTTGCTCCTCACGTCCGCGTACTTGCTCTTTCATAGTCACTTCAATGTCGGATGCCATGTCACTCTAGTGCTCGAACCGCGCTCTGATACCAACTGTCACGAGCTTAGAAGTTGCGCAGCACGCTCGTGCGGTACTTAGACAACTTAAGCCCAAAAGTTGCTAAGTAAGCCTTAATTGTTAGCTTTCTTCACTTAGTAAGAAGCTTGAGAGGCTAGGATCGTTGAGCTTAAGAGCTTTACGGCAAAGAGAAGTGTTGGAAGGTTGGGAACAAGTGTTGCTAGGAAAGAAGGCTTTTGTATTGCTTGAGAACTCTTTACAATGGCTTGTTTTCGATGCTTTACAATTGAGCCTTGGAGGGGTATTTATAGTGAACCACATCCTCAATGGACGGCCGAGATTTAATACATCCGACGGCCGTAATTCATTCTCTAGAGTAAATATCTTGGATATTTTTAGAAGCCTCCATGTAAATATCTAGATTCTTTTGTAAAAGAATCTAGATATTTACATGGAGGCTTCTAAAATATCCAAGATATTTACAAAGGAAGCTTGCTAGAGATTTCTAGAAAATGGGCTTAGACTTGCCAAGCCTTAGCGCATTTTTGGACCACTTTAACAAACAATTTGGGCGGGCCATAACAAACAGCTGTATCTATACAGCTACTGCGATTATCAAACAAACAAAAAAAGAAAAGAAAAGAAAGAAAGAGCAGTAATTGCGCCCAGATTACAAGGATGTGTTAGCTTTCCAAATTTACATAATTTCTCATTGTTAAAGACAGGCCATTAACTATCCTTAGTTATAGCTAATTTTATATTAAGTTGCAACATCTTTGTCACGTTAGAATATTCCAGAATTGTCACATCATACATTTTTGTTTGTTATAGATTTTTTCGTCATTGCATCTTTACTGGACCAAGTGTCCTTTCTTTGTCCTGCTATTGTACATATTATGTAATCGGAGAGAGACTTGGGTACATCCGCTGCATTGCAGCGGACGGCCCAAAATACGCCACGTAGGCGTCACACGCTGATATGGCGCCTACGTGGCTGCATCTGGTTACATCCGCTTCAATGCAGCGGATGTATCCAAGATTCTCTCTATGTAATCGATGAGACCATGTCAGCCGTCTCTTGACCTGAGTTAATTTCCTTCCTCAAGTGTTCTTGTCTCCAAGTCTCATTTGTCCCCACTACTACCATTTCCAGCCTCCAACACTACACCACTTTACAGCTGCATGCCACAACAACAACGTTTCGCTTGTTTAAGGATTAAGAAAGACCCTTTGTTGGAATCGTAAGCGTGGTCAACTTTCTTTGTAAACTTGAATGAAATTAGGCTGTTAAGTTTGTTTACTTAATTTGTAATTTTGATTTTCAGTTACATCTGTGTGCGGAGAATATGGATTCTACAAATGGTATAAGCCTGTATCCATTGCATCGATGCAAAACTATTCACCTGGTTGGTGCCAAGATTGCTCCTTTCTTTTCTCTGTCTTTTCCTTTTTTTTGTCCATATATAAATTTGGAGAGATTTGAACCTCGAAAATAATTGTGGTATTGTTAAATCTTGAATAATGCAGGTGAGGCATGCTGAGGGTATGCACAACGTAGCAAGGGAAAAGACCCGCGATCCTTCTAACTTTTCTGTGTATTTTGATGCAGGCCTTACCCCACTTGGCTGGGAGCAGGTACTCTCCGATTATATGTTGTTTGAGTATGACTATCAACTTTAGCTCCTTTGATCTATGTTGCTAAGTATTTAGAATTTTTTACATGATGATGTCTAATCCCGGCAGGATTGTGGTGGATTTTTGCTTAAAATTTGTTTTATTTTAGCAAGAAGAGAATCTTTGGTTTTAATTATGGGTGAATTTTGAAACTTTTTTAAAAGTCATCTCTAGCTTGGTCATGAATGATGGTTTTTGGTACTATCTTTAGGATTTGCATCATTCCAGCATTTATACTACTCCTTTAAATAGTATTAATTATGTGTGATATTTTTAACAAAAGTATAATGGTTTAGAGAATGATTCGTGGTATCGTGGTATGCCAGGTTGATAATCTGCGCAAGCATGTTCAAGAAATTGGACTTTCTCAAAGAATTGAGTTGGTCATCACTTCTCCTTTGTTAAGGTATTATTGTATTCTTGCCATATCGTTTCTGTAGTCATGAATGGCTTAAATTAATTAATTGTTTGAGTTGCAGGGCTATGCAAACAGCAGTAGGTGTTTTTGGAGGTGAAGGGTATGCAATTGTAGATGGGATAGATGTAACTCCTCCCCTGATGATGGAAAAAGCAGGGAACAGTCACCGTTCTGCTATCTCAAGTTTGAATTGCCCACCATTTATAGCAGTTGAGCTCTGTCGAGAACGTTTGGTATGTATTAACGAAGGCTGATCAGATACTATACAGCTCTCTTCTAGGATATTGTTCTCATTCTCTCTCCCTCTTGAACAAGAAAAAAGAAAAAAAAAACTAGATATATGACTGACTCTTTATTGCACAAGTATATTCACTATTCAATCTTTGGGGGTCGTATTGGTATTTTCTTTTGGAGTAATAGCATACTCTGATCGTAAGGTTCGACATAATATTATTCAGAGACGTCGTTTTGTATTTGTATCATTTTAGTATTTAAAGTTTATGTATTTGTATCATTTAGGTTTAGTTAACTAATTTCCTTTGATTTTTCACAAAAAAAAAATGATATGTTCGTCAACTGGATCTAAATATTCATTAAGTCTGTTATAACATTGATTTCATTTTTATCATAAATAATTATTCAATTATAATTCAGTTTGTGAAAAGGCAAAGAAAACTAGTCAATTAGATGTAGATGATATAAATATGTAAACCTTAAAGATCAAAATAATACAAATACGAAACTACGTTTTTGGATAATATTATATCAAATTTTAGGGGTAATATATGATATTATCCCATATTTCTTTTGTATCTGTACCTTGCAGATACAATACAAATACTTTATACATGTGCCCCATATGCATTTCCACGAGTTTTGTTTTGTTTTTAGATTAGTTTTTATCAGAGAATAAATTTCATGTATCTCCTCTATACATGGTTTTATGATATCCCGTGCTTCAGTTACATCGTCTCAGGGGTAGAGAAGGATCTGATAGTCGGGGCTAGTTGTATGAAATGAATATCTGGGGGAGGGGTTAATAAATATAATAATTGAAAAGGGGGCTAAAATTATAAACTGAATATGAAAATCTGACGTGGATATAAGGATGGGATATTCCTAGCTAGTGCTATGGATCAACCATATATTTACACATGAAAAAAAAATTGTAGCGTAGAAGGATATATTATTTTTTAATCACATGATATTTTCAATAGCTGAACTTCAAGTTTAGGTTATTAATTAAAAAATTTATGCTTCTGAAATAAAATAAAACCTCTAAAATAATCCTAACTCTAAAAATGCTAATTTTTAGAGTAAGAAATATATAAAAGGCTATTGTTGTGATAAAATTTATTATTTCTTAAATCCTATAATAGTTCAACAACTCTATTTCAACATTGTTATTTCCATCTAGTTGTCGATTACTTGTGTAGTAACTAGTTTGTGCTTGGTAAAGGATCAATAAATCTGTCATACAGCCGTCGCATTGCAACATGCCTAACTAACGGGTGCCACGTAGGCCATTCACATGTACTATCATATTAAGGGACTACCTCCATTGTTGTATTAGCTATTTTGTTTCATTTTAAATTCTTGTAGGCTCATAAGTCTAATATAAATATATATTGCAGGTATTTGTACTATCATATTATGCCATCATAAAAAAGACTGGACCAAATTCGTAATCACTCAAAATTTTCCTTAAGCGCTGTTGGGATAAAATAAAATTAAGATTGAATAATAGAGGCATGCCTAAATCATAGGATTAAGAAGTAGACAAAGACAAAAGTTGATACCTAGATCAACGTGCATTCTACCTAATATAAATATTCGAGTGCTTTCAGGATACTGTAAACTTTTCAGTGTGGAGTATAAACATGCAAAGCATGGAATCGGTTCTCATATTGTTTTATTATTTGTATAGTGTTATTATTTAACTTTTTAGTCAGGGTTGTTTTTCCATGTTTTAGAACCAAGAAATAAAATTGCTAGAAACTAACTGAAATTGTGACATTTTTTTGTCTTTCTCCCAATTTTTGCTTGATTGAAAGATTAGAATGGAAAAGAATGATTCATTTTTTAAATTTGTGTGCTTCTCTTGTGGTGTTTATTGTTGCAGGGAGTTAAGTCATGTGACAAAAGGAGAAGCATTAGCGAATATCGACCTCTTTTTCCTGCTATTGATTTTTCACTGGCAAGTAATTAATTCTTCATGTATTTGGTTTCTAGTTTGTGGACAAATAAATTATTAATACCCGCTGAAATGAGTATTCTAGAGAAAAGAGAAACTGTTTTTTCATTGATTAATGAAGCTTGTTACACGTAGGGCATATATAGAAACTTTTCTAACTGTTTATAGTTAGAAACTAACTACATCTAACTAACTAACTCTAATAGAATAACAATGAGTTTACAGAATTACCCCTGAGCTACAAAATTACAAAACTACCTTTTATACATTGACACTTAGTGTTAACAGTCCCTAACAATCCCCTTGAAGTGTAGATAGGATGACTAACAGATACCCTAACAAACTTGCATCAGAAGCTCAACTTGTATCTTCTGTTTCTGCATCTAAATTACTTTCAGAAGCAATAGTGAATCTCTCTTGAAGGAAATCAAGCTTGTTCCAGCTAAACATTTTGAAATTCTATAGACACATATTGAACCTTCAATAGACCTGCCGGGACTTTTTCTCTAATAAATGTACATCAATCTCAATATGCTTTGTTCTAGCATTAAATACAGAATCAGAAGCTCAAGACTCTATTACTTTATTATCACACAACAGAATTGGAATCTTACTCAACTTGATACCAATTCATGCAACAAACTCTGCAACCACAACACTTCTGTTGCAACAAGAGACATGGCTTTGTACTCTGATTCAGTTGATGATCTTGGAACTACTTTTTGCTTCTTTGAACACCAGTAGATTAGATTTTTTCTGAAGTAAACACAATAGCTCGAAGTGGACTTTTTATCATCCAAAGAGCTTGCCCAGTTAGCATCCTTATAAACTTTAAGTGTAAATGATTGCATTGGCTTGAAAAATAAACCATATAGAGAAGTTGCTTTGATGTATCTGAGCACAAATTTGTAAGCTTGCCAATGCTTGATTGTAGGACATTGCAGAAATTGACTTAATTCATTTATTGCATAGGATATATCAGTTCTGGTCATGGACAGATATTGTAATGCACCTATTGTACTACTATACAAACTAGGCTGATCAAGTAATGCACTATCTTGCAATAAGAGCTTTGAATTCGCTTCCAAAAGTGATTGAATTGCTTTTGGCTCAAGCATATTAAATTTTTTTAAAAGGTCCCTTTCATATATATATATTTTTTTTGTGTAAGCAATGTACAACTCTTGGACCTTGTCACTTCAAATTCAAGGAACTAATTAATAGAACCAAGTGTATGGAGTGCAAAGCTTTTATTTAGTATAGATTACCTTCTTAATTTAAGCATTATCACTGCTAGTAATCAGAATATCATCAACACACACTATAGTAATACTATTGTGCTTCTAGACTTAAAATTAAACCTCCACTGAAGTAGAATTCTCTTAAGCCTATCAAACCAAGCTTTAGGTACCTGCTTCAAGCCATACAAAGATCTATAAAGATGACAAACAAAGGTAGGCCTAGAAGCATAAACAAATCCTTTAGGCTGAGACATAATAATTGTTTCTTGAAGGTCGCCATTTAGAAAAGCATTATTCACATCAATTTGTTGGATATCCTATCCTAAAGTAACAACCAAAGAGAAAATAACTCTAGTTGTAGAAGTTTTGATCACTAGACTAAAGGTTTCAAAGTGATCAAGACTAGAAGTTTGCTGAAAGCCTTTAGCAACTAACCTGACTTTGTATCTCTGAATGGTAGCATCTGAATTATATTTAACCCAAAATACCCACTTTTTATCAACAATATGCATATCAGGAGATAGGGGAACCAGTGACCAGGTGTGATTGCTTGCTAATGCTTGAAATTCTGCTTGCATAGATATACACCACCGAGGATCTGACAAAGCTACATGGACTGTTGCTGGCTCAAGTGATGAATTATCTAAAGAATCAATAG
This sequence comes from Boswellia sacra, assembly GCA_013180625.2. Lineage (NCBI taxonomy): Eukaryota > Viridiplantae > Streptophyta > Magnoliopsida > Sapindales > Burseraceae > Boswellia > Boswellia sacra. The sequence continues at coordinate 610,216 of SNVD02006000.1, forward strand.
TATAAGCATAGGATTTAGGCTTGAATGTACCAGCCTTGGACCTAGTAACTATCTGATGAACACTTGCATGAGGAGAGAATGAAGAAGCTAACTAAGGAGCTAAATTTGAGCCTGGAGAGGGGACAGATTCTGCCAGTGGAGAATTGAAAGAATTAGGAACTTCTATATCAACTGATGGTACTATGAGCTGAGTAGATGAATCAGGTTAGGAGGGAGATGCTAAAATAGTAACATGTGAGGAACTAGAATGAGAAGAGGCTGTGAAAGAGCTAGGAAGCACCCAAGGACTTGAAATATAAAGAGAAGTAGGAGAATATGAAGACAGAGATGAATTAAGAATGAACCTGACTTGAATGAAAATTAGCTTCAGTAAAAGGCAGACCTTGAGCAATGTAGATTCTACCATATGAATGAAGGCAAAGATGACTCTTATGAGAAGAACTATAACCATAAAAACCAGAAGAGGAAGTATGAAAAGAAAACTTGTGAGAATTGTATGGTTTGTGGTTAAGATAACAAGCATAGCCAAACTTTTTGTAACTTGTAATTGGGAGGAACATGAAGTAGAGTAGAAAAAGGAGAATGAAACTGTAAAGAGGATGATTGCAATATATTAATGAGGAAGACAACTGTATGAGAGGCAAACCACCAAAATGAAAGAGGCAATGAAGCCTGAGCCGGCAAAGTAAGGCCTGTGTTAACAATATCCCTATGTCTTCTTTTTGCAATTCCATTTTGCTGATGAGTAAAGTAGATGTGGAGGCCTAAAGACAATTCCAAGATCTTTAAGATAGAACAAGAGGTCTAAACTCACCACCCCAATTTGATTATAAGTATTTCAATTTAGTGCTAAGTTGCCTCTCTACAAGTGCTAAAAATTGTTTGAAGACATTAGACACCTCAATTTTAGACTTTGGAGGACATACCAAAATATATTTGTTGAAATCATCCACAAACTCACATAATAAGCATAAGCCTCAATAGATTTTATTGAAGAAGGACCCAAGAGGTCAGAATACACAATATCAAGTTGAGCCACTGATCTAGTAATAGAACTAGGATAGGAATGATGGCATTGCTTGTTGTTGAGAGAGAGGAAAAACAAATTTAGGAAAAATATTAGAGATATTTTCCATTGTAAAGAGGTGTACATATATATAGTACAATAAGGAATCCAAAATAAAAAAGAGAATCAAATATATATCTAATGAGAACACAATCCTAAATTTTTCTAAATTTCCATATAGAGATTTAACACTCCCCCTAAAGTTGGAGTATAGATTTTTTGATGCCCAACTTAGAACACAGACGAAAAAAAACTCTTTTATGGACTGACTTGATAAAAAGATTTCTGATTTGGTCTTCAGACTTAACATAAGGAGTGATAATCTCTCCACTCATTACAGTCTCACGAACAAAGTGACAATCTAATTCAATGTATTTAGTTCTTTCATGAAAAAGCAGATTGCTATCAATATATGTTGAAGCCATATTATCACAAAACATTTTTTAATGACTTTTTTAAATCAATTTCAATCTCAGTTAAGAAATTCTTGACTCACATAAGCTCACATATCGTATGAGCCATAGCACGATACTCTACCTCTACATTGGATCTCTCAACCACATTTTGCTTCTTGCTTCTCCAAGTCACTAGATTGCCTCCCAAGAAAGTACAATATCCACTCGTGGACTTCTTATAAGTTTTGGAACCAGTCCAATTAGCATCAAAATAGCAAAAAATGTCCAACTCTTTACCTTTCTTATAAAGAATTCCTTTACCAATGGATTGTTTTAGATATCGTAGAATTCTACATATAGCCTTCCAATGGATCTTCTTTGGATTTTGCATATATTGACTAATTGTTCCCACTGCAAAAGTAATATCAAGTCTAGCGAAAGTAAGATAAATCAACTTTCTCACAAGACTTCTATATCTTTTCTTATCTTCAAAATCTGGACTGCTGTCACCATTCAATATTATATTAGGATCCATAGGGGTCTCTACTGGCTTAGACCCTAACATACCGGTCTCATCAAGTAAGTCTTGCATATACTTTTTCTGAGATAAAATGATACCTTCTCTACTCCTTAAAATTTCAATACCAAGAAAGTATCTAAGTTACGTCAAATCTTTTGTTTGAAAATGTGTCTTTAGTTGTCTTTTCACTTCTTCTATGCCATTATAATCACTCCCAATCACAATGATATCATTCACATAAATCGCAAGTGTAACAATAATGTTCTTGTATGTTTAACAAACACTGAGTGATCAGAGTGACAACAAGAGAAGTTGATTGAAGCCAAAATTCCACTTAATTTTTCAAACCAGGCCCTAGGTGACTGTTTCAAACCATAAATAGCCTTCAACTTACAAACAGAGTTGGTTAACTCCCCTTGAGCAACAAACCAAGGTGGTTGTTCTATATAAACCTTCTCGTGTAAATCACCATACAAGAAGGCATTTTTGACATCTAGATAGAAGAGGGACTAGCCAAAGAAAATTGCTAGGGAAATTAGAATATGGACTGAATTGAGCTTGGCAACGAGAGAAAAAGTCTCAACATAGTCGACACCATAAGTTTGAGTGTATCATTTGCAACAAGACAGGTTTTTAAGTATTCAATAGTACCATCAAGATGATATTTGATAACAAAAACCCAACGACAACCAACCACGTCTTTACCTTCTGGTAATTTTTATAACTCCTATGTACCACGATCACAAAGAGCTGACATCTCGTCTTCCATAGCTTTCCTCCAACTAGGATGAGCCAAAGCTTCCTGGTAATTTTTAAGAAATAGAAACCGCAGACAAACATAAAGCAAAAGAGCGAACAGATAATGATAAGGCATTAAGGGAGATAAAATGAGAGATAGGATACCTCTGAGAATTTCTAGTACCTTTACAAAAAGTAATGGGAAGATCAAGATCGGAATATTCATTTGTAGGAGTCGTCGAATCTTGAGTAGAGGCAGAATCTTGAATGAGGGGCAGATAAGTGAGTGGTAAATCATCTTGTTTAGCACTGGATTGATGTGGCTTTCACCGAGAAAAAACTAGGAGTGGTGGAGTATATGCACGCGGTAGAACTGACATCGGTATTGGAGGATCAGCTAGACCAGTATCAAGGCTAGAACCATTAGATGAAAAATATGCTGTGGATTAAAAAAAGGTGACATCTGTACTTACAAAAGTTTTTCGCGAGCAAGGTCAAGACATTTGTAACATTTCTAAGTTCTAGAATACCCAAAAAAATACATTTGGTGGACCGAGGGGACAATTTATCAGAAACTCTATAAAGGTGGACAAAATAAACACAATAAAAAATACGAGGAGGAAGAGAAAAAACTGGTTGATTAAGGAATAAGATGGAGTACGGAGACTGAAATTGAAGAACAGAAGAAGGAATTTGATTAATGAGGTAACATGCGGTAAGTAATGGTTCCCCCCAATATTTTAATGGGATTTTCATATGAAATAATAGAGTTCAAGCCACATCTAACCAATGTCTATTTTTTCGCTAAGTAACCCCATTCTATTGAGGGGGGTAAGTACATGATGTTTGATCTAAGATCCTAAGAGTGCGATAAAAAATAGATAATGAGGAAGATGTATATTTTAAAGCATTATCAGAACTTAAAACTTTAATAGAAATACCAAATTAAGTCTTTATTTCATTCTAAAACATTTGAAACATATTAGGGACCTCAAATCGATCCTTTAATAGATACAATTAAGTAACTCTAGAATGATCATCCACAAAGGATACAAAATATTTAAACCCATGACTGTTGGTTACCCAACAAGGACCCCATACATCTGAGTGAACCAAATCAAACAGTTGGTCACTAATTGTATTGACTCAACTACGAAACAAAAAACAAGAATGTTTACCTAATTGACAGGACTCACATTCAATTTGAGTTGGACTAGAAAAATCCATATGTTGAACCAATTTATTTGAAGGGTGACCTAAATGATAATGCCATTATTCTGGAGAGACAGAAGAAGTGAGAGCTGTATGAGAGGACAAAAGTGCTTCAAACAAGTGATAGATGTCATTCTTTTAATGTCCGCCACTAATCATCTTCCTCATACCAAGATCCTGAAAAATACAATAGGATGGAAAAAAAGTGACTAAGGAATTTAAGTTCTTAGTTAACTGACTAACGAATAAAAGATTAACAGGAAATTTACGAACATATAACACCAAAGACAAAAGCAAACTAGAGGTACGAATGGTTCTAGACCCTTGTACTTGGGTTTTAGAACCATCAGCAAGAATAACTGATGACTATTTGTTAGCAGGGATAAAGGAACTAAAAAATGAATCATTACCAGTCATGTGAGAAAAAGCTCCAGAGTCTATAATCCAATGATATGGGTACGAAGAAGAAAATAAGGCAGTGGGCTTACCTGTTTGGACTAAGGAAGCTAAAGGCTCACTAGCTGGTTGACTTTCAGATTTATGATCAGACTGCACAAAAGGTGGAGCATGAGAGTTAGACAAATTACCAAAGGAAAGACGCTTCTCAGAGCTTTGATTTGCCCATTCAGGTTTTCTAAATTTATCTCAACACTTTTCTAAAGGATGATTAAGCCGACCACAATGGGGACAAGGAACTCTTCCACCTCATCCTCTAACACGTGCTCTACTCCACCAGAAAAAGATCCTCTGCCTCGACTACAAGACACAACTAAGGCAGAAGCTTCCTGATTATGTTGAGAGATGGGTAACCGTTGGAGTCGAGTATATGCCGTTTTAAGACTCGGGAGATCTTTATCAGTCAAGATACTATTCTTAGCACTTTCATAGATAGGATTGAAGCTAGACAGGAACTTGACAACAAAAAATTCTTTGCATTGTTTTCGTAATGTTTCAATATCAGTAGTAACAGGATGATAAGAGTTAAGCTCCTATTAATCCTTCGATTACTTCTAAATATTCACTTAACGTTCTATCACCTTGCTGACAAGAAAATAAAGTAGAGTAAACATAAAAAATATGAGAGACATTTTGAGATCCGCCAAACCACATCACAGTTGCTGCAAGTGATGACTCCATACTGTTTCACAACCATGTAGTAATCAAATTGTCTTCCTGAATCCATTTAGCATACTCCTTTGAATCAAATGATGGAGAATCTTGTGGAAGATAATTATGTTTCCTTTGGTCAATCAAATGTTTGGTTACTGCTTTCATCCATAACTTATAATTTGAGTCATTCAATTTTACAGCTGTGATGGAACCACCAACTCAAGGAGGATTAGAGGACGGTTGAGAAGCCATGGAAATCCCAAACACAATTTATCTTCCAAACAGAGCAGCCACACGAAAAAAATTTCAACAAAAAATCTGAAAATACCAAATAACACCACACGATTGGCTATGAATACTCATACTGGGATGTTGTGGTCATTAAAAACATAGTTGGGACATGAAATAACAATTTGAGATCAGATTCAAATGAGACAGAAGGTTTTAGACGATCGAAAAATTTTTTCTTGCAGAATTTTTTTAACACCTACAGAGGGGTTTTGTTCACCAGCGACTGGCGACCTTAATGGAGTGGTTTTCGGCCATATTCGAACACTGCAGTAGATTTTTCGACGATTGAAAAAATTTTTTGGTAGACTTTTCCAACGGAGGTAGAGGGGTTTTGCTCGCCGGTGACGGGCGATCTCAGAGGAGTGGGCAGTGATAGTCATCACTGACCGAAGGTGGGCGATCTTCCTTTAGACAGAAAACGTTAAGGTTTGCAATTTTTTTTATTAATAAAAGAAGAGAATGGAAGGAGGATCTTGATCCCATTCTGGTACCATGTTGAAAGAGAGGGAGAAACGAATTTAAGAAAAATATTAGATGTATTTTTCATTGTAAAGAGGTGTACATATATATAGTACAATAATAAAGAATCTAAAATAAGAAAGAGAATCAAATATGTATCTAATGAGAACACAATCTTAAATTTTCATAAATTTCTATATAGAGATTTAATACTTGCCAAATTTACAAGACTCACAGAAACAATTAGTTTTATTGTACACTTAAACAGTTGAGCAACAGAAGGAAACTTTTGCAGCACTTGAAAATGTGGATGACTCAGCCTTCTATGCCAAAGAATCTGATCATCCATAGTTTGATATGCAACAACAATTGAGCTGGTGGAACTTGCTAATGAAGAAAACAAAGAAGATGGAACTATAGATTTTTGACAGGTAGCAAGGCAAGAGACTTTATTTAAAGCTTTGACAAAAATCTAATAAAGGCCATTACTGAGATATCCTTCTAATAGAGTCTACCTAGTCTCCTTGTCCTTGATAGAAAAACCATGATCATAAAATTCAATAGTTATATTGTTATCCTTGATAAGCTGAGAAATAGTAACTAAGCTGTTAGTAATAGTAGGCACAAACAAAATTTTTTGAAGCTTAAAACAAACTAAAGATCAAAGAGATTGTAAAGCATTAGAACCAAAATGAGTAATGGATAGATGTGTACAATTACCAACTTGAGCAGTCTCGGATCCAACGTAATTGCTTTTCATGGCAAGTTTACTCATGTATGATATAATGTGGTATGTAACTCCAGTGTCAAGATACCATGTAGGATCTTGCACAGCTGATGGGTAAGCAACAAAAGCTTGAGGTAGTTGAGAGACTTCAGACACTGGTTGAGATGCTTGATTGATATGAAAGCCTAGAAAGGCTGGGAGGCTCAAGAAGTAGGAGTCCTTGATAGCTTATATTAACCTATGATGGTATTTAACCACATTATAACCTTGTTTTCCGCATAGCTGACAAATAAACTTATTTCCATTGGAATAATTTTGACCGCTACCCTGAAATCGATTTCTTCCTCCTCCCTTGAAACTTTGATTGTCTTGTCTAGAACCACTAGAAAATTGAGAATGTTGACCACCAAAACTAGTGAACTGATTAACTACAAATTGAGATGGCTTAGCAGTTACATTAGCAATGTCATTCATGTTAAAAGTTTGAGAAGTTTTAAACTTTTCCAGCTTCATCCCATAGCTTTAAAGCTAGTACTAAGCTTCTTCTAAGGTTATAGTACTAGCTCTTGATGTAAGATTACAATAATAGCATTATATTCAGGTCCAAGACCATCAAGAATATAAAATAGAAAAGGTCAATAAGATCATGTTAAATAACAACTACAGTATTTGCAATTTCTTTCATTTTTAATATGTAACCAGTTATAGAAAGAGAAACTTTTTTAGTATTTTGATTCTAATGTTTTAAGTACATATATCTAGCTTTAGATTCTGTATAAAACAATTCTAGAATATTCCAAACCTCCATTGTTGTAGTGCACCAAACCACATAACCATACATGGACTTTGGGATTGACGACAACATCTAACTCAAGGTGAATTGATCAATTATCTTCTAAGTGAAAAACTCAAGATTAATCTAAGTCAAAATCTCATCACCATTTTGAGATGAACGAATTGTGGTCACTATTGCTAGGCAAGATTTCTCTCCTATGACATAGCCTTCAAAATCAAAAGTTTTAAGTGTAGCTAAGATCTGAGTACCCTAGAATCCACAATTTGCTCTCTAAAGCTTAATTGATGAGGTTGGAAGTAGAGATGACAATTTTTCGTGGTTAGGTCAGGTACCCATATTTTAGCCGCACGGCCCGGTTGGGGAAAACCCCAGATTTTCGGTGATCAGGCCCGGGGGTGGGAGTTGCTAAGTACACATAGGCTCGGGTGCGGTGTGGGGCCAGTATTGTTGAGAAAATACGGTCCCCGACCCACACTCGGACAACCCAACCTTTCTATAAGGAAAAATACGCCATATGCAAGACTCGAACACATGACCTGCAGGTTGGATTTCAGCCGTTTAACACTAGACCACATGGCTTTTTTGCTTTAATGGTTTCAAACAATTTTAATTAATGAATTCATGTGTATATTTAATTAAAACTAATATCTCCAACAAAGTTGCGACTCGAACCTAAGTCACAACGCACAACATAAGGACACTTTGCCACTGCTGTCAGCTGCGCACTCAAGAGATACTTAGCAACATTATATTATTTATGCAATTTCAAGGCCTGAAAAATTTTTAAAAAAATAAAAGCGGGAAAAATTGGGGGATTTTCTGGGTGGGGGGGTGTTGCATTCCTCAAACCATAGACTTCAAATGTCAAGTGATCTGAGTTACTTCACATGTTCAGACCTTTGTACTTAGACATAAGCCTAGAGAGGATAATAAGATAGCTGATGCCCTTAGTAGAGTCATGTACACCCTTCAAACCATGCAAGTTGAGATTGTAAGTTTTGATAGAATGAAATCTGAATGTCTCTCTTGTCCTGAATTTGGCATCATTCATAAAGAACTCTTAAATAAAAACTGTAGAGATTATATAAATTTTATCATTCGTGATGGTTATCTTTTTAAGGGCTCTCGTTTATGCATTCCTCGTACTTATATGAGAGATTTTTTTAGTTTAGGAAATGCATGCTAGAGGATTAGCTGGTCACTTAAGAAGAGATAAAACTATTGCCTTAGTTGATGATAGGTTTTGTTGGCCTTCATTGAAGAGGGATGTTGCTAGGATTGTATCCTAGTGTCATACTTGTTAATGAGCTAAGGCTAGAAAACTTAATTAAGGGTTATACACTCCCCTCCTTGTTTCCTACCTTCCCTGGGGAGATTTTAGTATGGACTTCTTTTTAGGATTATCTAAAATGAGATAACCCCAAGCAATCTCCTTGTTAAGGGTTATCTCATTTTATCCTTTGCTCTAAGACTAGAGATGCTTCACATATAGCTCAACTTTTCTTTAGGGAGATTGTCTGTCTCCATGACTACCTGTGTCAGTAGTGTCTGATAGAGATATTAAGTTTGTTAGTTACTTTTGGAAGACACTTTGAAAACTGTTTGGTACATCTCTTAAGTTCTCTTTAGCTTATCATCTTCAAACCATTAGTCAAATTGAAGTGGTCAATTGTAGCTTAGGGAACTTGTTTCGTTGCCTGGTAAGAGAAAAGTTAGGTAATTGAGATTTAGTGTTGCCTAAGAATTTGCTTATAATAATGCTATTCATAGGTTCACTGGCAAAAGTCTATTCATGATTGTTTATGGTATTGCATCTAGCCGACCCATTGACCTTGTTTGCTTACCCTCTAGTTACCTTTCCTCAAATTTTGCAACTGATTTTATCACCCATATATGCGATTTGCACGCTGAGGTTAGACAAATGATTTCCTTGAGTAACGATAAATATAGGTCTACTGTTAATTTGCATTGTAGAGAAAATGTTTTTAAAAAATGTGATTATGTTATGGTTTGCCTTAATCCTTCTCATTTCCCTAATCAAGCTAACAAGAAATTGCATGTCCATGCCCATGGCCCATTTAAAGTTAATCGTAGGCTTGGTTCTAATGCTTATTTACTTGATTTGCCTTCTGATTGGAGTATTAATCTAATTTTTAGTGTGTTAGACTTGTTTCTTTACCGATAACATTTTGAACCTCCAGCTGTGTTTGATGTTTTTGCAAGTTTTCTTACTATTGTCGTACCTCATTTGTCTCCGTTCGATCCTCCTTCGACCGATGAGGTTGATCGCATTTTGGATGACCATTATGCTGCTTCTACTATTGGTGATTTTTGTCATTTCCTTGTTCGTCGGAAGGGTCGACCAGTAGAGGATGATACTTAGCTCCCTGAGGATGAACTCCGTAGCATCAATCCCCATGCTTTGGATCTTTACTTGCAGTCACAATCGTTCGGAGATGAGTCTTTTTAAGTCGGGGTTAATTAATGTAACATGACTTATTTTATTGATCAGGGTTATTATAGTCTTTTAGTCTTTATTTAATCCGGGTTTCATTTAATTTTGGAAATCATTAGTTTAGAGATTTTGACTCAGAGGGATTTTAACATATCCTAATTTGATTCAAATTCCCAATATATCTTGTTTAGTATAAATATAGGTTTTGATTATTATTTTGTTAAACTTTCATAGACTTTATACGGACATTATTTAGATATTAATTATTTCATATTAGAGAGATTATTCAGATAAATTGTTGAATTGATTGTTGTGAGTGCTGGTTTGTTAGTGTTTGAATTTTGGTTTATTCTTGTTGAGTTGATTGTTGTGTGAGTGTTGGTTTGGTAGTATTTGAATTTTGATTAATTCTTGTTGAACGGGTTACCTATCATTATAGTTAGAAACTAACTATATCAAACTGACTAGCTCTAACAGAGTAATAGTGAGTTTACAGAACTACTAGTGAGCTATAAAATTACAAAACTACCTTTTATACATTTACACTTAGTGTTAACAATACCAGATTTCTTCTACTCATCAGCCATGCTTTTGCAGTCCATTTCAACTTCATATGATTAATAGTACTTTCTTTGTTCTTGTTGTTCTGTAGATACAAAGTGATGATGACGTCTTATGGACAACTAACATTCGAGAGACGGATGAAGAGATAGCAAAGAAAGGAATGGAGTTTATAAACTGGTGACTCCTTATTGCTTCTATTTAAAATTAGTATATATTATTTTAATTTTTTTTTTAATCAACATAAAGTTGGGAAAGCCAATATCAATTAATAATGCGGAATTAAACTCATTATTATAAATAATGAAAGTTTGATTGAGATTAAGGTTCAGTCGTTATTTTTTTCCGATGTGGGTTTTCTACGTAAAATGGGTGGACAAAAAAATTTAAGAGAAAAGGTTTGGCCAAGAACTATAGAGAAGAAAATGGCTAGGGTTCTTCAAACTTGATTCAAGATCTAAGTATATAGCTAATAGCAGAAGGTTTACACAATGAATAGGGATTTTTATTATGCAGTAACGTGGAAGCTTTCTGACGGGTAAGATGCGTCTCATAGGGTTTTCACGCACTTGTCTTTGGTTTTAGAAAGACTTTAGACTTCAATATCGTAATTTGAAACAAATTAATTTTACTACCATCCAATTGTTTTCTAGTAGTGGTTATGTGGTTATCCCATGTAAATGATTGTTTCCATTGAATTTCACATGGCATTGAAGTTTAAATGCCTTCACGGGTGAACTTATATATTTATCTTCATTTTTAGTATAGTGATGAATTTGATGACCTCATTCTACTGAAATTCCAGTTGCTTAATTGCTCCCCTCTACATTAATCAGGACATTGAATGGTTCTTTTTTTTTTTTTTTTTCTCTTTAGTCTTTGATCTCATACTTGATAAGATGCATGAATTAATGGGTTTCGACCCATGGCTGATGTGGCATCAAACTTGTCCTGACAATCTCCTTCACTTTTTCTGTAATAAATTAATCCAGGTTGTTGACACGAAAAGAGAAGGAGATTGCTGTTGTCACTCACAGTGTATTCTTACATCAAATCCTCAAGGCATTTGGAAATGATTGCCATCCATCTATAAAGGATGAAATAAGCAGAGAGTAAGTATTATCTTCAATACATTTCGCTTTTGCTATTTTTAAACAGTTTGTTTATATCTCTCTTTTGCTACGCAGAATGTTTTGTGATTGCTGGATCATCTCTTAAGAGTGGAAGTTTCAAATAATTCTATTGGCTTTTGGCTTAATTTGTTGCCTGTTCTTGCTGCGGCCGCATCGTTCATAATTAGGAAAAATCTATATGTTAACCTGGATGATACAGAGTGTGAGAGTGATTATGTTAGCAAAGTTTAACTATTATCTTTTGCATTCGTCTCTGAACCATATTTATTCCTCTTAAAAAAAAATGATATTGGGTAGTAAATTTCGGTATATCGAAGATCTAGGTTTAAGTTTTTCGGGAAGCTTTGACCAGTGTTTTCCTGGTTATTGTATACCTTGGATAGTGTCTGAAAATAAAAATAGGAACATTTAATTAGTGATGGAAAATAAATGCATAGCTCATTAATTATAAATACCTTGTCTGTTTAGTTCACCAATGACAAGATTCCAATATGCTTTGCTATCTGTCTGCAGCTTTTCTAATTGCGAGCTACGTTCGATGGTTATTGTTGATAGAAGGTGAGCTTCAATAGAACTTTTAGCTAAAAAAAATTGGTTTATTTATTTATTTGTCATCTTTAATTTTAAGTTTTTATATTTGTGCTCTGCAGTATGATAGGCTCAGCTTCGGCGACAACAAACTACCCTGGGAAGATTCCGCATGGTCTCCATCTCTCTAGTGATGTTGCTGGTGGGAAGCTTTCGGAGAAACAAGTATCTCAGTAATTACAAAGCCTGGAGTTTCATGATCAACCAGAATCTGATATGATATCAATATTCACAAAAGTAATTTACTGAGTGATTTACAATTGACTTGTTACCACAAAAATACGAGTTTGGAAAGTTTTATTAGACAATTGTCAATATTTTTTCTTGGAGAAGTTGGCCATAGGAGACTTTCAGGCACCAAGTCATTTACAAATTGTTGGATTTTGCATGCATATGTTTAGATGAATTAATTAATATTTGATATATTGCATCTCAAAGGGTGATGCTGTATAACTGGGAATTTATCAGTACCCAAATCCTTGTTCATGGACTTGGCGAATTTCTTGGAATACTCTCTTCTGAACCCGGCTCCTTACCAGGCCTAACAATTTCATCAGGCTTGATACTTTGACTATTCTTAATTTGGCCCAATTAGAAATGCACTCATGCAGCAGTCCTCGGCTCTGAGGTCATAATGAATGACAAATAGGATTTAGCCTTAGAATGATGTTATTTGAGTTGAGCCTCAAATTCTTTTTTCGAACTTCTCTTTAATTAAAATTAATATTAAAAATGTTTTAAAATGTAAATAAAAAAAAGACATTATCAATTTTATGTATACCCAATTAAAATTTCTAATGTTATATCATTAATTTTTTTTTCTCTTTAACCTGTGAGTTATTGTTTTCTTCAAATACTTAATTTCAGACATTTAAGATTGATATTTTAAGTTTATAAAGTGATTTTGAAATGAGAGATAATGAATCCAAGCTTTGCGTTACAACCATGAAGGAGAAGTCATTTTTTAAAGTTTGTTATACCTTTTTTTGTGTCAAACAACTTTTGTTCAGTTGTTACCTATTGAATATTTTTAATTTATTTAATTATATAAATTAAATACTTTTATTTTGTTTAATTTAATATAACCAAACATGTGGGTCTTATTCATATTTAAAACAAACCATGATTGTTCCCTTTTCAAGACAAGAAACTATGCCATCTTTTTCAGAGTATTATTTAGTGTAAAATGATGGTTTATACATAAGAGGAAAACAGAGCTTAAATAAATTAACTATTTCATTGGCCACCTCTTCTCCGTTATGTAATGAAAGAAAGAATAAAGCTTCAAGCTTCAAAACAATACTTCATGAAAGCCTTAGGGGAAAAAAAAACCTTTAATATATACTCACCTTAAAAAAGAGAAAAATTGTAGATAAAGAATAAAATATGTGAATTTGAGTCTTGTAGAAGAAGAGCTACAGGTATGTATTTTGAGAATAAAGACGATAACAAACAGTGAATTGTTTTAAAACGTGAAATTTCAAGGTATATAGAAAGAGTAATATTAAAGTCTTTAAATATATATATTTTTTAAATGGGACTTAAAGAAAGATCGCGAGGGAGGGGTTCAAACAATAATACTGTTGACATCAATCTATCTTTTTTTTTTTTTTTTTTAAAGAAAACACTTTGTATAATCTGTTTACCGTAAGCTTTACCATTTTCTTTCTTCAGATTTTATTTTATTTATTATTATTATTATTATTATTATTATTATTTATTAACTAAATAGTTGAAAGGCTTACGGGTTGATATGCATTTGATCAGTTAAACCTGTCGGTAATTAAGAGTTGATGGAGGCAAGGCAACACCCATCAAGTGGTCAAAACTTACTTTAATGGTTTTTAGTTAATTCAACTTAATTAAGAAATAAAAAAACAAAGAAAGAGCAGCCTAAATTTAGTTTATGCAATTTTCATAACAGCAAACAACAATGGCGTGAGGAAGCCAACGCTTCACCCGACGATTTTCATGTTTCAGGCGCCGCTGGAAGTTCTACATCTCTGGTTGCCGGCCTGTGCCTCATCCACGAGCCTCCGCATTCTGTTCTCCACCAACAACACCGGGTTTTTTTGCCGTTTATGATACTACCACCGCCATCAGTGACGGCAAAGCCCCTTCCAACATTGTTTGAGAGGGTGGAGAAGACATGTACATAATTTGATAGGTGTGATGATGGCCCTTCTTTCTTTGTTTTGTTTTGTTTTTTTTTTTAATTGGCCGTGAGGGAGTAGATGGTCGTGGTTTGGAGCTCCCCCACGGAGCAGAAGTAAGAAAGAATGGCGTCGGGGAGCTTATCGTCGATGGAAATTGCGGCAGAGATTACAGGGGTTTTGGTTTGAGAGAGCGAGGAGGAAGAAGAGGGATTTGGGAGAATACAGAGGCTTTGGTGGTGGTGGCGGTAGAAAACGTTTCAGGTTCGCCGGAATTGACAAGCTCTTTTTATTTATTTTATTCATTAATTTCCTTTAAAGTTTAAGGGTATTCTAATATTTACAGCAAAAATTATTGGTTTGTTGAAAGAGACTTCTTTGACGTCTGTCAAAATCAGGAATCAACGGTCAAGTTTAAATTTCGTCTGCCCATGGAGATGTAGCGGCAAACTCCAAAGGTACTTTTGTATTTTTAGTCAATGTCTGGTCCAAAACGATGTCTTAGGCTTCGGCTTATATACAAGTAGAGTATTTACTGGGCTTAGATTGTGGCATATTACATTTACATATCAAGAGGACAACCAGCCGACATAGTTGGAACTCTTCACGTTTTTCCAGGGACCAAATTGGCAGAGAGTTTAACCCCGTAATAGCAAACAGCCATACTAGACAAACCATGACTAGTTTATTACAACATACTTTTCTAAATTTACAGAATTCCTCATTTGTCCCCCCAACTACCATTTCAAGCCTCCATAACTACAACACTTCTCGGCTGCCACAACAATTATATATTTATACCCCTTTTCTTGGAGTCAAAACCAAGATCTAGTTTCTTTGTAAACTTGAATGAACTTAGGCAGTTACATTGATTCTCTTAATTTGTAATCTTGAATTTCAGTTATATTTGCGTGCAGTGCAGACCATATGGATTCCACGACTTGTACAAGTTTGTATCCATTGCATCGATGTAAAACTATTCACCTGGTTAGTGCCATTACCATTGTTGCTTTTTTATTTTATTATATATATATATGAGTTTAGAGGTTTAAACCTTGAAATTGATCATGGTATTGTTCAATATTGAATGCAGGTAAGGCATGCTCAGGGTATTCACAATGCAGCAGGCAACAGTTATGATTACAAGTCTTCTGACTATCGTGATGCACAACTTACCCCACTTGGCTGGGAGCAGGTAGTCACCCATAATATGTTGTTTGATTATCAATTTTTAGCTCCTATGATGTTGCCAAGTATTTAGAATGTTTTCCCTGATAATGTCTTGGTAGGAGTGTGGTTGATTTTGCTTAATTTTTTGCACATCAATGAGAAAAGAATCTTTGGTTTTGATTTTGTGTGAATTTTAGAATCTTAAAAGTCATTCTCTAGCTTGGTCCTAAATAGATGGTTTTCGGTTCTATCTTTAAGACTTTTCATCATTCCAGCATACTACTACTTCTTGTAGTATTATGATTTTAATGAGAGACTAATATATTCTTCAGAATGATTAATTCTATGATACCATGGTATGCCAGGTTGATAACCTGCACAAGCATGTTCGAGAAACTGGACTTTCCAAGAGAATTGAGTTGGTCATTACTTCTCCTTTGTTAAGGTTTTACTTTCCAAAAAATTTGATTATGCTATAATTGTCATCACTGTTTGTGTGGTAACGCATTCAAGTTATGATTTACATTGTTTGACTTACAGGACTATGCAAACAGCAGTAGGCGTCTTTGGTGGTGAAGGGTATGCAGATGGAATAGATGCAACTCCACTGATGGTCGAAAAAGCAGGGAACAGTGACCGTTCTGCAATCTCAAGTTTAAATTGCCCACCATTTATAGCAGTTGAGCTCTGTCGAGAACGTTTGGTATGTATTAATCAAGGCTGGTCATATAATGTACAATTCTCTTCTCGAATCTGTTTTTATTCTGTTATCTTGAGGGGGAACAAAAAAAAAAAAGGCAAACTTTTTTTGGCAGATGACTCTTTATCGTAAAAATTTTACTCTCTATTCAATCTGTGCTGGTTGGTATTTTGTTATATTTGTACCTTGTGTGTCCAGTATAAATTGTAGATGACAAACTTCATGCCTGTGCACCATTGTGCACTCGGACAAAATTTGTCTTGTCTTTATATTAAGTTTCATATTAGAGTTGGATTGGAATATTCTGATTCTTCCCTACCAGTCATAATTTGTTTCCATCTGGTTTCTGATTGCTCATGTAGCAATTAGTTGGCAGCCTGTAAATCTATATTTTTGCATTAGTTATGTTTATTCATTTTAAAATCTTGTAAATTTATATTGCATGTGTAGTATCATATTATGCCATCAAGAAGGAGTGGACAAATTCCTAATTCACTCTCAATTCCGCTCAAGCTGTTGGGATAACATAAAATCAAGATTTAATAATTAGAGAGACACCCTAAATGCTATGATCTAGGAGGTAGACGAAGTTTATAACCAGATAAACATTCCACCAGATGGGAGTATCCGAGTGCTTTAAGGATACTGTAAACTTTTCAATTTTGGAGTGTACAAATGCAAAGCAATGTTGGTTCCCATGTTTTATTTATTTGTATATTATTATTTTTCACAACTCTTTATCAGGTCCTGTTTTTCCATTTTTTTTTTCTCTCAATTTTTACTTTATTAAAAGATTAAAAAGGAAAAGATGATTCAATCTTTAAATTTGTGTGTCTCTTCTCGTGTTTATTACTACAGGGAGTTCATCAATGTGATAAAAGAAGAAGCATCAGCGAGTATCGACCTCTTTTTCCTGCTATTGATTTTTCAATGGCAAGTTATTCTTCATAATTGGTTTCTATTTTGTGGACAAGCATTTACTAATACCATATTTCTGCTACCTATCAGCCATGCTTTTGCAGTCTAATTCAACCAAATGTGATTAATAGTTTCTTTGTTCTCAATTCTCATCGTCCCTTAGATACAAAGTGATGATGATGCCTTGTGGAAAACTGACATTAGAGAGACGAATGAAGATGCTGCAAAGAGGGGAATGGAGTTTATAAACTGGTGACTCCTTATTGCTTCTATTTAAGACTCTTTATTTTCCAACATAAGTACATAGCAAAGAGCAGAAAATTTTCACAATTAATGGGCATGCAGTAACAGGGAAACTTTCTGACCATTGGAGTTTGTCGTAGGGTTTTCATGCACTTGTTAAAGAATTTAGACTTCAAAATAACGTGCAACAAATTAATACTACCATCCTATTGTTTTCTAGTAGTTGTTATGTGGTTATACCATGTAATGATTGTTTCCATTGAGTTTGACATGGCATTCACAATACCTTCACATGTGAACTTATAATTTTATCATTTTGAGTATAATATTACAGTGATGAATTTGGATGACCTTAGTCCTCGTATGCTTGCTTCCTTTGTAATTGATCAGGACATTGGATGGTTCTTGTATTTATCTCTTTAATCTTTGTTCTCATACTTGATAAGATGCATGTAGACATCTCATCCACATTGGATAACACTCTGGCAGAATTGGCATCAAATTTTTTCCTGACAATTTCCCTGCCTTTTCCTGTTAATGAATTGATCCAGGTTGTGGAGACAAAAAGAGAAGGAGATTGCAGTTGTTACTCACAGTGACTTCTTATGTCAACTCCTTAGTGCCTTTGGAAATGATTGCCATCCATCTATAAAGGATGAAATATGCAGGAAGTAAGTGCATCTCCAACTGCTTATCGTCTCATTAATTGTTAGTCTGTAGCTTTAATTTGGGTTACTGGCTATTATCTAGAGGAAATTAAATTGAACATTTCTATGTGGTTGAGTGTCATGCTTGATGTTCAACTTCGAGCTACTTGGTTACTTTGACACCACTATACTTCTGGTCCCCTCTTTAATGCATTTTGCATTTGCTATTTTGCAACAGTTTGTTCAGTATCTCTCATTTGCTACATAGAATGTTTATGGTCGCTGGATCATCTCTTAAGACTGGAAGCTGCAAATAATTTTATTATCTTTAGGTTTAATTTGTTGCCTGTTCTTGCTCCAGCTACATCATTCATAATTAGGAATATCTATATGTTAACCTGGATGATACAGACTAATATTTTGGCAAAGTTTAATTATTTTCTTTTGTATTCATCTGAGAACCTCATTTCTGTTTGAAGGGGCTTGACCAATGTTTACCTGTTTATTCCATGCATTGGATACTTTCTGAAAACGAAAATTGGGGACATTTAATTGGTGATGTTGGAATAAATATAGCTTATTACTTACAAATGACTTGTATGTTTTGTTCAACATGGATAACATTCCAATAACCTCTGCAACCTTTGTCTGCGGATAAGCTAACTGTGAGCTTCATTCAATGGTTATTGTTGATAGAAGGTAAACTTCAATAGCACTTTTTCCGTAAGCATTTTTATTTATTTATTTATTTAAGTCTTTCCCTTCGTGTTCTGCAGTTTGATGGGCTCAGATTCTGCAAAAACAAATTACCTTGGCAAGATTCCCAATGGTCTCGATCTCCCTAGTGATGTTGCTGCTGAGAAGCATTCGGAGAAACAAGTGTCTCAGTGAGTACAGAGCCTGGGGTTTTAATCATCAAATAGGATCTGATATGATATCAATATTTACAAAAGCTAATCCCTTAGGGATTAAAATTTGTGGTAGCAAGTACACTTGCTTGCTACCACAAATTTTATGAGCTTGGAAACTAATTTGTTTGACAACTGTCAAGAATTCTTCTTGGGGTAGGTAGCCATAGGAGACTTGTAGGCTTCAATTCATTTGACATGAACAAAAACGATTCATATATTAACTCAAGAAAGTTTAGCCTTCAAATTTCAATGATTGTTGGATTTTGCAGGGTATATTTTTACATGAATTCCTTAATCTTGAATATTTTGTATTTTAGAATTGTTCAATCTTTCACTCGCAATCCCCGGGACGCATTCACCCAAATTTGCTCATGCTTGAAGCATAGCAGAGCATACTAAGGGAAGCCGTAATAAATCTAAACTGTTAAAAGGAAATTTAAATAGAAATTAGCAAGTTTTTGCGTGTGAATGGTTTGGAATTGGAAAAGATCGATAGTATCACATATTTGGCTTGCAATTGGGGAGAAAAAAAAAAAGGTATTGTCATAATTATGTACTTTGTGTCCACCTCTTCATTTCAATTTCCTTTCATTTTCTTCGCTGTACGCTTCTCTTAATAGGTCAAGACGCATCCTTCGACAAAGTAATTTTCTATAACTAGAATTATTGTTATAAAGCAAATTTTCAAGCTCACGATGTAACCCTAGATACAATACTTAGCTTTGGCACTTTCCTATCATTTATGGATTGAGATTTCTAGCTTAAAATTTGGACCTATTATTTGTTGTTACTGTCGGTTCTAATCAAGCCTTTTTTTTTTCCTTTTTTATTTTGTCATAATTATAAAGAGTAATACAAAATACGTAAAGATTATATAAATTGATAGAGCTAATTTCATATAATGTGATAAAGTAAAAACAATAGCAAGGGATGCATCACGTTAGATTATATAAATTGATTGTCTAGGTTGATTTATCCATGTAGAATCATTCATATAAAAAATAAATAATAAAGTAGCTTACCACTTATATTTGCTAATAGTTGCCCTGAAAATGAGGACAGGTTTTGCCTCTCAGTCTCAGTCCATCTCATGGGCCCAATCCATCTCCAGATGTGCAAAAGCCGCCCACCAAACAAGCCGCGTGAATTTCCTCGATCTAGATAAAAAATTTTGTGTACAAAAGCATACACTACAATTTTCAAAGTCTCATAATTGAACATTAATAATGATTGACCTTGAGTTTCATGCTTAACCAGGAATAAGTATTGGTCACGTAATTGTATTTCTGCCGTGTCTTTGCTTCGATGCGGACGTTTCAATATTTATTCAAAATCGTAAATCCAGTTAAATTAGGCTTCTTACTATCACACACTTGTAGTTAATTTTCTTGGACGTATCTCAAGAGTTACAAAACATTTTCAAAGTTTCAAATCTAGCTAGCAAACCAATATATCTGTTAAGAATACATACGACTTAATCGATTGATAATATATATTATTCTACGTACATATAAAATTACATAATTATATTGCATGGAATAATCATTTAATTTCATTGACTATTCTTGGTTTCTAACTTTTCTCCATAAACATATTCATAATTCATTCAAGTTCAAGTTCAAAGTCCAAATTGAATTAGGAGTGTCCTAGAAGGGGACTCATTAATCAAGATATCGTACAGAACTTTCGTCCATGCTTTGATTTACGAACCGTTCAAATCAAATGTAAACAAAACAAACAGTCTCTAACTAACTATATATAATATATATCAGACATGTAATTAACTTGACTACGTGGAAATGCGCATGAAAGAAAATTATACACGGTTTCAAAGTTAAGGTCTCAAATATCAGAATTTTGATCCTTAGGATACGTTTGCTGCATAAAATAAGCCCACCAACCAAAAATCACGATTCACATTCGCAGGGACGAGTTGCATATATATATCTCCCATTTCTTTCTTCTCTAGCATCATTGTGTTGTAAACCCTATTTCAAATTTCACTACTTATAGCTAATTGTACGCAGTTTTTCGCATCTGGGTTTTCCGGCCAAAGCTAGAGCCAACTCTACTCTTGCCCTTTAATTTGCTTTAACTTCTACGGTATCCATATGAATATCTGTTAATTATATCATATTGTTAACTTTTAGTATCTCCTATAGATCATGGTTTTGGATATTGTGGAAACTTTCTTTAGTTATTGGGTTCTGAAAGCTAGTTTTAGGCTTGAAAACAAAAAAAGAGTACAATATTATACGTCTATATGTTTCTGAGAAACAATTGGGATTGGAAAAATACACAAATTTATTGTCTAGTTCGGTAAATTCAAGTGATTGTCCAGCGAAAGCTCATACTTGAGCTTAGTTAACTGTTTGCTGCTTTTGCCTTCTCTTGAAATTTATATTCTTCTCCGTTATTTCAATTGCAGAAATGGCGACCGCTACAGCTCAATTTCTATACTCACCACACCACTGTAAAATTCTTCACATGGTTTGTACCAATACTCCTTGTAGCTTGTTTGTTTAAATTACTTAAATCTCCACGGCAGACATATGTATAAATTAATAATGACGTATTATCAGGTGAGGCATGGACAAGCGATGCACAATGTAGAAGCAGAGAAGAGTATTGATGCATTGTTGTCTCCTGAACTATTCGATGCACCACTCTCGCCTTTGGGTTGGCAGCAGGTACAGTAATCGCCACTCATATTCCTCTAGTTAATCATCATCATTGAAATGGGTTTGCTTCTCTCTATGCTTTCATTTCGAAGAAATCATATGGTAACTTCACAGTGATTGGCATATAAAACTCAAATCAAGTAATGATTTAATTAGAGGAAGGAAGTTGATGCTAACTTTCTAAGGAAATGTATTTGAAATTATTGACCATTAAAGGCATTAAATTAGAAACTTCGCTAAAGAAAAGAAGAAAATACTACTATGCTTCACCTCAACCCTCTTATATCATGCTCATGCATGCATTGGCTGTCGTAGTTCTATTTGTAATTATAATTAATAGATCAAATTCGGAGGGAATGAATTTTATTGGTCCTCATAGTGCCAATTTGACGTATTCTTCCAACTAAATCTGATTGACCTTTCATTACAAAATACTCAACCTTCGGCCTTGACTGGTTCTATTTGGGTTTATAGTTGTTATGTTACGTTTCCTCAAGGCCCCTCGTGAAGACAAAGAAACCCAGTATGCCTGTTGTCTTTTCGTTTCTATTTTGTTTTTGGTATCTACTTGAGAATAACAAGATTGTGCTAAATCAGGTTGCCGATCTGCGCAAGCAAGTGCACGCAAGCGGACAGCTAAACAGGATTGAGTTGGTTCTTACTTCCCCTTTGTTAAGGTATCATTAAAATTGTTGCCGTCAACTTTAAGTGTTTCTTTCTTTGTTAACAAAACCCTGCAATGTAGGCGACATATGACCTGCAATTGTTTAATTGCGATTCAGGGCCATGCAAACAGCAGTTGGAGTTTGTGGTAGTCAAGCCCCTGTGCACGGGTTAAATACACCTCTCTTGGTGGCAAATGAAGAAAATAATTACGATCAGAATGCAACGCAAACTCTCAGTTGCCCACCAGTTGTGGCACTTGAGCTTTGCCGAGATCGTAACGTGAGTTTGGTAATATTGTTTAACAAGAATTGTTTGTTTTACGCTATTTTTCATCTGATGCATGTCGTTCGCTTCAGGGAGTTCGTCCATCTGATAAGAGGAGAACTGTCAGTGAATATCAATCTATTTTCCCCACAATCGACTTTTCATTGGTAAGTATTAATTTCACTCTCTATTGTTCCTTTATATGAGGATTATAAAGAGCAGTGCATATACATATAGATACATAAGTTTTGACTTTTGATTGTTAATTTGCCAACGCTATTTATGTCCACTAGTCTTAGGTTTTGTTTGGAGAAAAACTTTTGATATAGTCGTTGCTGCACATCCAGTATATCAGTTAAGGTTTACCATCTCATGCACGTGTTTGACACACGTAGACGTGAGATTAATATTAAGTATTTAAAAGTCCCCTCACGTGCAAGTTTCATACTTTTTAATTAATATTTTAAATAACACTGAGGGATTCGAACCTGCGATTTCATATTAAGTTTGCTATTTTTCTAAAAGTTTAAACTTATAGATGTGGGATTAATATTAAGTATTTAATTCTCTAATAGTAACGACTGCATCCAAATTATTATTATTATTATTTAAGTTTATTATAGAGTTTTATCCTGATTTTATAAATCCGAAATTTTCATGTAGATGGAAAGTGAAGAAGATGATTTGTGGAACCCTGATGTCAGAGAGCCTTACGAAGAAATTTCACTTAGGATGGTGGAGTTTTTGAACTGGTGAGTGCATTTTCTTTGAAACATACAGAAACGTACACATACATGCAATCTTATAGAAATTAATGCAGATAGAGCACACCTATCATCCTAACAAAACCAAGAATCTAATTATTAATTAATTAGGCTGATGTTGATCAACCAAAAACTCTTAGTAATTTCAAACAACAGCAGCCGGCTTTCAACTTACGGCGTTGAATTCTAATAGTTTTCATTCGAGTAGAAATGCCGATATATATGGAGCCTTCAAAATGTTATACTAATGTGGGAAATTCTCCTCCTTTATCTTATTGTTGGAATTAATCGCTCAATTTATGTGTGCGTCCAATGTCAATTTTGCATCTACAATCAACTTTGACGAAGCAAAACTCGTGTATTCTCTAAAATTTATTTAAAGAAAACATAATGAGAATATTTTTTGAAAAAATTCTGTGTTTTCGCACGTATAATTAATTTAATAATTTATTACCAGTTGCTATACTTTACATAAATGAAGAAGGTGTCTAATTAATGTCCATAAATTAGTAAGGTAAAGGAATGTGTGTAAATAGTAATTATTAGAGGTTTATATATTAAATTAAGTTTAGACTTGCGAATATAAACTTTAGAAAGATGCATCCTTAACATGGACAGGTAACTTCAATATGTTGGAAGTCGTTAACAATTTTTTGTATAGCTTAAGCTTGTATGAAAGTATGTGACGTAAATTTGTGCTGTTTTCCAAGTTTACCATTAAAGATACCATAAGTCAACAATTTGTGGCGTTTTCCAGGTTGTGGACACGGCCAGAGAGGGAGATTGTAATAGTGAGCCATGGTGTGGTGTTGCAACATTTACTTTATGTTTTAGAGGTAGACAGCGATCCATCAGTGAAGACTGAATTATCCAAACGGTGCGTGTCGGTTTTATAAGCAAGTCTTTAATTAATATTATATAGGATAATTTTGAAAATGACTCAAATTAAAGGGAGTATTAACAAGGGATAATTTCAATTTGTCCATTGAGGTTAGGTCTAAAGAAAATGAGGACCTCAGTTTTCTGAAACCTAAAATTGCCCCCTGAGGTTACTGTAGCACTGTTAGATTTAACAGAAAATGTATTAAATAATAACTTAACACTTTAGAAACCATTTAAAAAAGGGTATTATAGTCTATTTTACTGCTTATTAGCGTTAAATTATTATTTAATATATTTTTTGTTAAATCTAATATTAGCATTAAGTTATTATTTAATGTATTTTCTGTTAAATCTAACGGTTTAATACATTTTTCGTTAAATCTAATGGTACTACAGTAACCTCAGGAGGCAATCTTAGATTTCAGAAAACTAAGATCCTCAATTTTTTTTAAGCCTAATATCAGAAAGCAAATTAGAATTATCCCTATTAACAAAGCAACCATGTTTATAAAAACTTTAAAATTCAGAGCCACAAACTGACATGACAGCTTTTAGATGCTGATCAGCTTGAGATCCCCAAAAAAGGTTATTAAGAATTGGAGATGTTGAGCGTTAGAAATTGAAAAAAAAAAATTGTCATTATCAAATTGTGATAATGATATTCAAATTTTTTTCGCACGTTATTTTTAAATCTTCTCCATAGTTTTGGTTTTCTTTTTCAAAATTCATTATTATATATTTATATGTACCTCCATATTTCTTTCGTCAAAATAAGTTACTCCTTCAATAGTCATAGATATAAATCTTAACGCACATATATAATGTACATGACTAACGAAACAGTGGTTTTTCCTTTGTGCTTGTACAGCTTTAACAATTGTGACCTTCGATCTGTGGTAATCGTTAACAAAAGGTTAGTGTGTATGTAGAATTATATTATTAATTATGTAAAATTTTTTATGATGTACTACGTGCAACCTTCGATCTTTCATTTAGTCATCGATAAACATAGAAAAATGCTTATTTGATTTTTCTTCTTTAATTATTCCAATTAAAATTTGACCTTGTTGATTGTTTTATTTTTGCTTTATTTACAGTTTGCAGCATGATGGACTCGGATTCCTCCACAACTAGCTACTTATATGGCGATGAATAAAAATTTCTCATCAATTGTTTATCCAAGGAACTTCTCGAGCATTAATTATTGTTGTTGAAACTAATTGTTTCATTAATTGGTTTATTGTTTCATCTCTGGCCTTACGGCTTCTGTACCTGGGAATTGAACATTTCAAATACTAAATAACAAAATGCACATCTCATGCTCTTCATTAAATGTTTTTCAAAATTTACGTGAGTTTGCTGTTCTTTTAATGTTTTCCGCATCGCCTGCGCGCTTGCCTTACGAATCAATTAGTGTGTGTACATATGTATATAGATGTTGGATACTCAAACCACCATAATAAAAACAATCTTTGCCGTCATTTCTTTTAAAATTTTTAATACATAATCTTAGACATATAATCAATTTATACAACCCATTTCATGTACTTTTATGTGTTAAAATCTTATTGACACTGATTGTTATATCATTTATCATAGTTTTATTATTTTCTATCTTTTAATAGTTTTATTATTTTCTATCTTTTAATCATCTAACAATAATTTGTATGCGGAATTTTTTTTTTTTTTTGTAAATGTTATTTTCTGTTCTATATGGCTAACAAAAATTGAAAGAGAGTATCGTAGGGGTAAATATCATTATGACCCTGTTTGTTTTGAAAGTGATAGACGGCTCTCACGTTTTGGGAAATAACGCAAATAACCTTGATGTTACCTTAATTCCGTTAACTTGATAGTTTTGGTATGAAATTACTTTAATGTCCTTTGTTAATTTGAAATTTTTTTGAGAACTTAATACTAGTGTGATTTGAACTCATACCATGGGAACACACTCCCCACTTTCCCACCACGCCAAGCCTTTAGTTGGATATGACACGCACAAAGTTTATTACTTATTATAATACTAATTTTAAAACATAAACGAGCAAATTATTTGGGATGGATAGGGTTGTGCATGCTACCCACCCGAACCCGACATACCTGCCATGGTATGGTAGAGGTAGGGTAGGATATAAAAAAAATATAGGGTGTTGTATGGTAAAGATTTTTAAAACCCCCCATGGTATGGTATGGTGGCGAGTATTTTTGTAAAAACCCGAAAATACTATACCATACCATACTTCTTTTAAAAAAAAATTATGCCACATGTCAATTTATAATTGGTTATGTATAATTTGCATGTGTGAGTGTTATATACACTAATAGAGTATATAATGAACAGAGTAACCCTAAATCCCTCACCCTCTATCATTTTTCTATCATTTTGCTTGAACTTTAAAGTAGTAGATAATGTAATTACTTGAGTATTCGTGTTGTTATAGAATATGTAGTTACATGATATTTTTGTATTGTTATAGGTACGATATTACTTGATTATTTATATTGTTATAGAATATATAGTTACCTGATTATTTGTATTGTTAAGGATATGTAATTTCTTGATTTTTTTTATTTAGTACAAACTTTATTGAATCATAATATTAAACATTGTCAAAATAAGAACTCAAAGTGTCAAAATCTTGAAAAAAAAAGCTATAAATAAACTTTAAAATAATTAAAAATACATGGTAAAATATTATCCAAATTTTGATCAATTTGGTCAACCACCCGAAAATACCATATCATACCTGCCTTTACCCTACCATAGGGGATGTGGTATGGTATTATATTCAAGAATGGTATGGTATGGTATGGTATAAAAATATAAAATCCGACTTATGTAGGGTATGGTAATGGTACAGCGATACCACACCATATCCACACCCCTAGGGATGGATAGGATTAAACTTGGGAAGTATAAATAAAACATTAGGCCCTCCACCAACATAGAAATTCATTATTTTAGGTAGGGGTGGACATAATTCCCCGACCCGACCCTATCGGGTTTATCCGACCCGAATTGGGTGTGATCAGATAAGAGAGAAAAAATAACCGAAATCGGTTATAAATTTGTAGTACACGATATTACCCGACCCGAAATCGGATAAAATTATATAAACCCGATTGATACCCAATCCGAATATTTTTTATTAAAAACAATTTAATTTTCCACGTGGCATAAGTTAATTGGTTATAGTTAAATTAAATATGATGCAAAAAGGTTAAAAAAAAAAAAGCTAAAAGCCTAAAACAAGCAACCTGCAAAAACGGTTGACAAAATTCGACAAAACTCGACGCACTCAATAAAGCTCGACACGACTCGACATGTAAGTGTCGAGTGTAAGATGATGCATCCGACACTCGATGTCTTCGAAAATAGACTGATATTGAGTGTCGTTTGTGAATCCGACATGACTCGACATGTAATTGTCGATGCATCTGACACTCGATATCTTCAAAAATAGATATCTGACACGTCCGATATTCGATGTCGTCCAAAATAGACTGATATAGAGTGTCGGTTGTGAATCTGATATGACTCCACATGTAAGTGTCGAGTGTCGGATGATGCATCCGACACTCGATGTCGTCCAAAATAGACTGATATCGAGTGTCGATTGTGAATCTGACACAACTCGACATGTAAGTATCGAGTGTCGGATGCATCATCGGTATCCTTCCGGTACCCGATACACCCGACCCTACCCCATCGGTACCCTTCGTGTAGTAAAAAAAAAAATACCGAAAATCGGTTCTAATTTATTAAACCCGATGAATATTCGGGTATGATCGGTTATCGTCAAACCCAACCAGACCCGAAATATGCCCACCCCTAGTTTTAGGTTAATTTATACAAAGCAATTATTTTATTTTATAAATTTTATGTTTATTAAAAAAAACATAAAACCCTAATCTCTAACACAAATAATCACAACCGCCATATACAAAAACACCAGCCACCGCAGCCTACAACTCTACCACCAAATCCGCCATCGTCGAGACCCCATCCATCACTAACAATATCACCAAATCGGACGATATAGAAAGTGAAACCTAAATCTCTAATAACATACAGATCTGCCAAAAAAAAAACCCACCCACTAGCCACTGTATCACACAACTCCACCACCAAATCTACTATCGTCGGGACCCCATCTATCACTAACAAAATCACCAAATTGGAGGCTAACCTCGCAGTGTCGTCATCAAGGAAAAACAAAACGAAACGAAACACGATTTCCAAATCGGTGGCTAACCTTGCGGTGGTCTGACTCGAAGGCGAAGGAGGAAAGAGGCGCAGAAGAATAGGAGAGAGAGAGGGGAGAGAGAGAGAGAGAGAGAGAGATTTGCGGGAAGAAAGAAAATGAGGAAATAGAAGAATTATTAGGGTTTGGATGTTTTGTTTAAAAATTTTAGGATCTGGATGTTTAAGGTTTGATGTATTAAAATTAAAATTAAAATTATTAAATGATTTTATTTATTTGGATATAAATTTACTATTTTATCTTTCTAGTTATAACCTTGATATAATTATCTAACGGTGAAGTCATTTATGGATATTTCTAAACAAAAGAGGTCACCATTGATTTTAGGCCAAACTTCTAGGTCATCATGAAATTTACCCTTAGTATAAAGTCCAACTATAATGTGATTAGTACATAAAGGGATTAGAGACGGTTACGGGCATATAAAAATAAAAGGTGGTAGTTATAGGGCCAAATAGTAGTTTGATAATTCAGTTGAGATGAATAGTAGAACACTAAGATGGCACTATACCATGCTCCCTTCCCACTGAAAACTACTACTCATAATAAATTAATAGCGCCCAAGTTTTGAGAGAAGTAATACTTTGCCTCCAAGTTTCCATTTGGTAACATACTAATCCCCATTTTCTAACAATAGTTAGAAAATCTTTTGATTGAGAAAGAATATTCTAGGTAATGACAACTTTACCCTTTTATCTTATTAAAAATAATATAATATTATAATAATATACATATAATGCAAAGTCTATAAGACCCCATATTATTGGGAAAATTCTAGTGGCAATAGAAGACAGGCATAAAAAATCTAACAAAGAGATGCATTGTCGAGAACAAGTACTATATAATTGTGCCCCATCAACCTGGGCTTGTATGTACGTTTAACATGGGCCAACACTCTCCTTCACCCAGGGTGAGCATTATAATTCATCAAATCGAAACACATTCCCAGGTGACAATTCCAAATTCAACCACCTATGATACAACAGCTTAAATTAACTAAGCGTTAAGGCCAAATCAAATACTCTGTTATTCAACTTACCATAAAGAACAATTGTTAGAGCTCGACATAAAAACTTTCCACATCCAAATACACTAATAAATTCAACCAACTTGACATTTAATAAACTAACTACCAAATTTCTAAGCTTGGAAACACCATAAGTAGCTAAAACAACAAGCACATAACCTAAAACAAAATAATAAATAATAAAAACAGCCAGCATTATTCCATTGATTGTGAAACATTGCGAGACTTCGAAATTTTTTATCCCTGATCTTCGGTAGCTTTCTAAGCAAAAAAAGAGTAGTAGATATGAAAAAGTACAAAATAACAGAAAATATATCACCACCATGTATATGCAATAAATCCCCTTCAATCACATACCCAATGAATCTATACCCCAATATTCAAATTCTCCAAGTCCCCCACAACATAACACTATAAACCTACTTTATAATCGAGTTTAAATCCTTCTAAATGCATCCTTTAAAACATGAAAACTATCTCTTCATGAAAGTAAACACATTCAGTTATGTTAATCTATCAAACACTTTATGGGCATGCCTTATTTGCTGAACTCTTATGTGCATATGAATCAAAGAAGAAATAGTGATGAATTTGCTCATCACCTGCACCTGCACCTACACCTGTATCATCAAAAACTTTGTTAACAAATCAAACCCTAATTTTAGAATTAGTGAAAGAATCATAGAGAGACGAAGCCGTCTTAAAAATCAACATGTGGATAAACATAGGGAGAAAAAGAATCGACAAAATGGTAAAGAGAAAAGGAATGGCAAGAAGTGGGGAGAACAAAGAAACAGTGAGGAAGAAAACAAGGAGAAGAGAGAAAGATTTAAAAATTAATTATGTAAATTTTTGCGAAGATTTCTTTGAATTATTTTAATGTTTCTAATCGAAAAGGCCAAGTTACCCTCATATCATTTGTTGTATCTAATAGCTATTAGAAACTAGGGGTTAGTATGTTACTAAATGAAAACTTTGGATGCAAAGTGTTATCTGCCCCAAAACTTGGGGGTCCCTCGTTCTTCCCATAAATTAATAATTATGGGATTGTAATATCACCAGTTTAGAGGTTTGCGCAGCATGCTCGTGCGGCACTTAAGCAACTTGATCGAAAGTTGCTAAGTAAGCCTAGTGATTTGCCTTCTCGCTTAAAGAGAAGAGAGGATCGTTGAGCCAAAGAGCTTTGTAGGCAAGAAGAGAAAAGATGGAAGATGGAGACAAGTATTGCTAAGTAAGAGAGCTTTGTATTACACAAGAATGCTTGCTTACAACTTTGCTTGTATTTGCTTGGATGATTTACAAATGAGAATTGGAGGGGTTTTATACTAAATCACTTCTCAAATGAATGGCTAAGATCTAATGCATCTAAGGGTCCTAATTCACTCTCATCTACTAAATTATCTAGATATATACAAGAGAGTATTATCTACTAAATTATCTAGATAAATACAAAAGATAATTCTAGAAACTTATCTTGCTAGATAATTCTAGAAGATGGACTTAGGCTTGTAAGCTTTCTAGAAATTAGGCCAAGTCTTATGCATATTTGGACCACTCTAACAAGTAAATCAGGCGGGCCGTAACAGTAAGCTTAAGCTTTAGGAGATGGAGGACGTGGGGCCAGGGCCGGCCCAAGGGTTTTGAGGGCTCAAGGTAAAATTTACAAATGGGGCCTTTTATAGAGTACTAAATAATTATAAATTTAATTTTTTTAAATATATTTGATCTTATTTTTTCATTTTTCTCAATATATTTTTTGTTATTTTCTTCACCGTAAAGAGTGGTGCTACATAGTCATAATCTTCAAAATTATCTTTTTTTAATGGATTTTTTTAGTATATGTTGATCTTACTCAATTATTGAATTTTCACCAACATTATTTTTATTGATTTTAATAAATTTATCAAGAGATCCTTTTTAGGATTCAACTAATTTTTCTAATTTTCTTTTTTTTTCTAAGTTTTTCATATCCTGATTCATATTTTCTAGTAGCATTTTCTAAGACTAAATTACTAGATGACAATAAGCAAATGCAAAATTTAAGTACAAACAAATAAAAATCAACAGTTTGATACTTAATAATTAATCAAAACAAACAAATACAAAATAAGTACAAACAAATAACAATAATTAAACAAATATGAATAAATTAATAAAATGGATAACTATCTTATGTAAAATTAATTAAAACAAATAAATGAAATATAAGAGCAAAAAAGTAAAGCCTAAAAATAATTATCAGCAAGTATGAATAAACTTAATTAATTAAAAAAAACATAAAATGATAGAACCTGGAAAGATGCAAATGAGCTAACGATGAAACTTGGAGAGTTTGAAAAAATTAAATGGAAATTGATGAAGGCATGAAGCAGAAGAAGATGATACAAATCTAGAGAATCAGAGGCAGAGATTATACCTGGCAACGGGTCGTGTTAGAGTGGTTTCGTGTCGTTTTGTATTCGTGTCGTGTTAAATTATATTAATCTAAATCCGATCCATTAACTTATTGATTTTAAATCTTAGAACCTAAAGCCGACTGTTAACTTAACGTATTACCCGAATACAACCCATTTAACCCGTTTTTTATTTTCAAATTAGAAAACAATAAGTGTAACATGATTTGTATAAATTAGAAATATAAAATATAATCAATAGTTTGTAAATTTAATATTTAAAAATCATTTTGAAATCTATTGAAATATCCAAATTTAATATAATACGAAAACATAAACAAAGTTTTGTATCCAATATCATTTAAAGGTCCATCTAAAGTATATTTAAGATAAACAATTAAAAATATCCAATTATTAAATGATTTTTTAAAATAAAATAGGACATTCTATAAGTTTGTCGCTTATATTCCTCATCAAAATGTTATACTCGTACACACTTAAAGATGACATAACTGTATTAGAATAATTTTTATTATGTTAAACATAGTTACAAATTAGTATTTATAATAATTTTTTGTATTTTACTTTTTTTTATGTATCATAAATAAATTTACTAAATTATCCTTAATATTAATTGGTTAAACAGGTGAAAGGTTCTTTTTATACGGTTTAATATCAAACGAGTTTTATCGTGTTAATCTATTAATGACCCGATCTGATAATATTATATTCAAAACACGTTTTTATCGAATGGGTTCGTGTCGTATTAATGGCATATAGAATTTGTCAAGCCTAACAGAGATGCAAAGTCAGAGAAGAATTGTAAGAGAACAAAGAAGAGTTGCTATTCGTTTAAATGTAATATCAAAAAGAGAAGAATTTTGTAAATAATTAATTATAATGCGGGGGACAAGTTCTTTTCATATTAAATTTATTGTGGCAAAGAATTTAATATTTTAGTGGGATTAGACAAGAATGAGAATCATGGAATGTCTTGTGAGTTGATCATTATTAAATAATAAAAATTTTATTTTGACGGATTTGTAATGGGCGGGTAATGTGAGGACAAAACAAAAGAATATATAATATATAATAATACAATACAATACAACATAATATTTATAACGTTTTTTTTTTTTAATTCTTAGCGTTGAGGCCCAACAAAAGAATATATGATAATATAATATAATATATACTGTTTTTTCAGTTAGGGGCCTTCCTAAATTTGAGGCCCTAGACAACCGCCTCAGTTGCCTAGGGGTGGGGCTGGCCCTGCGTGGGGCTGGAGGTTGGCCCAACCAGCCAACTTGGATATTCAAACCGCAATAATAATAACAACAATAATCCATTTGAGAGTTTTGTTTTCAGGTCTCTTAACGCTTCTTCTGCTTCAAAAATTATCACTAGGGACAAATCTAGGAGCAGTGATGAGAGAAGACAGGTCCTAAATGTTTATTAAGACGTGAGAAAAAACTGTCTTACCTAATTGTACTTTTGCCCTGTCTTTGCTTCGATTCGGACGTTTCAATATTTATTCAATTTCGTATATGCATATCTTACTCTCACACACTTGTAGTTAATCTTCTTGGATATATTTGAAGAGCTACAAAACACTTTCACTTCATTTTCAAATCTAGCAAACCAATTAATATATCTATTAAGATACACATATACGATTTAATTGATTGATAATATATTATTCTCCGTACATATAAAATTACATAATTATATTGCATGGAATAATCATTTAATTTCATTGACTATTCTTGGTTTCTACCTTCTCTATATTCATTCATAATTCATTCAAGTTCAAAAGACCAAATTGAATTAGGAGTGTCCTACAAGGGGACTAATCAAGATATCACACAGAACTTTCGTCCATACTTTGATTTTCGAACCGTTCAAATCAAATGTAAACAAAACAGTCTCTAACCAACTATATATAATAGCCATGTAATTAACTTGACTACGCGGAATTGCGCATCAAAGAATACTACACACGGTCTCAAATATCAGACTTCTGATCCTTAGGATATTTTTGCTGCATAAAATAAGCCCACCAACCAAAAATCACGATTCACATTCCGAGGGACGAGTTGCATATATATATATATATATCTCCCATTTCTTCCTTCTCTAGTCATCATTGTGTTGTAAACCCTATTTGAAATTTCACTGCTTAGCTAATTCTGCCATTTTTCGCATCTGCGTTTGCCGGCCAAAGCTAGAGCCAACTTCAGTACTCTTCCCCCTTTCGCTTTAACTTCTACGGTATCCATATGAATACCAGTTTATATTATATTGTGTTAAATGGTAGTATCTCCTATACATCATAATTTTGGATCTTGTGGAAAGTTTCTTTAGTTATCGGGTTCCGAAAGCTAGTTTTAGACTTAAAAATAAGGAGTACAATATTATACGTCTATATGTTTCTGAGAAACAATTGGGATTGGAAAAATACAAAAAAATTATTTTCTAGTTCGGTAAATTCAAGTGATTGTGCTAGCGAAAACACATACTTGAGCTTAGTTAATTGTTTGCTGCTTTTGACTTCTCTTGAAATTTATATTCTTCTCTGTTTTTTACATTTGCAGAAACGGCAATCG
Organism: Boswellia sacra; assembly: GCA_013180625.2. Classification (NCBI taxonomy): domain Eukaryota; kingdom Viridiplantae; phylum Streptophyta; class Magnoliopsida; order Sapindales; family Burseraceae; genus Boswellia; species Boswellia sacra. The sequence goes on from SNVD02006000.1 coordinate 644,557, forward strand.
CTACAGCTCAATTTTTATACTCACCACACCACTGTAAAATTCTTCACATGGTTTGTATTAATTCTCCTTGTAGCTTGTTCGTTTGAATTATTTAAGAGAAGTTTGTTTTCTTCTACTTATCACTTAACACTTAAAGTATTTAGATTTCAATCTTAAAATTTTTGTTTGTTTTTTCATTTAACACTTATTTTAAGTGATAAATCACTTAATTGAAAAAGTGAAATTTTATCACTTTTTCTAATCACTAATATATAAATGAGGTGTTAAAAATTTTATTTCATAAATATCCCTACATATTAAACCAATATAAATTTTATCAAATTTTCTAATCATTATTGCCTAAATGAAGTGTTAAAAATTTTATTCTATAAATATCCCTACATATTAAAATAATATAAATTTTATCAAATTTTTACTTATGAATGTTATTTTAAATTATTAAAAGTACAATTTTCAGTATATTTGTGATTGTTTTAATATTTATTATCAAATAGTTATATTATTTATTACTATATTTATAATTATCATATTAAAAATATGATAAATATTTTTTATAATTGGCAAACTTTCATTTATTTCTATTAATATTTTAAATTAATTAGATAATAATATGTTGAATAATAACTATTGAAAATTTTGATATCATTATAAATAGCGAGTTTTAAAATAGACACTATATTTGATAGAATTTTATTACATATTATGGGGACAATTTTATTGAAACTTCAAAAGTTATTTATTAGATTGTTAAGGACATTTTATTTTATTTAATAGTGTAAATTTAAAGTAAAAAATTAATATTTAATATTATCAGTTAAAATATCATATTAGTTTTTTTTTCTTTTTAAGTTTATGAAATGGAAAACACTTTAATTAATATAATTAATCTTTTATGATTCAAAATATGGTCATCAAAATGTAATAGATAAAATACTACTCTTACAATTTTTTTTTTATACAAATTAATATAGCTTAAACTTGATCTAATTGGAGGAATGAATTTTAAAAATTGATAATATTAATGATATAGTAGTTATATAACAATATCATATGAATTTATATAATATAATATTAACTATTTAAAGAAAAAAGAATTTTTATTTAATTTTAGTTAATAATTATTTTTTAAAGGTTGTAAGAAATATAATATTAATTATTTAAATGAAAAAGTATTTTTATTTAATTTTATTAACTATTTAATTTTTAAAAGATTTTGTAAATATAAATATAAACATTTTTACATTTTAACAAGGATAAAAAAAGTTACATTAAATGTAAAATATTCTCTCACCACTTTTTTTAAATGGTATCTAGCAAAGTAAACAAACATCTTATTAAGTGTTGTAAATTAAGTTCTAAAAAGTGTTTAGATATAAAAAATCATTAAGTGATTGAAACAAACACTACCTTAATTTTCATGCATGGGAGATATATGTATGTATTAATAATGATTATCAGGTGAGGCATGGAGAAGCAATGCACAATGTAGAAGCAGAGAAGAGCATTGATGCATTGCTGTCTCCTGAACTATTTGATGCACCACTCTCAACTTTGGGTTGGCAGCAGGTAACGTAATCGCCACCCATATTCCTCTAGTTAGTCATCATCAGGATTTCATTATCATTGAAATGGGTTTGCTTCTCTCTATGTTTTCATTTTGAAGAAATCTTATCGTAACTTCACAGTGATTTGGCAGATAACATTCTAATCAAGTAATGATTTAATAAGAGGAATAAGGAAGACGGTGCTGACTTTCTAAGAAAATGTTTTTGAAAATGAAGCCCTTAGGCAATTGAATTAGAAACTTCACTCAAGAAATGAGGAAAATACTACTATGCTTATGCTTATGCATTCGTTGCCTGTCGTAGTTCTATTTGTGATTATAATTAATATATCCAATCCGGAGGGAATGCATTCCATTGGTCCTCATGACGCCGATTTGACGTATTCTTCTAACTAAATCGTATTTCAACTTTCGTTGCAAAGTAGTCCACCTTAGGCCTTGACTGGTTCTATTTGGGTTTATAGTTGCTAAGTTCCGTTTCCTCAAAGCCCATCATGAAGACAAAGAAAGCCCAATATGGATGTTTTCTTTTTCCTTTCTATTTTGTTTTCGGCATCTACTTTTAATGTTTTAGAATAACAAGATTGTTTTAAAACAGGTTGCTGGTCTGCGCAAGCAAGTGCATGCATGCAAGCGGACTGCTAAAGAGGATTGAGTTGGTTCTCACTTCTCCTTTGTTAAGGTATCATTAAAAATGTTGCCATCAACTTTAACTGTTTCTTTGCTAACAAAACCCTGCAATGTAGGCTATCTATGACCTGCAATTGTTTAATTGCGTTTTAGGGCCATGCAAACAGCAGTTGGAGTTTTTGGTAGTCAAGTCCCTATGCACGAGTTAAATAAACCTCTAGTGACGGTGGCAAATGAAGAAAATAATTACGATCAGTATGCAACGCAAACTCTCAATTGCCCACCATTTGTGGCACTTGAGCTTTGCCGAGATCGTAATGTGAGTTTGGTTACATTGTTTAACAAGAATTGTTTGTTTTACGCTATTTTTCTTCTGATGCATGTCGTTCACTTCAGGAAGTTCGTCCATCTGATAAGAGGAGAACTGTCAGTGAATATCAGTCTATTTTCCCCACAATTGGCTTTTCATTGGTACGTATTAATTTCGCTCGCTATTGTTACTTTGTTTAAGGATTATAAAGATCACTGCACGCGCGCTTTATGTCATGCATATAAGTTTTGACTTTTGATTGTTAATTTAAATGCGTGATTTATGTCCACTAGTCATTAGGTTTGGTTTATTGAAAAACTTTTGGTACAGTTGCTGCTGCTGCACATGCTCTGTATCAATCAATGGTTACCACCTCATTGGACGTGACGTATCCAATACACTCATGGGACGTGACGTATCCAATACACGTCCCATCAGTAGTATGTTGCACGTGCAAAGACTGCATCCAAATTAAATGTATTTCATTAGGTTTTTTTTAATAGAGTTTTATCCTGATCTTATAAATCCGAAAATTTTGTGTAGATGGAAATTGAAGAAGATGATTTGTGGAACCCTGATGTCAGAGAGCCTTACGAAGAAATTTCACTTAGGATGGTGGAGTTTTTGAGCTGGTGAGTGCATTTTTTCCAAAACAGTAGAAAATGTACACATACATGCATTCTTATAGAAATTAATGCAGATAGAGCAGTTATCATCCTTACAGAACCAAGAATCTAATTATTAATTAATTAGGCCGATGGTCAACAGACAACTGTTAGTAATTTCAAATACCAGCACAGCAGCCAGCTTTCAACTTACGGCGTTGAATTCTAGTAGTTTTCATTCGAGAAAGAATTGCCCATAATATGAAGTCTTAAAAATGCTACTAATTTGTGAACCTCTCCTCCCTCATCTTATAGTTGAAATTAATCACTTAATTTATGTGTGCATCCAACGTCAACTTTGCATCTATTCATATAGTTAGTGATTGTTCGACAGAGAAAACAATGAAGTTTTCTACTCTTTGATTCTAAGAATACAACGATAGTAAATTCAGAAAATAGTTCTGAAAAAAATAAAACGAGTGAAAAGAAATTACATCTACAATAATTTTGACAAAGCGAAACTGGTGCGTTCTCTAAAATTTATTTTATAAAGAACATAATAAAATATTTTTCTTAAAATGTGTTTTTGCATGTATAATTGATATAATAATTTATTAATACCAGCTGCTATACCTAACACAAATGAACAATGTGTCTAATTAATATCTATAAACTTGCAAGGTAAAGGAAAGTGTGTAAATAGTAATTATTAGAGGTTTATTTATTAAAATTAAGTTTAGACTTACCAATATAAACTTTTGGAAGATGATTCCTTAACATGGAAGGTTAACTTCAATCCGTTGGAAGTCGTTAACAATTTTTTTGGATATATAGCTTAAGCTTCTGTGAAAGTATATGGTGTAAATTTGTGCTGTTTTCCAAGTTTACCGTAAACATATCATAAGTTAAAAATTTGCCACGTTTGCCGGGCTGTGGACACGGCCAGAGAGAGAGAGAGATTGCAATACTTAGCCGCGGTGTTGTGTTACAACTGGGAGTGATAATTTGGGTCATGATACGCGAACACGATATGGTTACGATACGAACACGATACACGATTAATAAATGAGTCGGATTCGTGTTGAAGGTGTTCAATACGCCAACCCGTTTAATGACACGAATAGTTAAACATATTTTATCTATACTTAATATGTAAGTTCATTTAATGATATAAATTGTTACGTACTTATAATATATATATTATAAAATTGAAAACTTTATATTATAAAGTAAATTAATTTACAAAATTATAAATTATGATGATTTTAACAATATTTTATACGAACAATGATTTATATTCTAAAAATAATTTTAATTGATATAAATATATAGAATATAATATATTATGTATAACTAGGTTAAACAATTAAGTAAATTATGTAAATTAAATATGACATGATTATAATATGTGGATAATATATTTAATAACTATATCATATTCGTATTTTATATTTTGATACGAATAATTAAATGGATTGTTATGAATTACCAACCTAATTGCAACATTTACTTTTTATTTTTTTGGGGTAGTCAGCGATCCATCAGTGAAAACTGAACGGTGCGTGTCCGTTTCATGAGCAATTCTTTAAATAATATTATATAGGATAAATATTGACATTGACTAAAATTAAAGGGAGTGTTTAACAACTAGCCATGCTTATAAAAAAATTTTAAATGTCACAATCCAACCTGATATGGCAGTTTTGTTTTTTTATCCATCGGCTCGAGATCCCAGAAAAAGTTGTCAGAATTAAAGCTGTTGAGCATTAGGAATTGACCCAAAAAATTTATCAGTATCAAATTGTAATAATGATTTTTGTTTTTTTTTTGGTATGTTATTTTTAAATCATCCCCTGATTCTGGGATTAATTATGATATAATTACTGTATTATATAATAAAAACTAAAATTATAAATAAATAAATAAAATTTATGATTATAATTTTTATTTATTTATTTATAAACATAATTTTTATTTATTTATTTATAATTTTATTTAATTTTTTATTTTTATTATACTGTACAATTATTGTACCGTAGGATTCTTTTTCAATAATTCACTATTTTACGTACCTCTAATATTTCTTTCGTCAAAATAATTGCTCCATCGAGGGTTATAGATATAATCTCACTGCATATGTACATGACTAACGAAACAGTTTTTTTTTTTTCTTCATGTTTATACAGCTTTAACAATTGTGACATTCGATCTGTGGTCATCGTCAACAAAAAAGTTAGTGTGTATGCATATAATTATATTATTAATTATGTAACATTTTTTATTAAGTATTCTTTGCATACATTTCTTCAATGAGATGATATCTCATGAATATATACGAAAGTATAACGTGCAACCCTCGATGTTTCATTAATCGTTGATAAACATAGAACAATTCTTATTTAATTTTTCTTCTCTAATTTTTCCAAAATTTGACCCCTGATTGTTTTATTTTTTTGCTTCATTTACACTTTGCAGCATAATGGACTCGGATTCCTCCACAACTAGCTACTAGTCTACTATGTATGGCGATGAATAAAAGTTTCTCATCAATTGTTTATCCCAGAAACTTCTCAAGCATTCTGTGTAATTTTTTGTTGTTTCATTGTTTCATTTCTGGCCTTACAGCTTCTGTCAGTGGCGGACTCAGGATTTGATTGAAGGAGGCAATATTAATATTTTACTATTATTATTAATATTTTAATATTTATAATTCATTTGATAAATTTTAATAATATGATAAAATTATAAAAATAAAATAAAAATACATGTAAATGAGACACATTATGACTATAAAGACTTGAAATTTTAAAGAGTTCATTTTCTTTAAATTTGATGTCAATTCAAAATAGCTTTTCATTTAAAATATCTCTCTATAAGTATTCAAAAAAATTATTTTATAACATACGTTACATTTTATCTAAAAAAATACAAACCAATAAAATAAAATAAAAAATCTCTTATAAATAATTTCTTGAAAATATATTACTATTGTTTAAATCTTATTGATGCAAATAAATAAAAAATAAAAAGAAAGACATGATAAAAATATAATATATGATTTTATTTCAAATTATAGGAAAAAGGCAGTCATTACCATATATTCGAATCATCCATATACTAGGATCATCAAATTTATACTGTTTTAGTAACAACTGATTGAGATTTTTTTTTAAGACTATTAAAAAATATTTATATAAAGTGAAATATATAATTTATGTAGAATTAAATAAATAAAAATAGAAAACTAAAATTTTATTTATGAATCACCTAATAAAAGTTAATTAAAATATAATATTAACTTATATTATTATATTTCTCAAGTAGCTCAAGTCCTTAGAAAAAAAGAAAAGAGAATTATAAAACTTGAAATTGATTTTTTTTTTTAATTTTAAGAAAGGAATGTAAAAGTAATAAAGCAAAGTAAGGGGGGTATATTTATTTTTTTAAAATTAAGAGGGGCCTCAGGACCACCCGTCCTTGTGTAGGTCTGCCACTGGCTTTTGTACCTAGTAAATACTTCAATTGCTAAATAACAACTACCTCTTACATTCTTCACTCAATGTTATTCAGGATTTATGTGAGTTTGCTCTTCTTTTATAATCTTTTCTCCATCACTTGCTAGGCTTACGGATCAATTACCGTGTGTATTTAAACATTACAAATAAACTTGAAATGTCTAATATTATACATAAACCTGTCATATTGTATAACATTATCCATAACCCTACCGATAATTAATACTGGTTAAATTTAACACCTAAATGATAAAAAATAACTTTTATAATACTTTAATGAAAGAAAGTCATAAATAATAAAATATATAAAATAAATATCTACTATCTACACCTTCAAAACATACTATTATGTGAATTTAGTTGTTTCAATAAGGTTGATTGATGTTTTGTATTAATTTTAAAAATAATCTAATTTTAGGTTTTTGGACTTTTTTGGGGGGTTAAAATAATTTTTAAAATTTGTTTATTTTAATTATAAGAAAGTTTGTTTTAGTTTTCGGTTTTATTTTAGTTACTTTAATTAAATTTATTTAATTTTTTAGCATTAAAATACCATATTTTAATGCATATTTTAATCAATTTATTTTATTTTTATTATTCTAATTCATCATCTCTTATTTATATTTAACTTTTTTATTTTTACTTTGACTTTTATAATATATTTTTTAAAGTTTTATAATTTATTTTATTTAGAAGTTTTATATTTATTATTTTTTAATATAAAGTTATCTTTTTATAACTCTTTGTTTAAGTGTCATCTCGATTATAAAATATTTAAATAATAAAAAATAACATGATTGAAGAGTATAACAGTTATTGCACATATTTTTAAGATAAAATTTTATTCATAACCCTGAGGTATGGTCTAAATATATTTGACCTCTATCTTTTAGAACTAGCTAGAATTGATCCTATCGCTGCCTCCTAGATGTGACCGTGAGTGAGTTGAGGGGTATGTTGGTAAATTCATAGGGATTTGGAATTTTGAAACGTGTAGGATGATTGAGTTGTTGTGTACTTAGTATTTTCTATTTTTCTTTTTCTTTTCTTCTTTTTCTTCGTTTCCTTTTATTTTCTCTTTCTTCTTCTTCCTTCTTTCTTTCCCTCTTTCTTTTCTTCCTTCGTGGGAACGTCCTCTCCTTTTTTTTTTTTTTTTTCCCTTCGCTCACTCTCAAGCAATCTTCATATGCTACTGGAAGAGAAAAGCACATTGAAATGACGATGTGAATGAGACATAATGTCATATCTTGTCAAACTGATAAACTAGACTAATTTCAACCATTGAGCCTTCAAAAAAAAGTTGTGCAATAACAAATGCCAGGGATCAAATCAATGTGTATAGGAAAAGTTATAACGAAGATTATTGGCTTTAGTTACGGTGCACCGAATACCGTTTTCAAAATTTTTGTAAATTTAGTGTAAAAATTGTAAATCTTTTTATAAAAATCATAAATGTGAAAAAAAAGTTATAAATGAAAAATTGTACAGCGTTTTTCAATTTTTTATAAATTAGTGCAAAAGTTGTAAATCATTATATAAAAGTCATAAATGTGAAAAATTATTTATTTACAATTTTTTTTCACATTTACGATTTTTATACGAGGATTTACAACTTTTACACTAAATTTACAAAAAATTTGAAAACGGCTGTCTGATACAACCGATGTACTGTAGTATGATCGAAGATTATACAGTCAGTTTGAAAAACATGGGACCTTTGTTGAATTTAATTGAATTGCTTAATTAGTCCTATACAACAATCAGAAGATTAAACAAAAAAGTTAGTGGATGTTTGTTTCTATCACTTAAGACTTAATAGAACTTAACACTTAATAAAACTTAATTTATATCATTTAATATGTATGTTTGTTTACTGTTTTACATGCTTTTTAAAACAAAAAGTGATAAAGGAATATTTTAACTTTAATGTGACTTTTTTGCCTTTATTAAAATGTAAAATGTTTATATTATATTTATTATAATCTTTTAAAAATTAAATAGTTAATAAAATTAAACTAAAATTCTTTTTTCATTTAAATAGTTAATATTATATTTGTTACAATCTTTTAAAAAATAAATATTTAATATAATTTATTCAATAATTTAATATAATTATATCAAAATTCTAATTATTGAATAAATTATATTATACTAATCATTCATTGTTATTTATTTACAATAATTTATTACAATATTCAATATAATATATACCTTAAGAATTAAATATTTACAAAATTAAATTGAGATACAAATAACAATAATAATCAATAATTAAAATAAAATTACCTATTATAAAAAGACATATATTGTTTAATATGATAAATAGATTATGATGAATTAAATAAATGCTTAACAAAATTAGATCAAGATGATAATAATAATAATTAATAATAAAAAATATAATAGGAAACATCTTTAATGATTAATTAAATACAACAATAAATTATCTTTTATAAACTATAAATCTATTGAAATAGAGTAATGCTACTTTTACAAACTACTTTTACAAACTCATCTATACTGTCACGCCCAAACATCTCTTATTTAGAGATTTTAGGGTGTGATTGAATAAGAATTTAATACAAATTACGTCATCCATATCTCATAATTTTTTTTTTATATACATCACAAGAATTCATTACAACTTATGACTATTTGTTCAAAATTAATTTTACATACACTGGTGACAAAATCACTACATCAGTTAATTGTCACCAAGCAAAATCTCTCATTACATACTAGGAGAATCAAGACAGTCCCCAAAATTATATGCATACTGACTCCAGACTCCTAAGAAAGCTCTGGGACATCTCTAGGATGAGCGTCCTTCTGTATACCTGTGGAGGCAGGGGGTGAGCCTAAAGCCCAGTAGGAAAGTTCTAACATTATACGAAATTATTCACATTCCACAAACATTCAATCACAGGAGTAGGCATCCAATACTAATATATCAAACTGTTATGTTCGTTCACACATGAAATTTCTATTCGTGTTCCCCTTAGGTCCGTATACAGAACGGTCCACCCAAGGTCCAACACATCATATCGAAACATTCGTGTTCCTCTTAGGTCCGTATACAGAACGGTCCACCCAATGTCCAACACCTCATATCATTATATCCGTGTTCCCCTTAGGTCCGTATACAGAACGGTCCACCCAAGGTCCAACACCTCATATCATTATATCCGTGTTCCCCTTAGGTCCGTATACAGAACGGTCCACCCAAGGTCCAACACATCACATCATCCTTTTATCAGCATTCTCCTTGGATCCGTATACAAAACGGCCCATCCAAGGTCCAATGCATACATTAATAGTCTTACAATATCATTACTATGATAAATCTTAAGAAAATATGATTTTTATGCAAAATCCAGGACTTTTTGGGAAGTATACAGTCAATTTGGGGTGGTTCTGAAATTTTTCTCGACACTCGACACTGTTCACTCGACACTATTTCTCGACACTGTTCACTCGAAAACACTGTTCATTCGAGAATACTATTCACTCGAGAACACTGTTCACTCGAACACTCGACACTGTTCACTCGAACACTCGAATACTGTTCACTCGAACACTCGATACTGTTCACTCGAACACTCGACACTTTTCACTCGAACACTCGAACACTGTTCACTCGACACTCGATACTGTTCACTCGAACACTCGACACTTTTCACTCGAACACTCGAACACTGTTCACTCGACACTATTCACTGTCGAGCGAAACACCAGAACCGAATTCCAGAATTGGTTCAAAACGTCCCATTTCCAGAATTCAACTCCCAACTTCAAAAATTCACCAAAAATCCGTTTTAACTCCAAATTCAACGAAATCAACGGCTAATTAAAGCTTAATACGTCTATTTTCCAAATCAATTGAGAAATCATACAATTCTTAATCCAGAAAAACGCATCAACTCAATCAACACAAGACAGTCACATAAACTGCACTTCTCACAAAATCATCCCTACTCCACTTCAACAACACTCCAATTCACACATAATTCTTCATGCAATCACAACAAACAACTTGCAATAAGCACTTCACTCATAATTCATCATCCAAGCAACCAAGAATTCAAGTCAAAACATGTCACATACATAACAATAATATCAATTCAATAACAAAACACATAACATGAAGTAAGTATAGTGTTAGAATCTCCTACTTGATTTCCAAGCTAAACTTCTTGAAATTTTTCCTCTTTCTTCCTTCCTCTCCTTTCTCTTCCTCTTTTTCTCTTCTTTTTCTTCCTGGAACCGTAAACTCCTTCTCCTCTTCTCTTCTTTTTCCTTTTTCTTCCCCTCATTCTAGAAAACCCTATCTCTTATATACATGAGGCCTTGGCTCAATGGGCCTAAGTCCAACCATTTCAAATTCAAGCCCAATTCCCCTTTACCAATTTCCAACATAAGCCCACTTCTATTATCCAACCCAATTCTCATAAAATTACTCAAATACCCTTAGTCATATTTTCTAAAATTTATAATATATATAAATGCATATATATATATAATTTATATTTGAGACTCTACATATACAAACTGACGTGAAATCTCTATGTGATCACCACATTACCCATCTTAATTAATGTCATTTATTATTAGCGTATATTTATCAAAGCACTGCATTTATTTATCAAATCACATCATGTTACGTCAGTTTGTATGAGTAAGTTTATAAAAATAGTTTGTAAGAGTAGCATACTCATTGAAATATGGAAACTAATTATAACAACATTAAATACAATTTGAGTAGTTCATTATTTTTATTTATGAAAATCAATTTAAGTAAATTAAAAAATTAAATTTGAAAAAAAGGTGAAAAGATGTCATTTTTCGGTGACCATTGCCGGCTTCCGGCAATCATGGTTATGGCGCGTTTGCAACACTTCTAGCATAAAAATTACCGGTGTGAGCCAATCTACAATGGGACAAGGTTTTCTTCGCCATCAAATGAATCTTTTTGCCGAAAAATGTAATTAAAATTTTTGGTTAGCACATCAATGTTTTTTTGGGTGAAACTTTACATATTTTGGAGCAAAAAATCATCCACATCAATGGATCGAACTATGCTGAAGAATCTAATGTCGACGGTGTTGTTGGATGCACTCCGATACCGGTCACCAGCGATGTCACAGGTAGAGGTTCGGCAATCATCCGACAACTTATTAGTCCACCAACTTCAAATATTTATTAATTTTAATTGAATTCAAAATACAAATCTAATTATTTTAATAAAATCTATATATTTTTAAACGTTGTATTAATTTTTATTATAAGAAAATAGGGTTAGTTTGGTAATAACACCCTATTCAGATAATTGTAATCGAAAAAATTGATAAATTTTCACTTTTTAATTAAGTGAATTATCACTAAGAAAAAGTGTTATATTTACGAATAAACAAAAATTTTGTGACTAAATTCTGAACACTTAAAAGTGTGTGTTAAGTGACAAGTGATATTAAATAAACGGGCCCGTAGACTCATTCGCAAAGTAAAGCTTGATTCACATGCAGTGCTCCAACCAAATTTCTCTCTATGTCATTGGCATCAATTTGAGCAATTCGTAGTGCATCCCTCTTCTCCAACCTTTTTACCACCGTTTTTTTAAGTCCTGGATACACAATTAACCCCACCTACTCATCATCACATCCCAATCAATTCACTTATCAAAAAAGGAAAAAAAAAACCACCAAACACGGCCAAGGACGGAACCAATTAAGGCCTAGGAGGGGCAGTTGCCCTTCTCAAATTTTCAAAATTATTAAATTCTCCATATATATTTTATAAAATAACTGCAGTGCCATTGCTGTTTATAATATAATAAAGTTATATTTTCTTCTTTGAGCCTATTAAAATCTAAGAGTAATGCTACTCTTACAAACTACTTATACAAACTCATTTATACAAACTGACGTGGCATGATGTGATTTGATAAATAAATGCAGTGATTTGATAAATATATATTCATAATAGGTGACATTAATTAACATGAGTGATATAACGATCATATAGGGATGTCACATCAGTTTGTATATGTGAGTTTGTATAAGTAGTTTGTATGAGTAGTATTACTCAAAATCTAATATATGTTAAACAAAACCCATCATTATGTTTTGATCTTTAACCAATTAAATGATTCTTTAAACCAATTAAAGTCTATAACTTAACTCTTAAAAAATTAAAAGAAAAAACTTCCTCTGATAACCCTTTATTTTCAAATCTAAAGTCAAAGTAACTATGTTCAATAATTCTTTTATGATTGAATATTATTGATTATCAACAACTTTTGACAACTCTTTTATTTCTTTTTGTTGTAGAATTACATCCCCTAATCATTTATAAGAGTATGTGTAAACATATATAGGTGTGTATTGTTCTAATTATAAACTAATAATTCATAATATATGCAAGAAATTATATACAAAAAAATAAGGTTACAAATCATTTCCTCTCTCTCTCCATATTTATTTCTTCTTGTTGTAGAATATATATATATATATATATATATATATTATAATTTAAATTTTTGAATTAGGTTTTTAATATAAATTTGGGACTAACTCATTCTTCATTATTGATGTGATGATTGTGAGATCAATAGAGTTAAGAAGGTAATCATTTTTACTTATAACAATCAATAATTTCACAATTATAAGTTTGGAGTGAATAGATTTGTGCAAAAGTATCTAGATATATATTATGTATATGTATGTTTGGCAAAAATAGAGATGATTAGTGCATGATTAAAAGAGTGATAGTTCAATCAGTAATGCTAAGCTGGAAAGACTATCCTCAGCTCTGTTAGCTCATAAGCTAAAATATCTTGTATAATCGCATTATGGTTGTTGCTAAGCTAGAAAAACTACCTTCAACTCTGTTAGCTCATAAACTAAAATATCTTGTACAATCTCGTAATGATTGTTGCGTAAACAATTGTAGAATCTATATTCTTCCATAACAATAATCATTTCTTTTCAAATATGAAGTCTAAATATAATTGAATATTTGTTTTCAAATTTTATATCCAAATAACCATATTTAGTATCCCTCTTTTTGTCTCCAATTAAGATCAAACACTTAAGTAAAACAAATTAATGTGCATAAATATGATTATGTAAAAAATTCAGCTTTTTGAAATTGCCCCCACTTAATAAAATTTCTGGCTCCGTCCCTGAACACGACCAATACCCATCAAAATCCAACCCACTAGAGCCACCAACACCATCGGACATAAGCAATAGCCAACCACTAGCAGCATCACAACCCAAACAACTGAACTAGCAATACCACAACCATATTCAAAATCCAAAAATCAATTTAAAAAAAAGAACTGTTGGATGAATTTCCGACAACTGCAAGATTCGTAACCGTCACGGAAGTGGGTATTGGTCTAGATATGGTTCTAGTTTTGATAGGGCTTGGTGAGCAAGGGAAGAGATAAAGCGGCCATGGTTGAGAAGAAGGTGGGGTTTTGACATGGTTTGGCGAGGAAGAGAAGAGATGAAGCCCATCGTTGTTGCCATAAACTGCCATATCGTTACTAATGACTTCCTCCTGGCTTTGAGCCACAACTGTTTAGTGGTCGTTTGCGGTCGTGGATGAGAGTTGAGGAGGAGAAGATGGTTTTTTATTTTTTTTTTAATGGCAACTAGTTTATGAGATGATGTGGCCATGGTTGAGGAGGAGGAGTTAGGTTTCACATTTGTGTTTTTTTTTAATTCCTTAAAGTCAATATTATGACTAAGGAGTTGGTCTAGTGGTAAGGTTGAGATGGTTAAAGAGTAATGATAGGTATACAATCAAATTATATAATTTAACCTATACAACCTAACTTAGCATAAGGTCATTAGATAGTTGGATCTCACTTTATTTATTAAAATTTAATTATTTTATTTTTTATTTTTATCCACTCAATAAATTTGTGTCATGTCAGATTATATGAATTAGTCTATACAACTTGGTTGTATACCTAATATTACCCTTTCTTAAATGGCTTGAGTTTGAATTTTACCAACAAACAAATTTTTCAAAATAATTTTCAATTTTTAAAGGGCAATAAAGTAATATATATGTTAACCATCCAATTTAACATAAGCAAGATAACAACAAGGTCATTTCCGCATATTTTTGAAAGGTAGGGGTCAAAATTTGTTTAGGCCATACATCAGGGTCGCGGATTAAATTTCCCTTACTTTTAATGTGTCAAGAAACTAATTTACCAGAATATGGTATTAGAAATTTATGGATAATATTATATAAAACGTGAAGGTTATATATAAAATTGAGCTTTAGTTCAAAGTTATTTGTAATGTTTATCCTATATATCATCTCTGGTGTACCAAAATAAAATTTTATTGGGTTACAATAACTTAATTATGATTATCTCAAACAAAAATATACTACTTATAATAAACAAAATATCATATATCTTAATCATCAAGCCCATAGGTGTTCAAAATCCAAACCAATTCACCTAAATTGATCGATCCATTCCAAACAAATCCAATTTTGATTGGATTTGGTTAATTATTGGATTGGATTGGATTAAGATTTTTTAAAAACCGAATTATTTAAATGGATTCTATTTTAAAAATTAGTCACAAACTGATCCAATCCAATGAAATTTAATAAGAGTAAAATTTAATATCTCAAAAATAAAAATGAGGGCTGTCTGTTATAATTTTAATAAAATAAAATATATTTAACCCAAAATTAATAACTAAAAAATACAAGATTTCCATAATATGCATAAATATTTATGTTAATACAAGAAATTAATTGTTTCATATTATGTATAGTTGGAGTTCTATAAATTTATTCAAAATTGCAATCTGTATATTGGGATGATTTAAATGTTTATTGTTATTTTTATTTGGATACTTTAATTAATTTAGAAATAAATTACTGTCTTATATTATGAGCTACCACTCATATGCTTAAATTTTTATCAATATATTATCTTTTTATTTTATATCATTTCACACTAAATTGTGTTTTTTTATTGGATCATATTAGACTTTTTTTTTAAAAAAGTTTGTTAAGTTTGGATCAGATTATATTGGATTAGAT
This sequence comes from Boswellia sacra, assembly GCA_013180625.2. Lineage (NCBI taxonomy): Eukaryota > Viridiplantae > Streptophyta > Magnoliopsida > Sapindales > Burseraceae > Boswellia > Boswellia sacra. The sequence continues at coordinate 660,259 of SNVD02006000.1, forward strand.
CGGATCAGGATGCTTATATAAAATCGAATTGGATTAGATTTCACTCTTTGATTGGATTAGATTGGATTAAAAAATTATTAAACTGGTCAATATCACATTAGATTGGCTATTAGCTTAATTCATTAGATCAAAATCGATGAACACCCCATTCAGGATATGTTAAAGTTAATTATAACATGTGAGAGCTTGATTTGCTAAAGTAAATCAGATTAAAAAAAAAAGTCAAACAGGCCTAGCTAATTTTTATTTTATGGCATATTATTTTCCAAGTCAAGAACTGATAGGTCAAGTCACGACTGTGGATTCTAGGAAACTCTGTTGGCTCCCACATTCACGAGTTCCATTAATGAGCAACTACATGATTGTTTCTTGAAGAATAGATTAGAGGAAGACCTTATTAAAGAAGTATCAGACTTATTAAAGAGGGTAGAGGATATATATGTACAATGACTCAACTGGTCCATTTTTCCAATATCAATTTAATTTGGAATTGGCATATGTATTTCCATGAACATTCGCAGATGGATCGATGCACCTTCATCTGCTTCACATGCATATGCACTCCGCAATTACAATTTGTCTTTCTTCGTTTAGGCCACGGAACCTTCCTCCATAACTACTTCGTAGACCTAGAGTCTAATACTTATTAAGCTCCAAAAATTAATTAAAGCTCCCGTACAATAAGTTGAGTTTCAAATTTATGTTACACTGGATAGTAATAATATATATTAGAATAAAAAAACTATATATATTTTCAAACTTTGATGAGTTGAATTATCGAAGTAATTAATAGTTACAAAAAGAAAAAACAAAACCCATTACGTGTACGGCGGGGCACTTCCACACTATTTTTCTTCCAAAATTATATAATCTTTTTTGCTGATCCTTTGCCTCCCATAATTGGAGAAGGGATAAGATCAAGTGCTTTGGTCTAATTTGTTATATAGAATGTTCTTCTAGAACCATCAAGGGCTTTACGGCTTCTCAATTATGTGTGTGTGTATATATATATATAAGTTTTGGCCTTTTTGGGCGTGTGAAGCTCTGCTTATCGAATCTCAGCTGTCTATTTCCTCTATGCTAATAAACAAATTAATATGAGCTATTATTCTTTTTTTTTTTTTTTTCCTCTTGTTAGTGTTAAGAAAATCCTGCTAACTTACATTTTGACTAAAAGAGATGTCACATGCTAAATGGTTACTTTTCCTCTCTCCAAATAAGACCATATATCAGCTATCCATAAGTTGAACAAGTCTTCGTCATTTATTCAACTAGGTCAATGCATGATCTATATCCACCAACAAAAAAGAAAAGAAAAAATTAAAATTTTGACTTAATGAAATCTGTATATAATATTCAACGTTCCATTTATAAGATAAATAAAACACAACAAATCCATGACGTTCATTTAACATGTAAATGAAATTATTTATAACGTAATCGTACTATATTAAAAGTAACGTTCAATAGTATAACTTATATCAGAGAAATTAGCAGTTATATGGTAGCTAGAGATATATTCCAGTGTTGTCTGAAAAACAAATGCTAAACTTTTAGCGACTGATTAAAGAAATACAGTGGATAGACACAAGACAAAAAGGACAGGAAAAATAATAAATTTGATAATAAAATATTTAAAGGTGAGTCCGGCAAAAGAGCAATCAATAATAAAATTAAACTAGCTACTTTTAAACGTAATATCAAAGAAGGAGGCGGACACTTTCATGGCAGTTTCTCCAAATGTGATTTTATAAATATCACCAAACTTCTTTCCCCCAATGCCAGTAGTTCATCAATGGACCGTCTACATTGATAAGTCAGCTCGTTTCCATTTGAATATTATAACCAAATTAATCGTACGCCGCACACCACCGGCCAACAGGATTATAACGTTTCATATTCACAATTTTAACTTTCTTTAGTTAAATTTTCCTCCTCTCCCGCGGGGCCATCATCATTCTCGACTGTTGTTTACAGAACATGAGTGTGTTAACTTCATTTCTTCGAAGCACGAGTTTCTTTGTTTCTCCTCTCTCTGGTACGTAAGACAGAAAACGCGTTGATCAATTTATATATAGTTTGCTTTTCATACTTTGTTTCTTAAAAAAAAATTAATTTTCATGCTTCACACGTATTGAGTAATGCCAGCGAAAATCACGCTACTCTGAGAGTTACTATGTCATGGAATTTGGAGAGACAAGTTGAGGTTAGGTTAACATGGTTTGCTCTGTCAGCTGGCACTTTTGTTTTGTAGGGCCAGTTAGAGAATTCCGGTGAGCCCAAACAGTTAATTCTTACCTGATTCATGTCTAGTTGCACTCCATTATGGCCACTTTCTATTTGCGTCACAGTCCACAAATTTTGAGAAAGAGAGGCTGATGCAAGAAATAAATAAATAAAAATTGACGGTTAGCTTGTAAACGGAACCTGTAATTTGGAAGATTAGTCGCATATATGCGCTACGCTATTATATTCTAATTCCACTTTGTGTGTTCTTACCTTAGTTTACTAGTTGCCTTTCTGTTATGCTGCAATATGTGCACTGTTTCTGAGTAGTATCATTGGCAGATATGGAGGCCATGGCAGCTCATTCACTGCACCACTGTAAAATTCTTCACCTGGTTTGTACCATTTCCATTCGCTTTTTAAATAAACTAGAGTTTACTTGACCTCAATCGATTAAAGGGTAGAATTTGGAAAGTTATTTAAATTAATTTTCATCCAGGTGAGGCATGCACAAGGGATACACAACGTAGAAGGAGAGAAGAGTCCTCAATCATTGTTATCTCAAGAACTTTTTGATGCAAAACTGTCTCCTTTAGGATGGCAGCAGGTAAAATTTTGCCCATGTGTATATAACTTTTGCTATTGCAGACATTACTCTGGCGTTGTTTTTATTCTCTAAACTGAGTTAAAATCACTCTGCTATCTTGCAACAGGTCGATAACTTGCGCAAGAATGTTCAAGCAAGTGGACTTACTAAGAAAATCGATTTAGTCATCACTTCCCCAATGTTAAGGTATAAACGATGTTTTGATTTATTTTTAGCCTTAGAGCACGACAAAAAGAGCCGCTTAGTTTTGTCAATATGGCAATCTTTATGTTTTTGTATTAATTAGTAGGTGGAGGGTTGCTTTCAATCAAAGAAACTTCAGCAAACTTATCAGCAGTATTTAATCTTGTCTTGCGGAGAGTGTTCTGTTCTTTAACGCTATTCATGTTTAATTTGTCAAATTTTTGCTACTGTAACTAATGAACCATAATTTACGGTTACATGGCAGAACCTTGCAAACAGCAGTTGGAGTTTTTGGTGATGAAAGCCAGAAAAATGGGCTCGATGCGGATCCATCAACAATGTCAAAAATGGAGAATGGACACCGTGAAACACCAAGTGTCGATTGCCGGCCACCAATTATAGCAGTTGAGCTTTGTCGGGAACGTTTGGTATGTTTGATGATGCATGTAGTCCACCACTATGCATGGAGTGTGCAGTTATACCTAAATATAGTTGTTACATATATGATGCAAATGCTTTCTATTAATCAACTACTTACAAATGCTGATACACAATTAGGTAAGCGTAGCTATCAAAAGTGATACCCGAAGATATTGTTTAAGCAAATCTTGTCTGACCTCTCAACTCCTAGAGAAATATAATTAAGATGATTTGTTCCTTTCTTCAAATTTGCGATTGGAAGTACTTCTCAATGAGTTTGGCACAGACAGGTCCCTGGGTTAGGCAAGCCTACTTTCTCAGTTTTCACGTGATCGGTGATACATAAGATATTAAGGTCACAGGGGCTGTCAGAGTCTTTGAGCCCACCGCAAATCATAGTGATACAACCTATTTTGATATGCACAAAACATAAATTTCCCAACCAAAAACACTAGTGTTTTTTCGAGGTTTCTATACATAGATGCGCTCTTGTTCTTAGTTATGTCCGTCTCTGCAGGGGCTGCATCCATGTAATAAGAGAAGAAGCGTCACCGAGTATCAGACTCTATTCCCTGCGATTGATTTTAAATTGGCAAGTACCAAATGACTTTCAAGGCGTGACTACAATTAGAGTTGATCAAACAATAACTTTAGTTTCTGGTGCAATAATTTTATTTATTTATTTATTTATTTTTTTCAGATAGAAAGTGAAGATGATAATTTGTGGACAGCTGACATAAGAGAGTCTTTTGACGAAGTTATAGAAAGGGGAAAGAAGTTTATGAAATGGTGATTTCGTTGTTCTTTTAAGAGTGACGTTACTTTTACAAATTATTCATATAAACTTATTTATATAAAGGTATATGATATTATCGAATAATTGTCATATTATTTACATTAATTAATATATAATTAAAATTAAAAATTTACTTACCCAATCAAATCATGACCTATTGTTTGTATAAGAAAATTTGTAATCATAACACATTAATTTGTTTGAGAAAATTTGAAATAATAGTATTACTCTTTTAAATGGCTTCAGCCTAATTGGACCGGTCATTGGCATTAATTTGGACTCAATTTACATTTGTAGGTTGTGGACTCGGCAGGAGAAGGAAATTGCTGTTGTTAGCCACGGTATATTTTTGCAGCAAACCCTGAATGCACTTAAAATGAATTGTCATCCCTTAGAGAAAAAACATCTATGCTCGCGGTGAGTATAATTTTGTTGGTTTCGTTGGCCCATCACCACTAGCGAGCCACCAAAGATGCAAATTGTGCTCATATTCTTCTTCAAAAAAGTTAATAGACTTGTGCTGATAATGACTAATTTTAACACCTAAATGTGTCTTTAGGTTTGATAATTGTGAACTTCGGTCAGTGATCATCGTGGACACAAGGTGAGCATCAGAAAACGCACATTCTTCATTCTAATGCTTAGCTTTATACTTACTTTCAAATCTGCAGCATTCTGGAGCCATCCTATCCTGGAAATATTTCTCGCCTACTCCCTTTTCCCGGTGAGGTGACTAAGGAGAATGTTTGAAGGGCGGAGATATCCAAATAATTAATCTAGGTGGTGCGAAGACGATCATTTTGATGCTGCAAGACTTTTCCGTGATCGAGTATTTATAGAGTGCTTAAATGGTTAAACAAAAACATGTATCGCAAGGAGTTCATTTTAAATGTATTATTTTCGCTAATTAAAAAAAAAAGAAGCATAATATCCATATTCCTCAAACTAATGTGGTCCACTTTTCTACTATTAATAATAATAGTAATAATAGAATTTAACTGTACAACATCCCCCAACCTCTTCCCCCCTTCCCCCCCCCCCCAAATCCAAAAAAAAAAACCCATTAAATTTTAACTAATTTGGACGTACTACAAAAAGTTGAAGCATATATTTATGATCAAGACTGGCTGGTGAGCTATGGTCTCTTGACTGTAAGCAAAAAACCTACCAGAATAGAAAGGACAAGGACAAAAAGGGTAGCCATGATGGTGAAATTAGCTGTCTTCACAGGATTTTTGCTGCTTCCCTTTGTGTCAATTCCGTTACTCTCCGAGGATGAGCAAGATCCTGAATGGAAGGTGACTGATACATCCCAAAAAGATTTAGAGAGCACTGAGGGGGCTTCTACTTCAGCTTCCAATATTGTTGAAAAATCAGAGGGAGGTTCCATAGACATCAACTCAACCCAATGATCTTTAAGAACCTAAATGAACCCCAAAAAGAGCAAGATTCATAACAAGGAAAAAAAAGCAATGAAACTAATATATCTTTGTTGGTCTTGGAGAAAGGTTTTAAAATATAAGAATACTAAAAAGAATCATAAGAGTATATAGCAAGTTGCCAAAGGTACAGATGAAGGAACTAGATGCCCAGAAATTAAAGATGGTAAGGGCTAGACACAAAAAAATATGTTGGATGTTCCTCAGAAGCAAGCAAATAGAGTACAAATGAAACCAATGTTCATGACTGTTTCTATGGCCATTTTATATCTCTATAAAATTTCTTTTTCCTAACAGCTGTAACCGTACCTTGCTGATGCAAAGGTTTAATTATTAATCATATATTAGAATTAAATCCAAATGGTCTACCATGCTGATGCAAAAGTTTAAAAATTAATCATATTTTAGAATTAAATCCATGGTCTACAGTTGTCCAGGTATCAGAACAAAATGCCGTACACTAAATAAATCGTCTTAGTGGCTATATCCTAAATCAACATTTTCCCTTCGCATATTTTTTAGATGTCCTACAACTATAACATACAGCAAGGCATGCTATACCATGTGCAGAAGGAAATGCCACTACAAATCACCTTCTTTTTGTTGTCCTAAGAACAGAACAATAAGTTTTTATCCTGAAGTCCTGAGTACAAACCTCAAGTGCTTCAGATGACTGTACGTAGTCACAGATAAATGTTCCTGCCAACCAAGGAACGAAGACTCTTCGAGGAAATGAAAGACCGCACGTTTTCCTAAATTCAGTTGAAAAGCAAAAAAGTTATAAGTATTGATGAATGATGATCATGATCCAGCAACAGAAAAAGAAGTTGTAGTAACTTTCATCTTCTGCAATAGAAGAAAGCAAGATGAAGCCCACAGATTATTCAGGAACAAACAAGACAAGGATGCAGATAACGGTCTAGTTGCAATGAAATTAGTGATTCAACAAATGGACACTGAATGAAGTCCTGGCTATATATAAAGCCTGTGAATATAACGAAATATTGGACATATGCACCAATGTGTCCTTAATGAAAGCAAAACAAAATATAAGCACTATAGCTAAAGCACCTCAATGAGTGCAATATAAGTCTGGAAACAGATTTCTCATTGCTTTCTTCCTTCCCACCAACATCAGTTGGAAGTTGATCGTCACCAGTCTCATCACAGATGATATCTAATCTGCTTTGCAGGCTCCTGATGATATCACCCTGGAAACAGAAAAGCAGTCCATGATTAAACAGGACATCAACAAGTATAAGAATTAACAATAACAACTTTGCTGGGACTTTATTTCTCTGCGAAGGTGAAGAAATTGCTGCCTTTGCTAAGATGTGGTGAATCAACCCACAAACAGAGCTCCTCTTCATTACTATTTCAGTGACAAATTAACGAGATTCTTGCGTCTGGAACCAGCACACGCACCTATAACCACGTGTACTCCATATGATCGAAATACTGTAGCAAGAATCATATTCACTTTTTAAGTAACAAAAAATCCAACACTGAAAATTATTGAATACCTTTATTTCAGAAACAGCCTGAGAAATTGGTTCTTTTGAATTCAAATATGCAAAAGAACAAACAGAGCCAGCCAAGACAAGAAGACCAACAACATCTTTTTGGCTGCAAGCTTTACAACATATAATGATGTACTCATATGTCAGAGGTAATGTTTCCAAAACTGTTTAAGCAACCAAGAAGAATTACAGATTTAAAATTTACTAACACACCTTTCGCAGAAGCATCATTCAAGAATGGTAGAAGCAACTCAACTTCATGCAAGCCATCTGTTGTGCATGACTCACCATTAACAACCTAAAACACACAGTAACTCCTCATGAAATGTGATCATAAAAATTAAAAACAATGCCACCATAAATCAATGCTTATTGAAATGATTAGGTATTATTAACTTAATAGAATATAGATACAAATGGGTGTAGTATACATAACTCTTTATAGAGGCTCCAACTTGAACTCTTGGTACAAGATTGGAGTAACTAATATACAATAGTTTCTGATATAATTGTTATGTGTCCACACGGCCCACCATGCACACATAGGGTTGATAGTCTAATAGCAAAGTGTTTACCAAATTTCCATCCACTATGGCCTTTGCACCTCTCAACTCATTTGCATGAACCAAAATTCCTTGGCGAAGAATTTCATTCAGTGTCTGGGCATTAGATGCACCCTCACGACATATTGGTAATCTGGGAAAAATGTAGCTTCATAGTTCAGACTCAAAACACAAAATAAGATTTCAATGCATCACTTCTGGAATAAGTTAAGTGTCAAAACCAGCAATACGATAATAAATTACAATACAACAGATTTTCCTAGTTTGTGTGAATTTCAGCTCCAAAAGCATAATGAAAGAATGAAATTGACTATTTGAGCGCTCGATCCCAGGTTACATGCAGAAATCATCAAACTACGATCAGTCCAATTATAATGTTTTACAAGAACTTAAGTGGTAGAGAAAACGTAAGCAATGACACTTACACACATCATATCAAAGCTTTTACCTATCTTCCTAAATTTTGCTAATATAAAAATCCTCGGATAGTTTTCTCCATGACAAGTATAGACAATTAACTTGAATGATGAAAAAACCAATAATAAAAATCGATAGTTTACCTTAGACTGAAGTTGTAGATGCACTTGAAAGATTGAAGGGAATTTAAGACCTTTCCCATTTTGAAATCACAAGGTCTTAAGCTGGTTGATGTAACATTACTCGATGCTACTGTGCAATTCCGGCATGTCCACCTACACAAGTTAAACCTTCAGTTAGCCTTCCTACAAACACAATACAGACAAGGAATGAGTAGAATATATGAATTTGGACAAGAGAATACCTTCTTGGACTATAACAAATGTGAATAATCAATCTTTCAACAGAATCAGCCTCAGTAAAAGGTGCTGCTCCTGAAACTTCATTCACCGTCTGCAAGTTGCAAGATAAACAGAAGAAATGTGTCGAATCATCCCCAAACTGGTATTCATTTCACAACATTACAAATTAAAAAGAAAAATAGATATACAAGCTGAGCTGATCAAATGAAATATATACCTGATAGAGTGCAACAGTTGAATTCTTGAAGGCGCTATCATTTGCCCAGACGTAGATGCCAACCACTTTCATGCCTCCCAGTAGCATTCTCGAAACCTAAAAGCAAGAAAGTGATTTATTCCTTCATTCCGAAGCATTATTAAAGGCAGTTATGAATGTTATTGACAAAGAAAAGTTTGCACGAATTTACCTGACGCGCGTGTTCCGCGACCCAATCCTTGTCGATTACTAAAGAGGAAGAATCGGACAGTTGAGATTTTGATTTGGAGGGCTTTTTCCTGTCGTCTTTGGAGGTGGTTACATTTAGCAAACAAGCCGGTTCTCCGGCGTCGTTTTGCGGGGTCGGAATTAAATCGAAGACGAAGCCTCGGTCTAGAGTGGAGCTGAGCTTGCCTATGATGAGACCCACCTGAGCAGGGAGCGGGGATTGAGAGAGGCGATCTTCAACTAACTTAAGTTGCGTTTCCTCTCCAACCACAGCTTTCACCATTGTTGATTATTTCTCTCACTCGGATGATCCAGAGATCTTGGAGTTGCAGACCGTTGAAACTGAGACTCTGCCGGTTTGGTAATCGGCAGTTCAAACGATCAAGTATGCTGGAGAGCCGCCTTGTTTGGGCTTCAAGTTGGGCCGTTCTTGGTTGTCGTTTGGATCCCAAAGGAGAACTTACTAAAAGCACCTGAAAAGTAATTACACCACCCTATCCCAAATGAATTGGCCCGACTCTGTAAAAGTTATTGTTATGGTAAAAAAAAAATTTGGATCGTCAGTTTTTTTTTTTTTTTTTGAGTTGTTATATTAATTCTCCATATTATAACTCTTCAGTCATGCCTCTAAATTCACCCAAAAACAAAATTCATACCTCTATTTTTGTCTTTTTAAACTTTAATTGATTCCCAAACTATCCTTTTAATATATAACGGGTTTACCATTACACCTACTTTATTTTCGCCTTTACAAAACTAGGCTGACAAAGCCTATTAAATGCACTTTTAAGGATCTTGATTTTATTTGGGGTTATTCTACAGTACATAGAATGTACTAGTACAACCGTTTATTGACACGTTGATGGGAATATATTAATATTTTGGATGGAACGATGAATTGATGAATTGTACTGAATGTTCTTCTTGCTTGTCCAGATCACTGGGTTTTCACTTCATTACTGGTGCTTCATCAAGAGGTAAAGGTCAAGCACTCCGTCCCTGCTGCTCTCATTGCTATGTCGAAAGGGATGGGGAAGGTTTAAAGTTAAGTCGAAGGAAAGAATCCCAGGGAAGAGCTATGCTATATAGTTTTTAGGTTTAGTTAGTTAATCAATATTATTCCCTCCTTGCCTTTGAAAGCAGTCGAAGGCTTCAATCATAGCCAGTTGAATGGAAAGGAAGAACGCAATATACTTCTACCATGAAGGAGGGAGGACGAGAGCAGCTCACAAACAGAGTTAGATAGTTGAGAAAAGAAATTACAACAAATTTAGAATTATCCTTTTTAGAAATTTAATTTGGAGCAAAATTGTCAAAAATAAAATAAAATAGAAGTAGGGGCTGAAGAGTTAGAATGTAGGGCTGAATAGAACAACTATTTTTCTTTTAGTTTTTAAGTAGCACAACAATTTATTAAAGAAAAATTATGAAGAACAAAAAAAAAAGATTTAAAAAATAATCATGCTTTAAAAAAATTAGATATATAACCACAATCTGGTAAACTATATTGAACCTTAAAAGATTTTGTAGTTTTTTAATTGGTTAGTTTGTGATCAAAATATCTATTGTTTTCTTAAATATTGTTATCTAAAAAAAAAAATTCCCCCTATAACTTTGGTCGTTTTTTAAATTACCATTTTATTAAAAGCAAAATATGTACAAAATTGTTCATATATAAATCAAGTTGAGACCAATATCTTACGCTAAAGTATGAAAATGGGTCAATGTCAATCTCCGTGGGAAAAATGAATGATAACAATTGAAATTTGTGTTGTCCAACTTGTACAAGACATCAATCTTTTGGTTGGAATTTTTGAATGTGAAAATGAAACCCAACGGTTGAAAAGTGTTCCCAGACAAAAAGAAAAGTTTTGGTGGCAATGACAACCGTGAACTTCGGTAGGCATAGCTTTCAATTTAATTATCGTGGCAAAAGCAACGACGCTAGTCGCTTGTCGCTTTTTTCTATTCTCGTCCACCTCATTCCATGGAATTCAAATGCAGCATAAGTATAACCATTGCAAATACACATTACAACTTAAAATTTTTAAATGCTTCTTTCGGAAATGTTGACTACCATCGACTACGTTACTTTAATAGTGTAGCAAGTAGTGAAGATGAGTATATTCTAGATCATGTATTGGCACATGGTACAACAGTAGTTTTGTCGGAGTCATTGACGGCGAGAATATGGAAAAGGCTTAACTGTTTGTATTTGGCACTTTAGAGTCGTAATAATATAATAATAGTGAAATAATTGTTAAATACATGTCTAAGTATACCTAGTAACCGTCAATCACCAATAAAGTAATACCCACATTCAAATAAATAAACCACATTAACCAACTCAGTCACAGCCGGAAAGACCACATTCACTGTCAAATGCTCTTCTTTACATTTCACGAGAGATTCTCCTCTGCAATTCCACTCTTTGATTTGAACTTCTTGGATGCTACGTGCTCTCGGGTACTTTTTTCACTGTCAAAGAAATGTTGTTGACCCACTGACGAGAGTAGATGAAATTTAATAATCGTTTAAATCTTCATTTATAATCAATGAACCAAATTTTTTGAGCTTGAGTAGGAGACTGCGTGTATGGTGGGACCAGCACTATAGTGCGATTGTTAGGTGGGTGAGCAAATTGTGATACGAGCGTAAACAGGAGCTACCAGTCTAGATAAGTAGAGCATGAGGCCCACGCCACAAGCCATACAGCATACAAAATTCAAAACACTTCAATTGAAAAATATTTTTAATATTTTAAAAACAAATTTGACAAAAGTAATATAAAACATTTTACTATCGCTTTATAAATTAAAAAATCGTTTTTGCCTCCGCCAGCACATAGTTCTAGATGGCAAGAAAAAATTATTGATTATTATTATTATTATTATTATTACTGTTAATACATCATCCTAGAATCTACTTACCAACGAAAGTCTTTCCTTCCACGCCTCATCATTGTTTCGCTTCTTGATCACTACAAGGAGGGGCCCACGCAAGCGCCCAAAAGTAACTTACCGCTACAGCAGCAACAACGCAACTTGTTACTCACCGTCTTCAACTCTCTCTATTCCGCCGTTTTTTCCACGAATGGCTTTGCTCCCTATATTCAACAAACCCTAACCTTACCGAAACGCTCTGTGGTCTCTACAGTTACTCGCTTGCTCTACGATGGAAAACTATTCTTATTCTTCTTACCCCGACTCCGGCGACTCCTCGCCGCACTCTCGCGAGATCGACTGCGAGAACCAGTCATGGGACGAGCCACTCACCAACTACAAGGTCAAGTTCATGTGCAGTTACGGAGGCAAGATTCAGCCCAGGCAACACGATAATCAGCTGGCTTATATCGGTGGTGACACCAAAATCTTAGCCGTTGAACGGAATATCAAGTTCAACGGTATCATGAGTAAGCTTTCCGCACTTTACGGTGATGAAAACGTTTGCGTCAAGTACCAGCTTCCAGGCGAAGACCTCGACGCGTTGATTTCCGTTACCAATGACGAGGATCTTGAGCACATGATGCTAGAGTACGATCGTCTGTACCGTGCCTCGGCCAAGCCGGCGAGGTTGAGGCTCTTTCTGTTCCCGTTGAATCCGAAAATCTCGGCGGTTTTTACGGGAAGTGAGACGAAAACGGACCGGCAGTGGTTTGTTGATGCCTTGAATTCGGTTCAGATCCAAAATCTCGACGGCTCTTCACCTCAGGCCGCTGCCGTATCGGGAGCAAACCCCGATTTCTTGTTTGGATTAGATAAGCCGAAGATGCCGGAAACGGTGGCAGCAGCGGTAGAGGTTGTGGGGAAGGATGTGACGGCCGGATCTGATTGTGGATCGGAGGATCGGCACGTGATGGGGGATCAGTTTCTGGAAATGCAGAGGCAAGAGTTACAGAGATTGAACATTAGTGGCGTTAGTACTCATGAGCAAGCAATTCAAAATCCTAGAGCTAATTACGGAGGACAGAAGCTTGCTGCGGAGAAAATGGCGCCGCCGCCAGGGGCAATACCGATGCCGGTGCAAATGTCGATTCCTGCTGCTGCATATATTCCTGAACGGCATATGACAGCTGGCAATTATGCAACGGAGCAGCAGCCCGTTTATTACATCCCGGCTGCTGCTCCTCCAGCTGGCATGTATCCTTCTCAGGCATTGCGGCAACCGGTGACTGGACCAGGCGGTCAAGCATATTACGGAGTACAGAGGGTGGTGCAGGAACAGCCGCTTTACAATGTGGTATCGGCGCCGGGTTCAATGCAGCAACAGCCGAAATTGGCTGAGGCAGGGTATGTGCAGGTGGGCTTTGATGGTGCAGGAAGACAGGTGTATTACACGTCGGCGGCGGCAGCAGCGCCGGGAGTGATGGCCCAGTACCAGGCGATGGCCGGAGATGGGAGGCAAGGTGGTGTAGCGTTGAATCAGGAGGGTAAGGTTGTGGTCACCAACAAGGCTGCTCCTCCTCAAACTAGTTCTGTGTGATTCCAGTTATTATATTATTTTTGTTATTATTTTCTTTTATTTATTTTTTTGTTTAATAGAAGTTGTTGTTAAATTTTAAATAAGAAAAGAGATTTATACAGGTTTTGTTTATTTGACTTTGTTTGTTGTGTAAATTAAGATTGTTGAGAGTGTAAATTGGATGATTATTTAATTAGTTTGTTGAGAATCCGATCTGAGTTCCAAACCCTCTGCTAGCAAGAATTTGATGTTATTGGCTTGGGTGTGTCATTGTTCATGCGTTCTTATTTTTATTTATTTATTTTTTTAATCAGCAAAGTTGAAAGGGACCTTGGGATTGACATTGCATGTTGACATTCACATGCTTGAGGCAAGGCTGGAGAAATGTTTGTTTGCATTTCTGCTTAAGCTAGAATTACATAACGTTCTGCCGCTTTCTTTCAGGAAGTTTCAGCTTCATTTGTAGCCTTTTCTCTCTATGCAATTTCATATGCTTCACAATTGCTGACATCCTGTTTTGAAATTTCAGCTGTGCTGGAGAGTTAATTAATGACTCAATGAACCAGCCATTGATTTTTCATATTCCCACCCTATTAAATTATTTGTTCAACACTCGTGACTATTTTCGTCTGTCCTTTGTAAGGTTGATGCCCCCTTCAATTTAAGTTAACTAAAACATGAAGAGAAACCCCCAAGTGCAACCTAAACAAATAAATGATGTGAAACCTTTTGGTTGATTTTGGACAAGAATAAACTGAAGTTGGTAAGGTGTACATAGAATATGGAAACGAAGTTCGGCACTTCATGCCAGATGGTACAATGTCTCGGAAAAGTTTCCATATGGATTGGTAAAGATAGATAATCGTCCACCTGCAATTTCTGCGTTTGGTCTAACCATTTAAAAATTAACTGGGTTGGTGTATGCTTGCATTTCAGCAGCCGGTGAGGAGCTCGTAAATGTCCTCATCTTCACTGAATTTCAACAAGAAGTTAAGACTTCAACAAATATCTTCCTGTTCTGGAAAACTCCTTCAGCATCCATGTTTCGCCATGTCAAACCGCTTCCTTTCTGATTCTGAATATATTGAATCCCTGAGATTTGCAGTACAGCAAGGATGCAGAAAAGTAATTGCAAAACTTGAATTTGCTAATAAACTCAATGCTTGGAATACTGAGTTTCAAGAGATGTCTTAAAACTACTGAAGTACTAGTGACTTGAAGCAAGCAGGCAAATGGGAAGTAAATCAGAAGCCAGCGATTCAATATGGGATATGGATTGCTTCTTGGTGTTTATATTGATTAAGCAGCTGAATTGACAACTCCGAGTTATGTTGATTATTTCATTAGATGAAAATTATGTTGCCGAGTTCGGTTTTTTCTGGATGGAGACTTGGTCTCTGTTCCTTTTACCTACCCGGGTGTTGATGACCTCTTTTGCCAGCACTATTCAGACCGCATTTCCAAACCTTAGCGTGCTGAAATCGTCTTGCAAGTGGAAATGATGAATTAGAGAATGGACTTCTCTGTACCTGTTGTAGCACAAATAGTGCTGGAACTAGTGAAGTGAAAGAGAGCGTAGTGAGCAGATTAATCGGTTCTGAACCCAAAACTCTAGAATTTGGCAGCGACTTAAACCATTTTCCTAAGAGTTCAGAAATTAAGTTCATGAAGTTCCTGTAGGGAGATTGAGATACTCCTTAACAATGAGGCAGGTCTTACTTGGACAGATCTGAAGGTGAATATGGTAAAGTTCAAAGACAAGATCTCCATTAGGTTCACATTGGAAAAGCAGCAACCTCTTTCTTCCCTTTCTGAGACAGAATATATTGTTTTCTTTTGTTGTTGAAGAAGATATCTGGTTTTTCTCATGACAGGTGACACAGAGGCTTAGCTATCGCCCAGTTGGTAGGTTCTTGATCGCCAAAATCTCCACGTAACCTAAATTGAGTTAGGAGCCAAAGAGTTGCAAAATTAAAATTACCAAATGGCTTTGGCAGGTAGGAAACGTAGTATAATGTTTTAATGAACAGTCAAATATAGAAAAGGATTTTTGTAATGTTCCAAAACCGATGTACAAATATTGCTGATAGGTTAGGAAATTACTAACAATAAATCTCTTGAATAAAAACTTTAATAATTTGTCTTATTAGGAAAAGTAACGGTAACACATCTAATTTAATATCCCGTTAAATAAAACAAAGTCCAATAATCTAAAGTTTCAAACACAATTATAAAAAACAAAAATCTTCTCAGTGCATAATTCAAAAAATGAAATAAAACCTCGACATCAACCAGCAAGTCGAACTACTAACTTCCAAAACTACTCTGCAAAATGTTAGAGACGAGGGGTGAGCCGTCAACTCGGTAATTAAAATAATATACAACCATTTAGTATTTTAAAACAATTATAAAATCTCATATAATTCATACTTCAATAGTTTAAATCCAGAATCATGCCTTAATAAAAACATAATAATAAATATCTATAATATTTCAAATCAAATGAACTATTCAAAAACATTAAAGATCACAAAAAATATTCATCAACTTATGTCACATCGTGTCACCCATAATCTCGGTGAACAGACCAAAATTCAGATAATAATGTCACATGTAATCCTCATAACCCGATCAGAAAGTCTTGTGCACACCAATATCATAGTTGAGTTCAGAATTCAGAGTTCATAATAGTATTCACATACTATTGATAATGAGTCAAAACATGTCAAAATCATGGCAAATAACACGCTACTCAAAGTACATATTCTGATAATTTTTCGTAGATAATAATAAATTCATCAAAATATTAAAGCTTCTAAACAAAAATGCCAAGGAAAGGTTTATTAAATATTCTGATTTTTGTAAAAATAGTTCGTTAAAAGTTCCTTTCACTAAAACAGTTTTTAAAATAAAAGTGGTTTTTGAGATTCAATCAAAGATTTTACAAAAACTCTAATTCTATAATTTGGATTCTAAAATAGAAAATAATTCATATAATATCACATAAAAATATTTTATACCATATCAAGTTATTCATTAAGAACATGTTACACTTTAATCACAGTACATGTCTACTGTTATTTACCTCGACCAATCTAAAAGGAAAATTTCCTAACTCCCACTTGTCCAACGAAAGTCCTAAACCATATCCAAACAACATTTCAATAAAGTCATAAGTTCAACACCTAAAATGTGCCATAAAATTCTAATAAAAATTTCTAATCAAACTATTTTGCCTAAGTCTGAATCACTGAATGGAGACGATTCCAAAAATGTTAGAAATTTCAATCTTAATCCGATTAGCCTACGATTTTGCAGAGGCAAACTAGACACATAAATTATTGAGTATTAAATTTTTCAAAACAATTTACTTTCAAAAAATATTTCTTAAATATTTTCGTTTCCTTTTAGTAAGTTACATCTAGAATTTCCAAATTAGTACATTTCAACTTCAAAATTTTAAAACAATTATTATATATGTCAAAAAATCCCAAAAATTAACACATATGTACAAATCATCTTATAAAAATAGCATACAAAATTTGAGAAATTTCTAACACCTCTAGCATATGACAAATAATTTCGAAATTCATAATGTATAGAATCTACAGTATTTTCCAGAATTTCAACATAAAGTTAAAAAATTCGTAATAAATTGAAATATTGATCTTTTGTTAGAAAATAAAATTCTACAGGTTTATGTTTCTGTGCAGAATAAAATATAAAAAAATAAGCCTAAAATTCAATCTTTAGGGCTCTTAATAAAATTAAAAATACTATATTGCTTTTTAAACCTCTGTAAAAATCTTAGTGCAAATCTAAGCTACAATAATTTCTCGTAAATAATCATTACATCAAACTAAAGAGAATATGAACTTTCCTTGGATTCTCTGAGTTTCAAAGCCTCCACCCAGCCTTTAAAGTCTAAAACCCTAACTATAACGTATAAATTTTGTTTATATAGTAATGTGGTATTAAGAGTTATAAAACTTAACCACTACTTATCTCTTCTCATTCAAATCTAATTAGAACTCTTTTTCTTTTCTAATTATCTTTGAATGATTCCTATAATGACTTATATAGCCCTATAGTTAATATAATTATACAGCCAATAGAACATTAATCTAACTCTACTTTAAAAAAAAATTATGAATGTTACAATTCTCCTCCCCTTAACAAAAATTTCATTATCGAAATTTGATAGATATCTTAACTTTCAAATAGTTGACGATATTTTTCTTTCTCGCGCTCCCAAGTTGCCTCCTCTAATGAGTGATTAGTCCACGGTATCTTCATGAGAGGAGTAACTCGGCTCTGTAGAACTTGCTTCTTTTTGTCAACGATCTCCATATGTTGGTCCTCATATGTTATATTACTTGAGATTTGAATTGGTTGATAATTTAACACATGAGAAGGATCAGCAATGTATTTCCTTAATACAAACAGATAAAACACATTACGGAGTCTAGCTAAGTTAGATGGTAAAGCTACACGATAGGCTACTGGCCCAACTCTTTCCAAGATTTCAAATGGTCCGATAAACCTAGGCTTGAGCTTGCCTTTCTTTCCAAACTGAAAGACTCCTTTCCATGGTGATACCCTAAAAAAGATTGCGTCATAAACCTCAAATTCTAATTCTTGCCTACAATGATCTGCGTAACTCTTCTGTCTACTTTGGACTGTACGAAGTCATTCACTAATCAATTTAACTTTATCCGTTGTAATTTGGACAAGTTCTGGTCCCACCAATTTCCTTTCACCAACTTCGTCCCAACATAAAGGTTATCGACATCTTCTACCATATAATGTCTCATAAGGTGCCATCCCAATGCTAAAGTGAAAACTATTATCATAGGCAAACTCTATTAAGGTCATATGTTCTTCCCAACTACCACCCAAATCTAGAATATTATAGAATAGCATATCTTCTAGAGTTTGAACGGTTCTTTTCGATTGACCGTCACTTTGAGGATGGAAGGCAGTACTAAAGTTTAATTTTGTTTCCAATATCTTATGAAGACTACCCAAAAAATTGGATGTAAAACGTGAATCTCTATCTGATACAATAGATACTGGTACACCATGCCCGCAAAATAACTTAGTTAACCGACTAAGTTATTAGCAGTTTTAATAGCCAAAAAGTGAGTTGACTTAATTAGTCTGTCCACAATAACCTAGATGGAATCACAACCCCTCTTCAAACAAGGTAAACCATTGATAAAGTCTATAGTGATGTGTTCCCATTTTCATTCCAAAATAGGAAGTGATTGTAACATATTGCTAGGTCTCTTATGTTCTATCTTTACTTATTAACACACCAAATATTTGGAAACAAAATCGGTGATCTCTCTTTTCATGTTCTTCCACCCTAAATTATTTTTCAAATCATGATATATTTTAGTTCATGAGTCTCCCTCAAAATTTCCTTCTTCAAGTCTTTGTTGGTTGGTACACATAGTCGCTTTCCAAACCACAAAACATGGTTATCAGATAATCTAAATTATGGTCTTTTACTTATCTTTATTTCCTCACATATATCAATAAATTTCGAATCTTCTTTCTGGGCCTCTTTAATAGCATCAATAAGGTTAGGTTGAACCTTCAAATGTGATAAGATATTATCACATCCATGCATCACCACTTCCATACTATATCTCTTAAGACCTCTTATAATATGACTCTGAGTAGTGAGTAAATATGCCACACTATCAGATGACTTCTTACTAAGTACTTCAGCTAACGTTCGCTTTATCAGGGTGATAATTGATTGTGCAATCATAATCTTTCACTAACTCGAGCCATCTTCTCTGCCTCAAATTGAGCTCCTTTTCAGTGAACAAATACCTCAAGCTCTTATGATCAATAAATATTTCACAAGTTTATCTATATAGATAATGTTTCCAAATTTTCAATGCAAAAGCCACAGCTGCCAATTCCAAGTCACAGTTAGGGTAATTCTTTTCATAACTTTTCAATTGCCTAAATGCATAAGCAACTACTCTTTCCATTCTGCATCAAAACATAACCTAAATCTTTCCTAGATACGTCACTATATACGACATATCCAATACCACTAGATAGAATAGTTACGACAGATGCTGAAACTAATCTATTTTTTAGTTCGAGGAAACTTCATTCACAATTCTCGTCCCACTCAAATTTTGCATTTTTCCCAGTCAACTGAGTTAGCAGAACTACAAGACTTAAAAATCCTTCTATAAAATGTCGATAATAGCCCGCTAACCTAAGAAAACTTCTAACCTTAGTAATAGTAGTTGGTCTATTCCAACTCACCATAGTTTCAACTTTTGTAGGGTCCACTGAAATACTATCACTAGTCACCACATGATCAAGAAAGACCACACTATCCAATCAAAATTCATACTTCTTAAACTTTGCATATAACTTCTTATCTCTAAGAGTTTGAAGTACAATACTCAAATGCCTTCCATGTTCCTCCTTACTTTTAGAGTAAACCAAAAAGTCATCTCTAAACACAATGACAAATTGGTTGAAGTATGGCTGAAAAACTCTATTCATTAAATCTATAAAAGCCGCTGGAGCATTTGTCAAACCAAATGGCATGACCAAAAACTCATAATGCCCATACCGAGTTTGAAAAACTGTTTTAGAAACGTCTTCACTCCTTGTCTTCAGTTGATGATATCCTGATCGTAGACCCATCTTTGAGAATACCGCTGCACTTTGTAGTTGATAAAAAAGATCATCAATCCTGGGTAGGGGATACTTATTCTTTATGGTGACACGATTTAGTTCTCGATAATCAATGCATAGGCACATAGTTTCATCCTTCTTTTTCACAAACAACATAGGTGCGCCTAAAGGAGAAACCCTAGGGCGGATGAAACCTTTATCTAACAATTTTTGTAACTGTGTCTTCAACTCCTTTAACTCTAGTGGTGCCATCCGAAAAGGTGCTCTTGAAATAGGTGTCATACCGGTTAATATGTCAATGACAAACTTTATTTCTTGATCGGGAGGTATACCATAAAGATCATCTGGAAAAACATCGGAAAACTCCTCAATAATGGGAATGTCACTAAGAGAAACCTTGTCCACCATGACACAAGCCATATACCCTTCACACCCTTTCATTAGCAACTTCCTTGCTTTCACTGCGGACACTAAACCCTTATAAATATTTTATGTTCCATGAAAACGAAATTTTGATTCATCGGGTATAGGAAAGATAATCTCTTTAGTAGCACAATCTATACCAGCATGGTACGTTGCTAACCAATCCATCCCTAAAATAACATCGAAGTCATGCATTTCTAGAGGTAAAAAGTCTACTAAGAAGTCTCTACCCTCAAAACTCATAATACAAGATTTATAAACATGATTAATCAAAGTAGAATCACCCAAAGAAGTAGCAATTGATAGGTGATAATCTAAAGGTTTAACTAGTTTTTCTAGATTCTTCACTCGATAAATAGAAGCGCAAGATACGAAGGAATGTGTAGCACCCGAATCAAATAACACCTTAACTTCCTTGGAAAAGATAAATAGTGTACCTAACATCACATCATTAGAGGTATTAGCATCTTGTGTAGTCATAATAAAGACACGCCCTTGAGTCCTCAGCTTCTTTGCCTGACTATCCCTTACTCGAGTATCAGTGTTGGAGTCCCGCCTCTTTGGGCAATCTTTAGCTCTGTGGCCCCCTTGACCATAACCAAAACATGCACCCGTCTTCCAGTGACAAACCCCACGGTGTATGTTGCTATAACAATCACAAAGAGGTTACATTATTTTGAGAAGATCCATCTCCACCTTATTTCTGAAAAGAACCACCTTGTCTTTGAGAAGAACCATTACTTGTACCCCTCTGTCTTAGCCTGTTTTTACCACCACTCTTAGGATTTAGCTTATTTCGATTATCCCTCTCATTTGGAGGTTCCACCAAGTACCTCTCAGTAATCATGGCCCGGTCCACCATCTCTACATAGGTGTCTAGTTTCAACACTGCCAGTTAAGATTGAATGGTCAGACGTAAGCCCTCAAAGAACAATCTTGCCTTAGCAGCCTCAATTGGTATGATTGCAAATTGAGATAGAGAGTTCAATTGTTCCTCATATTCAGCCACTGATCAATTTCTTTGAGTCAAACGATTACATTCTGCCTCCATCCTGTGGCGAACTCGATTAGGAAAGTACTTCACATTGAAGGAATCTACAAATATCCTCTACGTAATTTATGCACCTTCCTCCATATGATTAATCATCAGTCACAAATGGCCTCTTACCAATAGTTAGCCTCACCCTCTAGGATAAATAACGTGAACATAACTCTCGAACTGTACATATTAAAGTCGTGAATATCTTCTCTATTTGCTTCAGCTAAACCTTGATAACCAAAGGATTTGTAGTAACCTGAAAAGTAGGTGGACCTAGTTTCCTAAGTTGCTCCAGAGTTACTACAACTTCACCCGCTGTAACATTGTTTCATTCTTTACTATCATACGCCTAATATTACGATTAACCATTTGCTCCATAAGCCTATTCTGCTGCTCCATGAGTCTAGTAAATGCGCGCATCCATGGAGGATTATCTTGAACCATTTCTTGAATGGTAGGATTATCATTAGTCTGACTATTGTCACCTCTAGTCCAATTATTGTTGACCCTTGAGCTAGAAGCCTCAATAGTCTCCCTATGTGGCGGTATCTTAAATTAGCATAACATATGAAATTTAATAAGAAATCACATGAATGTTCTACGTTTCTAAGATCCAAAGAAAACTTATCATCTTTGATCTAAGTCACCACTTCCTATTGACATTTTATAGTCTACAGAATCATATACCTAAGCTCTGATACCATAACTGTAATGCCCCAAAACCGATATACAAATATTGCTAATAGGCTAGAAAATTACTAATAATAAATCTCTATAACAAAAACTTCAATAATTTATTTTATTAAGAAAAGTAACATTAACACATCTAATTTAATATCCCTCTAAATAAAACAAAGTCCAATAATCTAAAGTTTCAAAAATAATTATAATAAACAAAAATCTTCTTATTGCATAATTCCAAAAATAAAATAAAGTCTCGACATCAACTAGTAAGGCCAACTACTAACTTCCAAGATTACTCTGTAAAATGTTAAAGACGAGGGATGAGTCATCAACTGGGTGAGTAAAATCATATACGACCATTTAGTATCTTAAAACAATTATAAAACCTCATATAATTCATACTTTAATAGTTCAAATCCAGAATCATACCTTAATAAAAACGAAATCATAAACATATATAACATTTCAAATCAAAGGAACTACTCAATAACATTAAATATCACAAAAGACATTCATCAACTCATGTCAAATAGTATCATCCGTAATCGGAGTGACCCGACCAAAATTCAGACAATAAATGTCACCTGTAATCTTGGTGACCCGGCTAGAAAGTCGTGTGCACACCAATGCCACAGCTGGGTTTAGAATTTGGAGTTCATAATAGTATTCAGATACTATTAATAATGAGTCAAAACATTTCAAAATCTTGACAAATAACACGATACTCAAAGTACATATTCTAATAACTTTTCATAGATAATAATAAGTTCATCAATATATCAAAGCTTCTAAACAACAATGTCAAGGAAAGGTTTATTATATATTTTGATTTTTGTAAAAATATTTTGTTAAAAGCTTCTTTCACTAAAATAGTTTTTAAAATAAAAGTGGTTTTTGAGATTTAATCAAAGGCTTTGCTAAAACTCTAATTCCATAATTTGGATTCTAAAACAGATATAATTCATATAATATCGCATAAAAATATTTTATAACATATCAAGTTATTCATTAAGAACATGTTATACTTTAATCACAGTGCATGTATGATGTTACTTACCTCGACCAATCCAAAAGGAAAAATTTCTAGCTCCTACTTGTCCTAGGGGTGCACATGGGTCGGGTCGGGTTTTGCCCAACCCGACAAAACTCGATACATGATCGAGTTAGACATTTTAAACCCGTAATCGGGTTTCTGAAGCATGTAACCCGAATGGTCGGGTTGGTCAGGTCTGTTGGGTCCACTCGACACTCGATACTTATATGTCGAGTCGTGTCGGATTCACAACCGACACTCGATATCAGTCTATTTTCGAAGACATCGAGTGTCGGATGATGCATCTGATACTCGACACTATCCACTCAACACTCGACACTTACATGTCGAGTCGTGTCAGATTCACAACTGACACTCGATATCAGTCTCTTTTCGAAGACATCGAGTGTCGGATGATGCATCCGACACTCGACACTATCCACTCGACACTTACATGTCGAGTCGTGTCAGATTCACAACCGACACTCGATATCAGACTATTTTCGAAAACATCGACACTCGACACTTACATGTCGAGTCGTGTCGGATTTACAATCGACACTTGATATCAGACTATTTTCGAAAATATCGTCGACACTCGACACTATCCACTCGACACTCGACACTTACATGTCGAGTCGTATCGGATTCACAACCGACACTCGATGTCAGACTATTTTCGAAGACATCGACTGTCGGATGCATCATCCGACACTTGACACTATCTACTCGACACTTGACACTTACATGTCGGGTTACATGAATTAAACCCGATCCCAAACCCGATTGCAAAAAACCCGAAATTTATAACCCGATTTTGGGTTTTTTATTATATTAACCCGCCCGTAACCCGACAAACCCGATAAAACCCGATCGGTCGGGTCGGGTAATTTTGAACACCTCTAAATTGTCCAACGAAAATCCTAAACTATATCCAAATGACATTTCAATAAAGTCATAAGCACCTAAAATGTGCCACAAAATTCCAACAAAAATCTCTAACCAAACCGTTCTGCCTAAGTCTGAATGACTGAATAGAGACGATTCCAAAAATTTTAGAAATTTCAATCTTAATTCGATTAGCCTAGGATTTTGCAGAGGCAAACTAGACACATAAATTATTCAGTATAAAATTTTTCAAAACAATTTACATTCAAAAACTATTTTTTAAGATTTTTGTTTCCTTCCAGTAAGCTCTGTCCAGAATTACCATATTAGTATGTTTCAACTTCAAAATTTCAAAACAATTGTTCCATATGTCAAAAATCCCACAAATTTACACAAACCTACAAATCATCTTATAAAAATAGCATATAAAATTTGAGAAATTTTTGACTTCTCTAGTATATGAAAAATAATTTTTGTAATGTATAGAATCTATAGTATTTTCTAGAATTTCAACATAAAGTTCAAAAATTTGTAATAAATTGAAATATTGATCTTTTGTTATAAAATAAAATTCTACAGGTTCATGTTTCTGTCTAGAATAACATATAAAAAATTAGACTAAAATTCAATCTTTAGGGTCTTAATAAATTCAAAAATACTATACTGTTTCTTAAACTTCTGTAGAAAATCTTAGTACAAATCTAAGCTACAATAATTTCTTGTAAATAATCATTACATCAAACTAAAGAGAATATGAACTTACCTTCAATTCTCTGAGTTTCAAAGCCTCCACCTAGCCTTTAAAGTCTAAAACCCTAACTATAACGTATAAATTTTGTTTATATAGTAATGTGGCATTAAGAGTTATAAAACTTAACCACTACTTATCTCTTCTAATTCAAATCTAATTAGAACTCTTTTTTTTCCTAATTATCTTTGAATGATTCCTATAATGACTTATATAGCCCTATAGTTAATATAATTATACCTCCAGTAGAACATTAATCTAGCTCTACTTTAAAAAAAAAATTACGGATGTTACAATATTTGAGGCCACCTCTTTAAGCATTTTGTCACACCCCGTGCAACACACGCATGGCTCAGCGCAATACTTGCATAGAAGCACACTAAGGAATGAGATTTCAGAGTAAGTGTTATAGCGTTTCAGAATCCTTATGGCGTAAGGAGTTCAATGGCGCAAAGAATGGACGTGGTGTTCAGAAAGTTTCCGGAAGGTTTCGGAAGGCGTAGGATGCATATGGAAGACTCTAGAAGGCCCTATAAGGTTTTGGAAGGTAACAAAAGGATGTGGAATGCTACGGAAGATTTTAGAAGTGTGTCGAAATATCTAGTATCTAGGGTTCTCTAAAAATGTCTAGAGTAGTATAGTTTTGTCTAATATTGTTTAGGAAAATGTAGATGCTTCTAGGTTTGCTTGGCCTTCAAGCAAGGCTTGTAAAATATCTTAGGAACATTCTAGGCCACCAATGAGATGTTGACATATGGTTCAATATTGGCCACATATTGAGAAGGTACAACCTTATAAATAGGAGTAAACCTTCATTTGTAAGCAAGTTATGCTAGACTCAAGGGTTTGAGAGTCCTGTAAGCCCTGTAAACTACTATAAGTATAGTGAACATTTTCTCATCCAAATCTCTGTTGTCCTTATTTTCCTTTGCTTGAACCTCTCTTCTAACGAATTAAGGCTTACTTAGGTGTACCGTCTCCGCTTGTAAAATAATAAAGCTGTGACAATTTGCATTGTATAAATAAATCATAGTCTCACACACATTGGATAAAACTACCTTGCTTCTTAGAATTTTTCTAATTGGTTATGGAAGTTGATAGAGTAATGCCTCAATAGACTACTTCTGCCCTCCAGAAGCTAGAACCAAACCAAATGCCTCTTCCAACATACAGCTTCTCAACCTTAGTTTCTGTTGATGTCAGCGTGTGACACAATTGCATGTGCCATACACATGATAATTTTGATCAACTTGTGATAAAACAAGGATATTGTATTGTTTCTTATTTTACTGTTTCTATAAGTATATTTTAGGAAGTATTTGATTCATAATAAAAATTATCTTATATTAGGACATTATTTAATGTATCCTAGTGAAAATAAGAGAATATTTATTTATGTCCTAATTCTTTTAAGAGTTACTTATATCACTTCCTATTATATTTGTCTTTATCCTAATAAGAGTTTGATTAGGATATTTACAGGATTTTAAGGAGATATCGCTCAGACATCCTAATATATATATAACGTTATGTTTTCATAACATATATATGTTAGTTATGTGAGTTTATGTCATGACATTTTAGGAATTAAAAGGAGAGCTTCAACGCAAATTGGAATGTTTCATTGATTTGATTTTATGAAAGTTTTATTCATGTATGAGAGGTTGTAATCGTGCATAAATTGTTGATTAGGTCTGTCTGAGTTAGTATACACTTTAGAGAACTTGCAAGTTAAGTGTTTATGTAATTCAGTGTCAGATATCGTGGTTATGATTTACTTAACAGTGCTTCATTAAGTTATCAGCGATAGAAAGTGAGCAGTCATTAGAGTTTAAGATCTTGGCGAAATTTTATTTTACAAAGATTAGGTCAGTGTGTGAGAGTGAGTCACTACTGTAAACGATCGTAAAGATTGTGCAAACAAGAACTTAGTGAATTGCAGCTCTAAAGCTGTCCATGGATGTAAGTTTTATAATCGAACTACGTAAAATCTTCCTGTGTCGATTTATATTACAGTTTACTATTATATTACTTATAACTTAAAGAACTTTTAGTTTAAAAAAAAAAATCAGTATCATCACATTGTACGACTTTTGCCCATTATTGCCACCAGATCCTTACAGCAATAAATGGGCAGCAATTGGTAAGAGTGTCACATTAGGTGATCAATGTCATAAGACGGAAAACAGAAAAGCCTCTAATTGACCTTTCCCGGTTCCTCTTCGTTAAATATTGTAACCCCTTACATCTGGAGGGAGCTACTTAGAGAATGCATCATTGTTCTTAGAGTTTGTATAAGTGTCACGGATATCGGTACCAAAATGAGCTTGTCATGCCTCAATTGTCATTCAGTAAGTAGATGTGCATAAGGTCTAAGGTATAGATTCCAACTCTCGTAAACATGAAATACTGTGATCATCCTTCCACAACCTGCGTGTTTCAATGACTATTTTCTCCTGGAAAACAATTAACATTGGCAGAAGCCTTGATTACATATATAATCTCGCTAGTGAAGACGCATGTAAATTAATGGCACGGTCTAAGACAGGTTCAGCACAGACGCTGTTCCTATCGACCACTTCAAGAAAACTTAGCCGCTTTTTGGCTGCAGCCACCACGTCTAAAACAATCCTCTGTGCCGTAAGCCACTCCCAACTCTTGCTCCCTATTCAGGCTAAACATGCAAATAGTTGAAATTGAAGATAGGCTCTAATATCGGTATTCCTCCATATATACTAGAAAAGTGACACATAAGTCGGGATTTGACATGAGAAATTTTATTGGGCCATGAGACCTCCATTTGCTGGATCAAATGGACATTCAGTACTAAAATTATTTTCCCTCTATGTCATTGTCACAATATTAGCTTCACATTTATAGGGCCAGAGCTCGACCTTCAGACTCAAGCTCTAGTAACCAATTCGACCTTGTCTCTGTATCACGCTGTAGGCACCTGCGGACGGAAAAACTTTTGCTTGGCAGGGTTACTACCCATTGATAATTTGATTGGCTTTCATCAGTACAAAATGTTTGTGATGGCCGTTGGAGATATATTATATATCATTGTATGCTGTGTTATGAGCTTATCTTCTTTTTCCCAATCCATTTACAACATATAATTAATCAATTTGCAGGGCTTTTAGAGTTGTTTTTTAATGGAACTGATTAGTTAGGTTCCCTGCGATTGATATCGATGTAAATAACTGACATTTTAGATTTCCGATTTTATTAAGATCTGATTTTGGTTGTTGTTTTATGATATGTATTTCAATCAATAAAACCATTAATGGTATTCAAGGATTCTTAGAATCTGTTTCTGCTGTGTTTTGTAATTCAATATTTCCTGCAGCCTTACGTTGAGAATTGCACAAGAAAATTCAAACGCGATGCGATCCCTCTTTCTAATATGAATGGGATTACTAATAAATACTCTATAAAAAGACTTTAGTGAATGTGGGATTACTATAAATGCTCTATAAAAAGAGTAGTGAATGTCTTTGTCCAGTGAATTAACCAAAATAAAAGGGTACAAGCTTTGGTCGGTATTGTCAAAGTTACGCCATCGTGGAACTGGTAACGCCAATCTTATAAGCTAAAGAGTCCTGGAAAATGAAACGAAACCGCAGTCTCTTCTCTTCAAAAGAAAAGCCCTATAGGACGACGAATGCACTTTTGAACAAAGTCAATCCTTCCTGCTAAGCTGATAGACATTGTTGATTTTGCAAGCGCATACGTTAATTTCTCAACCGTTTTTGTTGTTTGGGCATACCATAAGGCTTGCTATATATATATGAAATAATTAAATCTAGATTGATAGACTCTAGAGCAACAATAATTACGTGACCAAGAACTAAGAATAGCAGGACTTTAAATTGAACAAGAAAAGTGCAAAGTGGACCTGCTTCTCCACTTTTCCCATGAGAGAGTAATTATTCCGTCATGGGTATCGCACCAAGGAGACATTCATAACATCCTTTTATCTTCATTTCTTCTTGTCAATCTTAAAAATTTATGTGCATATATTCCTTTTCTAATAATTAAACACATATTGATGTTGTGATCATGCTTATCTTGAAACACTTTATCATTATAATAACGGATATAATCCATCTTTTCAACAAACCGATCCAAAGTTACCAACCCTAAGCTCTAGCAAGAACCAAAATCTTTGTTTATTCGACTATGACATGAAACATCTGTCAGAATCAGATGCAGGCAGGACTTCAAAACGCCAACCTGTTGTTCCAAATCAAAATACATATTCAATCAGCATTGTGCAACACGAGGCTTTTGCCCAAAGAACTTCTCCTTTGCTTCACTGTTTCGAGCTTAAATCACTGTTGTTTATTAGATATTTTGTTAAGCCAGCCACTATCTACAACTGCTAGTCTAGTTTTGCTTTTCCATTATTCTATCCCTTGCTATCTTCACTTTTTTTCTTTTTAACTATTCAAAAGAGAAGCAAAGATCAATATCATGACATGAATCACGATTATCTAAAGATCCTTCCAATTTAGCCACGTAGAAGTCTAGTCATAGTCGGCCTCGTTGTGAGTTGTGACGCTTTACCAGGCGGGGCGACCAACAAGCCCACAAGTTTCCTCCAAGAGTCGCATTTGACTTTACCGGTTTCGCACTTGAAATCAGATCAATTTTTGAGATAGCTATATTCCTATTGTAATAAACTTCCTGCGCAAATCATGCACAAACCTAGACCACAATCGAAAAATTCTGGTCACTGTCCGTACCACATGCCAAGAAAAGTATATATATATATATATACAGATTCCGAATAACTTGTGCCGGTCACCAATCAACTAAAAACGTTACATAGGACTCAGCCCACGGCCCCACACCAGCATCTCCATCTCCAAATCACGTTAATAATCGTATCCATATGTCATCTCACCTAATCCAATCCCTCCAAATCAAAGCGTCTTGATTTAAAATTTTAAATTAGTTCTTTATAATTTTTTAGAAAATAGTTTTTTATTTTTTTATTTTTATTTGTCCTCCTTTACTCTCCTATTTTCCTTGAATTCAGACCAAACAAAGCTGTCCGAAGAAAATCTTATTATTATTTTTATTATTTACTGACCAACCAATCAGGTTCCTTTCTGCTTTAAACACCTGCACTGTACTTGATAATTTAGTATTATTCTCCACTTAATCAAATCGGGAATTTGAGCCCTGTAGTAAGATATTCTATAAAGGGCGAAAAAAGCTTCTCAGTAAGATTTGTTTATGAGCACTCTGAAATGCTGAGATTGAGTTCGGAAGACGAAAGCTAGGTAGGTAGCCGCTGAGAAGAGCAAGCAAAAATGGTGGTGAGGAAAGTGGGCAAGTACGAGGTGGGGAGGACGATCGGTGAAGGGACATTCGCCAAGGTTAAGTTCGCTCAAAACACCGAGACAGGTGAAAGTGTTGCTATGAAAGTTCTTGATCGAAGTACTATAATCAAACACAAGATGGCTGATCAGGTTTGTCTTGTCTTTCCTCGTAAATTTCATAAAAAAGTTTCCTTTTTTTGGACACTCTGAAAAAAAGGAGAGGAGTGAGCAAGTTTTGAATTTGGGAACTTATGTATATTCAATTCTAGAGATTTTAGCTTTGTTAGGTTGTAAAGTATGTTGGAAAGTTGAATTAGTTCGGAGATTCAAAACTCAACTCGTGGTCGAGTCCTGAGCTTGTTGAGCAAAGATACTGGGTAGCTCAATAGCAAATTTGTTTAGATAGATACATATATCATTTGGATTAATTCCCATGAGTTGCCTGTTAATGATATCTGGCAACTTTTCATTAGTGTAGAACTAAGAAGCAGCATAATTAATTAAAAATGAGTTCTTTGATTTGATTGGCTTCTCAGTATGCTGCTTGAGTAGGCACGATCTTCCAATTCCATGATATGGTCCCTGGATTTTTGACATTTTATTGATCGTGGTGGAAGCTCAAATTGTTGTGATTTAGGCTTTCGTGTCATTCATTCTTTGATATTTATGCAGCTTTTACTCTGAATGTGTTTTCCTTAAAGTAAATCATTTTTGGTTTTACAGATCAAGAGGGAGATATCCATAATGAAGCTTGTCAGACATCCTCATGTTGTTCGTCTGCACGAGGCATGTAACCTGTACATTCATACTTTTTGTGGCAGGAGATTATTGTTTTGCAGTCGTTCTAGTTCTTGAGCTTTGTTGTTTATTTTGTAACTATCATTTTTTTTTAAAATTCAGGTTATTGCTAGTCGCACAAAGATTTATATAATATTGGAGTTCATCACTGGAGGTGAACTGTTTGATAAAATAGTGAGCATTTTAACTTTTGGTCCAAAAGCTGAAGATGTTATATTCTTGACATTTTTGCCTCTTTTCATGATTAGTGATGTTAACCATGATTATGTAGGTTCATCATGGACGACTTAGTGAGGCTGAAGCTAGGAGATACTTCCAACAGCTTATTGATGGTGTAGATTATTGCCACAGTAAGGGTGTCTATCACAGAGATTTGAAGGTGTTATTCAATGGTATCTGGAATGCTGTATTGCTTTTCTGTTACACTTAATTCTAACAATTTTTTTTTTCTTTTCCCTTTTCTACACAGCCAGAGAATCTCTTACTTGATTCCCAGGGAAATTTAAAAATATCCGATTTTGGTCTAAGTGCATCGCCTGAACAAGTAAGACGGTTATAAGAGTTATAGTAGTCTCTCATTTTGCTCCTAGTATTGTTGAGAGGAATAACATAACATGGGTTATTACCTGGTGATATATGTGCATAGGGAGTTAGCCTACTTCGGACAACGTGTGGGACACCTAACTATGTAGCACCTGAGGTAATTATGGGAATAGTCACTTCTTTGTTAATTTCAACCTCCTTTGATAGCAGGATTTGTACTTAAGTTCGGTTCTTTATCAATCTTTTCATTTTTTGCTCTAGGTACTTAGTCACAAGGGTTATAATGGTGCTGTGGCAGATGTATGGTCCTGTGGGGTCATCCTTTATGTCCTGATGGCCGGATATCTTCCATTTGATGAGCTTGATCTTACCACGCTATACAGTAAGGCATGAACTACTTTTTTATGGGCTGTTATTTTGATTGTTAGCATCCTCCGTTAATTTCATTTAAAATGAGTGTTGATCTTCATCTCATCCTTGTCTGTTAGCCTTGTACTAAAGAGTCAACATTGCTTAGAATATTTTCCTTATCATGGTGTTTGTTCTCAATCTATGATTGACATCAATAACATTGTTAGAATAACAGTTTATTATAAAAAAATCATTTCTTTTTTTTTTTGCAGGTTGAAAAGGCTGATTTCTCGTGTCCATCTTGGTTTCCCGTGGGAGCAAAATCTTTGATTCATAGAATATTAGACCCAAATCCCGAAACTGTAAGTATCTGCTGAATGGGGAGACGCTGCTTATTCTATGTCTTTACTGTCACACTCTTGGCTGCACCTGTGATTATGATTTCGAGCAAGGACATAAATTATTGGATGTGGCTGTCTCATACCATGATTGCTTGAAAGTAGATTTTCTATACTTTATTAAACTTATAAATCTTAACAGGAGAACTTGTACAGAGCGGGTCCTATTTCTCATCAGCAACATTTTCATGATTCAGACTAGAAAATTTTCTTTGATAATACTTGATCATTGCATTTGGTGTATTTTTTTATCCAACAAAAAGTAAAAAAATAAAAAAAAAAAGAAGAAGAAAAAAAAAAAGAGAAACATATGTTGTGTTGTTTTGTGATAATCAGGTGCTCTTGGATCCTTGATCTTGCCAATGACTGAATTTAGACATTTTGATTGAGCATCGTTTTTGTTCAACCTCATCTAATGGGTAAAGCACTGCGCCATAACAACATCCACATTCTTTTCATGGTTTCAGGAAGCCACAGTTTGATACTCAGTTCTGCTTTTGCTGCATTCACCTTCTCTAACAGCTAAATTAAGATAGTATCAGAGAATCTACTGATCCCCTCTTAGTGGCTTAGTGGAGCCATTTTGATATTCATGACTCTGATTTCACTGTTCCATGCTACCTGAAAGGCATGCTGTCCACTGACAACTGTATTCTGCTATTTGTATTGTCTTTCTCATTACGTTTGGGAACTGATTCCTGGTGCAAATATGTAAATTTTCATGTACCCTGTATGATGTTACCGCAAGTTTCCTTACCATTTGGCTTACATCATTTATGGTGATAGCATGATACCGTGTATGTTTGCTGGAGTTCAATGGCAGTAGTCTAGTTACTTTGACTGGTTTCTAAAGTTCATCTCTCTCTATCTCTCTTTGTGCAGCGTATTACAATTGAACAGATAAGGGATGATGAGTGGTTTAAGAAGAATTATTCTCCTGTCAGACTTCTTGAATATGAAGATGTGAACCTTGATGATGTAAATGCTGTTTTTGATGATCCTGAGGTTGGTAAGGCTTTTAAACAGTATAGTTGTTTTATTTTTATTTTATTTTTTGAAACTTCAATCATTTAGTTAATAGTTTTGGTTTTATTAATATCATAATTTTCTTATTTTGTATTCTTCTCCCTCAACTGTTGCTCTTTCTTGATCTTTGTCCACAAAAATAGTGTTGGTGGGCATAACTTTCCAAATCCTTGCAGACCTTTTTTGGCTCGTTAGCCATCTAGAATATGATAAGTTGCAATCAGCTTATGATCATTTAACATATGATTGCATAGTCACACAGGTTAACAGTGGTTGAAACAGGTTCATCTGTTGTAATGCTTTTGTTCATCAAGTTGTTGAAATTGGCACAACTGCTCAAGTATTTCATTTCTTTCAAATATATCACAAGGATAATTTGATTGCACAAGTATACACTTGCAGTACACTTATGTGCATACACGTGTTGTGTTTATAAGAGTATAAAACAGATCATAATTAGAAATTTTCTGTTGAACTTATCCATTTAAGGGGTTTTCTTTTTAAATGATAGAGGTGGAGCTGTATCAGGTCCTTTTGTTCAAATGCATTGTTGTGGTGATCTCCTATATAATGTCTTGACCTTGGTACTGTGGTTTGCTGTAGGAAGGGCAAGCTAATGAGCAAAGTGGGACTGAGGACATGGGTCCTTTGAATCTCAATGCATTTGACTTAATAATTTTATCTCAAGGCTTGAACCTTGCAACATTATTTGACCGTGGAGAGGTATTATTTTCCTGGTTATTGCTTTAATGCCATTCGTTTTTCTAATGCCTGCTTGAGATCCTTCACTTGGGTGCCCAAGATATAAGCATTATTTATTTCAACATTATTTACATCATGGAACCTGCTATCATAACTGTAGCATGATTTTAATTCTTGATGCCAAGAGGCCCTTACAATGTGAATTGTTGCTGGTCATATTGAAAACTCTTATGTTAGAATGATATCATGATTCAAATATATAATTTCAGAAGGAACCTAAATATATATGCTGTTCATCTATTTCCATTACAATATTTATCCCCTTTTTGACAGGACTCCGTGAAGCATCAGACACGCTTTGTGTCACAGAAGCCAGCAAAGGTTGTTTTGTCAAGTATGGAAGTTGTTGCACAGTCAATGGGTTTTAAGACACATATTCGCAATTATAAGGTAGAGGGGCAGACCCCTTGTGATTTACAATATCATAAAGTTAACTAGTTTATGCTCCGGTTCTTTAATTTTTTTTTCTATTTCGCTGATATTTAACTCTATATTTATTTATATAGTACTTGTTTTGAACTAAGGGTGATCCTGAGTGGTATATCTTAGCTCATTACCCCGAGTTTGTTTTAACTTACAGATGAGGGTGGAAGGTCTTTCTGCAAATAAGACTTCTCATTTTTCGGTTATCCTGGAAGTAGGTTTTCAACCCAACTTTTAGACTAGATTTCATTTTCCCATGTAGTTTGATTTACTGATTCTCATTTTGTTTTTTATTTATCTGGACTGCAGATATTCGAGGTAGCTCCCACATTTTTTATGGTAGACCTTCAAAAAGCAGCTGGGGATGCTAGTGAATACCTCAAGGTATGTTTATATTATGTAGAATTGAGATATCTGATGGCCTAAGATGATCTATGTTTGATATAGTTTGAAAATATTCTCGCTTGCTCTCCCTTTATAATGATTTCTGAGTTAGTAAACTTTGATTCTCTGTCGTTGCAGTTCTACAAGAACTTTTGTAGCAATCTTGACGATATCATCTGGAAGCCACCAAACGAATCAAGCAAATCAAGGATCACCAAGACAAGGAGTAAAAGGCGTTGACATATTTCCAACAAAATTTCTCAAAATTTAATACAGGATTAGCACTCTGATCACGTAAAAAAGAAAATATATTGCAGCATTATTTTGTTTGGTTATTGTTTATAACTAGACAGTTTTTTTAATGAGACTAAAATGAAGTATTAACGTTATAGCTGACAGTTACTATATAGTCTGCCAAACATGAGCTAAGTCTTCAGATTTGTAGAGAAAGCATATATATGCCTTTTAGCACATGGACTGTCGTTGTAAAACATGTAGTTTCAATGGAATATTCATGACATTTTCAAACCTAATCAGTGAAAAAATTTTTTGGAATATATTCAACCTGCAGCTTGTCAATGTTCAAAGACCAACACCAAAGTCTCCGCATGAACAATTTCCATTCACAAATCTATGAAGCCGCTTGCTATCTCTAATGATGATTTTCCTACCTGTCAGCGAAGAGACAACCTTAATAAAATTATGGCAATCCCTGCACATTGTGGTACTCTTAATAATCAGTAGTGGCGCAACATTTAGTGTGTTAAGCAACCCAAATGCTACTGCCAGTTTCTCACTGTGATAAATAGTAGATAAGAATGTCTTTTGCTCATCATCCTCATCAATTAGCTTGAGGTTGTCGTTGGATTCGTATCCAAGACTCTTTGCTTTGTCAAGCAATTCATCCAATAACTTGTACATCTCCGCACACTGAGGATGAAACTTATCATTTGGCTTAAATGAATGAACTCTCTCTCTAATGCTAATCCAGCTCCAATCATCTGTTTTACTAAGTTTCTCCTCTCTCATCAAGCTTTTCACCCTAGAAACATCCTCCCACCTCTCTGTAGAGACGTACATATCCAACAACATGGCATAAGTTTCAGGACTTTTAGGCTTGAGTTGAAGTAACTGTTCAGCAGCATAAAATCCAAGTTCCATATTTCCATGACTCCTGCATCCTGCAATCAAGAGTGACCATATGAACTCGTTGGGCTCAGTATTCATTTTCTTGATAAAATCAAAAGCTTCCTCTAAGCGACCTAACCTCACAAACATGCCCACCAGGCACACAAAATGGTCCATCACAGGCTTAATTTTGTAATCTTTTTGCATCAGCTCAAAGTAATTAAGTGCTTCGTGGACCATTCCAGCATTGCTACAAGCTGATAAAACACCCACAAAAGTTATCTGGTTTGGTCTAACTCCTGCAAGTAACATATCCTCAAAGAGCTGTAGGGCTTGCTGACTATGGCCATGGTTTGCAAAACCAGTAATCATAGAAGTCCATGATATCAATGTTCTTGTAGACATCTCTACAAAAGCTTTGATTGCTCTCTCAACACTTCCAAATTTGTTATACATGTTAACTAGTGCAGTTCCCACAACCACATCTGATAAAAATCCAGCTTTAAGGGTCTGAGCATGCATTTGCTCCCCTTGTTCTAGAGCCATCAATCTACTACATACAGTCAAGATACTTGAAAAGGTGTATAGATCTGGTTTCAAGCCTGAGCGATTCAATTTTGAATAAACGTTTAGTGCCTCACTTCCACTATGGTGAGCTGAAAGATCATCCTTAGCTAGATCCATCATCTGGCAATGGCCTGCTATCATTGCATTCCATGTAACCAAACTGGCATGTTCCATGTTATCAAATAATTTCTGTGCCTCATCAAGTGATCCACATTTGAGGCACAAATACATGATGGAATTTTTTACGCGCAGGTTTGATTCATAGCCAAGTTTAATGCCCAATGAGTGAATTTGTGCCCCTAAACTCAAGGACAGCGTTGTACAACACAAGCTCAATACACTTGTTATTGTGAATTCATTAGGCAGAATGCCTTCAGAAAGCATCCCAGCAAAAAATCCCAATCCTCTCATGGCTTTACCGTTTTCACCACAAGCCCCTATAACTGAAGTCCAGGAAATCACATTCTTTTCCCTGATCCTCTTAAAGGCTTTTGCAGCGGAATCCAAGTGTCCACATTTTGAATATAAGTTACAAAGGGAGTTTCCAACACTCGTATCATCTTCAATCTTGTACTTAACAATGTATGCATG
Source organism: Boswellia sacra (assembly GCA_013180625.2). Taxonomy (NCBI): domain Eukaryota; kingdom Viridiplantae; phylum Streptophyta; class Magnoliopsida; order Sapindales; family Burseraceae; genus Boswellia; species Boswellia sacra. Next base: position 697,468 of record SNVD02006000.1, read on the forward strand.
GATTTGCTCCCCCAATTTGATTGAATCCAATGAGGTACAAGCATTTAAAGCAGTACCTAGAGTAATATTTGTAGGATAAGCCCCAGTTTCCAACATCTCCAGAAAAACATTAATAGCAAGCTCTGGCAGCGAATTTTGAACATAACCTGTTATGAGGGTTGTCCATGCAACAACGTTAATTTTAGGTAGATTGTGAAAAACCTTTTGAGCTTCTTCCATATTTCCACATTTTGCATAAACATTGATGAGGAATGTCATTACAAACAAGTCTTCATGGGTTCCAGTCTTTATGACGTGACCATGAACAACTTGCACATCTGAAACTGAATTCCTGCCTATACATTCTTGCAAGAGGGGGACATAATAAGATGTTTCGACCTTTGTGCCCTCTTTTATCATAGTAAGGGCTTCTCGAAAATCCAGAGACTTAACTCGTTCTGAATTTCCATTGAGTTGGGTGATTGTCTGATTTCTCTGACAAGAAATGCTAGGATTCTGAAAGATTAGATTTCAAAGCTTATGGTCAGTTCTTACTGAAGAAACTTACAGTTGTTGGTAAAATTTCTTAAATTCATAAAAGATGACGAAAATAAAGAACCAAACTCTGCACGTTCAAAATGCAGAGTGTCCCAGATTACTTCTTAGCAATGTCGAAGTACTTTTTCTTTTCTTTGAAAGCGAAATTACTCCAATTCAGTTCTTTAACTTACACAGTAAAGAACAAGTTATGTTCTTAAGCTTCAATATGTTAATCATGTTATATTAATAGCTAAGACGGATAAATATTGGTTTCTTTACATGCATAAGAAATTATATGTGTTTGAATTTTCTAACTAGCATCTTGGAAACTTATGCTTAACTTTTAATTTAGTTAAAAAAAAAAATGAAAAGAAAAGAAAGTGTGAAAACTACCTTTTCTGTAGCAAAAGAGCTGCTGGGGTGTTTTCTGGATTCTGGTTCGAGTTTAAGAGTACGACTGACAGAAAATGAAGGCAAGGAAGCCATGAAATGGAAGTAGATAAAGAGATGGCGATTAGAGGATTACATATTGGGCGGAACAGGTTAGCCTATATTTTGCGTTTGGATAGAACTGAGCAGTGGAGGGAAGGAATGGACCAAGTCAGTTATCTGTTAACCGAGCGTAAGGCAGACAAATATTTTACCAAAGGCCGTGGACACCCCTGGGTGTAAGTGAGACATTTAAAAACCCTTAACGTTAATTTCATCTTTCAATCAGTTCACAATATGTTATCAAAAAAATAACATCTTTTTGTAAACAATAATGTTATACTTATAAAGTTAATGAGTCAGATGACATCAAATGAATTAAAAGATTTATATAAGTTATTAATATAATAAATATTGATGAGTCATGTGACATTGAATGAGCAGTTTGTTAATATAGTAAATACGGATGAGTCACATAATATTGAATGAACATTAACACTGCTCTTTTATCAAATGACTAGGTTAATAAAAGATGAACGTCAATTCGGCACACTGTTAATGTTGACAATATTTTTATTTTTATTATTATTTTTTGTTTATTTGAGAGTATAATAATAGTTTAGGAAATATACAAGGAGAAGCGAATCGATTCTTTTTAAAATCAAATTTTGAAGGAAACAATCGCCTCTCTACTTCTAATTACTTCCGAAAAAAATCCGTTTTAGGCCCCTTTAACGTCAAATCCCAAATGAGAACCACGAAAGTGATTTGGCCTGCATGTAATCAAGATTCAAGAGAAACCATGGTGAAACTATAGTTGGATCTCTGGTCATTGGCTAAAGCTGGTTCACTTCCAAATGATCAATGCACAACTAGTCAAACGACGCCCCAATTTTTCTTTTTTGTTTTAATCCATTGAATCTTACTGTTCCCCAACCAGATGCATCATGACTATTAAAAGACAGTAAATAGTAGAAGAATTATTATGAGTACATATATTGCTATAAAACAAGTTCAGATTATGCTGGAGGAGAATGAACTTTCACGTTTATACATCACAAGATATAATTTTAAAGTTACATTTGGATGGATCTTCTGATATCATCTGGATTTCATAGACAGCAGTCCACAATGCTTTCGTATGGCAGATCCTTGATCTTATGATCTCCACTGAATTTTCACCCCATTTGACATTAGGCATTCAAGGTAGACTCTGATAGCCTACTGAGGCCCCAATGAATCTGCAGCAATCATTTAATGATAAATCAATTAAATAAATAGCCATAGTTGTAAATAAAAAGTCACTACATCTGCTTTTTAGGGGAAAAAAATTGGCTGAAACTCATTTTCTCTGATGAAAGTGTAGAAGAAAAATTGAAATCTCTGAAAAGATTAAAAAACGTAAAGAGTGAAAGTTTAATCTCAATAACGTCAGGTGCTAGAACTGTAAACAAGTGCTTATGTGCAAATTACTCTGTGTGGGAATGATACTGAGTGGTCATCGGGCTTTCAACAAAAAACATACACCAGTAGACAGTAAACCAAGACCAAAGAGTAGAATGCATTGTTAATTGGAGTGGAGTGATACATTTTGTAACATGGCAGCTGATTTTTTATAGCATTGCTAGAATGCTGAAATCATCTATAATATCGTGTACGATGTCAATTTATCAACAGGTTAATATGCAGGAAGGAAAGCTACTCAAATTCTCGTAGATAACAAGTCTAACTATGCAATGCTGACATCGTGATATAGAATATAACCACCTTTCAAGGTAGTGATTTTTCTATGGTTTCATCCAACAAATATATGGTCTAACTTAAACAGCACACAACATAAGCATCTGACATACCGTAAACCATAAAAAGAATCTTCAGTCCTTGTATTTCATTGTTTCTTTCTCAAAACCAACTGTTGGAAATTGTTTCGCATATTCCTCAACATCGCGACGGAGCTTTGAGATCTCAGATTGAATTTTTGCATCCGACTTCATTGTTGCTACAAAATCCTTCAACTTTGTTCCTGGATAGCATAACATGTTTGCTATGAGTAGAAGAAGAAATTTTTATACCCAAGAGATAATAGTAGAGTAAGAACCTTTAGTATCAGCCTTGATCTTCAATGCCAACTTCACAGCTGCATCAAAGAAATCAGCTACTTTTGCAAAATCTTCCTCAATAAACCCCCTAGATGTCAGAGCCGGGGTTCCTGGAGAAACAGCAATGTTGTCAAATTGCAGTAGTTGATCCACATGCAGCAGTTGAAAGATGACGAAAGGAAGAAGACATACCCATACGGATGCCACCAGGAACCATGGCAGACACATCGCCTGGAACAGTGTTCTTATTGGCTGCAATATGAACTGATTCCAAAACCTTTTCAACTCTCGATCCATCAATTCCCTGTCAAATAAGATCTCCAAGACTAAGTACTGGGTCCCTTCCTAATGCAATAGATTGTTCGCAGCACATTATATAAAAATTTAATTTCGAACCAAGTTAAATTTCATTCAAAAGGGTATAAGAGTTCTACAAGATAAACAAGTATTTACAATGTCTGCAATTCACAACAGAATGTCATGCAATTTTAGGAGTCTGTAATTTTACAAGATCTAAAAACTTTATAAAATAGGGTTAAGAAGACTTTCTGTCACATATAATCCTATTTAGCAAAGGTCTCAAATTTCAAAAATTTTAAGTTAAACATCACCACAGTGCTAATAGAATTCTCTCTCTCTCTCTCTCTCTCCCCCCCTCTCTCTCTCTCTCTATATATATATATAAAGCAGTTTATTAAGAGGGATCAAATTCTCCTACCTTGTTTCTCAAGTTGACCAAAACTAAATGGTTATCTGTCCCACCAGACACCAGGTCATAATCCTTCTCTAGTAAACTCTGCCAACAGAAAGGATTTAGAAGAATATACACAAAATAAATTAGTGTTGTGTAATAACAGTGCGTGCCAACTAAATCATTTGGAAGGAAATAAAAACTGCATACAAGTGAAGCAGACAAAGTTTATCAATACATATCCAGTATACCTGTGCAAATTTTGAACAGTTATTGAGAACTTGCTCTTGGTAGGCCTTGTACTCGGGAGTCTTGACCTGTAATCACAATTTTATGAAAGAACTGAATTAGAATGGACTAGGTAAATTGAATAGGGAGGAAAAAAAAAAAGAGAAAAAAAAAGAAGAAGAAGAAGAAGCTTGATCTGTCATCCTATAAAGCATGAGGAATCAGAACCAGATATACACTGTTTTCTTTTGGCTAAATATGCGTAATTAAAACAAATAAACAAATAGACCTGCTTTAGTGCAACTGCTAAACCGGCTATGGTGTGATTGTGTGGGCCACCTTGAAGCCCAGGAAAGACAGCCTGATTAATTTTGTCTTCATAGTCATACATCACCTGCAAGGTGCAACTCACATTAAATAATTTACTCTAAGTGCCTCAATATGAAATTTCCGGCTTCATACTAAAAGAAGAAAAAGTGAGAAAAATACGCAAACGTAGCAATAAACACAAAGGTTAGTTGTAACCATGACAATAGTTTCTTTTTCTTTTCCTCTTTTTCCCCTTTTAGGTTTTGATGTTTGGACTTACTTCTTGCCCTTGTTTATTAATCTCTTTAACCCCCTTCCGGAAGAAAATCATGGCCCCACGTGGACCACGAAGTGACTTGTGCGTTGTGGTTGTCACAATATCTGCATAGTCAAATGGAGATGGAATAACACCTGCAGCAACCAAACCACTAATGTGTGCCATATCAGCCAACAAAACCGCCTTCTGCTTGTCACATAGCTGCCAAATCGACACAATTAACATCAATATAACACCAAGAATCATAATATTACAGTATTTACAAACCTAGCTATTGAATTTACCTTGCGGATCTGTGCATAGTCATAAAGCCGTGCATAAGCACTTGCACCAGCAACTATAAGCTTTGGTCTAAAAAGTGTGGCACTTTTCTCCAACTGCAAATGACTTTAATCTTATAAATCAAACCTTTACAAAGACAGAACTGAAACTGCACTTTCCAAGAAAAACAAATTGAATAACATTGGCAGTACCACAGAAAGCTCCTTAACCAATAATATTATTTCTTTTAAAAAAAAAAAACTACCAATCCATGACACTTTTCAGCTCTCTCTACCTTTACAACTACCTCAATGTCACAAGTGAAATCTAATTCTAAAAGAAATCTGACACTAGCTATACTGAAATTTCAGTAACATGCAGCAATGGTCTAAAAGTGATATGTTTTTCAAACAGTAGAGTCATAAATGATCCAACATCACCACAAATAAGCTGCTAACAATAGAAGAAAAGTTAACCAGAACATAAAAACTTAGTAGTCTACAAGTCATCTGGGATATAAATAACAAATAACACTCCCGGATACCTCATATTTTTAGGGATGAACAGCCATGAAACCAAAATATGGGTATATACCTGACCCTAACCAACACAAATAGCATTCCAGAAAGTAAAACTTGTTTAAATTAAAGAGAAAATTTCCATAAAGATAAAAGCAAAAGGCTACCTGTTCATAGTCAATATATCCTGTGCTCTCATTCAATCTATATGGCATTGTCTCAAAGAATATGGACACAGCAGATATCTTCTTGGTATCAGTCTGCAGAACAGCAAAAATATGCAGTTTTCTATGATTCACAATGAGGACAAAAATTAAGCCTTTGAAAATAATAGCAACTGTAGTTCTATTTCAACCAAACATATTAGAAGCACTTTCTCTTTTAATTAAAAAAGAGGCATACTATTATAAATTAAAGAGCAGTTTACAGAAAAAAGCGAGCATGCCATCAAGCAAATCTATAGGGACTCAATTTATTTGTATTAGTAGAAGCACTTCAACTACAAGAACATATTCAACATAGAAATGGATAAAATAATACTCTTGTTCACTGTATCAGATTGTTAAAAGTTCCGGTAATAGCAATATTAATTATTTATTAAAAAAAAGCTGCTTATTTTAGGATATAGATGATAGTCCTCCTTGGAATTTACAAGCACCTGATAACCATGTGAAAGATGCCCACCGTGAGGTAGATCAAGGGCCATAATTCTCTCATGAGGTTTCAACAAAGCAGTGTAAACTTGAAAATTAGCAGGGGATCCAGACAGTGACTGCACATTGACTGCAAGAAATAAGATACTAGTTATCCTTAACAATTATGATATATTTATCATATCACCTAAATCTCCAATACCACCCAAAGTAACTTTTATCGAAGATTGAAGTAAAAATCTACATCAAACTGATAAGCAAAAGGCATAGCATAACCAAAATACATAATTGGAACCAAGCAAATTATATATGGTTGATTCATTTACCTCCCCATTTTGAAGGATCCAACTGAAAAGCTTCCAAAGCACGTTTCTGACATAGTGATTCAGCCATATCGATGTACCTAGTCAGATAAAATTTCATAAATTAAAATATCATGCAACATCTACACACAAATTAACATGAAAGTTGCTTTAGAAACTAACAGCTTGTACTGTAATTGAACTTGCATTTAACAAACAAATAAATAAAGCGGGCTTCGCATACTCATTTCCTCCATAATATCTGGCACCCGGGTACCCTTCACTGTATTTGTTAGTCATAACAGACCCAACAGCTTGCATTACTGAGACTGATGTGAAATTTTCAGATGGTATAAGTTCAAGTCCCTACACATTCAAAATTTGAAATCATCACCTACAACTTCAACTTTTGAAGTCTATAATAACGACTAACAAGCGAGAACAAATAACAAAGAAGTTTTGTACTGATTGTGAATATACCTTCCATTGCCTAGCTTTCTCTAGTTCAATGATATCAGCGATTTCCGGGTCGATCTCCTCAAGTGGAGCATTCAATTGCTTAATCCACTGAAACATAAAAATAATTATTTTCTTTATATCAATATATCCAAAAAAAATTGCGTTCATGGATATCATAAAGATGGAAAAGCAGAAATGAAGCTTACAGTAGCACGAGCTTGATCTTTCTCGTTTAAAGCTTGGTTAGGCAAAGAAGACTGCAACAACGGATCAAATGAGACTTAATGAGAATTAGAAACAATGAACAACGAAATAAAAAGGACTTCTAAAGATTATGATGAGACCATGTAATAGATGGAACCGCAATTAAGGTGAGCCTTGAGTGGGTTCTTCATAGAAGTTGAGAGTCTACGAAGAGCCATTGCAGCTGCCATCTCTCTCTCTGAGTGTAGTCTTCTCTTCCCGAGAAATGTGATTAGGTTGGCAAAATGACAACTAAGCTCTGCCTCTGTTAATGGGGGTGGGTTGGTGAAGAGGTTGATTCGTTTATAAAATTGCGGGCACTGCAAATCGCTGTTTGTTTGTGGTCTAACGTGACATCGAAGTACTCCCACCGAACGACGACGTTTTACTTACCAACTTTTGTAACTGGGCTTAGTGTTAGGTGAGAAACAAAAGGCCCATTGGATTCAATGAGAGCGGGCAGCTCACAACCTGTATGGCCCAATTCTATTTTTACAATAAAAATTGTATGGTTTATTAGTGCTAGCTCAGGCACGGTGAAGATAATTTAAGGGAAAATTGAAAAAATAAATACAAAAAGAAATCCTAGTTGAAATTTAGACACATCCTGAAAAATTTCTATGTCATAGACATTTTTTTGATAAAAAGACTCAATTACCCTTATGTATTTAATTTTTTCCCAGAGCCTTATTTCCCTTTATTCAAACGAAAATTACCGAAACCCATCTCCCTCTCTTCAAACGAAAACTACCGAAATCCATCGACACCGCTCGAAACGCAAACCAACACAAGCATCGGTTGAGGATAGAAGCATCAAGCAAGACGACGTAGAGAGAAGCACCCGTCGACACGGAGGGTCCCTAATTGTGATTTATTTGGTTGTTATTCGTTAGATTTGATTTAGTTTTTAAGAAATTTGAATTAGGGATTTGAGTTTCCGATGGATTTGTGAACTTATTTAGGGATAAATCAAGTGTTATAATGTGATTTTTGTGGTTTGATGCGTGTGAAAACTGACGAAACGAGTTGTGAATCCAGTGTTATATCGCGATGCAGAAGAAACTCGACACTCAACAACGACCTGTCGAGTGGTGTCGAGTTGTGTAATGTCGATTGTCGAGTAGTGAAATGTCGAGTCGAGTGGTGTAGTGTCAAGTGGTGCAGTTTCGAGTGTTGAAGTGTCAAGTGTCGAGTGTTTGTGGAGTAATGGTATAGTGACGAGTGGTGGTGTAGTATCGAGTATCGGATAATTGTGGAGTGGTGTAGTGTCGAGTGGTGCAGTGTCGAGTGTTGAAGTGTTGAGTGTCGAGTGTTTGTCGAGTGGTGGTGTAGAGTGTCGGATATTTGTCAAGTATCGAGGGTCGAGTGGTGTAGTGTCTGTTAGCCCTAAGGCTACATGATAATTTTGATGATATCAATACACATTGATTCATTGTGATTTACTAACATATTTATTTATGTGCAAGAGTAATATCATTGAAATAATTGTAAAATCAAGAAAAGGCTTATTAAAATGAAGTGTTGAAGCTAAGGAGAAGACTACATGTTAAAGGCATCAAAGTTCAAGAACAAGGTTTGACTCAAGGAATGTGACACATGAGTAATGTTAAATCAATTGATCATATATATCTCTATAGATGTCCAAATAATGTGATTCTTAAGTCTTTAGAAAGCTTACTCAATTTATAACATTTCATATGTTTTAAAGAAATTCAAATTTCAAGTGCAAGGTTGTCCAAATAATCATGCAAATTGAAAGACAAATGGAAGCAGCTAACATGAGCACCGAATACTCCTTTGGACATATCTTGAGATAGAAATATCAAAATGACTTGATTCTTATGGCATTGGAAAGAGGACTTAATGAGGCACATTTCATATGTTTTGAAGAAATTCCAATTTCAAATGGAAGGCCGACATAATTGACATGTAATTCGGTGGACTGACACAGAGAAGAAAAATCAACTCATATGAGTACCGAATGATATTTTGTCCATATCTTGAGTTAGAGATATCCAAATGACTTCATTCTTATGGAATTGGAAAGATAATTCAATGGAGCAGATTTCATATTCTTTGAAGAAATTCAAATTTCAAACAGAAGGCCGACATAATACACATGCAAATCGGTGGACTGACACATGGAAGAAAAATCAAGTCACATGAGCACCGAATGGTGTTTTGGCCATATCTTGAGATAGAGATATCCAAATGACTTGATTCTTGATGCGTTGGAAAGCTTATTCAATTTTCCAGATATTTTATGTTTTGCATATTTTCAAATTTCAAATGAAACATTAACAAAAATGATAGACAAAATTTCGGTTTTTATGGTGGGCAGAAAATTTGGAGTTGGTGTCTTCACTTGATTAAGTTCATCCCATTTGCCTATAAAAAGAGCCCTTCTCCTATGCATTCAGCAAGAAGAAGAGAAGTATCTATCAAGCAAAAAAAAAAAAAAGAAATATCAAGTCTAGAGAGTTTTTATATTCTTTATCTACTCTTTGAAGAGAGTTATACTTTTGTTATAAAAATTATCTTTGTTCTTGTATTGTGGTGAGAGTGAGATATTCTTGTAAAGGATAATAGTTATTCTTGAGAGAACTCTTGTTGTGTGTTATCAAGAGTTGAAGGAAGTTTTCTTGGTGAGGTTGTTCATCAAGAAGAACTCTTGGTGTGGTGTTATCAAGAGTTGAAGGAAGTTGCCTTGATGAGGTTGTTCATCAAGAAGAACTCTTGGTGTGGTGTTATCAAGGAAGTTGAAGGTTGTTCATCAAGAGAACTCTTGGTGTGGTGTTATCAAGGGTTGAAGAGTCTTGTGAGGTTGTTCATCAAGCAAGTTGTAAAGATTTCTACAACTTAGTGGAAAGCCTAGCTTGTGGAGCTAGGAGCCTGTGGACGTAGGCAAGGTTTGCCGAACCACGTAAATTGAGTTTGCACTCTCTCTATCCTTATCCTCTTTACATTTACTTGCACTTGTGATTGTTCTTTATTTCTATTCTCTTGATTGCATTCTATTTTCATCTTCTTCACCTTTATTCTCAAAGAAAGAGTTAAATAATTTTGATCTTTCAAGAAAAGTTTTCTAAATCCGTTTTTATAAATAAAAACCCAATTCACCCCCCTCTTGGGTTGCCATACCTGGGTCAACAAGTGGTATCAGAGCAAGGTTGCTCATTTTTTTTTTAAATCTTAATCGATTTTTGAGCTATGGCAACTTTTAATTCAACTTCATATGTTGAGGGACTTTCTATCTCTAGACCTCCATTTTTAATAGAAGTGATTACTCTTATTGGAAAACTAGAATGAGTATTTTCTTGAAATCTTTTGATTATGATTTGTGGTCTATTGTTTTGGAAGGACCTTTTGTTCCTACCAAAATTGAAAATGGGGAATGCATGCTTAAAGAACCTAAAGAGTTTAGTGAAGATGATAAAAAGAAATTGAGTTTGAATGCTAAAGCTATGAATGTGTTATATTGTGCTCTAGATAGAAATGAGTTTAATAGAATATCTACTTGTTCTACGGCACAAGAAATATGGCACACACTTGAAGTAACTCATGAAGGAACTAGTCAAGTTAAAGAATCCAAAATTAATATGCTAGCTCATAGTTATGAGCTTTTTAAGATGAAATCGGATGAATCAATTTCTGAAATGTTTATTAGATTTACGGATATTGTCAATGGTTTAAAATCTCTTGGTAAATCTTATTCTAATGTTGAAATAGTGAGAAAGATTCTTAGGTGTCTACCAAAATCTTGGGAGCCAAAGGTGACGGCAATTCAAGAAGCAAAGGACCTCACCAAACTACCATTAGAAGAACTTATGGGTTCTATCATGATTCATGAAATCACCTTGAAGGAGAATGAAGAAGATTGCAAAGTGGCAAACATGTGCTTCATGGCTTTAAGAGAAAATGAGATAAGTATTCTAAACCATGATCTTAAGCTTTCATATGATGAATTACTTGAAGCATTCCAAAATTTACATGTGCAAGTTGATAAGCAAAATTCAAAAATCAATGCTTTTAAAAAGAAGTCAAAAATCATGTTATCTCAATTAGAAGAGTTGGTAGAAATAAATGAAGCTTTAGAAAATGAAAATGAAATTTTAAAGCAAAAAGATTTTGAAAGTTTGGAAAGTCAAATACATTTATTAAAAACTGAAAATGACATTTTAAAACAAAAGGATTTTGATAAATTGGAGAAACAAAATGTTATTTTGAAAAAGGAAAATAATGACTTAAGAAATATTGTTGATAGTTTTACAAAAAGGTACAAAAAATTTGAATTTTATGTTACAAAACCAAAGGTGTGTTTTTTATAAAAGAGGGTTAGGATATAAAACTCATAAAAATCAAAAGTATTTTAAAAACTATTTTGTTCATGCATTTTCTAGGAATAATCCTAATCATTCATGTAATTATTGTGGAAGAAAAGGACACAAAATGCATTCTTGTTACATTAAGAGAAATCCTAATTTGAAACAAACATGGATTCCAAAAAGGACCATAACTAACCCCCAAGGACCCAAGAACATTTGGGTACAAAAAAGTCACTCTTTTAATGTTGATTGTAGAAACAAAGGAGTGGCAAACACAAATGATACTTAGATAGTGGATGCTCAAGGCATATGATCGGAGATGCCTCCAAGTTCTCAAGATTAATCATGAAGAAAGGAGGATATGTGACCTTCGGTGATAATGCCAAAGGAAGGGAAATCGAACATGGTGATATTGGTAACCCTTCTTCACTTATTATTGAAAATGTTTTGCTTGTTAATGGTTTGAAACATGATTTGATTAGCATTAGTCAATTGTGTGATAAGGGATATTTTGTTACTTTTGAGCCTAATAGATGTGTCATTAAGAATGTTAGTAACAATAAGATATTATTTATTGGTAATAGATGTGGTAATATTTATACAATTGATATTGATGATCATGTGGAAAATTGTTTCATTGTTAATTATGATGCTTGGTTATGGCATAGAAGATTAGGTCATGCTAGCATGGACACAATTTCAAAAATTTCTAAAAATGATTTAGTTGATGGTCTTCCAAAAATAAAATTTGAAAAGGATAAGATTTGTGATGCCTGTCAATTTGGAAAACAAGTGAGAACTTCTTTTAAACATAAGAAATTTATTTCAACAAATAAACCTCTACAATTACTTCATTTGGATTTATTTGGACCATCAAGAACTCAAAGCCTTGGTGGAAAGTATTATGTTTTTGTTATTGTGGATGATTATTCAAGATTAACTTGGGTATTATTCTTGAAAACTAAAAATGAGGCCATACAAGCTTTTTCAAAATTTACAAAAAGAGTCCAAAATCAAAAAGGATTTTCTATTGTGTCTATTAGGAGTGATCATGGTGGTGAAGTAAATTATGTTGCATTTGAAAATCTTTGTGATGAAAAGGTTTTGAACATAATTTTTTCGCGCCTAGAACTCCATAACAAAATGGTGTTATTAAGAGGAAAAATAGGACTATCCAAGAAATGGCTAGGACCATGATACTTGAAAATAATTTGCCAAAATATTTTTGGGCCGAAGCCGTTAATACCGCATTCTTTATAATCAATAGAGTCAATATTAGAGCTTTAATCAAGAAAACTCCTTATGAACTTTGGAAAGGAAGAAAACCCAACATTGGATTTTTTAAAGTTTTTGGATGTAAATGTTTTATTTTAAACACCAAGGATAACCTTGGAAAATTTGATACAAAAGCCAATATTGGAATTTTTGTTGGCTACTCCAACCATAGTAAAGCATATAGAGTTTTTAATAAAAAGACTCTTACTATTGAAGAATCTATGCATGTTGAATTTGATGAAACTAATGTGATTTCTTCAAAGAATTTAGATGATGATATTGTTGAAGTAGAAAGGCAAATCAAGGAATTAAGGCTTGATGAAAAGATCCAAGATGAATTACAACTTCAACAAGAAAATCTTGAGGAAGTAAATGATTCTTCCCAATAATTACCAAAGGAATGGAGGTATGCAAAAGCTCACTCTAAAGATCTCATTATTGGTGAACCATCACAAGGTATGAAAACTAGATCTTCTTTTAGGAACGTTTATAATCATTTTGCTTTTGTCTCTCAATTTGAACCAAAATCTTTTAAAGAAGCCGAAAATAACGAAAGTTGGATTTTGGATATGCAAGAAAAATTAAACCAATTTGAGAGAAATTAAGTTTGGGAATTAGTCCCTAGACCCAAATACGATTAAACCCTTTAGTCAAGATAGATTTTGCATAATTAGAAGAGAATTAGGCATGTTAGATATGTCTTAATTTTGCTTTTATATGATAATCTTTGAATGGTAGCATATGTTAAGGGGGAGAATATATTTAGGAGGAGTAGTTAATTTGATTACATCTTTTTGATGATAACAAAAGGGGGAGAAATAGTTCGATTGCTTATATTCATAACAAGTGCCATTTTTTTGTTTATTCTTGATTTTATTTTCATTCTTTATTTTAGATATTATTTGAAAGCAATCAATAGTTTGTCATCATCAAAAAGGGGGAGATTGTTAGCCCTAAGGCTACATGATAATTTTGATGATAACAATACATATTGATTCATTGTGATTTACTAACATAGTTATTTATGTGCAAGAGTAATATCATTGAAATAATTATAAAATCAAGAAAATGCTTATTAAAATGAAGTGTTGAAGCTAAGGAGAAGACTACATGTTAAAGGCATCAAAGTTTAAGAACAAGGTTTGACTCAAGGAATATGACACATGAGTAATGTTAAATCAATTGGTCATATATATCTCTATAGATATCCAAATAATGTGATTCTTGAGCCTTTGAAAAGCTTACTCAATTTATAACATTTCATATGTTTTAAAGAAATTCAAATTTCAAGTGTAAGGTTGTCCAAATAATCATGCAAGTTGAAAGACAAATGGAAGTAGCTAACATGAGCACCGAATACTCCTTTGAACATATCTTGAGATAGAAATATCAAAATGACTTGATTCTTGTGGCATTGGAAAGAGGACTTAATGAGTCACATTTCAAATGTTTTGAAGAAATTCAAATTTCAAATGGAAGGCTGACATAATTGACATGTAATTCGGTGGACTGACACAGAGAAGAAAAATCAACTCATATGAGCACCGAATGATGTTTTATCCATATCTTGAGTTAGAGATATCCAAATGACTTCATTCTTATGGTATTGGAAAGATAATTCAATGGAGCAGATTTCATATTCTTTGAATAAATTCAAATTTCAAACAGAAGGCCGACATAATACACATGCAAATCGGTGGACTGACACATAGAAGAAAAATCAAGTCACATGAGCACCGAATGGTGTTTTGGCCATATCTTGAGCTAGAGATATCCAAATGACTTGGTTCTTGATGCGTTGGAAAGCTTATTCAATTTTCCAGATCTTTTATGTTTTGCATATTTTCAAATTTCAAATGGAACATTGACAAAAATGGTAAACAAAATTTCAGTTTTTATGGTGGACAGAAAATTTAGAGTTGGTGTCTTCACTTGATTAAGTTCATCCCATTTGCCTATAAAAGGAGCCCTTCTCCCATGCATTCAGCAAGAAGAAGAGAAGTATCTATCAAGCAAAAAAAAAAAAAAAACAAGAGAAATATCAAGTCTAGAGAGCTTTTATATTCTTTATCTATTCTTTGAAGAGAGTTATACTTTTGTTATAAAAATTATCTTTGTTCTTGTATTATGGTGAGAGTGAGATATTCTTGTAAAGGATAATAGTTATCCTTGAGAGAACTCTTGTTGTGTGTTATCAAGAGTTGAAGGAAGTTTCCTTGGTGAGGTTGTTCATCAAGAAGAACTCTTGGTATGGTGTTATCAAGAGTTGAAGGAAGTTGCCTTGGTGAGGTTGTTCATCAAGAAGAACTCTTGGTGTGGTGTTATCAAGAGTTGAAGGAAGTTGCCTTGGTGAGGTTGTTCATCAAGAAGGAACTCTTGGTGTGGTGTTATCAAGGGTTGAAGGAAAGTTGCCTTGGTGAGGTTGTTCATCAAGAAGAACTCTTGGTGTGTGTTATCAAGTTGAAGAAAAAGTCTTGGTGAGGTTGTCAAGCAAGTTGTAAAGATTTCTACAACTTAGTGGAAAGCTTAGCTCGTGGAGCTAGGAGCCTGTGGACGTAGGCAAGGTTTGCCGAACCACGTAAATTGAGTTTGCACTCTCTCTATCCCTATCTCTTTACATTAACTTGCACTTGTGATTGTTCTTTATTTCTATTCTCTTGATTGCATTCTATTTTCATATTCTTCATATTTATTCTCAAAGAAAGAGTTAAATAATTTTGAACTTTCAAGAAAAGTTTTCTAAATTAGTTTTTATAAATAAAAACCCAATTCACCCCCCTCTTGGGTTGCCATACCTGGGTCAACAGTGTCGAGTGGTGCTGATCTGGCTTGTTGGGGATGTGATCTTTCAAGAAAAGTTTTCTAAATCAGTTTTTATAAATAAGGTTCAGATGCTGATCTGGCTTGTTGGGGATGTGATTTTCAGAGCCGACAGCCATGATTAGGTCTGGTCGCGAATCCAACATGCATCGATCGGCTTTCATCCACATCAAATGGGTCCGAGTCTAGGCTTTTATTACTGTTGATACAGCGGAGTAGTCACTCGTGGACACATATTCAGTCTCATATACAGATTGCCCAACCCAATGGTAACGTCATTGCACGACCACTAGCTGTCATAGACTACATTGAACCATCAAATCCACAAAATCATTGGACTATCAAATACATGAATAAGACTTCGCTTTAGTTAATTAATAAACAACCCAATGATACTAACTGGCCAAAGCATACGTAGTAGAGTAACGATTTCAATACAATATGAGTAACATTACAATGCTACTAAATACCAACATAGAATTCACCTATATTTTAAAATAAGCAAAACTATGTTAGAACAGAGCTAAGTACCAATGAAACACTCCATCTTCAATTTTTAAATACTCCACAAAATGCACTAAACAAACTACCTTATCTCTCTAAGCATTAAGCACTACAACGCTCTCTCTTGATGGGAACCGTAAAGATAGAGGCAACACCATCCGAACAAATCACAGAGGATTCTGTAATAGACGAAGACGAGGTCTCTCCAATAGAGCAAGTGAGGTTAACAGTGCCCAACACAGACGACGTTTCACTCCCAGTATGGACCTTCCGCATGTGGCTTCTGGTCTCTTCTCATGCGTACTTCTGTCCTTCTTCAACCAATTCTTCTCTTACCAAAAGGAGCCGCTGATAATCACCCAGATAACCGTCCAGGTGGCAACTCTCCCCATCGGACGGTTCATGGCCTCTACTCTTCCTACGATCGACCAAGTTTCGAATTCCCCGATTTGGGTCAAGAGAGTTCTCTCTTAATCCTGGACCTTTCAACATGAAGGAGCATGAGCTGATTACGATATTCGCAAATGCTGGAAGTGCTTTCGGAAATGGTTCAGCTTATGCTGTTGGTATTGTTAATATTATCAAGGCTTTTTATGGAAGTGCCATCTCTTTCCATACTTCTTGGCTTCTCATCATCACTACCCAGGTAGTCTTGATCTTCTACTTGTTAAATTTTTCTTTTTTCTCGTTTCTCTAATGATATATTTTGCAATTTAGTAATTTATATCTAATGGAGCTGTTTTATGGGCTCATGCTAAGATTGTATATTGGTGTGGTGGCTTGCAACGTGAGCTCAGGTTTTGGGCTATGGCTGGGCGGGGCTGCTAAGGAAGTACGTGGTGGAGCCTGCGCACATGTGGTGGCCTAGTACTCTTGGTCGCATCTCACTGTTCCGGTACTCTTCCAATTTTTTTTTTCTCAATGGATTTTTCAGTGTTTTATGTGAAATAGTGCATGCTTTATACATCATTGGAGGGATCAAATTCTGGCCAGCTTTCTAAAGATATATAAATATATTTTATATATTCTTTCCTCGTGTGAATGTTAAAATAAGATCAAGTCAATTACATAAAGGGTCCGCGACATGAGATTGAAAGAATTAATTAATCTATTAATGTTGTACTTAAATCAAACAATTAATTTCAGTATTGTGAAGGAACGTATATCATATATATTCTGAGACCCCATACGGCTACATACCCAGTGGTGGTGATTTTCCCTAGGGTGATCGTCTTTTATCGTTAAAATTTTGGTCAAGGCGAGATAATCATGTTGACAGAAAACAGCGGATACCACATAACAGGGATTCACTTCGGCTAGCTGCCTGCTAGCCAGGCAGTAGCCAGTTGACTCCTGCACATGCAGGCAGTTGTATTATTATATAAAATTCTAGCTAATAATTAAAGAACACTCCAATCAGGTAAAATTCCAACCCATTTTTGTGCTCCATCCTCTTAATTTTTTTCTCAATCAGCACCTTAGTCACATTGGGAACAGATGATATTGACTTAAGAAAGCAACCTGAATTTCACCGCGTAATCTACAAACACGGTTTCAGTCTAGCTACTCTGAAGGCAGGGCCGGCCGTCCATCTCTTTCGAAAGTTGGACGTACCAGGCCACCAGCCATTTAAATATATTATTTCCAAATCCGTTCTTTTCCACTGTCAGAGCTTTAGCCAATACCATTTGCAGTACCCAACCAACAAGCTAGGGACGTTGTCCTCATTATTTTTGTAAGAAAATCAAATAGGTGGCCAGAGGAGGAAATTGATAATTACCATATCTTCTTTGGCTGCATTGATTTATTCGGACGATAGTCTTTAGTTATAATAGCTATGGATACAAAAATAGGATACCATATTAAATAGATATTATTAGCATCAACTTCACCATGTGATATCCTGACTGTCTCCTTTTTCCTGTGCTCGCCTTAATAATAATAATTCCTAGCTAGTTCCTCTTCCCGTACTTTTTTCCTTTTCACAGACGAAAATAACTTATAAAACTTTACTATAAAATGTTCTTAACTTCTTAATTGTTGCATAGAAATCACATTTATATAGTTTATCACGCAAAGTGTGATTGATCCGGGTCCCTTGAGTCATTTTTAAGTGTAAAAATATATACACACAATAAGGCTCTAATCCGGACGTCCGGATTTTAACAAAATCTGCTTCCGTTTTTTAACTGCTAAACAGCCTTAACTCTTCCTGCAAAACCAAAACCTGCTACTCAAAATCCAGATCTTCTATTTCTCGATTTGCCCCTGAAGTGCCCCGGAAAGGTGTTGACATTCTCGTCGAGGCCTTGGAACGCCAGGGAGTCACCCACCTGTTCGCCTATCTTGATGCCGCCTCAGTGGAGATCCATCAAGCTCTCACTCGCTCCAACATCAACCGCAATATCCTCTCTCGCCATGAACAAGGTGGCATCTTTGCCATCAAGGACTATGCCTGTGCCTCTGGTAATCCTAGCGCTTGTATCACCACTTCGGGACCCGGCGCCAACAACTTGGTCAGCAGCCTCGCAAGCGCTCTTTCCAATAGTATTCCCATAATGGCGATCACTGGCCAGGTCTCGTGTAGAGTTCTCAGAACAGATGCGTTTCAAGAGACCCCAATTGTGGAGGTGACACGGATTATTACAAAACGAAATTATCTCGTGCTCAATATGGATGACATTCCTAGGATTGTTGCTGAGGCATTTTTTTTAGCAACCATGGGTCGACTTGGCCCTGTCTTGATTCATATACCACAAGATATACAATACGAATTGGCGGTTCCGAACTGGAACGAGCCAATTAGATTACCTGGTTTCATATTTAGATTGCCTAAAGTGAGGTCACCTTGGAGCAAATATTGGGATTAATGTTAGCATCAAAGAAACCATTGTTATATGTAGGTGGTGGTTGTCTGAATTCTAGTGAAGAGTTAAAAGAGGTTTGTTGAGCTAACGAGCAGGACGTTTTGGTTTTGCAGGAAGAGTTAAGGCTACATAAAAGTGAAATCTACCGTTACTCAAAATAGAAGGCGTAGATTTTATTAAATTGCGAACGTTCAGATTAGAGCCTTATTTGTGTGTGTGTATGTAAGCTTATGTTAGATATCAATATACAAGAATTTTGAATACTCACTCTTTATTTCTTTATTCCTTTAATTTTAAATTCCACACACTTAAACAAAAAAAAAAACACTCTATTTATATATCACTCGTGATAATTCTATTTCTTCTATTAATAGAAAATCCTAAATATCTACCTAAAAATGCACGTGCTATTTTATCATTTCTTTGCTTGTGTTCAAGAATTTCTTTTTGTTCTTATGTTAACGTTGCTTGATTTGCCGGTATTTTAAAACCTTGATTTACAACTTCCCACATGCCTCTATACTCAAATTCGGCTTGCATTTGAGTTCTCCAATAGTCAAAGTTGTGCTTGTTTCCATCAAATCTAGGAAGTTCTTTTGCCATTTTAATTTGTTTTCTTGACTTTGCCTTCTTGGCAACTCTGACAGGCTCTGCCAACTCTGGTAAGCTCTTCCTAACTCTAACAATTTTGCTCTGATAAACTCTAAGATCTTTTTGGCTCGACTCTATCTAGCTTTTTCTCTGTGTCTGCTTCTCTCACAGGCCTTCCTTGGATCTTTACATTATACCTAGCTCTGAGATTGCTCTTCCCACGACCTTTCCAACCTAGCTCTGAGATGCTTATCCCAAACTCTTCCAACCTAGCTTTGAGATTGCTCCTCTCAGACACTTTCAATCCAACTCTGAGATGTTTCTCCCAAACTCTTCCAACCTAGCTCTGATACCACTTTGTTGGATATCAATACACAAAAATTTTGAAAACTCACTCTTTATTTCTTTATTCCTTGAATTTTAAATTCCACACACTTAAACAAATAAGAAAAAACACTCTATTTATATAGCACTCATGATAAGTCTATTTCTTCTATGAACATAAGACAAATAAAGTTTATTTACAACATCCCCCTTTAAACTTGATTTGTTACACCAAGTGAATCTCTAATTCTAATAAAGTCTTCATGCTTAAGTGGCTTGGTGAATATGTCTGCAACTTGATCTTGTGACTTTACGTACTCCACTTTCGCTTCTTCTCTTGTGATGCAATCTCGTATAAAATGGTAATGAGTATCAATGTGCTTGCTTCGATCATGGAACACTGGATTCTTTGCTAGTGCTATTGCTGACTTATTATCAACACAAATCTTTGTTGGCTTTTCTTGTGAAGTATTCAACTCCTTCAACAAACTTCTCAACCAAATTATGTGACACACACATATAGTAACAACAACATACTCAGCTTCACAAGTTGACAATGTAACTATCGGATATTTCTTCTCGTATATATTATAGATACAATAGATAAGAAATTTGGTCTTATAATAGATACTAAAAGGCCAACCAAAGAGTTTTAGGATTATTTGATGTAAACTTATAGTGATACTATATTGATAAAGAAAAAGATGAATTCCTTATGGAGAAAGAAGAATAATAAGTGATTTTTGAAGAAAATAGTAGAGAGAATTATCAAGACAAAGAAGAAAAGAAAAACTTAGAAAAATTAATAGGAGATTCATAGTTACAAGAGAGTGGAGGAGGAAGAAAGTCCAATACCATCAACAGTCAATATTTGTTGTCAGCAATCAAGATTCGTTGGAAAGTCACCGGACAGTCGCTGGTAAATTGTCAACCAACAAGTGAATTCTCAACTCCACCACCATTGGATAGATCGAGATGTGTTGAACAAACTTTTCTTCTTCGTTGACGTCAAATTCCGGCTGGAACACATAAAAAACGTAAAAACAAGCTTCAGAAAATTATGTTTATCGTGAAATTCACTGGAAAACGGCAAGTTAATATACATCTCCACCATCAAACAACTCATAATCATCGGATCTATGAAGCCCAAGACGAAAATCGGACTTTAGATGTCAAAAAAGTGGCTGTTCACGATCGTCTTAAAAAGTTACAGTCTGCCCCCCATAGTGAAAAATATCAAAAAGATCCCTTGGATGAAAAATATCAGTCTAGTCCAATTTCGTGGAGAATATCGTTTTACCTCCACCAGGTTTAGTTTGTTATAAATAGGTCCCTGTAGAATTTGAGGTTGGTTTTTTTGTTTTCAAATTGTTGTAATAAACCCCCAACAAAAAAATACGTCAAAGAAGAGAAGAATTATGATGTTTTGTGGAAGCATTTAAAGAAAAAATAAGGAGTTGCTTCGATTAGATAAGAAAACAAAGAAGTTTAAAGAGAACGAGAAGGGTTGGGAAGCAAAAGTGAAGAGTTTTAAAGATATTGATAACTTACTATATAGTCTTATTAAAGATCATGTGTTTACTTGGTTAATTAGAGAGCATAATAATTATATAATTATTCAAGAAGTATGTGAAGATAATCGTGAAGACAAGAAAGGTTCATCAAGAGATCAACAATATTCAAGAAGAAGTTTCAAATCATTGTTTAGTTAAGCTTAGTTTAAGGGGGTGTTAAAAGTTTAAACAAAACTTAAGAGTTTATTTAGAAATTAAAGTCCAAGTTATTATAAGATTAGAATACTAATTAGATTAGAAGACATGTTATGGGAAGATTAATAATCCTAGTTAATTATGGATAATAATTAATTATTTAGTTATTTTAGAATTATTAGTATTAATGGTTTGAATAGGATTATGATTGAGTTTACTATGTGTAATTTGGCAATTCATCAAGAAGAGAAATAGAGAAGTGTTCAAGAGCCAATATCTTGTTCTTCATCATATTCTTGTATTGCTTGAGGTCGATTTGATTGAGTAATTATTCTCCAACAAAGTGGTATCAGAGTAAGTTAAATTCCAACAACTCATCCATTAGTTATATTGTGGCTCAATCAAGTCTTGCCTTATTAACAATATGGAAAAGAAGAACAATATATGATTGTAGGTAAATGATAAATAACATGAATGCTAAATAGAAACAGGAAAGGAGCAACCGCTATTAGATTTTGCCGCATTTTTCAGCTTTTTTTTTTTTTCCTTTTCATGTTCTTCAGTACAGAATTAATGCATGAGAGCTTCTGTAAGCTTGAAAATTGAGTTCTGGTCTAACTACTTGAACTTTCAGGACACTGCATGAAGAAGAAGACAAGGGTAGCGGGTACCGTCTGTCGCGACCGAAATTCTTCCTGATAGCACTAATCTGTAGCTTCTGCTGGCGCGTCTTCCCAGGGTACCTCTTCCAAACCTTATCAAGCATTTCATGGGTCTGCTGGGCTTTCCCCAATTCAGTCACTGCCCAACAAATCGGGTCGGGCCTATATTGTCTTGGAATCAGTGCCTTGACCCTGTACTGGACAACAGTTGCTTCTTTCTTGTTCAGCCCTCTCATATCTCCCTTTTTTGCCATTGCAAATGTCTTCGTAGGATATGCTCTGATAATTTACATAGTAATTCCCATGGCTTATTGGGTGCTCGATTTATACAATTCCTATATATTCATCATACCTCTACACAGCTAGAGGTCCGGACTATGATATTAGATCAATAGTTAACGACAAGTTAGAGTTGGATTTGGCATCGTATGAGCCGCAGGGGAGGATCCATTTGAGCGTATTCTTTGCTCTCACCTACGGGTTTGGCTTTGCCACCATTGCCTCTACAGTTTCTCATGTGACCTTATTTTATGGAAGGTAATGTACTAATGTTTCTTAGTTCCAATTTCATCTATTCACTCATATATATATAGGCTTTCTTGCCTTTCATAGAGGATTGTTCGGACTCCGTATGTCATTTCTGTTTCTGCACTAAATTCGTAATAACTAACATGAAATTAGATAATGTTTCAGGGAGATTCTGGATCGATACAGAGCTTCTTTTAAGGGAAAGCGGGATATTCACGCAAGATTGATGAAGAACTACAAGGATATACCTTCATGGAGGTTTTACGGGCTTCTTCTTGTGACAATTCCAGTCTCTCTTTTACTCTGCACCGTCCTGAAAAAGGAGATCCAGATGCCATGGTGGGGACTAATATTTGCAGCTGGCCTCGCCTTCATATTTACCTTCCAATCAGCATCATCACTGGCACAACAAATCAAGTAACCTCAATATATAATAACTTTCACTTTAGTTGTTATGTTATAGATAAATTAAGCGCTTATATATATATATATATATATATATCATTATCAACTCAGTCATAAATCGAAAACAACTATAAATGTTGTCTCTCTTTGTATTAAAAAACAAGTAAAAGACTTCTTCATTGCAGACACCAGGGCTGAATATCATCACGCAGTACTTAATGGAAGTAATACAACCAGGGAAACCAATAGCAAATGTCTGCTTCAAAACATATGGTTACATTAGCATGACTAAAGCAATTTCCTTCCTTAGTGATTTCAAGTTGGGCCATTACATGAAGATCCCTCCAAGATCAATGTTCCTAGTTCAGGTATTTTTGTCTTTCCAACATGTCGACAATTTGTAATTAATTTATTCTTTTTTATGCAATTAACTAGTGCTAAATTTGTACATATTTGCATTAAAGTTAGTCGGGACCATCATAGCTGGAACAATCAACCTCTGCATAGCATGGTGCCTTTTAAACTCTGTTGACAACATATGTCACAGGGGCTCTCTCCACAAGAATAGCCCTTGGACATATCCGGATGACCAAGTCTTCTTTGACGCATCTGTTATCTGGGGTTTGGTTGGACCAAAGCGAATTTTTGGTTCTGAAGGGAACTACGGGGCTCTTAATTGGTTCTTCCTCGGAGGACTGTTAGAACCATTTGTAGTGTGGCTATTACACAAGGCGTTCCCTAAACAATCCTGGATTCCTCTCATCAATCTTCCAGTACTACTTGGCGCAACTGCTTACATGCCACCTGCATCCGCTTTGAACTACACGTCCTGGATTTTGGTTGGAACAATCTTCAACTTTTTCGTCTTCAGGTATCGAAAGAAATGGTGGCAGAGGTATAACTACATCCTATCGGCGGCTCTGGATGCTGGTACGGCGTTCATGACAGTTCTGCTCTATGTCTCGCTAGGCTTTGAGGGCATAAGCATGCACTGGTGGGGTGACGACCCTGACATTGACCCGGAGCACTGTGTTCTACCATTGCCCGACCGCGAAGGGTGTTGTAGTCGATGGATGCCCTATATTCTAAGTCTCGTATTTCCTTCCTTTCAAATCGTCAAATATAAAGAATCCTATTTGTAATTTACTGTTAGTTATGCAATAATCGCGTAATGTTTGTAACAATGTAATATACATGTTGATTTATACCTCGCAAAATGGCCTCTACATCTAGATTGTTAACAGAAACATGGCTTTATAGCATAAAAATGTAAAACCAAAACTGCAGTTGCCTTCCGCAGTTCTCATCACTACTGTAGCGTATTATTTGATATTTTTACTTCTATTATGTAGCTGCATAAAGACAGTAATGTAATTCCTTCCGTATTATTTAATATATAATTTTATCATGTATTAAAGATATTTTATATAATAATTTAAATAGAACAATTTTCCATTTAATTAATACCAATGCATTTATATGGTCAGACGATACCAAACGTGAGATGACAGCACTGGCGACTTCCATATGATGCATAGATTCCATGTTTAGCCTTTAGACATTCAAGTCCTAACGGGGTGTGCCCCCATATTAAACTAAAACATACGAAAGCCACGACTTAATTGAAGTACAAAAATCCTGGTGAAAGGCTTGTTTATTTCGGCTTCTCCAATCGAGTTTATTGAAGTAGATATTTTTAAAGTAGAGTTTCCAAAAGCACAGCTTTTATTAAAAAGTTATTGATTATTTGATGAGATAAATATATAAGCACTTATTATAATTGAATTATCAAAATATAGTTTTGTTATAAGGAAAGAATGAAGCAAAATATTTAAAATTAAATGAGGATATATTTGATATTTCAAAATTTTAAAGAAGCTCAAAAAGCGTTTTTCTCAAAAACCTCAATTTTGGGCTTCTCCTATTAAAGAAAAATAGTTTTTTAATCATCCATAAACTCTTCTCAGATAGTAGCAAAACGATACAAAAAAAAAATTAAAAGAATTTTTGGAATTAAAAAAGTTCATTTGACTAGTAGTAAAGCCCAAACAAACGTGTTCTAAATTTGAGTCTCTGATAATCTAATTTATATATAATATCAACAATATTATCAACGAAATAATTAGTCATTAATTATAATGATTATTTTTATACTTGATAAATCAATTTAATTATCATTAAAAAATAAATAAAATAGCAATTATATATATATATATATATATATATATATATATATATATATATATAATGGTGTAATAATATTATTGAAAGAGGAGGAGTTGTTACCACACATCAGTTTACTATAATCTTTTATTTATTTATTTATTTATTTTTATTGTACAAGATCATGTTGGAAATAAAAAATAAAATGATGTTCTATTTACAAAATTATTATACTGATTTAATTATAAAATGTATTATTCCTTCCATAAATAAGACTGTAAGCATATATTCTTTTGGAAGATAATATCTCAAATGGTATTATCCAAAGATGCAAAACTGTAAAAAGAATCTTGTTTGCTTTACTATAAAACCGCATCGGTGAAAGAAGAGTTAATTTAGGCAGGCTGCTAAGTGATAAGTTAACAAAATGATAGTAAAATAAAATACAAACTAGAAATTCTTAAACGTAACAGATTCCCTAATTTTCCTCTCTCACGTACAATTCTTACTCTTTACTCAACCTTCAGCTTCTTCTGCATATTTAAGACCACTTCATTCCACAACAGCTCCACTGTCACTCACAATGGCATCTCTCCAAATAGAAACGCCGTCGCCGCCAAACCAGCCGAAACCCCAGGCGGAAAACGATGACGTCTCACCGATTGAAGAAGTCCGTCTAACGGTGTCCAACGAGGACGACCCGACCCTGCCTGTATGGACATTTCGCATGTGGTTCTTAGGCATTCTGTCATGCGTCCTTCTTTCATTCCTCAACACTTTCTTCGCTTACCGGACGGAGCCACTGGTCATCTCCATGATCTCCATCCAGGTGGCAACTCTCCCCGTCGGACGCTTCATGGAGGCTCTTTTTCCCAAGAAGAAGTTCAGGATTCTGGGATTTGGTGACAGGGAGTTTTCGTTGAATCCGGGGCCGTTCAACATGAAGGAACACGTGCTGATTTCCATCTTTGCCAACGCTGGGGCAGGTTTCGGGAGCGGAGCGGCTTACGCTATTAGTATAGTGGATATTATAAAGGCGTTTTATCATCGCAATATCAGCTTCTTGGCGAGTTGGATTCTTGTTATTACTACGCAGGTATGGGTTTTTAAGAATTAAACATTCTTGAAAAAGTTTAGATGCACACTCAAGATTTTGGTTTTATTTATTTTGCTTCTTTCTGAATATTTTTGATTTGGGGCTAATGTGACCAATTGTGAGTAGGTTCTGGGGTATGGTTGGGCTGGAATATTAAGGAAGTTCGTGGTGGACCCGGCGGAGATGTGGTGGCCGAGTAGTCTAGTTCAGGTTTCTCTATTCAGGTAACGTGTTTTCCCCAAGATAATGATATTTTTTTTGTTTTTTGATGCGAAACAGATTTCTATTTTGGGATGTAAATGTAGAACAGTGGTAGGTGAGAGAAGTCAAATTTTGGGTGGGGATCTTTCTTTATTTAGAGAAGAAACTATTGCTTCTATTTATATGTGAAAGCTCTCCCATTCACATATGAAATTCCTCGATGTTAAGTTGAACCTGGAACAAAAATAATAGAATTAGTCATATAATATTGTCAACCAACCTTAACAAGTAGGAATTGACCATTACAGGGCTCTGCATGAGAAAGATAACAGCCGCATGTCACGAGGGAAGTTTTTCTTGATTGCACTGATCTGCAGCTTCTCCTGGTACCTGTTCCCAGGCTACCTTTTCCCCGCTTTATCGACCATTTCTTGGGTCTGTTGGGCTTTCCCAAATTCAGTGACAGCCCAGCAGCTAGGCTCAGGCATGGATGGACTTGGTCTTGGGTCTTTTGCCCTCGACTGGTCAGTCGTAGCCTCGTACCTTGGCAGCCCACTCATCACTCCCTTCTTTGCCATCGTTAACGTCTTCGTCGGTTATGTCATAATTATTTATATCTTAATACCAATTTCGTACTGGGGATTGGATCTATATAATGCCAAGACGTTCCCAATCTTCTCCTCACATTTGTTCGATTCACAAGGACAGATATATAACGTATCAGCCATTGTTAATGACAAGTTTGAAATAGACATCCCAGCATATGACCGAATGGGACGCATTAATCTCAGCACGTTCTTTTCCCTCACTTATGGCATTGGATTTGCCGCCATTATATCTACTCTCACACATGTGGCCTTGTTTAATGGAAGGTAACTGATTACAAACTTGTCTAATAATCTCTTATTTTTACTATTGCAAAGGTAACACGAGGGGTTAGTGTCCTAATAACAGGGAGATATATGGACAAATCCGAGCTTCTACAAAGGGAAAGCAAGATATTCACACAAAATTGATGATGAAATACAAGGCCATACCAGAATGGTGGTTTCATGCGATGCTTGCAGGGTCTTTGATACTCTCTCTGCTGCTATGCATTTTCATGAAAGATCAGGTCCAAATGCCGTGGTGGGGACTCCTCTTTGCAGCAGGCCTTGCTTTAGTATTCACCCTTCCAATCAGCATTATAACCGCCACAACCAATGTGGTAAACTACTAAACTCTAACTTACAGCCTTTCTATTGTTCTGCAGGTGTTCATTCCAAATAAATAATCATTCTCAAACTGATAATATAATAGAATTAATAGAATTTTTCAAGATAATATTCGCTAACATCCCTTTTCTTTCACGTTAACTGCCAGTCACCGGGATTAAACGTTATCACGGAGTATATTATGGGCATTGTTTATCCTGGTAGACCAATAGCCAATGTCTGCTTCAAGACTTATGGATATATAAGCATGAGCCAGGCAATTTCCTTTCTCAATGATTTCAAGCTAGGCCATTATATGAAGATTCCGACTAGAGCGATGTTTGTTGTTCAGGTAAACGATCGAGTAGAATAATTAATTAAAGTCCTTAATGAGACATTGGAAAATAAATGAGGTGACACGTGGCGAAGGAGCTCAATGCTCCACCGGAATTCATTCTATATGTAAATGGAATACTCAATGTCTAACTCCTTTACTTGTTTTTAGTTAGTAGGAACACTAATTGCTGGAACAGTCAATATTGGAGTGGCGTGGTGGTTGCTTACAACCATAGAGAACATATGTCAGGATCAACTGCTTCCTCCCAATAGTCCTTGGACATGTCCTGGAGACCGTGTATTCTTTGATGCGTCTGTAATCTGGGGTTTGGTTGGGCCAAAACGTATCTTTGGCGCTAAAGGAAACTACCCAGCTCTCAATTGGTTCTTCCTTGGCGGTGCCTTGGGACCTGTCATTGTATGGCTGCTGCACAAATCGTTCCCTAACCAGAAATGGATTCAGTATATTAACCTTCCGGTGCTTTTAGGAGCAACAGCTGCAATGCCACCAGCAACAACTGTGAACTTTAATTGCTGGATTGTGATGGGAACAATATTCAATTACTTCATTTTCAAGTATCGGAAGAACTGGTGGCAGAGATACAATTATGTTCTTTCTGCGGCCTTAGACGCTGGGCTGGCTTTCATGGGGGTTCTTTTGTACTTCACACTTACCATGGAGAACAGAAGCTTAGACTGGTGGGGATCAGCAGGTGAGCATTGTGACCTGGCCTCATGCCCAACTGCTAAAGGTATTTCTGTTGACGGCTGTCCTGTGTATTAAGCATTGTTGTTTCGGTAGACAACTAGGTCAAGGTATTTTTACTGGGAATTTTTAGCTTCAGGACACATCATTGATGGAAAACCCAAAACACAAAAAAAAAAAGAAAAAAAGAAAAAAAAAAAGAAAAGGATTTGTATAAAACTTTCGCATTTAAGTTTTAGGATCCTAATTTCTATAGTCATGTGGACGTCTGCAATTGATCTTGGTCGACATAATATATGTAATATTCTCACATACAGTGGCCTTCTACCTATATCTTCGTTTTTTTTTTTTTTTGGTTTCCGTATTATATATTGATGTTCTGAGTGACAAGACCTATAATTCAGATAAAAGTTGAAATTACAGCTTACTAATTTATAATAGATCAGTGAATTCAATAATCCGGAGATTCATTTTAGAGTGCTACTTGTATTTCCTTTTCAATTTCTAAACAGAGACAGCTAGAGGTGGAACCAATCCCCATGGGATGGCCCCCGCAATTCTCCAACCTGTTTGGGCTAGGGATGGGGAGCTAAAAATGGAGAATGAGGTGGAGATGGGTATAATAATTTTATCCGAAGTTAAATGGGGATGGGGATTATGCTCCAAGTTCAACCCGGCTCGCTCCCCGAAATTTAAATAAAATTATATATATATATATATATATATATATATATATATATATATATATAGTAATCTAATACTTAAAACCTTATTATCTCTCCTCTTATAAAACTTAATGTCCTACCTACCTTAATAAAACCTAAACCTAACCTAGCCCACCTTTGTTTGCCTAAAGATTTATTTTAAGGATGTTGATTGTCTAAAAACTTATTAATATTTATTTGTAGGTATGTTGCTTAAGGTTTATAGTTATAATTTAAAATATGTTGTATTTCAAAGTATAAATTTTGAAAGTTAAAATTTTAAATTTTTAACAAGTAAATGGGGTTAGGGATGGGGATGGGAATGTATTTTGGCTTTGGGGATTCCCCATTCCCATCCCCGATTTAAAAAATTGGGGATTAATAGAGGATGAGGATTGATATTTTAATTAGGGACGGAAATAGGGATGACATCCCTACCCCCAACCCAACCCGATTCCACCTCTAGAGACAGCATAGTTATACCCATTTGTAGGATTAGATTAGACCTGCTCCGGAGTTTGAGTCTTGGAGGGGTTGAATATATATGACAAGATTGATCACCGCCCTTGCCATTCTCCATATGCATGTCTTGTTAAGGCTTACCCAAATATTGATTAATCACCGCTCTTACCATTCTCTATATGCATGTCTTGTGAAGGCTTACCCAAAATATGGATTAATCACCGCTCTTACCGTTCTCTGTATACCTTTTTGTTAAGGCTAACCCAAATCCTCATGGAGATGATCACGATAGACTTTAAAACGACACAGCGAATATCATTTGCTTCCTAAAGAAGGAATATGCCTCGAATGAAAAGAGAAATTAGAACTTCTCTGGAAAACATGTATATGTAATATATCTCTCTGAAAATGATTGAAGATTATATATATTACAGCAAAGGAGTTCTTTCGTAAGGGAAGAAGCTACATGATGGAGGGAATCCCTTTGTACCTCTGTTTACACGCCAATATACAAGTAAATCTGCGGCAATCCTGTCATTTGTCTCGGAGCGTTTTTGAGGGAGCAGCGTATCTTGAAGAAAAGCCACGTGACGTACAATCCTCATCCTCATCATCCCAATAACCCTCATCAAAGTTTTGAGAATAGCTTAGAGGGTCATACCTAAACCCACCTGCTGGTTTTGGTCGGCGTTTGGCTCTGAAAGCAGCTGTTATATCACACCCCATACTATCCTGCCTTCTCCATACTCTTCTCTTTGTCCACGGAAGCTTCAATTTGAGCCGACCCCAACACGATAGCGAAGATCCTACCTCATCTGTTTTCTTTGGAGACGAAGCTCCCTCCATAACAAGAAAATAAAAGGCTTTTTCGGGAGAGTTTATATCTTAGAAACTAACGAGAATACTCACTCCTTTGTAAGTAGTACCGTGGCCAATGGGCTCCCCTTTGTGTTTCATTCACGCCTTTTGCTGAGGATTTCAAGTGTGTGGTTGAGAAAAGATAGCATAAAATGATATATACGCAACAGAACAAGTTCTCTGTTTGTTTGTAAAGGGCGTATGGAAAAGAAAAGAAGAGTGAACTGTGAAGGAATATTACTTGTCATCCCATGAAGACAAAATCACGTAGTGAAATGCATGCTAACGTACACGCACTACTAGGATCCAAGAGCAACCTATCGTTGTGGACAAAAGAAGACTGAACCACAAAGCAAGTTATAAAGTGAACTCCGTAAAAATATTCATATTCCTTTTAAATGTAAAAGGTAGGTCCGAATTTAAACAGTATTTGTAAATTAAACAACAGTAAAAGAATAAAGTATACCATGATAGGACCAAATTTTTCCTAAGCATCATAATAGCCTATATTCTAATATTCTCTTGAAAATCTTATAGATAACGATTATAGCTAGAATCTAAGGATATAAACTCCAAAAGATATGAAACAGGATAATATTTTCGCTGACGAAATGTCACGAAAAAGAAGAGGAAAACCACTCACACCACCATCCACCAATTACGATAAGAAATCAATGATTTATTAAAAAACATTTCGCAAGTGGGATTTTCTAGCCATTTTTTTTTCTCAGAAATGTTTTCTTAACCTTGAGATAAGTTTCAAAACACATTTAGTTGTAAAATTTTGCCTCAGACCAAAAGGAAGAATACAAGGTAATATCATCCCGCAACTACAAAATTTCCTGCAGTCGCTGCTTGATCAGCTCAATACTCTTAGGTGTTATCACTTGCCACTGGCGCCTCGGTGGCACATAGCAGTAGCCAACATAACCTGAAAGGGACGTGTTGGTTTTTTGTGTCAATTATTGAAATATTATAAGAGAATATCCGTGTTTTGTGCATCATTTATACCTTTCAAATTTCGAAAACTTCGCCGATATAAATTCCTTGATTTTTAATTATTATAAGGTGTTGAATGTTGATCTTATAAATAGGCGTAAGCGGATTCACATGGCTTATGAAGTCGCGTTTTCGCGTGTTATTCATCCTATGACAGCTACGTGTCACTTCATGCTACACTCTTTCTGCTAACTTATATATTTCTTGGAAAATTTTGTCTGTTTTATTTCTAGAATGGCAGTGAGATGGAACGAATTATTTCTTCAAAAAGCATTCTGAAAACTAAAAGAACCAACCAACACTGTTTAAGGTAAGCTGACAGAGCAGGGCCAATTTCTTGAGTGTGATAAAGTAATAGCTTGAACAAGGGCAGGCAGGCGTAGAAGGGCGTGAAAAATGAATCTTCATGAGAGGTAGGTAGAAAGCACAAAAAGACCAAATTGAATGAGAATAAAGCTGCATGGACTATGAACCAAAATTGAAATTGAAATTCACTCCTCTAGAACAGTAAACTATAACCTATTACAAAATCATGTATACTATCGACATGAATCTAAAGAAATAGAAGGACATAACATTACCTGTTGCGAGTCATCTAGGAATGAAAAATGGCATACAAAATACGCTACATTTTGACCGCCACCTGCTCAGCTGAACTTTTCTTCACGACTCCTCTGGAGCACAACTGATTTAATAGCTCTAAAGCCTCCTTGGCGAAACCTTCATCAGCTATGCCTTCAATGAGAATGGTATATGTAGCTTCATTGGGTTTACAACCCCTCCTTACCATGTCTGCCAAAAAGTCAATTGCACGATCAGTCTGCCGAGCCTTACAAAGTCCCATCATGATAAAATTGTAGGTGATAACGTTAGGCCTAACACCCAGTCTTTCTAAATCATGGAAAAGCTTAATTGCTTCATCAACCTTGCCTTCTCTACTAAGCCCACCAATCAGGGAAGAGTATGTGATTGTATTAGGCCTGAGTCCCTTTCCACGCATCTCATTTAAAAGTTTTATAGCTTGTTCTGTTTTCCCCACCTTTGAGAGACCATCAATAACTGTATTGTAAGTGATCAAAACAGGTGAGCAAAACTTGCTATTAAGCTGGTCAAGTATCTCAACTGCAACATCAACCTTCCCATCTTTGCATAATGCAGTGAGAAGAGTATTGTAGGACACAATATCAGGGTAACAACCCCTGGACACCATGATTTCCAAATACTCAATTGCTCTTTCCATCTTCTTTTCTTTGCAGAACCCATGAAGCAGCGGGTTGTAACTTAAAGAATTTGGGGTACATCCATGGTTAGGCATCTTCTCCAATATGTCAATTGCTCGACTCAGTAAACCCTTTCGGCACAAGAAGTTAATCAGAATATTAAATGTGACAACACTGGGCGAGCATCCTTTACGAACCATTTCAGCTAATAGTCTCTCTGCATCCATCCACCTTCCAGTGCTACACAAGCTACGCAAAATAATATTATGTGTAATCACATTAGGTTGACATCCATATGATGGCATATCATTCAAAAACCTGATTGCTTCATCCAGCCTTCCTTCCTTACAAATTCCATTGACAAGAACATTGTAGGTAACCACATCAGGTTTGCATCCTCTAGTCCTCATTTCATCTAAAAGCTTCATCGCCTGACCAACCCCACTTTCCTTGCAAGTTGCTTCAATCAATATGGTATACGTTATTACATCCGGATAACACTCCCTTTTCAGCTGTCTATTAAGAACTTTCATAGCCAGATTCAATTTTCCACTATCGCATAATGTACGCAAAATAGTGTTATATGTAACAACATCTGGAGCTACACTCATTCGATCCAAAAGTCCTAAAGCATTATCAATCTCCCCTGTCTTGCAATACCCACTAATCAAAACGTTATAAGTTATAACATCAGGAACTGCCCCAGAATCTTCCACAATCTCCAAAACCCTTGTTGCCTTCCTAGTCTTGCCAATCTTACAAAACCCACGAATTAAACTCGTGCAAGGGATTATATCAGGAATATCACCATGATAGACCATGGTTTCAAGAAACTTGAAACCTTCCTCTAGTTCCCCATTTCTAACCAATCGACGAAGATGATTATTACTCTCAAATTCCTCAAAGTTTTGAGCAGAAGTATCCGGACTCGAAGAGATATGACCATTAACCAAATGTCCATGTGGTGATCTCTGAAGGCTTTTCCCTCTAGCATTAGAACTAAGTGTTTCAACCTTTGAAACAGGAAATACCCGCCTTCGCTTTTGAAATCCCTTTTGTTTTTTACACTCAAAACTATCAGCAGATTGAACAAGAAAGCCAGTTTTGCAGCCCGCATCAACTTTCAGAGAACTTAAGTTGAAACCCAATTTATTAGCCCTAGGCCGACCACTAAAGAAACTAACATTTCCTTTGCTTTCCCTATAAAAGTGTTGAAATGAGCCATATCCTTCATGGACATGATTTATAGGTACTACAAGGTCCATATTTTGACCTACTTATGAATTGGAAAACTATCAATGTTCAACTAGTCATGCTTTAAATAAATAGGATAAAATACAGTTACAGGATATTTCTTCCAGTGAAGGGTTTAGGTTTTGTAACAGAATAACAAAGACTTTAAAATGGGTTAATAGAGAGTAATATTAGATGAAGATAGAGAGGATTGTGAAGCTTACTCTGAGGCTGCTTTAAGCTCTGAGAAATGAAATGGAGAAGCTACAGTCGGAAGTGCGGCCGTACCTTTGCTTATCCAGTTTGGTTCTTCTGGTCTGGCTTTTGCTAATTGAACGGTGGATCTATCAGGAGGGGGAACAAGAATTGGACCTCATTCTAAGGTGGGCTTGCACACCAATCCAATTGGTACATTTACAGCACTTGGGCCCTTTCATGTGCATTTGGATGCAAAAGCCTGTCAGTTTGTAAAGGTTCTATTTAGTGCTTGTTTACCATGAATTTGAAATTTCAGTTTTGATATTATTCAAATCAAAATGTACAAATTTTGGGCATTTGTAGAGAAAGAAATAAAGAGTTATTAGATCAGAAACAAAAAGACCAATAATATAAGATTAAAAGCAATATTAACTTTCATTGCTATCGATTAAACGATGATAGGACCAGTGGCCATTTAATTGCCAACTTTTATAATTCTCGGTCTTGATCGATCTCGAATTATCTGTATTCATCTTGTCTACAAACTTACCTTACGCGGCACAGCGGCAGCTCCAACTCCATTCCTATTATGAATATTTATTGTAATACTAAATTTTCAATAAATCCTTTCATGTTCTCTTTCCTTTATAATTCTAATAATAATAATAATAATAAGTCTATATTGAAATGCTTGTCAAATTATAAATATAAATAAAATTATATTATCAGTTGAAAAAAAAAGAGAAATACATTTTGGTTGTGAAGATTGATGAAGAAACAAGAGTAATTTATTTGAAGTATAATATCCTAGAATTGATATAAATTTATTAAATAGAAAATTCACAAATCATCGTTACATTTATCCTTAATTTCACCAAAAAAAAGACTTTTGTAATTTTGTATAAGCATCAGGTCTACATTTTGAGAAATTTATCATAAATCATCATTCTGTTAGTTTTATCGTTAGACGACATAATTTTTTGCATTTAAATGTGGCTAGAAGACATAATTTTTTCATTCAATTTAAATGCAGTTACCAAAATACCCTTAACTCAATCTTATTATAAAAGTCTTCTACATTACCACAATGTCAACCATTAACTTTAATAACATTCACAAAATATTTTATTTATTCTTTAACTTACTTGATATTAAAAATAAAAAATAAAATAAAAAATACCATCCATTAACATATAAAAATCAATCAAATTAAAAAAAATAATAAAATGGATTAAAACCAACAGTTCCACTATTTCCATCGATTTAAAAAAAAAAAGAAGAAGAGGAAGAAGAAATTAAGATCCAACACCTACATAACCTATATGTAAAAACACTATCCATATTTGCACTAAAATCGGCCAATAGGGACCGGCCCAACCACCACGACTAACCATAAAGACTACATGCCACCCTCTCTGCCCCTCTCCAAGCCTTGCACAACCTTCCCTCTATTGCCCTCTCTCCTTGCTACGATAGTTGTTTCAACTCCACCAGTAGCAGCCACACCCACACCACTAGTGTTGGATTTGTAATTTGAAACTGACTTTTATGAATTATGATTTAAGGTTTCATGATTTAAGATTTAAGATTTGAAATATAGGAGGACTTTCAAATGAGTAAATTAAAGCTAAAGCTAAGCCAGTTGAGTTGAGAAGCAGCTAAGTTGGAATTCAGTAGCCTTCTTGCAAAGGTTGACTTGAATTATATAAAACAGAGAATTTAAGAAGAATCTGGAGTTGTTATTAGAATGAATGAATAATTATGTACAAAGTAAGTTTCCTTATTTATACAAAAACTGTAACCTGTAACTAACTACTGCTAACGTGGATAACAAACTTTAGCAACTTCTAACAACCTTCAGTAGCTCCTAACAACCTTCTCTAACTAACTAATTACAAGCTAATAGCTTCAATATGCCCCCTCAAGTTTAGCTGGGATTACTTGAACCAGCAAACTTGCTATCTGTATCAACATTAAGTTTTTCTCTGAGAATTCAAATCTAGTTTATGCTAGAGGTTTGGTCACAATATCAGCAAATTGAAATTCAGTTGACACATGCTTTACTATTAATTGTTTTGATAAGACCTCTTCCCTGATGAAGTGCACATCCACTTCTACGTGCTTCGTGCCAGCATGAAAAACTGGGTTGGCTGCCAAGGACTCTACTTCCTTATTATCACACCACAATATAGGTGTATCATGAAGCTATAGTCCTAGTTCTGCCAGCAAACTTTACAGCCAAACAATTTCACTTGAGGCCAGAGATAATGCCTTGTACTCTAATTTTGTTGATGATCATGCTACCATATTTTGTTTTTTTAGAAGACCAATATATCAAATTGCCACCTAGATATATATAACATCCTGATGTAGACTTTTTGTCATCAACAGAACTTGCCCAATATACATCACTATGCTGTTAAACTTAGAGACTGCATAGGCTGAAACAATAATCCATAATCTGAAGTTCCATTGATATATCTTAATACCTTTTTGCAAGCCTACCACTGTAAATTGGTTGGTGATTAAAGAAACTGACTCAATTTATTGACTGCAAATGATATGTCAGGTCTAGACATGGACAAGTACTACAATGCACCTATAATGCTTCTGTGAAAAGCTGGCTGTTCAAACACGTCACTATCACTGCTTGACAGTTTAAGATTAGCTACCACAGGTGTTCTAGCTTTCTTGGCTTCCAGCATGTTGCTTTTCCTTAACAGGTCCATGACATATTTCTTTTGAGTTAATAGCAAAGAGTTTGAATTCCTGTGAACTTCAAAGCCAAGAAAATAGTTCACATCACTTAGCACTTTAAGAGCAAACTGTGTACTTAGATCATTGATAACCTGTTGAACCTTGGAAGCATCATTGCTAGTTATCAATATATCATCAACATATACAAGTAGAGGAATGAGGACACTGTCCCTTTTATAAATGAAGAGGCTAGTATCAACACCTAACATTACAAACCCCCATTAAAGTAAAGCACCATTGAGCCTATCAAACCATGCTCAAGGGGCTTGCTTCAAGCCATATAAGGACTTATGCAATTCGCAAACAAAGTGAGGATGCTTGCTGTCCACAAAACCCTCAGGTTGATACATGTAAATAGTCTCTTGTAATTCACCATTAAGGAAGGCATTATTAATATCAATTTGCTAACTGTTCCAATGATGAGTAGCAGCAAGAGCAAACACTACTTGAATTATGGATGGTTTGATGACAGGGCTAAAGGTCTCAAAGAAATCCACACCAACAAATTGTTGAAATCCCTTGGCAACCAACCTTGCTTTGTGCCTCTGAATGGTACAATCAGAGTTATATTTAATTCTAAACACCCATTTATTGTCACTATATGTAGATCATCAGTAGCAGGAACTAAAGACCAAGTTTGTTTGGCAATAAGAGCATCAAATCCAGTCTGTATTGCCTATTTCCAGTGAGGGGATGATAATGCTTGAGAAATTGTAACATGCTCATTAGTTAAGAAAGAATCCGATGAAGTAAGAGTAAATACCTTGGGCTTGAAGACACCAGCTTTAGCTCGAGTGATCATAGGATGCATATTATAATGCTTATTATTAGGTTGAGTAGGAGCAGGAGAACAAGTAGGCTGTGACGTTGCTATATTAGAATTGGATTGGGGAAAAGGAACAGCATCTGAGGAAGTAGGAGCCTGCAATTGAGATAAAACAGGAGAAGAGATCTTAAGTGAATAAGAATGAGAGGCTTGTGTAACTAGGGTTAAAATGGATGATAAGTCAGTAGGTGCAATATAGATAGGCTTGATATTACTAGAAAAGAAAGTAGCTGGAAAAATCCAGGAGGATGATGTAATGGTGTTATTGGTTGTTACAAGTTCTGTGCACTTGAAATCTTCTGTAGTTTTGAAAGGAAATATATTTTCATGAAATGTAACACTTTTGAAGATATAAATCGTGCCAGATGAATGCAAGCACAGATAACCCTTGTGACAACTACTGTAGCCAATAAATACACAAGTAGATGTATGAAAAGCAAATTTATGTTGATTGTAAGGTCTGAGATTGAGAAAACAGGCACACCTAAAGACCTTTAGCATTGCAAAATTAAGCAGTTTATGATATAGTTTTTGATAAGGGGTCTCATAGTTTAACACTGCAATAGGCAATCGATTAAGCAAATAAGTGGCTGCATGGAAAGCATGCCACCAAAACTTGAAAGGAAGAGCAGCTTCTACTAGCATGGTTAATCCCATTTCTACCAGAGTCCTATTCCTTCTTTCTACAGATCCACTTTATTGATGGATATAAGGACATGAATGTCTGAACACAATGCCAAGTTTATCAAGAAAAGATTTCAAAGGTCTAAATTCACCACCCTAATTAGTTTGCAAGCACTTGAGTTTGGTGTTAAACTATATTTCAACTAAATTCAGAAAAAGAGGAAATATACCAGCAACTTCTCCCTTAGATTACAGTAGATAAATCCAATTATACTTATTATAGCCATCTACAAACAGTCGATAATATGTATAGCCATCAATATATTTAACTGGAGAAGGTCCCCACACATCTGCATATACAACTTCAAGCGGCTGGGATATAACAGTTGAAGAGATAGGATAAGAAGCATGACACCCTTTTCCAAATCGACAGGATGTACACTGCAACTTATTATTAGCTTTGCTAGAGAACAAGTTACATTGTGATGCTACATGAGCTAACACATTTGCATTAGGATGGCCTAGCCTTCTGTGCCACAGAATTGCATTAAACTCAGATGTACAATTATTAATCACGCAAGAAAGTAAAGAGATAGGTTGCACACTAGTTGAAGCTGAAGCAGGGGAAGGTACTGTATAGCCTTTGTTACCAGTTGAAGTAAGCTTGTATATTCCTCTTTTAAGCTTGCCATGAAGCAGAACTGCATTGGTTTTCTTGTCTTTGATGAGACAAAAAAAGGGTGAAATTCCACAAACAAACCATCATTATCTTGAAGTAGCTTAGAGATATTTAACAAATTTTTTGTAATACCAAGAACATGAAGAATTCGATTAAGCACTAATGGCTTAGAATGTGACAAAAAATGCAACAAAGAGAAACCAATATGCAATATAGGTAAGACATTACCATTGCCAACTTGAACAGTTTCAGCTCCATGATATTCATCAGTAATACTCATGCTCTTTGTGTCAGCAGTGATATGATCTGTAGCTCCTGTGTCTAAGTACCAAGAGGAATCTACAGCAGTAGTAGGAGAAGCTATAGAAGCCTTTGTCTTAACTTGCTATGATGCTATAAAAGCTTGTGATGGAAGGTGATGTGAAGCCTGTGAAGCACCACTGGAATTATGTCTTGGAAAACCACCAGTATTACCTTGAAAAGTGATGTCAAAACGATGAAAACATTTAACTGCAATGTGACCA
The DNA here is from genome assembly GCA_013180625.2 of Boswellia sacra. Taxonomy (NCBI): domain Eukaryota; kingdom Viridiplantae; phylum Streptophyta; class Magnoliopsida; order Sapindales; family Burseraceae; genus Boswellia; species Boswellia sacra. Next base: position 737,245 of record SNVD02006000.1, read on the forward strand.
GGTTTGCCACAAAGCTGACAGACTGGTCTGTTGTTTACATTAATTTCCTCTACCATTTCCATTTCAATTACCACCAGCATGAAACCTTCCAAAATTATTTATGCCACGACCTCTACCTCTTGCATTGTTAGTAAATGCTCTAGCTAGAGTAATTATAGCCATAAGAAAATTGATTAGAGGTCCTCTGTGCCACATTAACACTGTAATCAAGATGTACAGTCTGAGTCATGTTATGTTGAGCTAATCGAAGCTCATAGCTTTGTAATTGAAACTTTGCTTCCTCAATAGAAATGTATCCAACTCTTGAAGTAATATTGATAATAATTGCACCATATTCAGGGCCTAAACCATCTAGAATACGTAATAAAAGATCATTATCAGTAATCTCATTGCTTATAGCAAACAATGTATCAGCAATCTCTTTCATTTTTAGAAAGTACTCAGAAACAAACAGGGATCCCTTCTTAGTAGTATGAAGTTTATGTTTGAGAAGCATTACTTGAGCTTTTGATTCCATAAGAAACAATCTTTCTAATGTATTCCACACACTCATGGATGTTTGACACCTTACTATATGACCATAAATAGTTTCAGATATTGATGATAACAGCCAGCTTAAGACAAATTTATCTGTTCTTTTCCACAAAAGATAATATGGATTATGAGTATCAACACCAGGATCAGTAGAATCATGAACAGAAAAAAAGGGTTGAGGACAGATCTTATCTTCATTAATGAAGCCTTCAAGTTCATAAGCTCAAGTGTAGGCAGAACCTGTGACCTCCAATATCCATAGTTATTGCAATTCAATTTTATAAACAGAGTAGGAAGAGATGATGGAAGTGAAATCAAAGGCATTGATGCTGATGAACTAGACATTCCATGAATATGAGCTTGTTGAATATTCTGTACATTAGTTGAGCTTGTGCCTCCATTTAGATCATGATTGTTTCTCATAAAAGTAGTGTTTCCAGAAAAAAGATTTGATGGATCAGCCATGGCTCTGATACCAAGTTGAATTGTATAAAACAGAGAATTTAAAAAGAATCTGGAATTGTTATTAGAATGAATGAATAATTGTGTACAAAGTAAGTTTCCTTATTTATACAAAAATTGTAACTTGTAACTAACTACTGCTGACATGGATAACAAACTTCAGCAGCTCCTAACTCCTAACAACCTTCAGCAGCTCCTAACAACCTTCTCTAACTAACTAATTTCAAGCTAATAGCTTCAATAGGTTAGTGCTGATGGAGAGGGTGAGATTGGCGATTGTGGTGGTGGGTGCTCGAGGAAAATCAGGATCATCATCGGGGTGGGTGTGGAGGAGTTTGTGGTGAGAAGGATTGTGGATCCTCATGGAAGCAAAGAGATGTAATACTATCAATGTTGCACCTAATCTAACATAAATAATATTTTGTGCCATACCACGCATAACATGAAAAAAAAAAACGAAGGCCTAACATGATTCATTTGGCGTAATCTGAATAGACCGTGTTGTATCTAGGACAATGCCATTTCGTATTTGATTCAAATAGATCAAAGCTATGTACAAACTTTTATATCTTTAATTTTTAAATTTTAATTAAAAAAACACATATGTCTTGAAGAGATTAACTAACCTCTTATTTAGGAGACTTAAATGTCTCTTTAAAAAAAAAGGTTTATTTTAAAAATCAAATTAAAATTTTTAATTTTTTAAGACCTAAATTATTTTAAAAAATTATAAATAACATATCTTAAACTGTTTTTATTAATTATTGCTATCTTGAGTTAAAAATTATTTCATTTTTTGTTAAAAATAAAAATCTTTAAATTTTATTTAAACAAATAAATATATAAAAGTCAATTTCTAAAATAAAATTTGAATTATTTATTAATAATTTAACTAAAAGTACAATTCTTTAAAGATAGCATGAGAATTCCATCACTATAGGTAAGACTTATTGTGTATTATTTCTTTTGATTAAAAATATATTCATTTTATAAAACATATTAGCGAGATGACTTAGAGATTTACAGGAAAAAGTGAAATTGTAGTGTGGGATCAAGTAAACTAAGAATATAATAATTTATTTGTTTTAGTTCAAAACAAACTTATTTTATTAATTAGATTAAAAACATAATCATGCCCATTCATGCTCATCGTCTTTCATGCTTTGGCACGGTCCAACCGTATTTCGTGTGGCACAATCCATCGTATCAAACTTTTAAGTTTAGTCTAGTATAATCCTCGTTTTCATATTGCACTATGTTGTTAAAGTATTTGTGTTTATGCCGTACTCGTGTTTTATAATTTCGTATTGGACCGTGTCGTGCTCATGTCCAACCTAAACCTTTTAATATATTTAGAAGCAAAGAGTGATAAAAAAGAGAGAAAGAAAGAGGAGGAAGAAAGAAGGAGAAAAAAGAGAAAAAAAATAAAAGAATATGGAAGGAAGAAGAAGAAAGGAAAGAAAAAGACCAACAAAAAAAACCAAGAAAAAGGAGGAGAGAGAAAAATTAAAAGAATGTATAATTAAATTATCATTATTACCCTTCATAATCAACTTATTTATATATGTTTAACAGCTTAATTAATAGAAAGGTGGTCCACGATAATTTTATAAAAAAGTTAAACGTGGGATTGATGCTTATACAAAAGCGTAAATTTTTTTTTTTTTAGATTAATACAAAACGTAAGAGTAATTTGTGAAATTTCTTCATCTATCAAATCTTCATATATCCTAGAATTAATATAAATTTATTAAATCCTCATAAATTTTTACTTCTTTATTACCACTATTATAACATGACTAAATTATTACTACCACTATTATAACGTAACTAAATCATTATAATTAATTCGATGATAAAGATCCCCTTAATTTGAGCTCTACAGACAATTTGTTTCTTTCAAAATATAGACATCAATTTTTTCTTTAAATTGTCTCGTTGAAATATCTTTAAAATTTTTTCAAATTGCATGCTAAGAACTAGTGTAAAAGAGAGAAAGAGGGAACAAAATAAAATGGGTTATTTTTTATTTAATATAAGTAATTTATGAAATATTTTTAAAAAATTTAAAAATATTGATAGTCTAGCATGTGTTTTGTCACTTTTGTATTTCATCTAGGTTGTTAAAAGTTACTTCGTAATGGGAAAAGCAAAGATTCCCAAAATGATTCGTTTCAATAAACAATTAAAACAAGCTGTTGTAAGTAACGAAGTCACTAAACCTCTTGGTGACTCGCATCACAAACAATGGATGGATAAGGAATCAAGGCTTCGAGAAGTAACATAATTTAGATCAAATTTGTTACAAATAATCCTCAACTTAACACGTAATCGAGTGATTAACGTGAGGAATGTTGGTAAGATTACCGACACAGATTTGACTGGTGCCAACTGCCAGCCAGGCAAAACAAAACCTCACCACCTTTGTTCTTTAGTCTTCGCTCTCAATCAGCTAAGTAGGTTTGTATTGAAAAGAGTCCAAGACTTGAAACTTCTTGCTAATCTTATGCTGCCACGAACTCATTTCAGTTATGCTTTTGTCAAAAGGATAAATTTTTAAAAGACGCTTTAAGGCTTTATTTTTATGTTAGATATCCTTTTTGTTTGTTTTATGGGGTCTTGGGATTGAAAATTAGCTAGGAACCGGTGGCTATCCGTGTGCTTTTTGGTGCCTTGCTGTCGGATTAGATGACTCATCATATAAATGTTATTTCTTTTGCAATTAAAAAATATAAAATATTTTCGTTTCGTGGACATGTGCCAATCTTACATTGAGGGATGAAATTGAATGTAATCACCCCCTTCTAGAATCGTAGAGCAAGATATATAAACAAGCAGTGCGAATCCAGAGCTATAAATCTGAGGAAGTTAGAGAATGAAAGATTATTGTGTAAAAAATATAAACATATGAGTTAAAATCCGAAAAATTGCTACAAAATTTTAAACGAGTTTATAAATTTGGTTGGGTGGGGGCATTTTGACCACAAGGAAGGTAACATCCTTAGTCAACTCCATCTTTTGCAATTGATTAATTGTTTATTCAGTCAATTAGGTAACATTTCTTTCAGTTAATTTGGTAAACTTTAAAATATTACTTGATAATTTTTTAATAATAATGAAAATAAATACCTAATATTATCTTGTAGTTATTTTTTGAATAAATTATTTTATCAAATAGAAGGTAGTTATCAACTAATGATATGGAATTAATGGATATGGATACATAAGTATTATATAACAAGCAAACCTTTCCGGTTTATGTAACCATTATATAATTAAACAAGATACGGCACCCGTGTTATATGATAGTAACAATAGTGTATCATAAAAATATGAATAATAATCTTCACAAGCTCCCAGTTACCTGGCCCCCACTAAGAAAGGTGATAACACCTTTGACTTCATTGGATGATCATTAATCAGTAAACCACACAATTAATTGGTTATGCTTTGTTGATAATGACACCGACATTGCAATCTTAACTCTGTTAATACCCAACTTCGCTTTCTTTCACGTGACATTTATCTAATCATCCTATTCCTCTTTTACCTTATTTTCTTTTCCTTATTTTTTTCCATAAAAACAAATCATGGCATTAGTGAATCTTCATCCCTAACTTTTAACTTTAAAAAAAAGATACGTTAACAGTTATCATGTTAATATAATAACTGTTTTAAATATATAAAAATTATAAACGAATAAATAAAAAGTATAAAATTATAAATGAACAAAAACATAATTTTTATTTATTATTTTTATATATTTATTTATAATTTTTATACAAATATAACATTATTGATGTGATACAATTACTGTATTAAAACGGGACTCTTAACTTTTACATTATTATTCGCTAATCCTACAAAATATCTTCTGTTTTTAGTGCCACGCGGCACTGCGTCTCCCAAAATATCTTCGTCCTTTCACACTATTTCAATCCGAGAATTATGACATACAGGCTGACCGATCGCAACGTGTCCATTACAGTTAAGCAGGGCACCTTTCTCTTGTACTTTGGTTTCTTATCATTTTTTATTTTATTTTTTATTCAAACGTTTCTTTCCGTGATACCATAGAGGTTAATTAGAAAAATGAGCCTATAGTTGCTGAGATTTTAAAAGGACTAAACGCAAGGTTAGGACATGGCTACGTGTTCACTTTGTATTTATCCCAAGGGACACGTTATACGACCTAATAATCCAGTGGTTGGAGGTGACTCTGCGTGCTTCCTCCAAAAGCATTTTTGCTTGCCAAGCTGACTCACCCTCCCTCAGGTTTCTCTGCAGCGGCTCAGACGCTTAGCCGCTTACCTTAAACCTGAAGCCGCTTGGCTAATGCTCTTTACAGGAAAATGATGGGTCACCATCCACGTAAATTGCCTAAATATTTTTAAGAAAAATTTGAAAACAACCAAATTACAACCCTAATAAATGATATTAATCGAACTTAATGTAATTTGATTTATAATTTTTAAATGATAAATGATATACTTTCAAATTAAAATTTAATCATTAAAATTCAAGATATGGATTAAAAATTTTAATAAAAAAAGACTAAATTAGATTTTCCTAAATCTAAAATACATGGATAAACATTTTGTAAGAATAATTTAAAAAATAAAATAGTAAAAATATATTGCAAAATTACTAGTTAGATACAATGTTTCTTATTGTCTAACTATCGAGAAGGAATAATTGGTTAGGAAGGCAACGAGTAAAAAAGCGGGGGTAAAGTCGACTCAGACAAAAAAATAAAAAGTACCTGCTCGCTACGCTGCAACAGCAGCTGTCCCAAAAACTGAGAAAGCGATTTAGGAGAATCCGAAACCCTAGGCCTTAGAAATTAATAAGAAAATCAAAGAAACGCGAAAATTAAACCGATTGATTACGTGTGTAGATGATGTGGGGGCATCACCAGCCCTTTATATACACCTCTTCTCGAATGCCCTCCCCGATATTTTTCATCTCTCTTTTTTCCTGGCAATCTCTGCAACAATTTCATGGTGCCCTCTGATGAAGCAGATCTCTTATTTTCTTCTACACTTTTCGTTTCTTCTCTTAATTCGATCTCTTCGTAAAACTTGATCCTCTCTTTCACCACGGGATTTGCATTTCTGTGGATTTTTGTTTACTTATTTGCACTTTTGAGCTTTCTTTCGCGCTTACAGCTATTTCCCTGGCTGTAATTTGTTGCTGGAATCTCTTACCAGGTTTTCATCGGAGGTAATTTTCGTATTTTATGATTTCGTGCGTTCTCATTTAAACAAAATGTGTTTCTGCAACCGCTCAGGATTTGTTTTGTTGTTGAGAAACTTTGAAGGAAAAATAAAGGCGCAAAGCAAATCTAACTGATAACTGATGATTTTCTTGCAGGTACATTTAACTGTTATCAATCTCATAGCTTTCGGTTCTTAAACGGGACTTTTCTCGAAATCAAACTAGCTCTTGAGATTTATGTTTTGCGCTGTTGAATATAGTTGCTCCATCTGTTACTTGTTTTTATTTTTTGTTAATTTTTTACTGTTTGATTTGTTCTATTGAGTTCACTTAATTTCTGTATACTTTTAGATACTTTGTTAGTCGAAGAGCTGACTTCGATTAGAGGAATACGTGCGTTTGGCTTCAGGTGAGTAATGATTCTTCCTTTTCTTTTAAGTAGCTTTTCTATTTCTTTTGTGTATTATGTATATGGTGTAATTGTGTTTAGTACGATTACTTTATAACTTGTTGGAACTGTTTACAACTTTAATTGAATGCACCCATTGATATTCTACCGAGATATGTATGTTAGATTCTACACGTTTATGCATCCGTTGTTTTCTTTTAATAGTCCGACCACCGATTAGTGCTGGAGATCATCGTAGTTTTAACTGATAAGAGTTTCATAAGTTGATCAATTGTTCTTAGGCTGTTACTTGAAGTCACATAAAATATTGGGAGAACCATCGTTGTTCCTTGGATATATTTAAGAGGTGATTACTTAATTAAGATTTTTCATTTGGGAGTTATTAATAAATGGGAATCGGTGGGTAATTACTTAGTTTTTTTATTCAAATCATAACAACATAATTTTTTCTATATTTTTAGGACTACCTCGGTGTATACCACATAGATACAGTGTGCTTGCTAGATTATTTTCCTTTTCCATGTAGAAACTTACTAAGATTTGTCGTACTTTACATCCTGATTTTGTCTTTTTGTTGCCTGCTAAGGTTATAGATATGGAAGTAGTCTCTAGTTTATATCTTAGAGAATAAAGGAAAGGTCAAGAGATTCCTAGGTATTTAAAAAAAAAGGGATCAATTGAGTTTGTCAACTCACAATGCATTGCTTCATGAAATATTATGTGGCTTCCTTTAACAAGGACATTTTGTGTTGCATTTATTTCCTTAGAAATCGGTCAAAATTACCTTGTGTGGAATGACATTATATTTTTCTGCAGATCAATGATCTAGGTGGAGATGCATAATCTTTTATGGTATTTTTGGTCATGTTTGCTTGGAAGTTGTAGAAGCTTGGTTAAGCAAATGTTTACTATAAACTTTTTTTTTTTTTTTAAAATTAAAAAAAATTTATAGATGACTCACGACTCAAAAATTATTTTATCAATCAACAGGTCTCTTAATTTGTAAATTCTATTGAGGTCTAGTCCTAGGTATTTTCGAATTTTGTGTATGCAACTAGATATTCCTAGTTGTTTGGAAAACTATCTTAATTATTGCATCATTTGCAAATCTAATTATGAAATTCTAATATGGAATGATTTAGGGTCATCACTAAGTCAAAGGATTTGGGAAAAGGAATTTTAACTTTAAGAAGACTTTACTTAGTAGAGTTTAATTTTGAGAAACTCAAAATTAAAGTCTACTTATAATTACCTTGGAGGAGTTCAGCACCAATGAAGCATGTGATTGAGATTTGTGAGTCTTATTTCGGCCATCGTAGCACGTGTGTTACCCAAGGAAAAGCAGGGGGACATGATAACTTGATGTCCCTCACATAGTTAGGGATTCTTGATAGTATCAACGTAGAATAACTTGTTCTTCTAGAATGCCATGGTTGAGATCAAATGCAGTTACTCTTTTCTTTCCGTTCAATCCTTTCATTTCATTTACACCTTTGTTTGATTTATATTTCCTCCTATTGTCATTTGGACCATGAACTAAATATAGTGCACTGATTGACTATTGAGAGGACTTATTAAAATTTATTACACATAAAAGTTGTTTTCCATATAAAATAGACTCTTGGTCCTTTAAACTAGTATCTTGACAAAAGATATAAAGAATTTGCATATCAAATTTGAAGTGCCATGCCGATAGTTACTTGATATTTAATAATTTATAAAATTGAGGCATAGTCTTCTCTTTTCTCAAATAAAAAGCTCAACAATCCATTAGCAAAAGCTTTGCAGTTAACTTAGCCAATCCTAAAGCTCGAAATCCCGAGGAGAAACATTGTAACATCTCATAGCGCTTGAGAATGATATGTGAAAAGTGTTTAAATATCCTCTAAGCTCCTTAAGCTGTTAGAAGCTTTTTGGGTTGTAAAACCCAAAAGTAAAACCGTGATAGATTATGGGTTCAAAATGGACAATATCTAATAGTGTGTTAGGGTGTTGGACGTCACACACGTGTGGAGGCCACCTCTTGAAGATTTATGGGAACCACAAAGTGTCATATATATTGCAAAGTACCACATGTGGGCTGAGATGTTACAAATGATATCAGAACCTAGCTTAACCGACAGTATGGGCTGTCGCCCTAGGAATGTAAGCCCAATCAAACAAGGATGCTTGATTTTTAAGGAGGGTGAATGTAATATCTCATATCGCTTGGAAATGATATGTGAAAAGAGCTTAAACACCCCATGAGCTCTTTCAGTTATTAGAGGCTCTTTGGTTGCAAAGCTCGAAAACAAAATTGTGACAGATTGTGTCTCCAAAGCAAAAAAATTTGAAAGTGTACGGGGGTGTTGGGCATCGTGCACGCGTGGGGTCACCTCTTGAAAGTGTATGTGGGTCATCTCTCGAAGGTTTATGAGAGCCACATAGTGTACATACAGCGCAAAGTGCCACATAAAGGTCAAGATGTTACAAACAAAGTAGCTTAAATGTTTCTTACCAAGTTTTCTAGGTGTAATTGACAAGGTTTCATGATATTGGGGTTTAGAAAAACACATAAAATTGATAAGGTGATGTTCTAAAGCTTATAGCTTATAGCTTTTAGAGTGGGAGTCTAGACTATATTTTTTAATTCTAGGCAAAAACATGCATTGTTTACTAAAATTGAATTGGAATAAAAGATTTTGATCATGCTATATAAGAAATTTATTTGTGTTTATACTATATAGTGTTGTATTGAGAACGAGATCTATGAAGACTATGAAACAGTAAACACTATTAGAACAAGTTGTATATATAGTCAACATGTCAATTTACTTGATTGTGTGGTGTATATTTCAAGATAGGTGTTTAACAAAAGATGGTTTCTTTCATGTAAATGTCATAAAATATTTTAAATATTTGGAATTAACGGTTCTCGCACATGAAGGTAAGGATAGGGATATGGTAGATTACTTGCAACACTGAAGATTTAAGACTTATAAAGCATAGATGCTAAGAAAAATAAGGTGAATTGAGGTGCCAAAGTTTCAAATTTCTTGGTTAGAAACGTCACTTTGGTATATATGCTTGCCTATCCAAACAAGAATGATAAATTGTGGATGAGAAACTTGTAAAATCATGTGAGCTATGTAAGATGCTTGGATACATAATCCCATATTATGTAAACATGAATTAGTATTAGAGCTGGACCTGTCTTACCATGTTGAGCGAATCCACGGTTTGGATAGATTCCACATGAAGAGGCGTGGTTTTTAAGAGGAGTAAAATATTCAAGCTTTAAGGTTTTTGAGGCATAGAGTGCAAGTTGGCTGATATACATTAAGAACTCAAAGTCTCACATCATTGAGTTAGAGAAGACTATTAGGTTGTACATAGACTCTATTTTCATAAACAAAGATAAGGCATTTGGAGTAAGACCCCAAGCACAAAATGACTTGAGTTAGTTAGCAGGCCCAAAATGAATAAAATTATATTGTCTAGAAGTGGATTGTAACTAGAATTTATGAAAGAATTTTTTCTTTAAAAAAAAAAAAGGCTTCTAGTATGAATCAATGAATAGCTATTTGATACAATTAGTAGATTACAATTAATAGATTGGAAAGGGATTGTTCTTAAAATATTTGGTTTTTAATTAGTGGGTAATGGTTGTTTGTAAGAGTATTTTTGTTTTTCAAAAATCAATCAAAACTTTTTATTTATTTATTATAGATTTAGGTAACTTATTCTTTTTACATGATTTTAGAATTCTGAGAGGCTGGTAAGTTAAAAGTAATAGTAAAACTTTTCTTTGAAGAGAACTTCAATTTAAAGGGAATTCAATAGTTTGAATTTAAACTTTTTGTTGTGAACTCCATGAAGTCTACTAATAATAAAATTTTAGTTTATTCTAAACAGGATAAGTGATTTAAAAAAAAAAAAATTTCATTGTTGGATGTTATGTGATTTTTATTTTAAATTTCTTTGCCAAAAAAAATGTTAAGTCTTGCTATTGTAAAGAGATAAGAATTCTTAAACATGCATAGTAGGATTGTTTTGAGGTGATTCTATTAAATGCCATTGACATGCTTTATTTATTTTTTTCTTCCTTTTGTATCTTTCCTCTCTCCCTCCTAACCTGGGAATGAGGATTTCGCTGTCTCTGTCTTTATCCTGCTTTAAAGCTTTACCACCTTTTTATCTTGAGTTGGGTTGATGTTAAAAACTCCTTATGTTAGAATTATCTCTTATGTAATGAAGGTAAGGTAAAATTAGTGGGTTTATCCTATGAATCAAAATTTGAATATCTTGTGTTTGAAGTGTTTTCTATTGTTTTTAAGGCTCTTCCATGTTGACAAATGCATCTCAACTCAACTTTATCAAGTGATATTTCAAGTATGAGAAATACTTGCATATTTCCTTTTTGCTTGGGTCTCATTTTTGGGACCTACCAAAATGTTGGGCATCTATTTTACGTTGCAACCCTCCTCCTTTATCCGGGCTTGGGACCGGCTGTGTATGCAAGGTTAGGCATTAAGTACAACACAGGCGGAGTTATTGCAGCATAAAATTTAATACATTGTCTTTTAGTAGGTCTTTTTGTATTCAACACACATTTTCAAAAAATTTTGCAGATAATTTAGTTGTATTGAACCTCTTCAAATGTCAAAAGTTTTACCAAATGTGCCTTCTTTTTCTTTTATTTTTTCATAAATAGAAGAACTACATCTCAAAATTTAAATAGGTATCAAGGAATTCAAAATATTCTCTAGCATATTCATGGACTCATTTATTCCAAAGGTTAATCACGAGAAAATCTTTACATGAAATTTTTAACTTCATCAGTACCTTTAATTTGAATGACTTCTGTCTGTATAAACGGAAAATGTTGCCTTTTATGTTTACATTTTCTGAAAGTAATGCGAGATATTAAAAAAATAAAAACATAAAACTCACTGCTTTTTTAACGTTTTAGTACCAAAGTGTTCGGAATCAACTTCTTGTTCTTTTTACTATGCATGTGTTCAGGATTTAAATTTATTCTTTATTGGGAACTGGGTAGATGTGTAGTACTTAATATTCAGGTACGAGATTTCTTTTTATCAATTTTTGTTGCATCGTTATGTGCTGTTTTAGAATTATGTGAATTGTAATTGTTGCCAGAAATACATGCAAAGTGTGATTTTGCCCTGTCACTTTGCATATTTCAAGAAGACCATTTCTTTTTCATCTTGAAACCTTCAATAGTGGACTGTAGGCTCTGTTTTTAATCCTGAATATCTATTGGTGTCGGTGTAATTTTGGTTTGAAGTGGTTATTGGAAACATGACATGCTCTTTTAATGGTGGGATATCTTGGTGGAAGCTATGTTGAATTCACCAACAAATTCCAGTCTTTGCGCACTTCAGAGCTTTTTGCATATGCAAGCTAAGAAATATGTAGGCTACTACCTGTTTTATGTTCAAGTTTTACATTTTTAAACTGCATCAGTAGCATTCTAATGCATATAACAATATCATTTCAAAATTCCTATCATTAATGGATAGTGTTTTTGTGAGTGAGGAACTTTTTCTTTCCTCAATACTTTCTATGGTTTCTGCTAGGTAGTAGGAGCATAAACTTTCCTGTCATGTATAGTTCTAGTCAAGTTACTATGTTACAAAATTGAATATAAAATTTGTCAAAAGAATGTTATTGATAGGATGATGTACTAACTAGCATAAGTGATAATAAGTTGCCATATTAATTTGTATGAAAAACATTTGAGAAGTAGTATACTTCTTTTTGTCATTATCTAGAGCTCAAGGTTATAGTAATATAACACTCAAATTTTGGTGTACGATATGTATGTCCCTCTTTCTTCCTGTCTCATTTAATTAACCTTTGTTTTACTATAAACTGTCTTTTGCTGTGTAGTTTTAAAGTGTGTATGTAAAAGTGTCTAACTAATATGTAATGGTTTATAACTTATAGCTTCTATTCTGGTAATTTTCTTGTCTATTTAAGGATGGAAGTCTCTATCATGGGTCACTCATAAGTGTGAATGGACATGGACAGTTGCAACATGGGTTGTGTGGCATGTCTTTGATTTTATTCACATAAAATTAAGTGGTGGACAAAATAGTAGAAACTGCCCCTCCAATTAACTTCATATTTAACAGTTGTCCATCAAACTTGAATTTGGTTGAGTGTCCTAACTACTACATTTTAGATGCTTTATAGTTTCTTCTCTTGTTATCTTATTTTCTTCTCTGAAATGCTTCTGTGTTGGTGTGTTGGTATCTTTTATTTGACCATAACAACTTAATATGTATAATCTTTTAGTTTAACCTTATTTTTAATGGAACATGTATAAACTTTATCTCCATTTGTCAATTTCAAGGACAGAAACTTTTAAAATAATGCGTTGCGCATGCAATGTAATTTCATTTCTCTTTATTACACTTAAATCATATCTTTACATAATTAGCAGGTTTCCTTCATCACCACACACATACTAAAGTTTGATTCTTTTTAATCATTTTCAAACCAAAAGTCTTTTACTTAAAGGGCTGTGGCTAACATACCACATCTTACTGATCAAAGCATTAACTTTGCAATGTTGATAGAAAACAAGTAACTGCAATCGCATTTTGTTGCATCTACTTCACTATTGCAGCTGCAGTCTGCTGCGTTTAACAGAGGAAACAATTAGAGATCAAACTCGTGTAAAATAATCGGTATTAATAATTAAAAGGTCTCTGAGTATGTAGGAATTGTACCCTAATTTTGTTGCTCTTGCTGGTGTCTCGTAGTTCTGTTGCTGTGGCTGGCTAAGCTGAAGATGAGGTATATGTGAGTCCTCGCCAATGCCTAGATTGTTTGTAAGAAGTGAGTTTCTATTTGCTCCATTCACATCCCTCGTTCCATAAACCTGGGTGTGTAACTTTTCTGTTTGAGGGTGGCTTTAAAACATCTCACAAATTGATAAAAGGTTTAACGATTGAATCATACTAGTTTATTGAGGATAGTTGAACTTTGGGCAAATTAGTTAAACCTATACCTGCTCATACAATTCGATGTTTTCTCGACGAATTAGGTTTACCTTCTTGTAGAGTTCCACATTTTCTTGGTGAATGATGTTTCCCTGCAACAAAGCAATGAAATTTAACTAATTGAATTGAGAATCTATCATAGCAGAAATCAGTAGCCATTTTTTCTAGGACTCACCTTTCGGTTTAGTTCTTGTATTTCATCCATTAACATTTTGTCCTGCAAAAGAGAATTAAGTAAAATAATTTCTTTATATGCTGAATATTGGAATTTAACTTAGTGTTTTTGGGGGATAAGACTTTTAAACCTTTTTCATACGAACACCACGAAGACTCATTTCCAATTGGTTCTCCAAATTTTGTAGATCCTTCACACTCAAATTAGAAAGCTCTTCTCCCATCATTTGCCTGTGGTATATGGATATTAGCTTTGGCTTTTGAATTTGTGTATTTCATATTCAAAAATATGTCTATGAGGTACATAAGTGAGATTCAAATAAATGCATTGCCTATCGATATACCTTTTTTTAAAAAAATTTTTTTTGGTGTTGATAAATACTAAGCTTTATACTGTTCTGTTTCAGTTTACTCTCAGTCATAGCTTTTACTCAAGTAGGTAGGTTTTTCAACAAGCAAATACATAGTCATCTTCAGTTTCTGCTTTGCAAATTTGGGCTTGTCAAAAGTTGTTGCACATTTCCCTTTCCTTTGCATCTTTTTGTCATGGAAAAATGAATATTCTAACACTTCAAGTACAGCCATTATTTTATGCATCATAATATATTCTAGCTGAACCTGTTAAACAATGACATAACTATTCAGGCTCTAGCCTGAATTCATCAGCCTTCATCTTCACCCTGAAGAATGACTCTAGACCTCCTTTGTTTCTGATTTTGAGAGTATCAAGTCCTTTATTCCTGGTTATAAAGCATGTCACTAGAGAGGTGGTTAAAGTTTATGCAAGCAAACCTAAAAATGAATTTCGAGGAGAATTCTCCGAAGCTAGAAATACTTTTCAGGGTTGAAACCTAATGTTCTACCAGTGAAATCACAAACTGCAAACATAGGTCAATTAAATTTTGCTGTAATAAGAAAGAGCCATACCGATGATTTTCCTGCAAATTTTGCAACTGTTGCCTTAATATTGCTGCCTCCCGTTGCCAGAACTAGCAATTAACATGTACAATTTAGTGAGATTAAGGATTTTTTTTTTTTTTTTTGGGTAAACTTGATTACATTGTGACAAGCAGATAATGACCAACATAAGTTATTTGTCGGTGAACATATGTTAAAAGAAATGGGTTATTTTAATTGATTGTAACATTTTGAGGTTGAATGAAAGCCTTCCCAACTTAAACTATTAAAATAAGATATCCAAACTACTTTGTTGAAGAATTATACACACATCGTTTTATGCGCATATTTTGTATATATGGGCATCTTTACTAATGAATGCATGATAAAAAAAACTTTTGTTTGATTTCTATTTGAACATCAGTTATTTTACTTCATTTATGTATCTCTTATCAAATTGAGGACTAGAAGGCTTGTTATGTAGGATTATCAGTCTGAATGGAAGTTGCACTCATCTTTCAACTTGAAAGGAAATTGTGCTAGTTTCAATTGTTGGTGTTGTTTTCTTGTATCTTTGGTCAATCGATTCGTGCCATATTTGTCTGGAGTCATTATTTTTTTCTAGTTTGGTTAATCTATAGTATTGGAGTTCTGAATCGAAAGTTTTGCTGTTAGACTACCATTTTGCTGAGAATTTTGCTCACTGGCTTATTTTCATAACATTTTTGTTATACTTTTTGAGCTGCCTTTATCTTCAGGTATATGCGATGAGGGAGAATTTTAATGTTGGAATAAACCAATTCTATGCATCCCACCTTTTGTGCATTAGCCTGTTTCTATTTTGACTTAGTTTTTAAAACGAAACAGTTCTGGTTTAAAAAGCCACATTTTTATTTCTTTCTTTCCCAGCCACATTTAGTCAGATAATCCCGAAACTTAGATATTTAGTTTCAGATAATCCCGAAACTTAGATATTTAGTTTCAGGTTTATGAGAGCAAAGGTTCAGTATCTAATATTTTCTTACACAAGCATAGCAGCACAGAAGTTTTAGTATTGTGTAACAGCTATTTAAACACATTGTCTTTCAAGTGTTAGATTCCTTGAGGACATGCTTATTATAACACTCATTGCTTGACGCTAACGTAATCAGAAGCTCCAAATCTTGTAGCCACAGCCATTGGCCAAGAAAAATAGTCCTTGCTGCTTTTCTTAACGGGATGTGATAAAATTCAGGGAGACCATGGTTAATCTTTACATGTTATACATGCCACCATTCTTGTACAGACAGCAATGATCCATAGGTTAACAACTTAAATTATTTATAAGAAACTTTAAGCTTTATCAGCATAAGCTAAATAAATGTATGTGCTCCGACAAAAAGTTTTTATCTGAAGTATGCATTGAAGATAAAGTTACAAAATACAGTTTAGGACATAGTTGAAGGATACCTTGACTTCAGAGGCCGGGTTGGCAAGTTGATGGTGATCCTCTTTTGATTTGTTGTATCGCTCAATTACTGATTTCATGCTGGCATAAGAAGATTCAAATTGTGTCAGACATGTGGTGGTGTTAAAAATATATACCACATAGCAATAAAAATGACCACAATGGGATGTGTGGAAATTAATTATTTATTCTTGAGCTGTATTATGTATGTGCTCTTCTATTTTTTCTCTTTCTCCCAGATCTAATCTATGCAGTTCAAAGCTCATGGGATTATTGAGTTGATGTTTTTCAAGAAACTTAAATCTGCAGTTCCGTGTGGCAATACAGCAGAAACCAAAAGATAAGCTGCAATTTAATTTTTACTATTCCATGTGATTTTGAGTTCGATTGCAATAAGGTTGGACTTCATTTCTTTTCTTTTGTCTCTCATTTAATAGCTGAAGACTAGAGATAGTCACTTTTTGGAAAACGACTAGTAGTGGAATTACAGATTCCCTTGTAAAAGCTTTCAGTACTGGAAGAAATAGTCCAAGTAGCTGAAGTTTTACACGCTTTCCAGGGTGTGAACAAGGGGCTTTACAAAACATTTGCGGCCTCATTGCCCCATATGATATATTGTGAAGGCCCAATCCTGGTACACCCAAGGTTATGCCTAGTGCAGGGAGTTCAAGGGTCAATAAGTGAGAGAAACATTGGCTTGAAACCGGGTTTTTGGTGTTTTGGGGGGTTGTGCGGGGGGCGGTGGGAAGGGGAAATTTGCCGGGCTAGAGGGCTGGGACTAATTAATTTGGCTAGAGACGATGTTGTTTTTCACAGGTCAAATTCGGAAAACTAATGTTAGACGTGGGAGAGTAGATTTACCTGAGGGACCTTAACCTACCATTATGCAAATCAACTCCCCACAGCCTTGATTACATGCTTAGTTGCACTCAAATTGAAACGCATGAAAAATAATGGAAACTTCCATTTTAATTGCACTCAAATTGAGTTGTGAAATCATCAAAAGCCATAATCAAGCAAAATAGTGCATAGTTATCGGACTTGCATTAATAAGCATATCATGTTATTAAGAAACTACTTAATCTAAAAATCTAAGTATTTAAGTTTTAATTTAACTTTAATTTATCACATATAATTATATGCAGAGCAACTCTTATCTAAGTGTTTCTTATAAGTATATCAAATATAATGTAGTTTAATGGACAATAGGGATTTCAAACATGAGATGATTAATGGTTAAGTCATTTTAGCTCTAGTACTATGCTATCAAACTTTTATGTGGAGTGGTTTTTAATAATATTAAGTTGAAATTCCACCTAAAAGAGGTTTTTTAAACATGATGTAAAAGCTAAAATGACCCAACATTGTGTGTTCAAATGTTCCTATTGACTATTAAAATAGAAAATGTTTGTTTGATCTATTTGTAAGGCCCTTCATGCATGTGGGGTTTAGTTCACATGCAAGTCGCATGCAAGTAAATATGAAACATTTGCACTCGAGGGAGCATATTGGAGGCCTAAGGTGTTGTTTGTTTATATTTTTTTAATTTCTGTTTTTTGAAAACAAAATTTAAATCAAGATCAACTACATATCATTTTTAAAATTTAAAAGAAATTTAAAATTAATAACATATTCTTTCTAAATTTTTTTTTTAAAAAAAAACTTAAAATACACAATTAAACCCTCTTATAAATATCAGAGTTGAATCAAAATTTATAGAGTTAAGTTTTTTATTGGAATAATAACAAGTACAATTGTTTAACTAATTCTTATGTCCTTATTGATGGTTTGGTTGTAGTAATTTCAACATTGTGCCATAAAAGTTACAAAAATGCAAAATCAAAGCTATTTACAATGTCTCTCCCTCAGTGATATGTTAATTCCATTGTCATTCAATATTTACATAGATTATTAAGAGCACCATTTCTAGAGGGTTTTACATGATTTTTGAATTAAAGACACCCTTACTAAAGGAAGCTTTAAATATTTCTCATTCGTTAGGGAGGAGATCTCTTGGGGAGGTCAAAATACTAATTGCCTTAGGTATTTAAGGGAAGTCTATTCAAGGATTCTTAAAACTCTTCCTGACAATCATACGTGATTTGACTTTAATGACTTGTAGTACCCATCTTGAAGCTATTAGAAATGCTCAACAGCCTATGCAATGATCCTGGTTGTTTTCAATCACCAATGTAAAGGTACCGGAGCACCAATTAAGTATTTAACTTAATTTCATGTTATTACTTACGGATTACTTTTACATTCAATGTTACTAGTCTATATTCTTTTCGTTGACAGTATCATAAGGAATGCAAGATCTTGTATTCGGATCATACTACAGTATCATTGATACATTTGATACATTAATTTTTAAATTTGTGTAAAAGTTATAAACACATATCTAAAAGTTGTAAATACAATTTTTATATACTCAATTACAATTTTTTTAAATGAGTGTATAAAAATTATAAATAAGTTTATAAAAGTTATAAATGAATGTGTAAAAGTTATAAATGAATATATAAAAGTTATAAATACAACTTTACACACATTTATTTATAACTTTTATATATTCATTTATTATTTTTATACATTTATTTATAACTTTTACACAATTTAAAAAAATGTAATACTGATACATCAGATATACCGTAACCAAACCCCTTATATTCAACTTTTATTTTCGTTTCTGATACCACCTAGATATTTGAGTCAGTGTTATTATTTACCATGTTATACGGGGCACCCGGAGTTTGGTGTACCACCCCTCAATCCCAGCTTTTTTTGACATCTTACCCCAACTTTTTGGGCTTTTTTCCAAGATTTTAGGGAGCTTGCAATGCACATGTTGCATTGTAACGCGAACCAATATACTATACCACTTTTTGTTTTGTTCTTAAGGTTACAATCATATTAATTTGGAGATATCTTCCTCATTATTTGAATTAAGAATTGCTTTTATAGTTTAAGTTTGGCTCAGATATTGTAGCTTATTATTATTTTTTACTTAAAAATTTGATATAAACACCTAATCATTTGTTCATTCACTTAACTTTTAATACCTAGAAATCTTTCAATCCATTCATTATTTGTGGAGTTCTGAATTGAAAGCTACTTCTATACTCTATAAACTTGATAGCTAAAATACTTGTGGAATATATATCCTAGTCTTAAGTTGACATTTTGAAATCTATATAATCTTATTGATTAAAAGTTATTTGATGCAATGCTAAAATGATTTTTTGTGATGAAAGCAAATAGTTTTGAAAGGATATTTTTCACAATCTTGGAGGTATAGGAACATATAAAGGCCACTTATATCTTAATTAAATGGTCTTAAAAGGATTTTAATCGTCAGCTTAAGAGACGAGACCAATGGTTACTTACATAAGTCTAAACTTTGGTCTTCATCCTTTCATCTATCTCCAATGGTTTAAATTTTAAATTCAGAAAGGTAGTTGTTATGTCAATTCAACAAATATACATTTTTCAATGAATAAAATTACTTATTTCAAGTTTTATGTCAAATATGCATCTAAAATCATATGGATTTTACTAATAATAGGTCAAGTGAATGATGAAATGGTATAGTAACTAATATAGTAGTCTTGAATCAATGATACATCATTTATATTGTATGATTTGAAATAAAAATTTTAGGATTTCTTCCATTACTCTTTTTTAGTTGCATAACTAAATGGTTAAACTTATAACTTAAAATTTATGTTTGTAGATAAAGTTTTTTTTTTTTTTTCCATAAAGCAATTCTATACTTTCTTATAGAAAACACTCTTCTCAAATGCACCACCAAACATTACTAGAAGCAATTTGTTGAGACATTTCTATTTACCATTTAGTAGTTTATTAGGTGTTGTACATCACCAATGATGGGATAAGGGATATGTGGTACTATATATATGTGTATGTATGTATGGTTTGCTTTCATAGGTCCTATGAAGTTGCTAGGGATTAGGGTTGGCAATGGGCAGGGTCCCAAAAAAATTGAGACCTGGATCTTACTCGAATCCATTAAAGGCTTAAACTTTCAGATTCATACTCTACCCAAACCCTTTAATGAAAACACCGTACTTATAGAGAGGAAACACAGAAGGGTTTAATCATTATATTTAATGTTATTGTGCAAGTACTCAATTCATTTATGTTTTTATTTAATAAATTATTATATGTATCATATTATTTTTATATGTATCATATTATTTTAAACACAAAAAAAAATATATAAATATTTGTATGTCACAAAGGTAATCTAAATTACCTTAAATATCAAACAAACATATAACAAATTCACAAAACAATATTAACAATTCAATTAACATTAAACAACTTGTTAAAGTCAATTCAATCACAATTTACATCACATAACATAACATCTTTATCTTCACCATATTCTTTAACAACCTGCATTGAAGAAGATAAAGCTAATGACAAAATAAGGTGTTTTTTTTAAATCCAAATCTTATTTTTTGTGCTACATATTTTTTAATGCATTTCACATTTAATATCAACTATATATCCTTTTGAAAATTCAAAATAATTCAAAATTAATCATATATTCTTAAATCTTATTAAAAATGAAAACACAAAATGATAAAAAGAACACATCCTAAAAGAAATTTGTTAAAAAGAATAATAAAGTAAATATAATAAAGGTCTTACATAATACAAATACCAATTTATTATCATATTAACAATTTTGGGCCATAACCAATTTTGGGCCATAACCAATTTTGGGCACGTATAAAGGCTGTCGAGGTAATAACAAGTTATTACAAATTAAGTTAATATAATTAGTTGTATGTATAAGTTCATAGTAATTGTCTTAAGTTTAATAATATATGCTTATGAAAATTTTTATATGAATTGATGTGGCTTAATATACTTGTAATAATGAATTTTGTTTCATGGGTGTAGTTTTTCTGCCGCATGCATGTTCATTGTTTACTTTATTAGAGAGGTGGTGGATGAGGAGATCTTTTTGCTCTGTCCTTTATTTTTTTATTATTTTTGGTGGTGAGAGAGGGTAAGGTAAGGTGACACATGCTTCAACTTGCAAATGGCATTTCCTTATTTTTCTTCCGATCTTTTCCAAGGTTAAAGAAATACTTTTCAGCTTTAGCATGCAATTGCAATTACGTCCTCGTAATTGCCCATCATCGTTTACATCACGCGCTGTTAATTTAAACCAATCATTTGTGCATAAATCATGCATATGCACCTTCCTAACGTCAGATATATATATATCTTCTACATTAATTTAATACTTCGATCTTATACGTTGAAATCATGGAAGAAGACTTGTAAATGAATTTAATCTTTTCACTTTTGAGTTAAAAGTGAGAATTAAACTCAAAATTTGTTCCTATGAAAGCCAATACATTTCCAAATATATTTATCAGAATTTATGACTTGCATTGTAAAATAACATTTGAGAAGAACAACATTATTTATGCATAGAGGTATGAATAAAATATATCTAACATACTTTTTTCATGTGAAACTTTTATGAATATGTATATGAAAGTCATAACCGTTTAGAGTTAGACATGATACAATTGATCCATTTTCCTAATCCTAATTGATGAGTTTCAATTTTATTTCTCAAGCCCAATGTAACCTAAAAGTTTCTATTTTATATTTTGTAACCTAAGTCATAACTTTAAATGGAGAATTTTGAAAAGGAAAAAGGTTATCATTTTTAGTTAAAGATGTTGTAGGGTAAACAAGGAGACTTTTTTTCTTTGTGCAATTCCTTTTTTAGTTAATTTAATCTAAGATTTTTAAAGTTTATTATTATTAGTAGTGCCACGGATTTTTAAGTTCTAAAATAATACAATAAGATCAAGGAACTAGCTATCAAAGACTAAAAGAAAGTTAATGAGTCCGGTGACTTAGCAAATCACTCTAATAAATTTTGATGGTCCTACACAACAAGATAAAAATGGTTTGGAAAAGTAGATGCAAATAGAATGCTGCGAGCAAAGTGCAAACGGACAAACAAAGTCAACGTCTTCAAATACACCAATAAATAGATGGAAGTAGCACATACAAGACAATTCGCCGTAACATTAAAGAGAATTTCCACCATCTCTACTCTTTAATCTATCCTAACTAAGTCTTCCTCGGTAGGCCTGCTAGAGAAAATGGACACATCTTGAAAAATTTTCATGCCATAGACACTTTTTTGACAAAAAGACTCAATTACCCTTATGTATTCAATTTTTTCCAAAGTCTTATTTCTCTCTCTTCAGACGACCGAAACCCATCTCTCTCTTTTCATATTTGATTTAATTTCTAGGGAATTTGAATTCGAGATTTGAGTTTTCGAAGGATTTGTGAACTTATTTAATGATAAATCGAGTGTTATAATGTGATTTTTGTGGGTTAATGCGTGTGAAAATCGATGAAACGAGTTGTAAATCCAGTGTTTTATCACAAAGAAGAAGACACTCGACACTAAAAAACAACCTATCGAGTCGTGTCGAGTTATGTAATGTCGAGTGTCGAGTGTTTGTCGAGTGGTGAAATGTCGAGTGTCGAGTGTTTGTCTAGTGATGAAATGTTGTGTGTCGAGTGGTGAAATGTGTAGTGTCGAGTGTCGGATATTTGTCGAGCGTCGAGTGTCGAGTTGTGTCGGATACAAGATAGTGTCGAGTGTTGGATTAATGTGTCCTCGAAAATAGACTGTTATCGAGAATCCGACACGACTCGACACGCATTAGACTGTTATCGAGAATCCGACACGACTCGAAACAGCTCGACACATGCGTGTCGAGTGTCTAGTTGTGTCGGATGCATATAATGTCGAGTGTCGAGTTGTGTCGGATGCAAGAAAGTGTCGAGTGTCGAGTTGTGTCGAGTGTCGAACGCGCAAGTCTTCACGCGATATATAACTTTTAATTTCTTTTTAGTCACCATAGTTTGTAATTTGACCATTTCATCCCCGAAAGGAGTGTTGGATGCAAGTAATCAGATGTAAGTAATTTCAAAAGGGGTATTTGAGTCTTTTTGTCAAGAAAGTGTCTATGGTATGAAAATTTTTCAGGATGTGTCCATTTTTCAACAAGGCCTCCTAATTTTATTTATTTTCTCAATTTTTCCCACCGAATTAGAGAAAATCACACTGGGAAAGCAGCACACGCTATACTGAATATACATTCAATTATCAGTTTAAAAAAGAATATGTAAGAAAAAGTTAAAAGGCGACCACAAGTGTCAATAAATTACATAAATTATGATCAAAGAAGCCTCCGTGTCATCCTGTCAGCGTCATATAGACCTAAGAGGAAGTTCCTAGTTCAGTGCTAATATTATATACACAATTTGGCTTTGATATGTCGTACTTGGATGATCACTTCAAATGTAAAAGAATAGGTTAATCCTCATACACTTGGATTCTTTTTGTTATAAAATCAAAAAGCAGTTCATGAATCAGCAGTCCCATCCCATGCATGCATATAACATGAGTAGCAAGATTAAGTGTCTCCTTATAAGATAAGCTACGCGGTGCAAAAAGATTGCAAATTTCGCCAACGCAGCATCTCTTTCGAATATCTTATACTTTTTCCTCTTTTGGAAAAGATGACTCTATATTTGTTAAAATAACCTAAAAAGTTGCTTTCTGATGGTTATCTTCCTAAAGGTGTGTTTTCGGTAATCTTCCTAAGGCATGTAATAAATATATATGCACTCTAACTGTTTGCAGTGACAATAAAATACAGATCAGGATCACCTAAGGATGTGAATCAAAAGGGATTGAGCTGGGACGACGCTATTGTAGAGATCAGAACAAGGTGACAAGGCCGCATTGACGACACTAAATACAGAGACTATCGCAAGCGCTAATATATTCCTACCGACGATGCATGCATGCCATGACAATGCAATGACAATGCATGCGGGAGTATGATAAGATGGCTGGTTGTAGGTTGATGGAGGCCACGAGACTTAAAGTAAAGAGTCCTTCAGAGATTAACGACAGAAACTGAGAAGGTGTAAGGTTGGAGACGGGAAGACAAGGTAGAGATGGTGGGAGGGTGTTCAAGGGAGTGGGAGAATGAATGTTCAACTTCTTCTTTTTTTTTTTTTTTAAGAATTAGTTAACAAACCTATTTATGTTGCTTGGTTAAGAGGTCATTCTACAATACATTGATGTATTGATACATTCCTTATAAATGAACTGATAAAAGTTATATAAAAGTTTTATAATTTTATTTGCTCATTTATAAGTGACATATCAATACATCAATGTATTGTAGACAAATCCTATCTAATCCCATTAATGAGACTGAGATGTCATGTATCACATATTTAGTTAATTATCTAGAAATAGTAAATAGCAAAATTAAACTACTATTTAAGAATCAAAATTAATTATAAAAAAATTCTTGTATTGGTAATCTTATATTTATTGTTTCTAAGTTATTAACATATATACTTATAACATAAGTTATGATAATTCTCTATTTAATCACAATCTTTATGTAAAACTAGTCTTGTTTTCAACTCCTTATTACTTTCTAGGACTATTTAGCATAAGCTCACAAAACCTAGATTTTTTTTGTTTTTATCTATTTTCAAATGAAGAGATACCTTATAATTAATTAGGGTAAATCTCAAGAGAGGTGACTTAGTTTAGTCCTTACTTTGTTTTTAAAAAAATATGTACATAAAAAGAAATAACATTACTATGTTTATATTAGGCAGTTGGGATAAAGACTATTAAGATCCCTTGTAATTAAGAGAACTTACCTTTCTTCCCGACCTAGTCCCAATTACACATTTTACCCATTGCAATTGCCTATAAAGAGGCTTTTGTATAGATGGTTGAAGTTTGTATTTTATAGAAAGTATATATAGATCCAAAGTGTTAGATATTCTATAGGGTATACAATAGTTTCGAACTGATTAAGAAAGTATTATATCCTGGTGATATGATATGTCATGATAATACTATAAGATGAGTATAATCCTTAAGCTCAAAATTTAAGGGCTATAAATTTTTTTAAAAAGAAGAAAGGTGAAATTTGGGCCTCTCACAAACCCCAGTAAGGGAGAACAAGATGATTTCCCATTTTTATGTTTAAATTTGGGTTTATCAGACTCAAGCAAAAATATAGATTTATAGAGATATTTAAAAATATCAACCATTTTCGAATCAATCGCGCCTATCAGAAGAGAAAATCTTAAGATTTTTAATCCATAAAATATAGCACTTTTATGAGGGAATTCAATTGTTCTGAACTGTCACTAGATTTAAATTTTTTCTTTTTTTTAAAAAAAAAACCCTAATATGAAATTGATTAGACGGGTCCTTTTTATGTCGAAACAGCTATCAAAACGCTATTTCAAACGATCAAACCCCTCATATCAGCGTAATTCAATGATTTTTTTTTTTTAATTTTTCAGGATGGAGAGACTCACCTAGTAAAAAAAGGAATATCTTGGAAGAGGAAGGGTTTAAAATTTTATTTTTTAGCGAAGTCAATCGCCTTAAGGTTGCTCTAGGGGTCATCTTCATGACTTCATACGAAGGTGGCTAATTACTGATAGATTTTTAGGCTTAGTCGATGAATTCAAAATTTCAAATTAATTAGATGATAACTAAGCTGAGGACTTTGCATAAAGATTGAGTCAGGTTTAAGGTTTATACCTAAAGAAGTATTTTAGTAAGTCTGACCATAAATCGGTTACTTGCAAATGGCTAGAAGATTACGGAATGGAAAATTAAGGTGATGGGCAAGATGTTTGGAACAAATATGGTTGTTTGAAGGAAGATAATACACTAGCAAAGATATAACCAATAACCCTGTCAGGCTTGATATAAATCAGGAAGCTCATTAAATTTGTTGCCTTCATCTTGGAGGAAATTTCAATATTAACTACCATCTCAAAAATAAACTACTCGCTTTTTGACGCCTCAAAGTTGGTAACTTTCCTCATTATTCCTTGTTAATCCAGCCACTACACCATCATTCACGCCATTACCAACGAATATAGTCAGAAATTGCTCTCTCTAAACCTTCGAGTCTCATCAAATCATCCTTTCCTTTGTGATCAATTTATGATAAAAGTTGTCCTCATTGATGGCGGCTCTCCTGTGAGCCTTATTCGTGTCTGAAATACCCTTAAACTAAGGCTATCATGTGACTCACCCAAATTACGGGACTAGCAGCTAAGTCACTTGGAAGCCCTCTACATTGCAACTAAAAGCTAATTCACTTTGAACTGAATTAATTCTACTGTCAGACTCTATTTATAGCCTCTGATGTGAATCCCCTATTGGAGTTATACAGTAATCAAGAAGTCATATCAGAAATACTTTCTTACTCAAACCACGTAAGCCTATGAAGGCTTAAGGCCGAAAACTACTGATTAGAACTTTCACCATCAAAAACTCCGCTGATATAAGCTAGCTATGACCATCTATCCATGCCTTTGTTTTCTCCAATATTGTTACTTGACTAAATATCCTTCTGATATCATTCTCTTTATCACCAGGCTATCAGTTTCTTTGTTTTATGTACCAAATACCACCTCTAATTTAATCTTAAGACCGCGTTAACGTTGATGACCGCCATGACTATTTCACCGTCAATCAGAATTGAGATATTTAACAGACCTGATTATTCTTTTGAATCAAACTCTTGCTTCAAATTTATGCATCTCGACACACCTATCTGTTGCCGCACTGCTAACTAAACTTTACTAATTAATGTTACATCTATAATCGAAAACCAGCAGCTGATCGTACATACCAGTACTCAATATCACCAAATTGTTCAAGCTCTAACAGCAATCGCATATTCAAGAATTAATCAACTAATAAAATGTAAAACCTAAGCAAGAGGCAGCTAAACTGTAGCATATATTATTCCAAGTGAAAAGGCAAAAAAAAAAAAATAAATAAATAAATAAATAATGAAGGCATATGCAAAACAATGTCAAATAAAGTAGCTACAAGCTTAATTTTATATATACACCAGTAATACGATAATTAAAATATCAAATATGGCATCATATAATCATCATTTTCATCAAATTTTATACTTATAATAAAATGTACCGATCGTAAGTGATATATATGCCATTAATTATCCATTGAAATATATAAATATAAATTTAATACTAGCATACTATATGGATTCAGAAATAATAAATAAACTAATATTAGAATTCAAAACAGGCTATTAATCAAACAAACAAACAAACAATCATGATGATGATGGTGAGATCTTGAAAGACCTGGTGCTGGAGTAATCGTATAGCTTGCCGGTGCTGGAAAAGATCATGACTCCTACTTCCGCGTCGCACAAGATCGCCAGTTCCTTGGCCTTCTTCAACAATCCATTTCTTCTCTTGGAGAAGGTAACTTGCCTGCTCGTCGAATTGTCGATCCTCCTTATCACTATTTTCCCTCTCCCCATCCTTAAATTCCGAGAAAATTCATTAAATCAAATTTTAAGCTCCTAGCCAAACAGCAAACGGATTTCATTTCAAGACGATAAAAGAAACTGAAAATAAATACATAGAGGAACTTACTTGGCAAGAAAGTGATGAGAGTAGAGACAAAAGAAGGCAAAGGTTTTCAATCTTTCAGAGACGTCGTTTTGGTCCGAGTACGCAGTGATTCACATCATCAGCGGAAATAGAAGCTATATAAGGAAAGTGTATAATGAGTTTCCAAAACCACTGGTTTGGTTCTCAAAACCGCTAATGGTTTCACTTTTCACGACACGTGGACCAATCGTGAGCTGAGAGAATTATAAAAAATTGTTTTGTTTTTAAAGATAGCGCCGTCCACCTTATAGATCGTTGACGCGTGGGTATACGATGCGTAGATCGTAGTTCCTATTTTGGGAATTTGGATTTTTTTTCAGAACAACTGTGTAATCGATGGGTCTTCCCTTATACTGGGAGAACGGGCTTCTGCCCCTCCACGTTGAGAAATTGCCTTTTTGTCCCTCCATATAATAAAAGCCGATTGGGCTAACGTGACAGGAGGATGTCGTTTTCAAGACGGACGAACGACACTACACCTGATTTACTGATTTTGAGTTTTGACCACGCATTTTGAGTGTGATTGCCATTATCAGATTTCACCTGTAAATTGTCGATTTTTTATTTTAAAGATAGAAATAATATGCAGTTATTAATTAAATCAATTTCATCAATGAGATTTATCAATTTTTAATAATTTGTCAAAAATTTATGTTAATTATATATATATATATATATATATATATATAGTAATTGAAGTTAAATAAACGTGTGCGTTTTTTAAAGGGGTATTTAGTAATTAACTGATTTTTTTACAGGAGGTTAGGCGCTAAATCTTCTTGGTATCAATAAGTGAGATGTAATTGTTGGGATGCAAATCCGATAATTTCATTATTTTGTTTAAGATTTCTTTAATGCTAAAGAGGGGAAAGGAAAGATGGAGCCTAGGCGTAATAGAAGGTTAAAAATGGGATTTCGCCAGAAAGGAAATAAATGACTATCGGGAGATTATTATTGGACATAATTGATAGTGGCTGTCATTTCCTACCAGGATGTTCCCCTTAATCATGACATTCTCGTTATTAACAAAATCTTCAGGGACATATTTGGAATCTGAATTTAAAAGAAATTAAGGGCAACATACGTCACAAAAGGAGCAAACAATTTTTCTGGGCTGACTGCGATCCCCCCTACCCTGGTGCATGCGTGCGACAGGCATCACGTGAAGTGAACGTGGGAATGGAAAGCGAAATCGCTTTCATTTTGATATTTTAAGGTTTCCAAATAAGGAAATTTGCAGAGAGAGGCCCGATCGAGAAAATATCCCAAACTTTGATGGTGTGAAAGTTAGTGATTTCGATCTTCTTTTGGCAAGAGCAATGTGGCAAGTTGATCTTAATTTCTTCTGTTCTTTGCTCTGACAAAATTAAATCAAAACAAAACTTGTTTGTAAGTTGGAAGTTGAGCACTACTGCGACTGTCAAAGTGTCAATTATTAGCTCAACTGCAATCCACCAAAATATTGTAAATCATCCTAATATTATTATATAAGTTTTGTGTGGTACGCTTTCTGGATGCAATTCCTATTTTATTGCAATTTGCTTCTAATTTTGCATTTCTATATTACATCTCCCAAACCTCCACCAATTTGATGCTTCCATGAGAATATTATGTCACATTATCTTAGCAGTTAGCAGGATTCTGTCATTGTAAAATGAATTTTTCTTCAAAATATATTTATTAAGAATGAAACTGTGTGCTAGCTTTTAGTAATTAAAACTTTTGTGGTACCTAAAATTTGGTACCCGTCATTCGTCTTGTAATTATCTTATCAAATTGCTTTCACTACTAGAAAAATAAGTTTTTATTGCGTCCATTTACTGCGGGTATTTGAAAATGCGGTAAAACATCAATATCTGTGACGGGCTACCACGCATGCAGTAGAAAACTAATATATCTAAGACGGTTTTTAATGAACCGCGGTAAAAGCTTATATAATAATTTTAGCATTTCCCACCTTTCTTTCTCATCTAATTTCCTCCTCTCCTAATTTCTTTCTCTCCCATCAACCCAAATCCCTAGCTTATTTCCTTCTCTCGCATCAAATCCTCTCTCTTCGATCACCACCACCAAATCCCCTTTATGCCTCTTCAATAATTTCCTTCTCTCTCGTCAACCCAAATCCCCTTGGAAATTAACCTTGCTTTTTCCCGGTTCAGATCAATACTACTTTAGAAAGAACTCAGCGGTGAGCAGAACAACTATAGTGGTTCCATCATCGACATCAGAGTCCTGAGACTTGGCGATGTCATCGAGGATCCTGGCAGCAGGTTGGATGATGTCGAGGAGCTTCATGACTGTGGAGCCGTTGTTGGAGATGGTAACACTCCCCTTGTCACCATGGATCAGCTTGTCCATCCCTCTGGGGCTAAGCATAGTTCTGACGACATCAGCAATGGTCGTGTAGGCGTTTATGTTACTCACCAACTGGGCCTTGCCCTGCGAGGTGTCAGTGCCTTCCTTCAAGAGTATGATCTGCAACTGCTGCTCAAATTTTCAAAATTTAACCACAACACCGAGTCAACTCATAGTAGAAACTTGTAAAAAAACTGAGAGTGAGTTTGGTTACTTACTAGCATGGCTGCTACTGTTGCTGTTTTTTAGTCTATTGGCGGAGATGAGAAGAAGGTGGAAGAGGGAAATGAAGCAAAATAAACAAGTGAAATGGATTAACATTGCTTTTTGCCTGGTGAACTCTTCTGGTAAGTAGACCCATACAAAATGCTGTTAAATTGCTATTTTCTTGTGCTGCACCGTGTTTCCTTGACTTAGCTGCTCTCAATTTGTTGATTGAATTCTACTTTCACAATACTAATTTTGCTTCAATTTGTGTGCTTTGCTTGGATTGTTGATGTAACTAGATGAAGAAAAAGTTGGTTGAATGTCGGCATGTTGATTTTCCTTTTTAGATTGATGTGAAATAGTTTGAATTGGTATTGTTGAGTGAAGTTTTGAGTTCTGCGTGGATCAGCTATCATTTCTTTTTGCTGATTTGACCAGAATTAGTGTGTGAAAAGAGAAACTTTTTTTTTAGGCTTTCTCTATTCTGATTCATCACTGTTCCCTATTGTGATCTAGAATTTAAAAATAAATAAAAATTGTTTGATTAGTTATGATAGAAAATTGTTTTTGAGAAAAATTTGAAGTAGATAATAATTAATGAAGGATCTCAACACCTTAACTGTAACAGAGATTAAAGAAGAAAGAATAATATAAAGTTAATGAAATAATTAAAGAACAAAAAGAGATGTTTAATGAAACAAGGAAGAGAAGGAGGATACACATGGCGTTAACACTAAAAATAAAAGAATTAAATTGAAATTGAACCTGGCTAGTACTGAGGCCTGTTAGTTGCAACTATGATTTGCAGATGTGAAGGGAAGCTTGTTAGGTGTATTCTTTTTTTGTTTTATGGAGAGTTTAGTCTCAATGAGACCTGCAATGACTGACTTGAACTTTTCTGTAAACTTATTTTATGCTTTTTCAGTTTGATGATTTGAGCTACTCAGTCGCAGCTTGTCTCTTTTTTATTCATTTTGTTTTATTTTATGGTAGTTTCTCTTCTCTGTTTATAGGATGGTCGAGACTCTGTTTGGCCACATGGTCCTCATACGGGATGGAGTTATTGCCTCACAGTTCCTTCCTGGATTCTCCTATCGAAATCAAGAGGTGCAGATCCTTTGGTGGTATATATCTCTCCCTATCTACCATCTGTTTTATCAAGTTGAACCATATCAAGTTGAAACTTCAGAGCAGCAATAATACACTTTGACTTGAACTTTGAATTTTTGTCTCAGTAATCTAATCATGTTTTCTTTGATAAAGTTGACTTCTTATAGTGAGTGTATATATATATATACACTCCTTTTGTCTTCTCAGGCCTTCATTCTAGTTCTACTTTAAGCTCTGTTTTATTTATTTTTTAATTTTCATCTTCTGATTTAACATTCAGTGATTACCGTGTTACGGAGTTCAATTTAATCTGTTCGTATTTGTTTTTGTACCTAGATGCGAGGCTCTTACAACAGTTTTATTATTATTTTTTATTAAGTAAAATAATGCATTTTATGTTAAATTTCAATCTCATTGACTGTGGCTTTACACTGATATTTACACCATCAACAGTTAAGAGTTAACCCATTTTGTTGCATCTATTATCAAGCTTTACTGGACTCAATTGTTAACATCCTTTGTCTTTATGTCTTGTGCAAGGAGAAATTGGATTTTTCTTTTAGGAAGCAATTAGATTTGGAAAGCTATGGAAAGAACCCCAGTGGCATAACCTAAATCTTTACTTTTCAAAGTAAGTTATCTTATTGTTAATTATGTTATATTTAGCTTCTTGATTTTTTTGATAATGGATATACATAGATTTAACTCTTGATGTGCTTTTAATCTTTCAGTTTATAGTTGGACTATTCAACCCATGAACAAATTAGAGTAGAGGCTGAAATTACAGTGCAAGAGTTTAAGTACTTTGGTAGACCAGACTTATGTAAGTTTTTTCTCTTTTTAAAGAGAATAAATACTGTGTAGTTGCTGCATGATCTATTTGAAATATAATGCTTAATACAAATTTAACTAAAAAGACTTGGAAGAGGCATGGGACTATCAATCTTTGTGTTTTATCATCCATGTCAATTCAAGTTCTCATTTTGTTTGCTTTTTTTTTTGGTATTTTTTTATTGTGTGCAGTATGTCATTATTAGAGAATATAATAACTGAAAATGAAATACAAGTTATGAAAGACAAGTTATGTGCACTTGTTTCTTTTATTGGAAATAAGTTTTGTATTCTTAGAAATAATTGTTGATTATGTCATTACATTTCATATTTTGGATTTTTTGGTTGGTGTCAATGGTTGACTTTTTTGGAGGATATTGCCGGTTGGAATTTATCCAATGTGTTCTGATTCAATGACAAATTAAGCTAAAGTCAAAACTTATAGTTTAGCCTTTGAATTTTGCCTAAGACAAGAAGAAGTTTAACCATTCAAACTTCAGAATTGGGCAGCTAGCAGCAGTTATTGAATCTTGTCAAAGCAAATTTCATACAAGTGTATGATGCATCAAATCAAGGGTCTAATCTGAACCACGTCTAATATCTGTTTATAATTGGTCTTAATTAGCATAACATAGTATAGAGTGCAGTGCTAGTATGGATGCTCAGCTGTATACCTAGGTGGAATCAGAACAAAGATCACTAAGGTATTTAAGGGCATATCATACTGGAATATCAGTTTCCAAGAAGTAATGAATCAGGAAATAGCAGCCAGAGAGAATGGTTTAATGTTTGGGGTATATAGAGCTCTTTCTGCTAGGAAATGAAGATATGTTATTTGGGTGGGTTGTTTTGGTTATGGAACATGGGTTATTGTTCTAAATATAGAATTCTATAAGAAAAAAGTTTTGAGAGCACTTCATCTCTACATTTGGCACATATGCTTTCCAGTAAACTATTGAAAAAGAGACACAAGTTGTTTACTTGTTAATAAATTTAGTGCACATAATTAAAAAGCAACTAAATCTTAACCATAGCATTGAGTAAGAATGGCAAAACAAATTTGGTAGCATGTGTTTTTGAAAAGAAATTTAACTGTAGGATTCTGAGCGCTGCAGAAAGAAAATCAACTGAATTGGGAGAAGTTTGGTTTCAGTGGAATATATTATGAGGGGAAATGATGGACTACCTCAAGAGAAATTGTATATAATTCTTTTGTTGCTAAAGTTAGAAATTTGTACATCATCTCAGTTTGGTCCACTGTTTTGTATGTTTTTTGTTCATACAGATGATAAACTTGGTCTAGAAACTGCTAGTTCGCAGCCTTGCTTGACTTGTATGATGCATTGCACTTGCTACCAATAAATGCAGTTGCATTTGCATACATGGTCAGATGCATCTCTCTTATTCTTATCTCCTGTTTTATCGTCTATGATCCCAAATTGTTTCTTCATTGTTTGCTTTTTGGTGTATGGGTTGCCAAATAGTCTTTTCTTGGGCTCTCCTCATCCTCTATCTTATTTTTATGTTTGTAATGATATTTAATGGCCAGAATTCACTCACCAAACCCATCAAAATGCCATCTTGTGTTGCCATGTCCTTTCAACAAAAACAGATTTTCTCTGCTCTCTTTCGTATAGATTCTCCTCTTTCAGGTACCTTTCCTACATCTACGTACTTCAAAGTTTCCTCAAAAACTAAAATTTGTTGATGATGTAATTGCAGGCCTGGAGGATGATTTGGTGGGTTATGTATTTAGCAAGAAAAAAGCAACAGAAGTGGCTCGTCTGTAAGGTTCTTATTTAAAATTCATTTTCAATGTTCTATCGACTCATTTTGTCCTTGACAACTGGTTAGTATTTGAAGTTCTAATTTGTTTTGCATATTGAAGGGCATGTTTTGAAAATGTTTTTGTTAATGTAGGAATTAAAGAACCAACTGTTGCTAGTTAAGATATCTTATTTAGAAAAAGCAATGTGTATTTTTTTATATAATTTATTTTAGTAGCAGTTGTGAATTCTAGAGTCTTTTCTTTTGTTATATTGTGGAAGCTGTTTATTTTGTTTGTCAACATAGTCTGATGATACTCACAGGGTGTGGAAACATGTTGTCCGAAAAGGGGATACAGTTGTAGATGCCACATGTGGCAATGGCTATGATACCTTAGCAATGCTCAAAATGGTTGCTGATGAGTCAAGTAGAGGTCGTGTTTATGGATTAGACAATCAGGGAGAGGCTTTAGAGAATACTTCTTCTTTGCTGGGTGAAACTGTCAATCTATGTGTTCATGAACTAAAGTACACATGACTATTGATGCAACACTAAGCTAATAGTTATTATAACATGTATGGAGCCTTCAAAATATTCTGGCTCCTCTTTGTTTATGTGGGTGACCCTTCCTATTCATTGGTTTTGCTGTGTTTTTATTGTTGAAAAGTAGAGATAAATTGATACTGTTTTTGACTTGAATGGTTTAATTGCGTCATATTCTTTAAACAAAACGAACAAGATAGGATAGAAGTAATGTGATTTTCTGTCAAATTTTGACTAATAGTTTAATATTTTGTTATGGAACCATATATTAATTGCCATCAAATTGGAGAATCACACAGTTGCACTTAATAATCAATGCTTCTTCTAAAATAATTCTTCTTCAAGCATTCAAACCAAATGACTTATTGTTCTTCTTTTGTCTGACTTTCAAGGCAGGTCAATGAATTTCCTAAATGGGGTTAGTTCAATTTTAATGAATTAGCTTCTTCACTTTCCTCTATTTTGTTGATTTTTGTTTCCAAAGCTCAACCAATCAGAAACTCTCTTTTTAATTCTTTGCTTATTTACTAGT
Organism: Boswellia sacra; assembly: GCA_013180625.2. NCBI lineage: Eukaryota > Viridiplantae > Streptophyta > Magnoliopsida > Sapindales > Burseraceae > Boswellia > Boswellia sacra. The sequence goes on from SNVD02006000.1 coordinate 772,317, forward strand.
AGTAAGGTGTAAATCAGAACAAATCAAATCCATTTAAAGTAGCATATATAATTAGCATTTCCTAGTATAAGTATTAGATTTTGTTGTATTCTAACTAATCCAGTCATCTACTTCTCTCTCAAATGGTGTGTGTATATATATGGATATGATATTTCCTATTCGGTAGGTTTCTGCGTATATTGTTTTAGACTTTTTACGGCGGGCCAAGAGCCCGCGGTAAATAATTTTCAACTAGACATGGACTTTTTACGGCGGGCATAACGCCCGCGGTAAATAGTTTTACACCAGACCATGAATTTTTACGGCGGGCCGATAGCCCGCAGTAAAACCTTTTTTACCGCGGGCCAAAACCGCGGTAAAAAGTAAAATGATTTTGTATGGCGCCATTTTATACGGCGGGCTTAAACCGCCGTATGCCTACCGTAGAAGGCTTTTTACCGCGGTTTCGGCCCGCAGTAAAAGGCCCATTTTCTTGTAGTGTAATTTGTGTAGTTAGTTGATACTAACAAGAGAAAGATAACGATGCATTAGTTTAAATATGAACTTGAAGTTGAGATATTGGTGTACTTAATAAACAGAAACAGTTTATTTCTTAGATGTTTATGGTTGTAAAGAGTAAAATTATGTATCACAGAAAAGACCAAACTACCTCTAATGAGTTATCCCAAATCACTTCGCCTCGGAAGCGTCCTTTCATATTGTCCGTACCCTCCTTAATTCGGGCACTACGGGTCCCAAACAAATCACTCAATTCGCCTTGTAAATGCATACTCCTGACCTCAGATCCCTGGCCACTCAGAATATGCCAGTAATCCCCTCGTTTGCGTGTAAACATAACAACGAGATGGTCATCCGCCGCCCCTTCCGTCTACCCGGATTTGGACAACACATTGATAGTGATGATGAGGTTCAGTTTGGTGACCAAGAAAGCTTATCCGGCATGGGATGAGCGACCTAGATCGTTCACATGAACCAGGTAGGAAATATATAAACAATAATTAAAGTTATGACAAACAAGTTGGAATCTTGGTGAGAAACCCTCGGAAGCAATCACTCTAGTTCGTAGGAATCTCTTAATTCTTGGGTCAAAAAGGGAAGAAAACACAGTCTCCTTGTTAGTTCCCATTTTCTCTTATAAACATGTGAAAACTAGCTTCCGGCCTCCACATCATTCCCTTTTCTTTCAGTTTGCCTGCTCCTTTATTGCTCGTAAAATAGCTTTCTTGCCTTGGTAAGTGTATTCCTCCCAGAACATAGTTGACTTGAGCGTTGAAGGGGGCACATCAGAATCCACCGACGTTATCTGACCTCTTTCCCTCTTTTGCAGCTAATTGTTCATGGCAAGCAAGGTAGAAGGAAGGTTGAGCAATACTTAGACATCACCAATTCTCCTTGGAAAAACAATAATACTAGGTATACAATCAAGTTATACAACCTAACCCATACAACGTGACATGGTATAAATCCATTGGATGTGTGAGTCCCATTTTATTTATTAAAAATTAGTAAATTTATTTTTTATTTTTACCCACCCAGTGAATTGGTGCCATGTCAGGTTGTATAAGTAATGTTGTACAACTTGATTGTATATTTAGCATTGCTCTTAGAAAAAAGTAGAAGAGAAAAGGCCATTGGTCTCACCCTCTAGTGGCCGTTCTAGCTCTCCCGTGGCACGTCACCGGTCCATCAGGTACGTGTCTTGCTACCAGTGGTGCTATTTTTTTGAATCAACAATGGTATATTCTTGTAAATATTCCTATTTGTTTGATCTTAATTTGATTGATTCGAACTCCAATATTTTTTTATAATCTCGTTTTTATACTTTCTTTTAGAAAATCATGGTTAAAGCAATATTTTATTTTATTTTTTTCAATGATGTTCATACACGTAGCAAATACGTTGTAGCTATATATGTATAAATTGTAAACGAAAATGACCAAAATAATAAATAATATAATAATATATACATTAACACACCTCCATTTGTTAAATAAATTAAGAACACAAATTATTGAGTAATGTTACAATTATCAAGATTTATGCTAATTTTTAATTATTTTGAAGGATGCATCGTCTTACATAGCACGATTATGTCATCTCATTATTTGCGTGTACGTGAATGACATTTAGCTAGAGAAAAATACCGTTTAAATGAAAATTTAAGATAAAACTTGAAAAGTATAATATTATTCTTAATCAATTATCAATTTTAATATCTTTTAACATATAATGTGATGACACACAAATTAATGAGATTATTTTTTATTATCAAGTCAAAATATAAAAATCCATGACAAGTAATCAATAACATATCCACAACCATCACAACCCAATGGCTACTATTCTTTTAATTATATTAGTTGATTTAAATAATACGAAACAGAAAAATTATTCAAAATTGTATGACCACAGAAAACAAAAACAAAATGTTAGACAACCAGTTTCTATCTATAAGTCAAGTTATTAAAAATTATATGATCAATCTACTATTCATGGAGAATTTATAATTATTTGCCATTGGATACCACTTGTGCGATTAAGCTCTTTAATCAATTTACTAAACACGGAAATTATATTTTGTTCACTTGCAACCATCGATCTCGGTCAAAGCTCATGAATGTCGTTTTCACATAAGTTAAAGGTTGTGTAGCTAGATAGCTATACCTAGAGTCGCAAAAGGTTGTTTATAATTTTTATACAAATTGATATATGATACATCAGATATACCACAATCATTTCCATATGTAATAGCTCGAGCTTGATGTGGAAGAACCTCGTTTAAATTAAAATGTCAAAACGCATGGGAGATGAAGATCAAGTGCGCACATGGCAAGATTTGGTGGACTGACATGCACGTGAAGGCAATGTCTCATTGGCGAATCGAGGATGTTTATCGCACGCCTTCATCGAGTTCGAGTTTAACCTAAATGGCAAACAGCTCTGCACCAGTGCACCACAACCAATTAAACGGGTCAAAATCTTTCAACTAAAAAAAGAAACTAAAGTCCTACAAAATCGGGAAAGTCGCGAAATCCTATCAATTCCCCAGTTAATATGGGTCAGTTACACAACTGTTGGTGCAATAGCCGGCCCGTAGCATAGGGTTCATCTTCCCAATATAATGAAGAGCTCAAAATTCAATTGGCTGAAGCCCCGTGAATAACGTTGCGTGGACCAGTAAGATTCGATGTCCCTTGAGTCAACCAAAGGTTAGCTTTAGTAATAAGAAGAAGGCGAAAACAAAAGGCACGGATGCATAGACAACATTAGGTAATGTTGTCCAATTAAAAGAAATGGACAAGTGTCAATCATCAGCGAAATGATATAAGTCCATAAACCAAGAAAAAAGCGAAATCTATTATAAAACTTGACTTATTAATCATTGTAACTCCAAAAATTACTTGTTCGCGGCTTTTAATGCTTTTGGGTTTCCTAGGTTGGCCTCTGGTGTGACAATGGAACTGTACTAGGATAACCAAATGAAAGCTTATCCATCCTTTTAAAGGAAAGCGTTTTTGGATTTTGGTTATTGTTCTTTTGATGTGACTCCACTTCTTTTACTTCTACTTTTTTGTTTTTCTTTTTTTGGGTGGATATGTAGGCCCAACTAACCACTGACCGTCGTGCCTTTGAACAAAATTCTACTCTTTACGTTATTAGAATATGTAACCCTGAGACGTCTGTGCGTGGATTTTCTGACCATGACAACAAGAATTCGAAAGCTGAGTTCCTGTTTACCCACTGATGCAGTCACACTTATAATATATTAATCTGTGAGTTATTATATTCGAACTCCGTTTTATATCCTATCACCCCCCACAGCTTTATTTAGAAAGGGTATAATGGGAAACAAAAAATATAAATTATGTCTACAGGAATTTTCAGTCGCAAACCTTGAGACATTTTCCATATTTGCTTCCTTTAAGACGCGATTTTACGGTTTTCTAATTTACTTGCAGCCCGCTTCAGTCATTTATTCAGATTATATCATGGTTGATGCATGAAACTCACCAACAGCATCCTTCAACGATTCAGAGTTTATATTCTATATTGGGGCTTTTATCGTTTTGAGGAATCCTAGCTAGAAAAAAAAAAAGAATTACTTGTTATATTATTCTTTTAAAATTCAAACTCAACCACTCAAGCGTGTACAATATTAAAGTATGCCATTAATAAACTACTGTGTGCCTTTGTGTGTTTGAAAAAACTGTTCTCACTTCTCATGTTGTTCTTCTTTTCCAAAAAAACGTCAACAAAAAATCATGAAAGGGAGGTGTATATGAAAGATGAGAGGAGAAAGATGCTTTGGCTGAGAAAAAGGGTTGGCGTTGCTATCACGATTTACGCGAAGGAGGAAAGTTTTGCAATCTTTCACCATCCTAATTATATACCTGTCCTTTCTAAATTAAAATTGGAGTCTATTGAGTCTAAATCTGGCGCCCAATAGAACTACTCTTAATCTATATGTATATATGTATATATTCAGACGACGTCGTGCGGGAGGAAGCTGAGAAACATTCACTCTTGAATCACGTGATGATTCAATTTGATCGCATGAATGATGCAGTAGCTACACAATCAATATCATCCTTGGCATAAAATCCACCGAACGACAGGTGGATTAACCACCCATTCAAAGTAGCCGCTGCAATGCTTTACTGAAAACTGATAATTTCAATGTGTGTTTGCTTCATGAGAAGTATAAAATTATAGTACTGCAATTTGCAGCCACTAGTCATTAACTCTTGCCTTGCAGTCGTCTGGTTCTGGACCATCAATTAAAATAAACAAATAAATAAATTATAAGAACTTAGTTGTATCTTAGTCGTTACTGATCGGACTAGTCTATAACTGCAACCAAACCTCAATATAAATTCCAGAATTTGTTATCGAGTAAATTGTTTGACAAGATTCATATTCTATCGGCTCTCTTTTCCATCATTCTGAACAAAGGAAAAGCGATGGACATACGTAATCCATGTTCACTCCATTCCTTTTATTCCTCACAGTTTTAATTATTTTCTCCCCTTTAAGCTAGCTATATATAAAGCTAGTCTTAAAGTCATAATTGAGTTCGGCTAGGGTTAATTAAGCTTACTATATCTTTTTAATTAAAAAAGATATATAGTGATGTCATGTATGTTAATTAATTAACATATTTTAACATATATACAAATAATTATTATCTACTAGCACGAAGTGGGCTGTGGTGGATCGCAAGGAATCCTCTCTAAACCATTTTGGTTCCTTGTTTCTTTATTTATTAATTGATTCGTTTTAGCCTATATCTCATCTTTATGCGACCATCAATTATTTATTATAAGGGATTGCATTAACAATTAAAAGTGTTGAAAAAGGAAACTAGCTATGATGATCACTCGTGATTCTTATCTTTAAAACACTCCTGTAGTGGATACAATTAATGTAAATATCTTGACTATATATATATATATATATTATAAATGGGGTACTCATTTGAGTCTTGTAACCCTTTTAAGTGGTAGGAAAAATGATTCATTTGTAAATTAGAATAATGTTATCTATGATATAAGCCATGTTTATCGTAGAGCCAGCTAGTTGATTTGCCGCTCGATTCGATCTATTATTATATAAGATAATCAGTTATATGGTCTTGGTCCTTTGATGGGTCGAAAAGGAGCATGCTTCTGATATGTTGCTTGCCTATTTACGACTTCATAGTACGATGTCTTCGTGCTCAAACAATGTAACAAACAAACACGTTATACATACTCATATTTTTAATTTCAGTGGGGAAGTTAGGTTCATAAGATTTTTATTATTATATTCAATACTAGTTAAAAAGTATTTTATTGGGTCAAATTTGGAGGTTAAAATTGGAAGCTAAGATCGAGTGCATTAATACATAAGACAAATATGTATAATATGCTATGCTCATTGGATGAATATATACAAAAAAACACATGATTATTCATGAGCGGTTATGTATAAATTATAAATATGGTTTATCTTTATCAATAAATAATCTATTAAATTATGCACAAATTGTATAAGCTCACCAATCGAGCACATGGGCATTGTTAGGTAGAAATTGATAAGACCTGGCTGAATGACTAAAGTATCTTTTCCTTAAACATCTCCCCATTAGTATTATTTAATGTCTTTTGGATCAGTTCTCTTTCCAAAAGCTAAATAATATTTAAAACAAATGAGAGATATTGAAGATCAGAAAGAGAAGCAACGATTGTTAATTAAAGATAGATAAATACATGGATGTACGCATTAGCCATTATTACTCAAGGTGAAGTAAACGATGAAATATAGATTAAGCTGTTAAAACTAACAGTCCTGCCTTTACCAATCTACTAAACTTGAAGTACTGCTCTTTTAGTCTATTCTGATTTAGGGCTTTAATTATCTTTATCAACAATTAACACGCAATGTATATCTCATTTTAAGAAAAATTTCAGAAGTGAACAAGGAAGCGCCATCAGTATCTCGAGAAGTGTTATTTTCATTTTTTTTGTAAAGGTTGTGCAACGTGTTGGCAAAGGGTATCTTGCTTTACAGACCCATTAAAGAGGGAGCCTGAATTTTAGCAATTAGCGGAGCGGCGCAAGTGTCCAGCGTTAGTCGTATTGGGCTTTTGTTTTGTTGGGCTGCATCATCTCAGTTGAGGCCAGTATCAACTCACAGGCTGACTATAAGCCAGTTTTGCGCATTAATTCTAGCAAGTCCACAACGTGTGATACAACCAAAAAGATTAAATTTTATTCATCTTTGTGTTGCGGTGAATAAAACCCAAAAAGAAATACTCAACCTGTTTCATTAGTTTGGAAACGTAAGAAATTTATAAGGTGGGGAAATGTTTTCGAGAGATAATAAGATCTTAAAATTTTAAGTGTTTAATTAAGCGTCGAACTTTCTATGTCTACGTTTTTAAGTTAGTTTGTTTAATAAAGAACTCAAAAAGAGAATTGTCAAGCGACACTAATACAATCATGAACAAAAATATCAAGACGTTAAACATCACTAAATGTAATTACGAGATTTGAGTTACGGCCTGTTTATTTTGACTCCTTCAAACAGAGCTTATTGAAGTAGATCTTTTTACAGCAGAACTTCTAAACGTAGATATTTTATTAAAGTTATTGATTATTTGATAAAATAAATATAAAAGCACTTATTATAATTAAATTACTAAAATAGAGTTTTGTTATGAGTAAAGAATAAGGTAAAATATTTAAACTTAAATGTGGGTATTTTTGATATTTCAAAACTTTAAAAAAGCTTAAGAAGAGCCTTTCTCAAAAACCTCAATTTTGGACTTCTTCCAGTAGAAGTAAAACGACTTTTTTAATTATCTATTAGCTCTGTTTAGGTGGTAACTAAACGACACAAAAAAAAATTTTAAAAGTGTTTTTGGTATTGAAAAAACTCATTTGACCAGTAGAAAAGCCTAAACAAATAGGCTCTTAGTCATATATTGAATTGTTAAGTAATTTATCTCTATGGGTAGAATTAAGGATAAATTTAGTATTTGATCTAAAGATTATCATAACCTATCAAAAAATTGCATTATCACAATCACAAAATATCCTATAAAATATAATTACTCACTACGGTTTTCCAATTAGTTCAGCAGAGGTAAATAAAGCTTAAAGTGACAAGAAAGGAAGGCGCGTGCTGCTACTGCATGGAAAAGAGCGTGGAACAACAACATATCTAAATCATCAATGTGGTCTCAGGTTCCCCAACTCATTCACCTAAAGTCGTTGAGCCAAAACAATCAGAAACTCTTACTAGTCTTTGTTTCCTATATATATTTTTGTTTTATCTTTTATTTTTTCCTTTCCCTAATTTTCTCAGAAATCCAAGAAACAGCATCTCATCACGACACAACACAATATTCCAAAAATCAACCACATTTATTTCAGGAAAAATAAATAAAAGGTAAATTCCTTTGTCGCAATTTTCTCTTGTTCCATGATTACTTCTATTCTTGCATCAATTCCTCAATTTCATTCCCTTTCCCTTCTTTTTCTTTCACAGTTTTCCTTTCTTCACCGAACAGAGCGACGTCGTTCCAATCGTCATGGCAAATGCATCTGATGACTCCACAAAGATTTGCAGTCACTGGTAATCGTACTAACTTCCTATCTTATTAACTATACGTTAGAATTTCCGTCTTGTATTATTTCTCTTTTAACTTTAAATTTAATTTATTTTTGTAATTTTCTTGATCGCAGTTGTTTCTTTTGCGTTCTTGTTGATTTATTGTTTCAAGCTTTATAACAACTAATTGTTTTATAGATATCTGATTCATGTCGAGTTTTATGTAATTCTAATTTGATTAATATGTGTAGCATGAGAGCTAATAATTTAAAGTCAACTCAATTAAGCTTGACCATGACGGTTTGTCTGAATCGATCACTTATTTCGTCAAATTTTTTTATGTGAAGTTATAATTGAGATATTATTTTACTCTGTATCTGCGTCTGCAGTTTACGGTTTCATAGTGAGGTTTGTTCGAGTCTTTGGCTCTTTGTCAAGCAATTTTAGGATTCAGATCCTTTATTTTGGGTTCATAGCGTTGTATGGTAAAGTTCTTGTCGATGATTGTCTGCTAAGTTGTGATGATATGTTCCAGGTACCAGCTAATTTGTTGATATAGTCTTAAGGGTTTTGTGGTGAATAAAATCTTTGTTTTTAACTTTTTAGTGACAGAGCTATCCCGTCTTCAAACATTGATTTGCATTTTGCACATTGCTCTCGGAATTTAGAAAGATGTAAAGCATGTGGTGATATGGTTCCAAGAAAACACGCTGAGGAACATTTCTTAAACACTCATGCACCGGTATGTGAGTTTTGGCTTTTCATGTCCTTTCCAAATGAATGGATTTCTTGATCTTCTGTTTTGAGGCTTCTTGCAATTGTTTTCGGTATGGGATTAGAACTCTGTTTTTGTGTTTTTTATCTGGTGAATGATGAAATTCTTCAATTGCATAGCACCATGTGCAGTCTTTGGAATATTCCAGGCCAGAAAGGAGTATCCCTAATTCAGGGGCGAGGTATAATAATATGCACTTTTTGATAAGAAGGTCTAATAATATGCTCTGATAGAGTAACATATATCAAGCAAAGTAATGCTACTTCTACAACTCATTTACAACTATTTTTAATACAACTTGAATTGGTAAGATATCACTGGGTTAAAAAAATTAAAACAAATAAATGAGGTTAAATTAAATGACTTGGTAATTACCTATCAAATAATATCTTGCCAACTCAGGTAGATGAATTGTAGGTGTAGCATTATTCATATCAATCACTAGAACTGTGGGAGGCTTCATTAAGGGAATAGATAACTCTAGTGATGCCTTGGATGGATGATAGAGTAGTATAGTCAAGAGGAGAGTATCTCAGTTGGGATGGTGAGGTTCTTAATGTCATTGTTTTCCTATGAATTATTTCCAGGAGAACTACATAGTTTTGTACAGGCAGGAATCCAAGAGAGATGAAGCTAAATTTGCTGTAAATGGTTTGTGTAATTGTGATTCTAAGCAGAAAGTGTGAAGCATGTCTTAGGAAAAAAAGGTCTAAGTTGGCTTATATGGCCACCTATTATTAGTTTGCAGGTAGACAGCTGCCTTAGCCAGCTTTGTAGTATCAAGCTACAATTCTCAAAGTTGTTACACGTTTTCCACAAACTGGAATTTGTTCCCCATTTTTTTCTTCAAGGGACAAACTATGGATTCGAAAAGTTACCTTGGCCTGGCTTGTGACCAAATTCATGTTATGCCCTGTGTTGGACATATATAAGGTCATAGGTTGTCTCTTACTTTAGCTTGTGTGGATTTTTTAGGGGGCAATTGTGGAGAGAACCTAGTAAAGAATTTAGCTTTAGACTTGGCTCAAGCATGATTAGATTTTGATTAAGTATTTCTCGATATAAGCTGTATACTTTAAAATTGGTGTTTTATAATATTCAAAGCAGCGCTATACGGTCAGTGGCTCATCATTCACTGCTTGGTTAATTTTATAGAAACCACTCTAGGTCGTTGTTGAACTTCGGACATGTGGTTATCTGACATGCCTTCTTGTTGATGCACAGTCGCTTAGTGATTGATAGATAATGTTAGTTTAGTGGGATCAATTGTTTTTAATTAAATTTGATTAATGTGGGTATCGATTGAGGTCGTTGGCCTATATGTATGTGAGCAGGTGGCCTGTTCTCAATGTAGTGAGACAATGGAACGTGACATTTTAGCCGTCCATAAAGGTGAAAATTGCCCGCAAAGGATTGTCACATGTGAGTTCTGTGAGTTTCCCTTGCCTGCTATAGATCTGGCTGAGCATCAGGTAGTAATTGTCAGTAATTTTTTTTGGAATGAAAGTATGGTATCCATACTCCACCATGGCAATAAATTGGTTGTTATCCCTCTTCCTTTGTGATTGTAGGAAGTCTGTGGGAATCGTACAGAACTTTGTTATCTGTGTAACCGCTATATTAGATTGCGAGAAAGATATAACCATGAAACTAGGTGCACAGGTGTCCCAGAAACTGCTGTGGGATCTTCCAGGTAAATGTGCTATCCCCTATCCACTATAAACAAATGATCATTTGGTTTCATCACCGTGAATTATGTACTTATCTTACTAGTCTGAATCTTTTTTGAATTATTTTGTATCCAATATCCTGTTTATATATTGGTTTTGTCTGAGGGATGAGGGTGGCTTTAACTCATGATATAATTAGTTCATTTTAATCATGTGGGATCATACATGACTGTGTTTAACAGTTTGGAATGGACGTTGATACTTTTTACTTCCTTTTAATTACTTTGTTTTATCATCATTCATAACTTGAGAAATGATGGTCACATTTGTCTTTATATGTCATTGAATGACACTCAAAACTGTAAAATGTATTACATAAGTCTTAGCCAGCGGTAGAACTGATTTAAGATTAGACATTGAATTTTGTTTGGAAGCAATTTGTGATTACCTGCATTGATTTCATTTTTGATGTATGCATTTTTGTGTTTTCCTTCTCGAGTGTAATTTCACCATTTAAATTTAATCTGAAGGGATGTGAGGCCAGCTGAGAGAGACCAGGGGCCTCAGAGAAGGCAGCCAAACGAGTATTCAAGGAAACGACTTCTTCTCACCATAGCAATAACAGGCATTGCTGTTTTATTAGGATCTCTTTTTTTCCAGAGAAAAGCAGAAAACAGTCAAGTGCATTAGCAGAATAGAGGATATACATCGGGAGTTTGTAAATCAGCTTCAAAGCAATGCCTTTTTCTTTTTTTCTGTGTATCAAAAATTTGTTGATGGGATATTATACTGTTATGACTATTAAACTTATTGGGGGATTGTGATAATATGTTGAACGGGTATGTAATATTTATTTCTTGTTTTGAAATGCAGTGAGTTTCACTGCATTTAGTTCTGAAATTGAGTTGCATACATGATCCTGGAGTTCATATTCTTAGTCGGTAACATCAGTTCTGCAATTTAGTGGATAACGGGTCAGGTTGTGATTGCTCGAAAAAAAAAAAAAAAGCATTTTCTACTTTGTTGTAGAAAAAATATATTTAAAAAAAAAAAGTAAGGGAGTGTTTAGTAAATCGACTTTTAAAATCTGTTTTGTTTTTAAAAAGTAGGATAGAGATATTTGGAATTATTGTTGTTATAATTTTTATTACGTGTCAATGATCGAAATGGGTATATATATTATTTTTGTAATATTTATTATTAATATTTTATTATCAATTATTTTTCTTTTTTTTATAATTATTTTTAAAAATGTCTATGTAAATTATATAAACTATATTTTATTATCAATTCTTTTTTTTTAAATATTTTTTACAAATTCTGTATAAAATAATTAATTCTTTTTTTCTTTTGTTTATAGCTGCATTATAAAAATCAAAATTTATCTGAATGTAGAAATAGATTAATGATTTATTCCTGTGAGTTGGTGACATGTCATTAAGCAGTAAGGAAATAAGCATTGAAGTCATCACTATCCTGAAAGTGACCATTTGTTTTTTGTCCATTGTATCAAACTGAAATATAATTGCATAATCAAGCTTAATTTATTTAGGCCGAACTGGATTATTTAAAAAAAAAGAGTAATTAATATTTCATAAATAAATGTCATCGCTCTTCATGGGCTAACATAAATAGCAAGAAGTTGAATGAAACAAAAAATAGAGTAATGAATATTATGTATATATATTAAGTTGATTGCTTTAACGTTAAGTAAGGGTAGTTTTGTCATTTTATTTATTTACGAGGGTAATTTTGATATTTCACATTTGAGAAGAGGAAGTTGAACTAAAAATTAGGTGGTTAAAGCAGAAGGTTCTTTGTTTTTAGACTTCTTTATTAAATCTGATTTTTTTTAAGGAGATTAAAAAACAACCCTAAACACTCATGGTTCTTTATTAAATCTGATTGTTTCTATAATAATTTTTTATTGAAGCAGGTTGAAAAGCAACTCTAAATACCCATGGGTTGCCGTTGCTGCAAAAAAAAAAAAAAAAACGTTTTTTTTTATAACATTAACTCCAAATTGGCAAAATCTAATTAAAATGAGACTCAACTGTGCTTTTACATTGCTTGAAAGTTACCCTAGCCATGAACGTATTGCAAAGAGCCATATTTATAGTCATTAGTCTATGCCACTCAAATTCCTCTCTCGCACGTTAAATATTAGTCAATATTTGTTAGTTTTTTGGTCTTTTCAGCTATTAACCAGAAGGATTTTGGTACTCTTTTTTTTTTTTTTTGGTTTTTTGTTTTTTCCCCCGTAATCCATAAGTTTGCCACACATCGTCAATTATTATCTGGCGGCTTGACGGGTTAATGCTCAAAACTAACATCAAGGATTAAATTAATTTCATAATTAAGTTAATTTCATCATAAACTTAACTATGAACTAAGGTTTATGTGTTTAATTTCTTACAATTTCTTTATTTTTATTGACTGACCTATCCTCTTTCATTTTTGAAAAGGCGTTGGGAATGGGAAGTCGAAAGGCATTTCCTAATTCCTATCGTGGCAAAGTTAGTTGTTGGATCGCTTATATTAATAAAATAAAAATTAAAATAAATTAAAAACCGACTCTAAACAGTTAATTCTTGCCGCCACTACGAGAATTTCTTCACCAGCGCGAAAACCTTGCGTGGTGTCTTGGCTTCAGTCTCGTGTCTACAAATTGCGGCCCCCCTAGCTTCTCTCTCTTACAGTTGAAGCGCGTCCATTGAGATCCCATGCGGAGGAGATTGCAGAGGATCACGGGTTGTTTGAGTGGTTGTGGCTGCCGCACGTGTACCAACAATGTCACTGAACTCATCTTCGGTTGTCTAAAACCCCGCCGAGGCTAGTCAATTTCTCATCTTTCGTAATTCTGCTGCTTTTATGTAATTCACAAATGACTTTCTGAATTGGAATATATTTCTGATTTTTGTAATAATACCTCATTTAGTATAATGAAATGGAGTGATAAGGATTGCCTTAAATTTAAGGGTTCCAGTGACTATCAAGATTTAAGACGTGGCAAATTACATTTACTGAATGTAAAGCTACAGCAATGTCAATGTCGATCGTAAATTGAGGTTCTTAAGAAAATTATTAGACAATCACTCTTTATATATCCGCTCTTGCATGTTCCAGACTTCGAATGTAAAGCAAACAGTGAGAGAAGAGATGAACAGAAATTTGTTTTTGGAAGCTCTATAAGTTTTGATATAGAATTTATATTGTGGTGGCAGTATATGCTTTATCTGTGTATTTTATAGATTTTCTGAAAAATGGATCCAGGTACCCGCTGTGGTCAACAAGCTCTGCCAGTTAATACTTGCCCCGCCATGCTATCTCAAGGGGTCCGATTGTATATTCAAGATCATCATGTAATTCAATTTTGTTCTATTCTTTATGCTGGATGGAAGTTTAACAAATCTCATAGGTCTAGTTGTGGGAAAATTTGTTGTTGAATTTGTGTTTTATATTTTGGTTTTAACCTGGGAAAAAAACGTGCTGCAGGTGGTATTGGATAATGGCATACTTCAAGTCACCTTATCAAAACCTGGTGGGATTGTTACTGGAATAAGATATAATGGGATCGACAATTTGCTTGAATTTCGCAACAAGGAAAAGAATAGAGGGTATGGAGCTCTACAAACTACTTTAGTTTCTTTTCTTTGGAATAAGTACATGATCATGCACATAAAAAGGATGTTAAATTTGAAATACAGTGAAATTGTTTGAAGATTCTAAATTTATGGACGAATGGTAATAATAGAGGGACTTGACAATTTTAATTCGTATTCCTTTCAAAACACGGAAACTAAGTTTTTTTGAAACTGATGCTGCATTGAGCTATGTAAATAAAGAGAAAATCTTGGTAAAATATAGTCCTTTGTTTTTTTTAAATGTTTTCATGTTGAAAGTTTGAAGCATTTTCTCTCAACTTATATAAAAATTATTCTCTAATCTTTTACTTGCCATGCAGTTATTGGGATCTTAATTGGAACCCGCCTGGAGGAAAAGATATATTTGATGTGTAAGCGTCCCTCTCACATAACCAAACACTTGATATTATCTCATTAAGACAAAACTCTTCATTCTTTCATGTGCCCAATGGTTAGAATGTTGCAGAATAAGATTACTTGATAGGCATGGAAGCTTGACATCAGTAATTCTGAATTATGAAATCATGCATATAAACAAAATTATGCATGAATTATTCATCCATATGAGCAGCTTACTTTTCTTGCTTTTTCATTTGCTGGATCTTCAGAGTTCATGAATGGTTATCTTATATTGTCAACATATTCTCTTCTTTACGAGACTCACTTCATATACTTCTTAACTCATTCTTCAGCTTCTTTAATTAGAAGGCACTGAGATTTTGGCACCATCTTCACCCTTTTTTGATACTTTTTTTTTGGGGCATCTACGTATTTGTTCTTAAAAGTTTCAATATTGTTAATTCAAAAAATATATGCAATCTGATTGATTTCATTTTTACTTTTGTGCTATTCTGATAGAAATTATATTAGTTTATTTTAATGTGAAGCAAAAACTGATTGCCATGCAGGATTGAAGGAACAAGTTTTAGGGTTGTTGTGGAAAATGAGGAACAGATTGAACTCTCATTCTTAAGGATGTGGGATTACTCCCTTGAGGGCAAATTTATTCCCTTAAACATTGATAAGAGGTCCTTGTACAAACCATAAACTGTTTATTATATTTAGATACTAGTATAACAATAATGTTCTTGAGCGTGTTTATTTGTAGGTTTATAATGCTTCGTGGTTCATCGGGGTTTTACTCTTATGCCATCTATGAGCACTTAAATGAATGGCCTGCATTTTCTATTGGACAAACTAGATTAACCATCAAGCTCAGAAAAGACAAGTAAGCAAAAATATAAGATCTTTATTCTGTTATCTAACAGATAGCCCTCGGTATTCTGTGACTAGACTGAAGTTAATGCCTCTGATTTATTAATTTGTTTGATTATCCTAAAAAATGATTTTGGCCTCTTAATGCATGAGTACCATGCAAGGATCGATGAAAGTAGGGTTTTTGACCGTATCCCTTGGTGAAAAATTGTCCTGATTGAATCTTTTCCAAAAGCAATTATACAAGTTAGAAAAATAAAGGTATAATTGCTTATGTTAGAGGAACAAGTTATTTCACTTTTTGTACTCCAATTAATACAGGAAGCACCTATAGGAGTCTACAAGGTGATTCTCACCATTGACCTGCAGAAGTAGTCAATAATGTACCCTAGGCAAAACAGTTTCAATTCTTTTTTGGTAAAAAGATTTGATATATAGATGAATATGGGAACATTTGGTTGCTAGGTTTCGGTACATGGCCATAGCAGATAACAGGCAGAGACACATGCCCCTTCCCGAGGATACAGCAAAAGGCCAAACCCTGGCCTATCCAGAAGCTGTCCTACTTGTTAATCCCGCAGATCCTGAGCTCAATGGAGAGGTATTTTTCCAGTCTCATTTCCTTTGGTTATTTTCTTAGTAGACAATTCCTTCAGCACTGCGAATAAGTTATGATTATGGATTGTTCAGTGCATTCCCACCTTTCTCAAGCTGATGTGACAAACTTCCTAGTAAAACATTCATTCTCTACCTAACTCATTGCATATAGTTTGAGATTCTACGCTTCCCTTATATAAGTAGGTATATGTGAAGAACTCATCATGTTTTTTATGACTCTTGATTTGCAGGTGGATGACAAGTACCAATATTCATGTGAGAATAAAGATCTTAGGGTCCATGGATGGATATGCTATGCCCCCCCAATTGGATTCTGGGTAATTACACCTAGTGATGAGTTCCGATCTGGGGGACCCATCAAACAAAATTTATCCTCACATGTAGGCCCCACTGCCCTTGCTGTAAGTTACTGATCTTGAATTATATTTTGTAACTCGATATACATCATGGGTAGCATGGAGATAACTAATGTTATTGTATTTGGTGTCTCAGATGTTTCATAGTGCACACTATGCAGGAAAATATATGGTGACTAATGTTGGACCCAATGAGGCATGGAAGAAAGTCTTTGGTCCTGTTTTTATCTATGTAAATTCTGCTGCTAACGGAGATGAACCACTTTGGTTATGGGAGGATGCCAGAATACAGGTTTCACATATATTTTTGTTGTTCTATGACTCTTATAGTTGGTTGGTGACTTTTTGATGACAAACTATAACTGAATCTGCAGATGATGGCTGAAGTTCAAACCTGGCCGTACAGTTTTCCTGCATCTGAGGATTTCCAGAAGTCAGAACAAAGGGGAAGTGCTAGTGGTAGACTACTAGTTCGAGACAGGTAGATATGCAACATTGGTCTTGGGAACTATTACTACACTTATCTCTTTAACAAGAAATTAACTAGAAGGTGCAAAAGGCCAAAACTTAAGACATGTGACGTATACAATATAATACTTTCTAAAGTGATTGATGTGGAGGAATATTATGTGGATTGGTTGTCAATATAGTTCTGTTAATTGTTATTGTATTTGCTGAGGCATATGGTTAAAAGAAAAAAAAATTGACCAAAGATTTTTCTTGGGATTTTATGTCTAGAATATTATAGAAGCTTATTTTTGGAAATTATTACTATTCTAATGAATTGGAACAGATGGATGATCAATTAATATGAACCAACTCAACTCCTGAAAACTGCAATATTGGCTTCTTGTTACTGTGATTAGGTATGTAAGCAGTGACTACATACCAGCAAATGCTGCTTCTGTTGGGCTGGCCCCACCTGGAGATGTAGGATCATGGCAACAAGAATGCAAGGTAGTGTTTTCTTTATTTTATTACTCTGTTGCCATTCTAAACTCTGGAACAAGCACATTGATTACTAGTTCTCTTGTTTTGCATTATTCTTTTCCAAAACATAAGTACCTGTGTATGCCTGTACATTTGCTCAAATATCTAGTGAGTGGTTATAATGTTCTTGTTTTTGTGACTGGTTATAGGGTATTTTGGTTCTTTTAGGGGAAGGACATAGCAAATGAAAGGCTAGAGGCAAAATTCATGTGTTTTACTTGCCGTTTTGAATGACTGTAATCTGAAGTTGTACTTTTTGATATTGCTTCTCTTTAGTTCTTTATTTGGTTTCCACAAAAATGGAAGAAGTGAAAAATATAAGCATATTAAATAGGCTTAGATTCATAAAGTAAAATTTAATTTTGTCATATAGAAAACTGGTTATTGCACAGTGTTGGTCGGTGAAGCAGTGTCCTGGGAGGCGTATTTTTGAATCCAATCCCATAGCATTTTTGCTTAAAATGGCCACTTATATTTGTTAAGTAAAATTGGGAAGTCCACCCTGGTTTATGGAAAAGAAAAAATTTCAAATTGGAGGTTTATTTCCCTATTCCTCTCTAGCTCTTCCTTAACAACCTAACTTAAATCTTAGTGAGTTCCAATTCTTTGATATATACCTGATAAGATGATTATTAGATGCATGATAAAATCCTTAAATTTTAGTATCTCTGAAGGTGATCAAAGCATCATGAGGGAGAGGGAGAGAGAACTTTAAAAATCTAATGTGTGCTGTCAGCTAGCTCCTAGGCATACTAAGAGATATTTGAATAATTTTATGGATAGTTTTTTTTCCTTTATACTTTTAAGGTCATATCTTATATCATTTGTGTAGGAAGTGATTTTGCGTCTTCCTTCTTCTTAGGGCTACCAATTCTGGACTACCACAGATGAGGGGGGCTATTTCTCCATAACACATGTACGGACCGGCAAGTACAACCTTTATGCATGGGTCCCTGGTTTTATTGGAGATTACCGGTATGATGTTGCTATTACCATAACTTCAGGTATTATTCCAACTTTAAGATCTTCTCTTACTTTTGTTTTGATTTTATTTTTTATAATAACAAAAATTAAATGGTTTAAGTTAATGTTGCGCAGGTTGTAATATTGAAATGGGTGATCTAGTGTATGAGCCTCCAAGAGATGGGCCAACTTTGTGGGAAATAGGTATCCCTGATCGTTCTGCCGCTGAATTCTATGTTCCTGACCCTGATCCAATGTATCTCAATAAACTCTATGTCAATCATCCTGACAGGTTAGCTCCCATTTTCTCAAACTTTGGAAGTCAGCTGTGTTTAAACAATTATTAGGGTCATCAGAACCACCCTTCTATACAAGTTAATAAATTTAATAAATTCTTTCTACTTTCAGGTTTAGGCAGTATGGGTTATGGGATAGATACGCAGAATTATATCCTGATGAAGACTTAGTGTACACAGTTGGTGTTAGTGACTACCGCAGAGATTGGCTCTTTGCTCATGTTGTGAGGTATATTCTTCCGACATTGCTTAATTATTTATCTTGTTTAAGCATTGTGAAACGTTCTTTTACTTTGTTAACAAACAAATGAATTAGAAGCTTAATTGATAATTTAGTGTGTTAAACATCAAGTTTTTTAGCCTATTTATCATTTTTAAGCATTGTGAACTGTTGTTTTACGTTTGTTAAAACTAACAAATGCATTGAAGGCTTAACGGTAATTTAGTGTGTCAAACAACAAGTTTTTTAGCCTATTTATCATTTTAAGATTGTTAAACGTTCTTTTACGTTTGTTAACACCAACAAATATATCGAATATTTGATCAAAGGTTCAGTTATGTCTATG
This sequence comes from Boswellia sacra, assembly GCA_013180625.2. Classification (NCBI taxonomy): domain Eukaryota; kingdom Viridiplantae; phylum Streptophyta; class Magnoliopsida; order Sapindales; family Burseraceae; genus Boswellia; species Boswellia sacra. The sequence continues at coordinate 791,504 of SNVD02006000.1, forward strand.
TTGGTTGGTATTGAGTGATAAAATGTTTGCTTTGTTTGCGTAAGCATTGCTATTGTATTCGTTTTTGTATGTGAAATAAGACTCATAAGAAGGACTGGTACTTAGAAAGCATCCTAATTGAAGCATCTAAATGGCTTGTTCGTATCTATTATCTCACCTCCAATGTATGTTTACATACAACTATTGTTAATTATTAAGTTCACCTGCTCAGGCATAAAGAATTTGGCAATAGGTCTACCCCTGAATTTGATAATTAATTATAGCGTTGATCTTTCTTTTGTTAATTGCTGGCTTCATGCTCAACTGGTGGTGGTTCCAGTTGGTCAGGATCATGTTTATATATGGCTCACTTTACCAACATGTCTTATGTTTCAGGCGGATAGACAGTGAAACATACCAAGGAACTACTTGGCAGATTAAATTCAAACTAGACAGTCTGAATCAAAGCGGTGATTACAAATTGCGAGTGGCAATTGCTTCTGCTACCCTTGCTGAGTTGCAGGTAAGGAGTAGCATGGTAGACTTTTACTTCTTTCTATCCCATTATTCATGTAAGTTGTCGAATTTCTCCCTATTTTCCAGGTCCGGGTTAATGATCCTCATTCAAACCGTCCTCTATTTACAACGGGACTTATAGGGAGGGACAATGCCATTGCAAGACATGGAATTCATGGACTATACTTTCTGTACCACGTGAACATACCCGGTACTCAGCTTATTCGAGGGGAGAACACCATCTTCTTAAAACAACCAAGATGCAATAGCCCTTTCCAAGGGTTTATGTATGATTATATTCGTTTAGAAGGTCCACCAGCCACCAGCTTCTGATTCTATTGTAGAAGATTAAGTTTTGTGTTAGTATTTCATCTACCACATATATCGAATCTCTGTTACCAAAATGTGTGTAAATATACAAATGGGAACAACAATATATGTAATATTTATATATATTTTTTCTATAAATTTGCTGATAATCAAATATGTATTTAGGATATATATACGCGTCTCTAAGCCTACCAACAACTTCATCTACTTGAGAAAAGGTTTCCTCATCAAATTGCTTGCCATGTTGACAGCCTGTCTCCTGTGTCTCACAGGGGGAAGGGCCTACAAAGGTTAGAAACAAAAAAAAAAAAAAAAATGATTTGAAAGGAGAATTTTGGTTGGCAGCATCACATACTATGTACTGTAAACGAAACATTAACGAGGTGGTGAGCGTGGAGATCATTACGAGTCCATCATCCATGTGACGTGCATTTATGTTTAACATCTCATTGATTAATCATCAACCTTTAGTTTCAAAAGGCTTTAGTTAAGCTTGTTAATCATATCTGCCTGGTTAATTATGTTCCTGATATGGGAAAAGCCGTATATAATCTCGGTTGACTTACTGCTTGTTCTTTTATCTAAACGAAGGATCGGTTTGTTAGCACACTCTTATCTATTGCACCATCGTGCGAGAAGATAACAGGCCAGAGCTGCCAGACGCCGTAGTAGCAAGCAAGAGTCACCCTTCTCCATTTAGTCGAATTCAACACTTAAATTTAAAGGTGGCACGTAAACTCCTGGTGCAAACCGGTCCAAAGTTTTGATAATTGATATTAGCCATGCGCACTCAATGTATAGTTAAAAGGTCCTTCATGAAAAATGTTTGTTAAAGGAACTTGATGAATATTATTTTATATTTTCTGTATAGAATATACTATCACCTACAATTCTCTATCGATCGTTGGATTGGAGCTTTGGCTGCTCCAGCGTTGACGTAGCGACTCTTGCACGCCTTTATAAATCACCAAACTGTGTTGGCGACAAAGTAAAGTGATTAGGAAAGATATATACTAGTGGAAAAAGAATGCTTCGTCTCTAGTTCAAGGAAACGAAAGCCGCAAAACTTCTTATTATTAGCCTACTATATATCAACTTTCCGACTCCTTTAACCTGCAGATTGCAGAGTGTTATATATATAAGAGATAAAATTAACTTCTCTTCTCATTATCAAAAAATTCCTGCCTGACAAAAATCGAAACAAAACTGTTTTCATATTTTTCAGAAATACTGTAAGCACTTCACCAATTCCTATATTCGAAGCGCGAGAGAGCTTCACCATGCCATCTCGAGGAGTGCAATTAGAAGTTCAGGATAGTCATGTAATTAAGTTTGATCTATTCATGATGCTATACGCTTACTTTTGTTTGTATGCTTTTGTCTCAATGCATGAGAAATGTGACACAAATTACCAACCTTCCAATCATAACATTACGTGGTAGAGTTCAGTTCACTTTTCATGCAATACTTGTGCAGGTGGTGATGGATAACGGCATAGTCCAAGTCTCATTGTCGAATCCAGACGGCATCGTGACTGGAATTCGGTATAATAACATCGACAACTTGCTTGAAGTTATTAATGACGAATCTAACAGAGGGTACTGCTTTGATTAATATTCAACTCTTTCTATTCTTCATCCTCTTTTCTAATTAATTGATTTTATTCTTTGAAAGCTCTCTCTCATCTTGTACAACAAACAATCCAAATCTAGAGAGAATTTATCTCCCAACTGCTTGTACTTAGTATATTGAACTCTTTCAATAAACCTGCACAAAAGCTTACTTTTATTATGATCTTCAAATTAATGTAGGTACTGGGACCTTGTTTGGAGTGCGCCAGGGAGTACGGGAACAACCGGAATATTCGATGTGTATGCCCTTCCCTCGTCGCCACTCTCCCTTAATTAACAAAGCTAGCTTGCTATTTAATTCCAAATTAATCAAAACTAAATCGTCAAGTTAATTATTTTTCTAATGTAGCAGAAGTTAATTAATGTGCTTGGCGCTCCCATTTGCTTACATCTAAATCAATAAGTCATTACCATAAACGCAGGATTAAAGGAACAAGTTTTAACATTATTGTCGAAAATGAGGACCAAGTAGAAATCTCCTTCACCAGGACATGGGATCCTTCCCTGGAGGGCAAGCTCGTTCCTTTAAATATAGACAAAAGGTCATTTTTTAATCAAATTTATATTGCTTATATGATTCTGACTACACATATATGGCAAATATACTGAAAACATCGATATATTTTCCCTTAGGTTCGTACTTCTTCGTGGTTCCTCAGGTTTCTACTCTTATGCCATTTACGAGCACTTAAAGGATTGGCCTGGTTTCAACCTCGGAGAGACGAGAATTGCATTCAAGCTCAGAAAAGACAAGTAAACAAGTTTCCTCCACTTTCTTCCAACTTCCCTCATCAGTGATTTGATGTACTTGAAACAAAATTTAACAAAAGGCTGTTTCGTGTTTGGACCTATATATATGTATGTAGGTTTCACTACATGGCCGTCGCAGACAACAGGCAACGGTACATGCCATTGCCTGATGACAGGTTGCCACCGAGAGGCCAAGCCCTGGCTTATCCTGAAGCTGTCCTCCTCGTTAATCCAGTTGAGCCTGAGCTCAAAGGAGAAGTAAGTAATGTAGAGACCGATCATTCAATTGCAACCATTGTAATGCTGCCTTGCAATTTGATAATCTATAATTGAATTTGAGGTGCAGGTGGATGACAAATACCAATACTCGTGTGAGAACAAAGATATTAAGGTGCATGGATGGATTTGTACCGACTCAGACTTACCTGTTGGTTTCTGGCTAATTACACCCAGTCATGAATTTCATTCTGGTGGACCTCACAAACAGAATCTTACTTCCCATGTCGGCCCCACCACTCTTTCTGTAAGTGGTTAATTTGATTATTTATTTATTATATTTTGCCAATAATTTTGTTAAAATTCCTAATATTTATCTACAAGGCAAAAACTCTTTCGATCGTTTAAAATCACTTGCATTCTCAAATAATACTACTAAATCCGAAAAAAAAGCAGTTTAATTTGATCCACATGGCATTATTATCAGGTGTTCCTCAGTGCCCATTATTCTGGAGAAGATCTGGTGCCCAAGTTCAATGCTGGGGAGCAATGGAAGAAAGTTTTCGGCCCTGTCTTTATTTATTGTAATTCTGTATATGATGGAGATGACCCACTTTTGCTATGGGAGGATGCTAAAGGCCAGGTTTAATTTTGACTTAATTTTTTTTTTTTTTAAATCTAAGAGTTCTTACTATTGATACATATACTTGAATCAATGCACATAAATTAATTTTCAGATGAATAGTGAAGTCCAAAGCTGGCCTTACAATTTCCCAGCTTCAGAAGATTTCCAGAAGTCAGACCAAAGGGGTAATGTTAGCGGTAGACTGTTAGTCCGGGACACGTAAGCTTGGAAAATCACGCTTAATCTCAAAATTTACTGATTTTATCAAAGTATTAATATTTGCAATTCCTAGGTGCGTTAATGATGATAATATATCAGCAAGTGGAGCCTACGTTGGGTTAGCTCCACCAGGAGATGTTGGATCATGGCAAAGAGAATGCAAGGTGAAATCGCCATTAACTAACAGAGTTACTGAATATTTTGGGTTTCTACCTCTCTTTTCTTTCCTGTCAAGTTACTGGTTATGACTTATGATGTATTGTAATTAACTTGCATGTTAACTATCTCGTGCTAGGACTATCAATTCTGGACGAGGGCAGATGATGATGGCAATTTTTCCATTAGTGATGTACGCACTGGTGACTATAACCTTTATGCATGGGTTCCTGGTTTTATCGGAGATTACAAATATGATGATATCATTAACATAGCCCCAGGTACTCTCTGCTTAACTGCATATAGGAATAAATTGAAGAATTCCATTGATTTGGAAAGCTTTTTAAGGTCGATGTAGCATGTGAAACAGGTTGTGACATTGACATGGGTAATCTTGCTTACGAGCCTCCAAGAAATGGCCCCACATTGTGGGAAATAGGCATTGCTGATCGTTCTGCTGCTGAATTCTATGTTCCAGATCCTAACCCAAAGTACATCAATCAACTTTATATCAATCACCCTGACAGGTCAGCCTTCCTTTTTATAAAACTAGGTGATTACCAGCTTCCTCTTATGCTCCAGAATAATTGTCGAGTAAAGTAAAATCATGTTAATTCACGGAAAGTTGAAGACTGTGCTGTTTTCAATGTACCACATATGGGAAATTTGGCAGAGATTGATTTTGGGATTTTTACTGTAATACTCTTCTAATGGCAGGTATAGGCAATATGGGTTATGGGAAAGATACGCAGAATTGTATCCTGATGGAGACTTAGTTTACACAGTTGGTACGAGTGACTATACTAAAGACTGGTTCTTTGCTCAGGTTACCAGGTGGGAAGAACTTTTAATTTCCAGAAGAGTCACGTTTCTTTGACAAATTTGACAAAAATTTCTCTTACTTATTGAGAACAATCGATTATATGTTCCAGTTCATTGACAAATGTAAATCTTCTTTGCTATACATACATCTCAACTTATAGTCTCTTGCATTTCAGGAAGAATAATAGCACATATCAGGGGACTACATGGCAAATCAAGTTTAAACTCGACAATGTGGATCAGAGTAGTACCTATACATTGCGAGTCGCAATTGCATCTGCCACATTTTCTGAATTGCAGGTATAGAATTTTAAAACAGATTCCCGTAACGCCACCCACCCAAAAATTTAAAAAAAAAAAAAAGTTTTATGGAGTTTTGTACCCGTATTACTAATGGTATTCGGCAAGTAAAATGTACACTTTGCTAAAAAAAGGTCCTTTTTCTAAAGGTTCGGATTAATAATCCAAGTGCGAATCGACCCCTCTTTTCAAGTGGATTGATAGGCAGAGACAATTCAATTGCAAGGCATGGAATTCACGGGCTCTACTGGCTGTTTAATGTGGATATGCCAGGTGCCCTTCTACTTGTAGGCGATAACACTATCTTTTTCACACAACCACGGAGCGCCAGCCCTTTCCAGGGGATTATGTATGATTATATCCGTTTTGAAGGTCCTCCCTCTCCTCCTTCAAAAGGAAAATTATTGAATTTTAGTAGAAAATAGAAGTTAAAAATTTGTTCATTTTGAAAAAGTTTTATTGTGCGTGTACCGAAGTCATACGAGGAGAGCCATAGAAATATCTTTGTAGTATAACGAATTTGCTTCCCAATGTACTACATGATAACTGATATGGAATTGTTAAATCAAACTGATCTCGTGAACCTGTTTCACATTAGCATTTCTTTAATTGTTTTATCAGTAGTATGATATCAATAGCCAATTAGATATATATCTTGGTTGATGCCTAAATTTGATCAGAGTATTCGCCTAGGTAAATTAGCGATGAAAACGTATCCACAAATGGTGCTTGTAGGCTTGGCACCCCCGGGAGATGCTGGATCTTGGCAAAAAGAAAGTAAGATAGTTTTCACAAACTCTTGGGCCACAATATGCAATGTTAGACACAAGACATACGTTGTTTCATCTAACAGAGCAAGCCAAGCTAGCCCATACATTCATTCATCCGAGAGAGCAAGCTAATCTAGCCCATTAAGGATTCTCGTTCCATAACTAACGTAACTACGTACTGTCCCACTTCGGTTGATATTACATTTGTCCGACCAAAACTCCTCGTGAGGAGCCGCATAAGGACTATTCAATTATAGCTGTTCACGCTGTTCTATTCCCCAGGTCCCAAGAGTTACCAATTCTCTGGATGACAGCAAGTGCAGATGGATATTTCTTTATCAATAATAAGCGAACTAGCTAGCCACTACAGTGTTTACGCATATAACGGCGTTATTGCCATTACCTTAGGTCTTGTTTTCTTATTTTATGAACTTCTAGAAGTACTTTTTATTTTGTGCTACCGGCAATTTCACACTGTAATATGCAAAGCAGGTTCTCATACTAAGATGGAAAATCCTGTGTATACCCCTGTCCCCTGATGAATTTTCCCACATTGTGGATAGTAGGCATTCCTGATCGTTCAGCAGCAGAATTCTATGTTCCTGAACCTAATTCAAACTATATGTACCAACAAATTATATGTCAATCACCCTGACAGATTATCTCTCATATTATTGGAAACTCAAAGAGCTCTACAATAATACTCTTGGAAGATTGTGGACTTTACTGTGTAATTCAGCATCAAATCTTGGTTTTTTTCTTCTGTTGGCTGGTTTTGGAAATATGGATTATGGGAAAGATATGCCGAGCTATTTTCCAGGCCTGATGGAGATCTAGTTAAACAATTGTTGTCAGTGACTATTATAAAGATTGGTCTAATTCGATCTTCCGACACTGGTTTTGATAAGGCACTTGGCCGATTAAGTTGAAATTCAGCAATATGTATAGATAAGATTGGAAAATTTTTGCAAATGTTACTTAATTGCGGCTATATATTGATCCTCATGTTAGTTCATTATATCATCAATTTACAGTCAAATTTGGGCTAGATCATGTAACTTACGATATGATATGACATAGAGAGAGTGCTTTTTCTCAGTGACATATGATAGTTGATGATCTCATCATAAAAGAATTTTTGTTTGTCCTTGTACTATTGACTTTGAAACTTCCTTTCTAAGAGGTTCGGGTTAATGCTCCATGAAAGAAACCTCCACTCTTTTCAACAGGGATAATTGCTTATTAGTGATTTAATACTAGAGTTAATCTACAGCTACTAACTTAAACTTTTTGAAAAATGGCAAGCTTAACATTATATCAGAGCCGTTATGACGAAGCAATTATAAGTTTGAATCACTTATAAGACTCGCTGAGGCATGTGAGACTCGACTTGATCCACATTGCAAGTGTAGGTTCTCGCATATGTGTCTCTTGCCCCGTTGGTGTGCGATGTGTAGAAGAAGTGAAGAGACTACAAATCATTTCTTCCTTCACTGCAGTGTAGCCGTTGGCTTATGGGCTAGATTATGTAAGAAAGCCAAAATTGATTGGCTTAGTCCAGGCTTTTGTGAAAGAAGTGCTTATGGAGAGATTATATGCTTTTGGGAAAGGAAAGAAAGCTAAGATTCTTTGGAATTGTGTTGTTTTGACTCCCTTTTAGGTTCTTTGGCAAGAAAGAAATAGGCGTATTTTTTAGGGGAATAAAGAAGAGTTATGTGATAGTTTATGGAAGAAAGTTCGACTCTTTGCATCCCTTTGGGCTTCAGTGTCAAAGGATTTTCATGGCACTTTATTTTTCTTTATTCACCTTAATTGGGAAGTAGTTGTAGATTAATTTGTATAGATTTTTGAAATTGGTTTTTGTTTACTGTTGACAGATGGTCTTGGGTTGTTCTTGTTTGGGGTGTTTCGAGATGGGTTTTTGTCGAATGCTATTGCTTTTATGATAAAGACAAGCTGTCATTGACTAGAACTGATGCAATTGAGTAATAATCAGAGGCATTATTAGAGGAGATAATCTATGTTTTATTGTTTTCCTTATCAGTTATTTTATGTGTTTTCTTATCAATTACAATAATTTCTCCTAAGATTAAGATTCATTTAATAAGGGAGATTATAAATAATTATATCCAGGGAAAGAAGGGATGTAGAACAATAACACAATTCCTTGAATAAGAAGCCATCTCTTGGGAACCTTCCTTGTTTCATTAGTCTCTTCACTATCAGTTCATAACTTGCTCAGAGTTCTATCATTTTAATTGCTAATAGATGAGAACGGATGTAGTCTTCTAGACCACATTTTTTTTTTTTGTGAATCTTCATTAATACAAGTTTTTGTCTCTTATAAAAAAAAATATTAAAGTATTTAAACTCACGTCTACAAACTAAACTTTTAGAAAAGTGGTAGACTTAACATTGCCAAGGATCCGCAACACAATTGCTAGATATGGAGTACATGAACTCTACTGGCTCTACCATGTTAATTTTCGGAGCTAGGCCCTGGCAGCTTACTTCTGGAAGGGCATAATAGCATTTTTCTCAGGCAAACAGAAAGCACAAGCCCTTTCCAAGGGATCATGTATGACTTACATTCGTTTAGAAGGTGAAGGTTCACACCTTCAAACTATTCCTGGCAAGAAGAGAACTTCGATTCCATAGAAATGGAAATTTGTTACATTATCGATACAGATGCTATCAGCCGTAATAGCTCTTCATTTTCTCAAGTATGTATCATACATTTTGTTATATATCTTGAAGAAGGTTAAAAAAAAAAAATAATAATAATAATAAAAAATGTCGCAAGTTGTAACCAAGGACTTTCTTTCATCGAGCGACTGAACTATCGATTGCTTCACCATGACAATATGATTTGTCGTTTACGTATAAAGATTTACACGATACGTCGTTTGTTCACACCAAATGTCATGCCGTAATATAAAATATTTGAACGCCACGTCTGCTTATTATAATTTATATAGAAGACGTGTTTAGTTACCGTACGCCTCGTCGTTCTTCGAGTTAGGAATCAGACGACTTGTTCATTTTCTCATAACTAAGTCCATCGCTAGCCAATACCAGATGCCGCTCTTTCTTCTAAATAACAGGTGGCTTGTCGTTAACAAATTACTTTTTCATTTATTATTTTACTTTTTTTCAAAGGGTCAGGGCAGCCATAAACCCAATAGTCTCAAATTTCTTACCTAAACCACTCAATCTTCGTCCCAATGCAGTGACTCATTCGAAGTTGTTGACGGACTCTCACAAAATTCTTCATTTGAATCTGTCCAAGGATCGTGCAATTTATATCTGAAGGAGAAGAAAAGTAAAGATCATGTTTTAATTCGTTACGGAAGTAATTGTCAAAGCATGACGCATAATAACTACTACTATTACCTGTTTGAATCTTTTTTTACGAGTGGGGTGGGGGGAGTCAGAATATATAGGTTTGGTATTATATAAAACTCACAACTTCTCATTGCCTGTTATATTGAAATTCTAGGCCGCATTTTGTTGAAGTTAAAAAGAGTCATAATTAATGAATCATGAATTAAAAGGTAACATTAATATGAGATTAATATTAGAGTTTTAAAATATTTAATAAACAAATTAATTCTTAATTAAATTAGTCCTTGTGATGTGTATCTTAGAAGTTAATGCAAGATCTAATAAGGAGATTTTATATATTATTATATAAAATGGTTATAAAGGTGCTAAATGTTAGAGAATAACGAGATTTTGAGCAACCTTGATATTTTATAGAGAGATAATAGATCACATCAAGATGGACTGGCGGATTATTTTTTTTCTTTTTTTCTTTTTTTTTGTCTGTAATATTCTTCCATGATTGGACAATCATAACTGAATAGATTCTGCCCCTCTTCGTCTATCTGCAAAGTATTAAAAAAAAAACAAAAAAAATTATATTCAAGCTTCAGTTCAGGCTTGCCGCCGCTTGTAACAAAACACAAACACACTTACTGCCTAGACACCACCTACCCACACAATAAACAAAAATCCACTCTTGACAAAGCGAATTGCTCCCGGAACCTGCCTTCCTCAACCTCTCATTTGCTAAACTTCTTTGCATCCAAACGATTTTTTCATCGCACAAAAGAAAGACTTTTAATAATTAATATGTATGATACGCAGCTGACAAATGATAGGCCAATTACCATCTTTTAAGCCATGATTCTCTCCTTGATTATTGACTGCATACATATGGACATAATCATCTCTTTTATTCTGTAATTATTGTGTAATATTCACCATTCAAGTGTATATATTCTTGTCAATCTCTAGGATTAGTTTCCTTTTACACTTTAGATAGTTTACCTATATAAAGCCTTGTGCTTCTGAGAATAATACACAATTAACTTCCACAAACTCATGCTAAGAGTGACCCACCCACAAGCGTACAAACACCTGTGACACCAATTGCACCTAACACTAACAGAAACCTATACATTTCCTAACTCACATGGGCAGCAAGCAATCTAGCTATAATCTATATTATTCTTTTGCAGAGCTTTCATGTCCTTGAATATTTGTCATGGTCGGTTCTTCAACCAATTCCGCTCCTGTCATGATCGGGCCAATACTCTTCTACATAAAGTCATTTTCTTGAACTAGATTACAAGGCTGCTAAAAGTCATATGAAGAGAGAGACAGACAGAGAGAGTTTGGTAATGTGTGACTTCCTCTCTCATGCACCAAACTGCAGTGGCGACAAAGTAAGAAATCACGAGAAGAAAGAAAAGGTGAAAAAGGAAAATCCTTTATCTCTGCTCCAAGTAAACACGGCTAGCAATAACCTTTCAGAGCTTTCACATCTTCACATGCCCACATAAATACTTTGCGAGTCTAACGTTAATCTCCAAAAGTTCAAGTCCGCATTTTTCAGTCTGGGTTGCAAGGAGGTAAGACATAAGCAAACTTTTCCCGTCTATTTCATCATATATTTTTGCAGATAGTTCATCGTTTAGTTAATATTATTCGATTGATGTACAGAAATTACGCTTCACTAGAAGCTGACTTGAAGATTGTCAAAATGAGACAGAAGTTTATGAAGATGGCAAGGGGCCAGCAACTGTCTTTTTTTTTTTTTTTTTTTTTTTTTTTTTTAATGTTGCAACATCTCAATCACTGCAGTTGGAAATTCAAGATAAACATGTGAGTTACTGTAGCAAATCCAATCTTCCTTTCTTCATTGTTATTGCTTTCTCTCTTTCAAGCTGCTGCTTTCCTACACTCCGATACTTTTTAAGTAAAATCTAACTGTACGATTAAAAAAGAAGCAACTTAATTAATTTATCGTATTATGCATGTGATGTTATTAAGACATACTCATTTCAGGTGGTGATGGACAATGGAATACTCCAGGTTACATTGTCAAATCCAGAGGGCATTGTCACGGGAATAAAATTTCACGACATAGATAACTTGCTTGAAGTCCGTAATCCTGAATTTGATAGAGGGTAAGTCCCTTTTAAGTCTTTTGTCCCTCCTCTGTCTCCCTCCCTGTCTCAACTAAGAGAAAAAGGGAAAATATTGTTATGCACAAGCGGAAGCGATAACCAACAGAATAACCCAAAATGCACAACCACAACTATGCCAGATAATTGAATATAATAGCAATTAAAGAGGCAACCAATCAACCACAATGCAGAAATAGAATACACACCAGGATTTAACGAGGTTCGGTATTAGTACCTACGTCCTCGAGCGCCGCTGAATAAACTTTCCACTATCTTCAAAGAGAATTACAAACTTTTGGGTCACAATACAAATACCACAACTATTGGGCCAAACTGCAATTACCCAAATAGTTGGGCCAAACGTAATTACCCAAACAATTGGGCAATACTACAAATACCCAAAATCAAAAGGGGAAAAACAAATATTACAAACTTTAAGGTCCTTACGGAAAGGCCCTTAAACTATGAGGTCTTATATGTGAGACCTTACAACTTTAGGGGGTGGAGGATATTTCTCTTGGTACACTCATAACTCTCCTACTTGGCTTCTTTTATAAGCCCAAAGGAGTCCCAAGTATTTCTATTTGAGCAATGTGGGATCCCTCACATTGCTTATAGCATTGGCTAAAGAGCCAATACTCCAACAATTCTCCACCTTGGCGATTTAGCCAATCCACCACAATACTCTTCTTTTTCCCATATTCTCTATCACAGCAGCAACGCCTCCAAATGCGCCCAATGGCGCGGTCAAACAGGCACAATGTTGATCAAGTCCAAACAATGACTGAACTTGATCGCTGTCACAACCTTAGTCAACATATCTGCGGGATTCTCGGCAGTCCCAATCTTCTGAAGTAAGATTCTCCCTTCATCAATGATCTCCCGCACAAAATGATACCGAACATCAATATGCTTCGTACGAACATGGAACACTGGATTCTTCGCTAAGTGGATAGCACTCTGACTGTCAGAATAAAGAGTAATCTTCTTCTGCCCAATTCCCAATTCATCCAGTAATCCCTGTAGCCAAATAGCTTCCTTCACAGCCTCTGTCATAGCCATATACTCTGCCTCTGTAGTAGACAAAGCCACTGTAGACTGTAAAGTAGACTTCCAACTCACTGGTGCTCTTGCAAGAGTAAACACATAACCGGTTGTTGACCGACGTTTATCCAAATCACCAGCATAATCTGAATCAACATAACCAATAGCATACTGACCACATGTATCATCCTCTCAAAGACTAAGCCAACATCTACGGTTCTCAACAAATACCGTAGAATCCATTTCACTGCTTGCCAATGTCCTTTACCAGGATCATGCATATACCTGCTCACAACTCCAACTGCATGTGAAATGTCCGGTCTCGTACACACCATAGCATACATCAGGCTACCAACTGCATTAGCATACGGAACTCGAGACATATACTCTCGTTCCTCATCTGTACTAGGAGATAAAGATGCACTGAGCTTCATATGAGAAGCAAGTGGGGTACTTACAGGTTTTGACTGCTCTGTAATGCCAAACTGCTGTAATACCTTCTTCAGATACTGCTTCTGAGTCAAACAAATCTTGCTTCTCCCTCTATCTCTGCTAATCTCCATGCCTAGTATCTTCTTAGCTTCACCCAAATCTTTCATCTCAAACTCTCGATTCAACTGAGTCTTCAACTTTGCAATTTCTTCGACATTCGTCGAAGCTATCAACATATCATCAACATACAAGAGTAGATAAATGAAAGAACCATCACGTAGCCTCCGAAAATATACACAATTATCAAATTTGCTTCTTGTGTACCTCTGACCCATCATAAACCGATCAAATCGCTTATACCACTGTCTGGGAGATTGCTTCAAACCATAAAGCGATCTTTTCAGTTTACAAACCAAGTTTTCCTTACCAGCAACTCTGAATCCCTCTGGCTGAGTCATATAGATTTCCTCTTCCAAGTCACCATGTAAAAATGCAGTTTTTACATCCAATTGAACTAGTTCCATATTCATCTGAGCTACCAAGGCTAATAAAATTCTAATGGAAGAATGTTTCACAACTGGAGAAAATACCTCATTGTAGTCAATTCCTTCCCTCTGAGCGTAGCCTTTAGCCACCAACCTTGCCTTGTAGCGGATGTCATTCTTGTCAGGAAATCCATCTTTCTTTGCATATACCCATTTGCACCCAATTGCCTTTTTACCCTTCGGTAGTTGAGCTAGCTCCCAAGTTTCATTCTTCTGAAGAGACTGCATCTCTTCCCTCATAGCTGTCTTCCACTCATCAACTTCAGAACATCTGACTGCCTCTCTATAAGTGGAAGGAACATCAGCATCTACAATTGGAAGTGCATAGGCCACCATATCAGCAAATCGAGCAGGTCTGCGAATCTCACGTCTTGGCCTATCAATTGCAATAGATTCTTGTTGCTGTTGAGGTTCCTGAGTAGAACCCTCACCATCATCTCCCAAATCTCCCTCTGTCACAGGAGTATCATCATCTGTCTCAACAGATCTAACTGGGTTCAATGTCGTCGTTTCAAACTCCACCTGCTGCTGAGTATGCTCCACCTGCTGTGGAGTACCATTCACCTTTGTCTGGTTTTCTGATTTCTTCAACATTGAAGACTCATCAAATGTCACATCTCTGCTGGATACAATCTTCCTCGAACTAGGACACCATAGACGATATCCTTTCACTCCTGAAGCAAATCCCAAGAAAATCGCTTTCTTGGCTCTAGGATCCAGCTTAGATTCTTTCACATGATAATATGCAGTGAACCAAAAACATGTAAAGAATCATAATCAGAAACAGGTTGTCCAGACCATACCTCCAATGGAGTTCTATCACCAATAGCAGCTGAAGGTAGACGATTAATGAGATGACACGCATAAGTCACAGCCTCAGCCCAAAACTCTTTGCCCAACCCAGCATTGGACAACATACACCGAACTTTCTCCAGCAATGTCCGGTTCATGCGTTCTGCCACCCCATTCTGCTGTGGTGTACCTCTAACAGTAAAATGACGTACAATACCTTCATCTTGACACAATTTCAAAAACTGATCACTGCAATACTCACCACCATTATCTGTTCTGAGATGCTTGATCTTCTTGCCAGTTTGTGTCTCAATCATCTTTTTCCATTTAAGAAAAACACCAAGTACATCATCTTTTGATTTCAAACAGTACACCCAAGTTCTTCTGGAAAAATCATCAACAAAAGTAACAAAGTAGTGCCTACCTCCCATAGATGCAGTTTTAGTAGGTCCCACACATCTGAGTGAACATAATCAAGAATACCCTTGGTATTATGAATAGCGGTGCCAAATTTCACTCTCTTCTGCTTTCCCAGAACACAATGCTCACAGAAATCCAGCTTGCAGGTCTTTGCACCTTTCAATAAGCCTCGTTTCACCAAACTGAATAAGGCTTTCTCACCTGCATGTCCCAAACGCATATGCCACAGTCTCGTGATCTCTGAATCTGTATCATTATCAGAAACCATAGCCGCTGATCCAATAACCGTACTACCATTATAGTAATACAAGTTATTCCTCCTAGTGCCTTTCAATACCACAAGAGCGCCTGAAGTGACCCTCAGAATACCATCTCGAATAGATATACCACAGCCTTTAGATTCCAAGGCTCCCAAAGAGATGAGATTCTTCTTCAACTTCGGTACATACCGAACATCTGTCAGAACTCTAGTCAGTCCATCATGATTCCTCAAACGGATCGAACCTATCCCAGCAGTATGACAAATATCATCATTGCCCATATACACAACTCCACAATCAAGCTGTTCAAACTGAAAAAAACCAATCCCGATGTGGACACATATGATAAGTACAACCCGAATCCATAATCCACTCATCAGAAACAGAAGTGGATGGATGACCAACTAGACAAATATCTGAATCACTATCATCCTCACGCTCAACAACACATGCATCAGAAACAGCCTTGCCCTTATCTTTCTTTTTCAACTTAGGACAATCTTTCTTCCAATGCCCTTTCTCATGACAAAAGGCACACTCATCTTTTCCTAATCTACCCCTCGACAAAGATTTTCCCCTTTTTCCTGGTTTTCTACTATGACTACGCCCTCTCACTGTCAATGCATCTACTGACTCATCCCTATGTTCCCTTTGATCTTTCTTACGAATTTCATAATTCAACAAAGCAGAACAAACTTCTTCAAAAGACAGTTTATCTTTCCCATGGATAAGAGTAATGCACAAATGATCTAATTCATCCGGAAGTGAGCCAATCAATAGCATAGCCTTAATTTCATCTTTGAAGGTTTCATCTAAGTTTAACAAATCAGCAATTAACTTATTAAACTCATCAATATGAGAACTGATGCTCGTACCTGGTTTCAACTGGAGACGGAACAATCTCTTCAATAGATACAGCCGATTCTCATTGCTTTTCTTCATATATTTGTTTTCCAGCGCCTTCCACAGTTTGCTTGCAGACGTCTCCTTAGTGAACGGATACTTTTGTTCTCTACATAAGCAAGAGCGAATCAACCCACAAGCTTTTATATTCAGCCTGTCCCAATCTCTTGCACTGATATCTTCTGGTTTTGTTTCTTCCAGAACAATATCCAAATCCTGCTGATACAACCCGTCCAACACCTCACTCTGCCATAAGCCGAAATTATTTCGGCCATCAAATTTTTCAACATCTATTTTTGCATTTGTCACAGTCACTGTCTTCTCAGATACAGTAGACGATGAAGCCATTACTACCTCTCACAAATAAGCTCGATACACAAATCACCAATAACCAAGTTCCAAACAAACTATTATATTCAATAACTAGCAATCCAAAATCAACAGCCCAGAATAGTAGCAAGTGCTTCAATGAAATAGCCACTAACTACCCAAAACCTTCGGCTCTGATACCAATTGTTATGCACAAGCGGAAGCGATAACCAACAGAATAACCCAAAATGCACAACACAACTATGCCAGATAATTGAATATAATAGCAATTAAAGAGGCAACCAATCAACCACAATGCAGAAATAGAATACACACCAGGATTTAACGAGGTTCGGTATTAGTACCTACGTCCTCGAGCGCCGCTGAATAAACTTTCCACTATCTTCAAAGAGAATTACAAACTTTTGGGTCACAATACAAATACCACAACTATTGGGCCAAACTGCAATTACCCAAATAGTTGGGCCAAACGTAATTACCCAAACAATTGGGCAATACTACAAATACCCAAAATCAAAAGGGGAAAAAAAAAATATTACAAACTTTAAGGTCCTTACGGAAAGGCCCTTAAACTATGAGGTCTTATATGTGAGACCTTACAACTTTAGGGGGTGGAGGATATTTCTCTTGGTACACTCATAACTCTCCTACTTGGCTTCTTTTATAAGCCCAAAGGAGTCCCAAGTATTTCTATTTGAGCAATGTGGGATCCCTCACATTGCTTATAGCATTGGCTAAAGAGCCAATACTCCAACAAATATTAAATATTATTATAATCTAAACCAAAAAGTATAGATTTGACGTACCATATAGTATAAATACAGCCTGGTTCGTTGTATTTTGTGTCTTTTGGGCCCAATCAGTACCCTGACGAGACAAAAGCTCTTAACCATGACATTATTTTTGATGTGAATCATGTGATAGAAGAACCTTTTAGGTGAACAGTCTGAAAGAAGAGCGCTTTGTTTCGACCCTTTTGAGACCATGTAATTATTTTGCAGAAGACATGATGATGTTGGATTTAGATGTTAAGTTAAACAATTTCAGGATCATGATATTCTCTAGATAGTCACATACTTCAAAGATTCATCTATACCTTTCTCTACAGCTCTTATCGCTTCAAAGGTTTTTCTTTTTCATGTAGACACCTAGTCCACTAAAATGCTGCAATCTGAATGTTCTTATTTTCATCTTTATAAATGTAGTTACTGGGATTTGGTTTGGAATAAGGCAGGAAGTTCAGGTACAAAGGGCAAACTTGATAGGTATGTATTCTAATCTACGCTTTACCTGGCTGGAATTTTCTCATTAAGCAAATTAAATAGCCTTGTTGCTCGATAAATGAAAAATATTCTTGTAGTGATTCAGGACATTCACTTCTTATTTAATTTATTACTCATTTTTAAATATATTACATTTCTGGGTCTCTGTCGCTATGTTAATATTTGGTATTTTCTAACTATACTAATATATCCTTGAGCTCAAGCCAAAATTATAAACCAATCTGTATGCAGGATTGAAGCTACAAATTTTACGGTTATTGTGGAAGATGAGGAGCAGCTGGAGCTCTCATTTAGCAGGATGTGGAATTCCTCCCTCGAAGGCAAAGTCGTACCATTAAATATCGACAAAAGGTCTTTTTTGGCTCAAATTATTGTTATTATCATTATCTTTTACTTACATTTTTTTTTTTCTGAAACTAATGATGTATCAATTGCCAATGAAAATGATGAGGGGGAACCATTTTCCAGGTTCATAATGCTTCGTGGTTCCTCAGGCTTCTACACCTATGCAATTTTCGAACACTCAGAAGAATGGCCTGCTTTCATCATTGACAACATCAGGATGGCATTCAAGCTCAACAAAGACAAGTAGTAGACCTCTGCGACACTTTTTCCTTGTTCTCAGTTTGACAGCATTAGCAGTTTAGAAAATTAAGGATTCCTATTCATATTCACCATTGATCAACATTATTTGACACACAAAAACTAGAAAAAAAGGAAGCGGAAACGATTGTAACATAGCCTATTCGGTGCATACAGGTTTCACTTTATGAGCATAGCAGACAACAGGCAAAGAGACATGCCGCTTCCCGATGACCGTTTGCCAGAAAGAGGCCAAGTCCTGGCCTACCCAGAGGCAGTTCTACTTGTTGATCCCGTGGAACCTGAGTTTAAAGGGGAGGTAATTTTCGATATTTCTCTACCCCCATTCATTATGATTTGCATTGGCGTGTTATATGTGCAGTAGTGTATCAGACGATCCTGCGGTGGTGCATGCATCTGACCTCAAAATGAACATTTTAAATGCAGGTGGATGATAAGTACCAATATTCATGCAAGAGCCAAGATATTAGTGTCCATGGCTGGATATCCGCAGACCCTCCTGTGGGATTTTGGCAAATCACACCAAGTATTGAATCTCGATCGGCTGGACCCCTCAAGCAGTACCTTACTTCTCATGTTGGCCCAACTACTCTCGCGGTGGGTTACCTTTTCTCTTACTACTTTTTTTTTTGGGGGGGAATTCTCACATTGAAATCCTTTTTTTTTTATGTCGGTTTTAGCATTTGTAGTTGGAGTCTTTAAACTTAGGAAGATAAATGAATGTACAACCTATCATGGTGATGACAAGCAAGAAGTTTGTAACAATGGCTGTGATTTTAACCTCTAATACTAATTTTGATTAAAATGTTTTCATCAGCTCTTTCACAGTGTTCATTATTCAGGAGCGGATCTGTTACTAAAATTTGGACAAGGTGAACCATGGAAGAAAGTTTTCGGCCCCATTTTTATCTATGTTAATTCTTTTTTGGATGGAGACGATCCACTTCTGCTCTGGGAAGATGCTAAACAGCAGGTTTGAAGCAGAGAAATCAAATTTCATTCTGATATTCCATTTAACCAGATTACTTACCACTTTAAATGGTGAATGACTAATACTAGTTTTTCTCAGATGATGATTGAAGTTCAAGGCTGGCCCTATGATTTTCCAGCTTCAGAAGATTATCCAAAATCACATCAACGGGGTATTGTCAGCGGCAGATTACTAATCCAAGACAGGTATCTGCTAATGACCGCTTGAATACCTCTCAGTTTTTGGTACCGTAGTTTTAATACAAATTCAGTTATGCAAGGGACTACGCAAAGATGTCCCCGGTGAAAAGTTTTTAGGATCTGAACAAACGTTCTTCCTTGTTTGCTTTGTGAAGTTACAATTATACCAAGTTTGATCAGGTTTTAACTAAAAATGACACATTTCTAGGTACGTCAGTGATGACTGCATACCCGCAGATGGTGCTTATGTGGGCTTGGCACCCCCAGGAGATGTTGGATCTTGGCAAAGAGAATGCAAGGTATTGTCAATTCTTTATAGCTGCTTTATATCCCAATTTGAGTAATAAAATGTGAAAAGCCTACGTAGTATTAGTTGTGTCCTTTTATATATGTAATTACTTTTAAATTTTTTGCTATATTTCTGATCAGGGTTACCAATTCTGGACTAGAGCAGATGCAGACGGGTACTTCTCCATCGGTAATATAAGGACTGGCAACTACAGCCTTTACGCATGGGTTCCTGGTTTTATTGGAGATTACAAATACAATGCTAACATAACCATAGTTGAAGGGTGTGATATTGACATGGGTGATCTTGTATATGAGCCCCCAAGACATGGCCCAACATTGTGGGAAATAGGCATTCCTGATCGTTCTGCTGCAGAATTTTATGTTCCTGACCCTAATCCAGAGTTTATCAACAAATTATACATTAATCACTCGGACAGGTTAAATTCTCATAAATTTTGGGAGTTCATTGTCTGTGTTAATTTGATATTTGTCTTCACATCGTATAAGATTTTTTATCCAGAGAAAGCTGTTCACATTTTTGCTGATGTTATTGCTTTTCTATGTTCATAAGCTTTGTTGTAATCCAAACACTCATATTAATCATTTTTATTAGCAGCTATAGGCAGTATGGATTGTGGGAAAGATACACAGAGCTCTATCCTGATGAAGATTTGATCTACACTGTCAACAGTAGTGACTATACTAAAGATTGGTTTTTTGCACAGGTTACAAGGTCAAATTCTTCCAGTTCTCCTTGATCTCTTACATGATTATGCTTCTATGAATGCTTAAACTCTGTAAAATTTTTCATATTTAAGACAATCATTTATGAAGCTCTGGTTGGAGTCAAGATGATATTTAAGCTATAATGTGGATTCTAATTTTTTATACTCTGCAATGTTGTCATTATGAAAGTTGTAGCTTAGCTTTTTGTCAATAGCTACTCATAGTGAAACTATTTCAGCTAATAAGCTTAACCAAGCTTGGGTTTGACATTACAGGAAAAAGGACAACAAGACGTACGAAGGAACCACGTGGCAAATCAAGTTTGAACTTGACGATGTAAATGCAAGTGCAGTATATAAACTGCAATTGGCCCTGGCTACTGCACATGCTTCTGAACTGCAGGTGCGTATATGTAGAAACCATATTTCACTAAGGTTCCTGATTCATCTAGCTTTCTTATGTATAGATAAGATAAGGATATTTTGATACAAAGCTTTTGACACAAAATTAAACACAATTTTATAATAATTGATTTATAAAACTCAATTGTTGAGATGATTAATAAGTTGGTAGCATATATATGTGACAATATTACAAAGTCCCCTGTAAGTACATTTTATATTAATTTATTTTGATACATTTTTCCCCTTACAGATCCGGATTAATGATCCTTTGGTAAAACCTCCTCTGTTTTCAACTGGAGAAATTGGGAAGGACAACACAATTGCAAGACATGGAATTTTCGGCCTTTATTGGCTATACAATGTGGATGTTCCAGGCTCTCTGCTTCTACCAGGGAATAATAATACCATTTTTCTAACACAAACAAGGAGCAAAAGTCCTTTCCAAGGCGTCATGTATGACTATATTCGTTTAGAAGGTCCTCCAACTTGTAATTCCAGCAATCATAATTAGAGCGAATTATTTGTATATTCATTTTTTTATAAGAAATGAAAATTTTATTAAACGAAATGTAAAGGGATGTAAATGATATTATGCGACTAACAGTAGTTTTTAATAACTAAAATTCGTTAAATACATCCCCTAATCCTTCTTTTTTCTTTTATCAAGAATGGGATTTGTTGTAACTCTCAACGTTTTGATACCGATAATGTACTAAACACTTTCTGCATAAACATAAAATCCAATAACATAAAGCAAGCTCCGACATTATAGCTAGGTTCAACAACTTCTATATATATATCACCTGCTTAAAAAATTCCCACATTTATAGGTTCTTCCAGGCCTATATAAAGTCATTCTTTCTCATTAATTCTGCTGACAAGCTTGAGCACTGAAAGCAAGATTTACACTAGTTCTGTGTGGTAGAAGGCAAATTCTCTGCAAATGATTCCTTTTCCAATTCGTCTGGTGCAATGGCTTCTGGTCTTCTCCATACCATCTCTGGGGGTGAAATTGGATATTCAGAATAAATATGTAAAACGTTTATTTCTATTTATTCTTCTTTTTTATGCATGGTACTGCTAGTATATAAATATAAGTAAAATCCAACTTAAAAGGGAACAGGACTGCTCCTGACAACCTTATAAGTTCATTAATGTATTCAAAACTATCTTACGATTTGGGGTTTTTGAATCTTAGTTGAACACAATCTTAAAACGATTTTTGATTGCTTGCATCTTCTTAAACTAATTCTTGAGATTGTAATGCATGTTTTTATAATCGTTTTCTACATTTTTTCCTGCAAAATATTATATTCTGAGTGGACTCAAATTTGTTTAAAAGGCTGTCCCGGCGTCCTCCTCTTCTTTTTTTATTAAGTAATCTAACCGATGTGATGTTAATGAACATAGGTGGTGATGGACAATGGCATACTCCAGGTCACAATATCCAATCCAGATGGCTATGTCACTGGAATACGATATAATGATAAAGGCATCGACAACTTACTTGAAGTTAAACAGGGAGAGAGCAATAGAGGGTACATATCAACTACTAATTTCTTTTGACGAATATCACCATAAAATATCCTCGATTTATATTCACATATAGATCTTTACATACAAGTTCAGTAATAACTAGTACTAGTTAAGTGTTATGAAAATAATTTTTTTAGCGAATAAAGAAGCCAAAAGTGATGATAATTTCATTTATTAGATGGAAGTCCATGATTAACCCTTTGTTGTGTTTTTCAAAATAACCAATGCAGTTACTGGGACCATGACTGGACTGACGACCCAAAAGTTGATATTGGAAGTCATGATAGGTATATGCCTCCTCTACTCTTCATACCTTAACAGTTGATGAAACTAATAGAGAATACATAAAACCATTTAATCATCAAGCAATTTAAACTGTCTACTATACGCAGGGTTACATCAACAAAATTTTCAGTAATAGTGCAAAATGAAGAACAAGTAGAGGTCTCATTCACCAGGATGTGGGAGCCTTCCCTCAAGGGGAAAGCGGTCCCCATTAATATCGACAAAAGGTATATATATATATATCAACTTCACTGTGTCTTAGTGTTGATAATATAAAAATCGATCATAATAATTAATGAGTTGACTTGGCATGTATGGCTTAGGTTTGTGATGCTTCGTGGCTCGTCAGGATTTTATGCTTACACCATTCACGAGCACTTGAAAGGATGGCCTGCTTTTCACTATGATAATGTCCGAATGGTGTTCAAGCTCAATGAACAAAAGTACAATTTTTTGTTTTAATATTTTGTTTCTGCATACTTAATTATACTGTTGGATTGGAAAGAAGGTTCTTGGTGAATGGTAAAATTAAACAAGTTAACAATGCAGGTTTCGCTTCATGATCGTAGCCGACGACCGGCAAAGAGAAATGCCATTTATGGGAGACCGAGATAGAGGCCAACCGCTGGCCTACCCGGAAGCAGTTTTACTTACTAATTCCGCACATTCTAAGTTTAATGGAGAGGTACTTCTTTTTTTTTTTTTCTTTTTTCTTTTTTTGATTGAAGAGAATTAATTAGTTGAAATTGAGTAATAAAATGGTAAATTAAATAGGAAAAATAATCATTGTATATGTACATGTGTGTGTGTGTGTGTGTGTGTATATATAGGTGGATGACAAGTATCAATACTCAAAGGAGGCCAAAGATATTCGAGTCCATGGATGGATATCAAATAACCCAGCAGTTGGGTTCTGGCTAATCACACCCACTGATGAATCCCGATCATTTGGACCCCTCAAGCAGTTCCTCACTTCCCATGTTGGCCCCATCAGCATGACTGTATGTTCTACTTATTAGTTGCTCTGATAGAACTTAGAGTACTCACAATCATATCTGGAATATTATGTGCTTACTTTGGTTATAATGGTCTCATCAGACTTATCACAGCACACATTATGTGGGAGAGAAGTATGGAATAAAAATTGGAGAGGGTGAGCCGTGGAAGAAACTTTATAGCCCCTTCTTTGTTTATGTTAATTCTTTGACAACAGATTCTGCCAACCCCAAATTGCTTTGGGAGGATGCCAAAAATCAGGTTCCTCGCATGCAATTCATTTGCTTAATACATTTCATCGTATTTATTTATTTGTTTGTTTTTAGTGTCAATTATGACTAACTCATGATGTCTTTCTATAGTCAATGAAGGAAGTTCAAAGCTGGCCTTATAGTTTCCCTGCTTCGAAAGACTTTGTCCGGTCAGATCAAAGGGGTAGTATCAGTGGTAAATTACTAGTGCAAGACAGGTGCTTGCTTATCCTCTTATTGCTTTTCCACCTTTCTTGGTTTTCATCAGTAATAAAAAATTTACATGCACTGTACTACTACTACTAGTAGTCTACCACGAGTCATCCTTCAAGTAGTAGAAAAGAAAACCATAGTTTCTTGTCAGCTTTTCTTGTTCTTTTTCCATCTCAAATGATTACAATCTGATCCGAGCTTTAATGACTACGCATGTCTAGGTTTGCTAGTAAAGAATCAGTGCCCGCAAAAGGAGCTTATGTAGGCTTGGCAGCGCCAGGGGCTGTTGGATCTTGGCAAACAGAAAGCAAGGTAATTACAAGTTTCATTGTTTATTAACTCGTTACTAACATGGCAGTTGTTAGATCGTATCAGTTTGGCTTTCTTGTTGCATGATTAGATGACAAGCATGAAGCATACACATGGCTATTCTTAACAGGGTTACCAGTTCTGGAGCCCAACAAGCGAGGATGGCTCTTTCACCATTAAAAATGTAATGATCGGAAGCTATAATCTTTATGCTTTCGTCCCTGGATTCATTGGAGACTACAGATATGATGGTGCCATTAACATAACCGCAGGTTCCAATTCCTTCTATTTCTTACGAATTTCTACGTGTGTATCATTAGCATTTCAATAAAATAGCCACCAACTTAATTAGCAGGTTCTGCAACTAAAATTGGCGATCTAGTATACAATCCGCCGAGGGCTGGACCAACATTGTGGGAAATTGGCATACCTGATCGCTCCGCCACAGAATTCTATATTCCTGATACTAATCCCAAGTATATCAACAAACTATATGTAAACAAAACTGACAGGTTGGTTCTCATAGCTGTGGTTTTATGAGAGCGTTGCATTTGTAGAACTTGATGATGTCATAGCTATCAGAATAATCCAACTTTGCTCCCTAAATAGAAGAAATCTATATTTTGGGAGACACAATATATTTACTTAATTATGAACTTTACAATAGTTAGTGTGGTCCTTTAATGCCTATCTTTGGCCATACAATCTCATAAGTGAAGTCTAAATTGTAACGGGATTATCAACATTCTACACATTTCACAACCAGAGCTTGGATGATGGGATCCATTGTGCCATTAATTTATAAATGTGATCCAACATAACTTGCTGTCTCCTTTTATTAACAGGTTTAGACAATATGGAATTTGGGAAAGATATTCAGAGTTATATCCTAATGGAGATTTGGTCTATACAGCTGGTGTTAGTGACTACAGAAAAGATTGGTATTTTGCACAAAATACAAGGTTAGTTTGTGTTGATCTTTATCAATAACATAACAGGCTTAATGGTGAAAAATATCTCAAGTAGGTGGCAAGTTTCTGTTGCATTACAGGAAGAATGGTGATGCATATCAAGGAACCACATGGCAAATCAAATTCAAACTCAACAATGTAGATAGCAAAGCAATTTATACGTTGAGGTTAGCTCTGGCTGCTGCCTGTACAGCTGAATTGCAGGTTCGAGTAAATGATCCTTTGATACAACGTCCTTTATTTACAAGCGGACTGATTGGGCTAGAAAACGTGATTGCAAGACATGGAATTCATGGACTTTATTGGCTGTACAATGTGAACGTGCCCGGCGCAAATCTTCTGCAAGGAGATAATAGCATTTTTCTCACACAACCAAGAAACAGTAGCCCTTTCACTGGGATCATGTACGACTATATTCGTTTAGAAGGCCCTGCCATGTAGGGTAGAAATCTATACTCCTGAATCTAGGATGTGATAAGAAAAATTGTTCTTACAATTTTAGACAGAATTAGAATGCAGGTCTGTAATGGTCGTATTCTTGTGTACAAGACCAATTACAGATAGTCTTCTCTGAATAAAATTTAAAATTCATGAATTCAGCATATCTTCTGCTCAAGTGATATCAACTCTTTTTCTTAGCCACCAACTTAAAAATTCCGCAAGAAAATTTGATTTTGGTTTAGTAAAAATTTTAATGAAAATTGCAAAATCCTAAGATGTAATTTTAGTGGAAAATAAAAAATGCTATTACACATATAATAATATTTATTGAGATAATATCACTAACCTCTTCTATGGTTTGACCTAATATTAGGCGGAAAGCGTGTTTGGGCAATATATTAGCGTCACCCTAAAACTTGATAATTTTTTTTTTCATCTTACCCCAGTTGACTGATTCCGTTAATTTAAAATCTAACAGAAATGGTAAAAGAACATTACTAACCTCGCACATGTAGCATACAGATGGGTAGCACCTTTTATACTGAACGAGTAAACTACCTAAATGCCCTAGAAAGTGGACAAAAATAAAAACCAAAATTACAAAGGGGACTGCACTTTAATGCCATTCTTGAAGAGGACAACTTCAAATTTTTTAAAAACCCATCTGTTTTGACCGTTGCAAAGTGGGCGTTGTAGGAAAAAAAAATAAGACGTCTATATAATGAACATGCAACACACATGAAATTTACTGATCTCCATTGTAAACTAGAAAACCCCCGTCAAACCCCAATCCTATTAACCTTCCTCTATTGCAAACCACCACACACCCCCACCCCCGAAAGCTGTTGAACTACCACTCAACTGAGAAAAAACACAGCAAACCTAGCAAACCCACAGTTGTGCAAACTCCAATCCGTTTGGTGAAAAAATCCAGCAAACAAACAATGCAACCCATAAGAACTTTCACTGGCCATTCATCATCGAGTAGCAACCCACAAATCCCACTATCAACTTGCAAAAATGCAGTAGTTAATAGAGGATTAATCAGGTTAAAAAACAGAAAGCGTAGGTGTGGTTAGAAAGCAAAGGTGATGGTATCAAAATCGTCAAAGAACCCGGGAAAATTATATTTCAAGTGCCCTTAGGCACATGCACTTACTACAAATTTTGAGTTCCAGACAATGATGAGTTCAAGCCAAATTGGTGTGAGTTTCATGATAGGTTTATGCATTTTGATGCAAATTAAAAAGAGGTTGAAACATAGGTTAACAAAATAGAACACATAAAGGCAGTAGTTGTGGATATTAGACAACTCCTAAAGACAAATGTAATAATGAATAGGGTTGTATTCTATCCTTTAATTTTTGTTCTATTTCTATTGATAGTGAAGCTTGTGTGAAATTGAAATATAAAACTATGAACCATGTAAAAATGATATATAAAAAGCCTGGGCTGAATTGCATGCAACATAAGCTGTAAGCGACTATGATAAAATACTTTGAAGCAAATTGCATTCATCAAGTAAAAATTGTATCATGTTCATACATACATAAACAGCATAGTTGGCCTGCTATAACAAAATAATCAAAAAAACAAATAAAAAATAGCATTGTTATATTCTTACTTTCAGCTAACAACATATAATGTAGCAAAAACAGGAAGTTATACCCTATGTACTACTTCCCACAGTTCGCATCTTCACAGCAGGTTTAAAGTAAAACACCAGAGGCTTAAAAATAAATCCCAACCAAAATCAGCAACAAAAAAGGTTGACAGCTTTCCTTACAAGATAACACCATTTAATTCTTCCATTGCTAAAAATAGAACAAATAAAACAAAGGAAAAAAAACCAAGGTTCAACTAACAGTTTTGGACTGATAACTATAAAGGTATTTGTTATTTTACCTGCAAAATAAGATCATGGAATATTAGTTGGTTATGAACTTCCAACTGGAACTTCTTGTTAAGCGGGTGGATTTCCACCGTTAGAGGAGAATAAGAAATTTAAATATCAGCATTGAAAATATAAAAATTTCTAGTTAAGTATGAAACTTACTGTTTTTTGACTTGTTGAACTCCTATCTCCTCCTAGATTGTCCCTAATTTCTGGACACTTTCTTTTATTATGGCCAAATTCTCTACAAAAGTTGCACAGGACACCAAAATAATTCTTCTTTCCAGAACTTTCACTGGCATCCTTCCTCCTACTAAGTTTAGGCCTACTTGCCTTCCTCCTTGTATTTGGAGGGTCCATCTTGTTGTACTAAACTTCAGGCCACTCTCTCCTATCAGGTAGTGGTCTGATCATGTGAGCATAAATCTTCGCATAGTGTTGAGTGCTCAAAATTTCTGCCACACATGTACAGGGGTTTAATCTTCTATCAGCAATGCAGCCCATGGTATGTTTACGTGGGATTCCAGTCACTTGGCAATAACCATATGAGCATGTAACATGTTTGATTGGCCAAATTCACAATGAGCACCCTACCCTTATCAATAACCTCATATTCCATCTCTCCCCCCTAAACCACTTGACAGTACCTAGCATAATCTCTATTCGTAGCCAACTTCTCCATGACTGCTAGTGAAAACTCAATGGTCCAATTTCTGCATTCATCAGCCCTAATAAAGATCACCATTTTCAACTAATAGTTAATATTTAACTGAACTTGATAATATTGGAAATGAAACAAATTTAAGTAAAATTAAATCACTTACTTTTCCTTCATTCTTGTCATAACCTTCCTCTCTATCTCCTCTAGCATTATTAGAACAAGTTGTGCTCTATGTTCATCAATCCAACTATTGAAAGACTCTGACATTTTTGGATCCTTGAGTGAAATACATGCCTTGACCAGTGAATTAGAGGCATCTCTTTGATATAATTGTAAGAAGCTAGCTATTCTTGTTGTATCTTTGCCATTATGCCACTGAAGTCAAGTTTGTTTGATGATTTGCTTGCCCTAAAGAAAAGTCTTCTCATTTTGGTAGTATGGGATCTCCTCTTGAAGTTAATGTATACATGGAAGGCACAAAATCTCTTGGTAGCATAAGGCCAAATTTCTATCAAAGCAGCCTGAATACCCTTTTGTCTGTCCACCTTGAAGCAAAATGGCATGCCAACCCCATCAATTCCCCAAATTATTCCCCAAATATGAAAGAAACCATCTCCAAGTGCTCATGCATTCTACATCACATATAGCCATAGCAAGAGGAAATATACAATTATTTGAATCTAAGGTAACAATTGTTAAAAGCACACCACCAAACTGACCTTTCAAATGGTAGCCATCTAACCTTACAAGTGGCCTACACCCTTCATTGAAACCTTGCCTCTGAGGGGGAAAACTAATAAAGATACCATTGAACTTAGGATTGGCAGAAAGAAGTTAGGAATCAACCCACACAATTGCTTTTATAACAGGGTTTGACTGAAACATTGGCATATCTATACATCTAGTCATAATGAAGTGAATGGTCTTCTCTAATTAATTGAAGGGCCTTCCGTCTTGCCCTGTATAGCTCCAACTTGCTAGGTTTAAGTCCAAACTTCTTCACTAGTTCAGACTTCATGACTTTAATATTCACACAGGGGTTACTCTTAATTTGATCTAGGAAATAATTTGCTATCCATGTAAAGAAACGTGTAGAGAATAAGAAAATTTTCCTTTTATTTTCTGCTATGTTACAATAGTATATATAGGCTTTCTCTAAAGCACAGAACAGGAAATAAATCTTCCTAATTTATAAATAAAATAAAATAAAATAAAATCTAGAAATAAAATAAAATAAAATCTAGAAATAAAATAAAATCTTCCTAATCTACTTAAAATAAAATATTCTACATAATTACACAATCTAGAAAATATTCTACACAATTTAGAAAGATATTTCAACACTCCCCCTCAAACTGGCATGAAAAATCACTCATGGCTAGCTTGCTCACTAGGTTCTCATACTACGCCTTAGGAAGTCCTTTGGTGAGTATGTCTGCTACTTGGCTGGCAGTAGGAATATAGGACATGCATACTACACCACTGTCAATCTTCTCCTTGATGAAATGTTTGTCCACTTCTACATGTTTTGTTCTGT
Organism: Boswellia sacra; assembly: GCA_013180625.2. Classification (NCBI taxonomy): domain Eukaryota; kingdom Viridiplantae; phylum Streptophyta; class Magnoliopsida; order Sapindales; family Burseraceae; genus Boswellia; species Boswellia sacra. The sequence continues at coordinate 821,589 of SNVD02006000.1, forward strand.
CATGTAGAACAGGATTGTGAGCTATGGAGATTGCAGCCTTATTATCACAATATACTTTAATAGGTGTAGGTATGGGAACCTTCAATTCTTCTAGAAGTCTTTTGATCCAGATCACCTCACAAAAGCCATGTGCTACGCAGCGAAATTCTGCTTCTGCACTACTCCTTGCCACTACACTTTGTTTTTTGCTTCTCCAGGTGACTAAGTTCCCTCCTATAAAGGTGTAATAACCTGAGGTAGATCTTCTATCACTCACGTTGCCTGCCCAATCTGCATCGGTGTAAGCTTCTATTTGAAGATGACCCCTATTTTTGAACAAGAGTCCTTTTCCTGGAAACCCTTTGAGGTATCTTAGAATTCTGAAAACAACTTCGAAATGTGTAGGTCCCGGTGAGTGCATGAACTAACTTACAACACTCATTGCGAAAGCTATATCAGGTCTCGTGTGCGCCAAATAGATTAGTCTTCCAACCAATCTTTGATAGCGTTCCAAATCTTTCACCTCTTTTGCCTCCGCTGCCTTTAGTTTCACATGCAGGTCAATTGGAGTTTCTGTAGTTTTACAACCTATCATTCTTGTTTCCTTGAGTAAATCAAGGATATATTTGCGTTGGTTGATAAAGATACCCTCCTTAGACCTTGCAAACTCCATCCCGAGGAAATACTTTAGTTTTTTAAATCCTTGATGTCAAATTCAGTCCCAAGTTTATTCTTTAAGCTATTGATCTCAGAAAGGTTGTCACCAGTCATGATAATGTCATCTACATACACTATCAGAATGGCAATCTTGCCTTCAATGGAATGCTTGAAGAACATAGTATGATCGACTTGACTTTGTGAGAAGCCATGTCTTCTTACAACATCTCTGAATCGTTCAAACCAAGCTATTGGCGACTGCTTTAGACCATATAGAGATTTTCTTAATCTGCATATCTTGTCTCTTCCAAAACTTTCCTCAAATCTGGGAGGCAAGTCCATGTAAACTTCCTCTTGAAGATCTCCATTTAAGAATGTATTTTTGACATCAAATTGGTGGAGTGGCCATTCAAAACTAACTGTCAGAGAGAGAAGAATTCTGATGGAGTTGATCTTAGCAACCGGAGCAAAAGTCTCTTGGTAATCAATACCATGAGTTTGGGTAAATCCTTTTGCTACAAGCCTTGCTTTATATCTCTCCACACTCCCGTCGGCCTTGCACTTCACTGTAAAGACCCATGTACACCCAACTGTCCTCTTGTCTCGAAGAAGATCGGTAATACTCCATGTGTTGTTCTTCCTAAGAGCATTCATTTCTTCCATCACAGCCAATCTCCAATTCGGGTCCCCTAATGCTTCCTGAACAGTTCTTGGCACAAGCAAGTTAGAAATCCTAGACACAAATGCTCTATGAATATTTGACAATTTTTCATATGACAGATATTTAGCAATGGGATGTTTAATGCATTCTCGAGTACCTTGTCTTAATGCAATTGGAAGATCAAGATTAGTTAAATCAAAAGAGGATGAAGGGATAGAAGTATAAGGAAGATTACTCTGAGTTGTAGGACCTTCACTTGGTAAATTAGATTGATCATCAGCCGGAGGAACAAGTGGAGTAGTAGCACCTTTGTGAAACTGCTTTCTGGTATAAACCTGAATCTTATTCTCCGGATTATGATTAGTTAGAGATACTTCTCCCCCTATCTTTGATAAAGTAATATCTGACAAATTTTGATTTCGAGTGTCATCACTAGATTTAATTCTTTAAACGATTGGTTTCAAAAATTATTTATCAGGGATATCTAAAGAGATAGGTAATGTTTTCCAAAAATTATCTTCTTTACCTATATTCTCCCCCTGAAGAGATTTTTCCTGAAAGAAAGGTTGATCTTCAACAAAGAGTACATCCATACTTTCAAAAAATTTCTTCGTTACCAGATTAAAGCATTTGTATCCTTTTTTATTTGAAGCATAGCCAAGAAACAAACATTTTTTAGTTCTTGGATCCAATTTTGATCTAAAATTATTAGGTATGTACACATAACAAACACAACCAAACACTTTTAAAGGGAGATTTGTCATTATTCGAGATGTGGGAAAACAATTCTTTAAAACATGTAATGGTGTTTCAAATTTCAAGACACGAAATGACATTCTATTTATTAAGTAACATGCAGTTGAAAGGGCATTAGCCCAGAGATATTTAGGTACATTCATAGAAAACATAATGGCTCTAGCTACCTCAAGTAGGTGTCTGTTCTTTCTTTCAGCAATGTCATTTTGTTATGGTATATCTCGACAAGTTGATTGATGAACAATCCTTTTTTTTGTAAGAAATGTCCCTAAATATTGGTTAAAATATTCAGTCCCATTATCTGTTCTTAGAGTGCCAATTTTGATTTGAAATTGATTTTCAAACATAAAGAAAAAATCTTTGAACCGTTGTTTAACATCTGATTTTTTTTCCAACAAATAAACCCAACAAATCCTTGTATGATCATCAATAAAAGTCACAAACCATTTTTTGCCAGAAAGTGTGCTAACCTTAGATGGTCCCCAAACATCACTATGAAACAAGTAAAATGGTCTTGAAGCAAAATAGGGCTTTATTGGAAAAGAAACACGATGGTCTTTAGCCAAATGACAAGACTCACAATGAAATTTTGAACAATCAATCCATTTAAACAATTTAGGAAACAAATGTTTAAGATATGTAAAACTAGGATGTCCTAATCTTCTATGCCATAGCATTATTTCATCATAGATAGAGTTTGAACTAGCACTACTAAAAGCATAAGCCTTTTTATTACCAAAAACAGTTTCATCAAAGTGGTAAAGTCCATTCATCTCTCTAGCAGTTCCAATCGTCTTCCCCGAGTTTCGGTCCTGAAAAACACAAGTAGAAGGAAGGAAAAGTATAGAACAGTTAACCTCCTTTGATAGTTTACTGACGGAAAGAAGATTGCAGGTTAATTTTAGGACATGTAGGACAGATTTTAGAGTAATATTTTCTGAAATTTTAATGTTTCCTTTCCCTGCAATAGGTGAAAAGCTACCATCAGCTATCCTAATTTTTTCAATACCATAACATGGGTAATAGGAGTGAAACAATTGGGAACAACTTGTCATATGATCAGAGGCTCCTGAATCGATAATCCAAGGACCAGTTTTTCCTAGAACAGAAATTGTCATAGAATTATCACCTGATTGTGCCATAGAACCGACAGAAATATTCGGAGATGAATAGGATTTAAAAAGTTTAAGAAGATAATCTAATTATTCTTTGCTGAAAGGAGATGACTCAGTTTCATATGCGGTTGGTGTATTCTGCTCATTAGGTTTGTGTCCTCAGCCAATAGAATGTTTGCCATGTAGTTTGTAGCATGTATCTCGAGTGTGACGAGGTTTTCCACAGTAATCATATCGGAGGTTACTCCTGTCTCCACCCTACTGATGGTGAGATATTTTGCGGCTAATTTGAGCCTCTGGAATGGCCAAGGCAGAACCCTTTACAGATCCGGTTGCACCTGTAACCTTTTTTTCAAGCATCACCTGTCTTCGGCTTTCCTCCTGTCGTACTTCTGCAAAAAACTCTCCAATTGGGGGCAGAGGATTTCGTCCAATAATCCGGCCTCGGACCTCATCAAATTCAACATTCAAACCTGCAAGAAACTTGAAGACTCGACCAACATCTACCATCTTCAGGTAATGATTGCAGTCCTTGGATGATTTCCACTCAGTCGTTGAATAAGTCTAGATCCTGCCAAATCCTTTTAAGAGAATGGAAATACTCTGTCACAGAGTCCTCACCTTGGCGGATTTCTCCAAGTCGAAGGGTCAATTCGTATACTTGGGATTGGTTCTCCAAGTCAAAGTACATCTGCGAGACATTATCCCATAGTTCCTTTGCTGTAGAATAGCAGAGATAATTCGCCCTAATCTCCTCAGTCATGGAGTTGACCAACTATGTCATCACCATTGAGTTTTCAGCATCCCAAGTGGTATAGGTTGGATCCTCTATGTTGGGCTTCTTTATGTTGCCTGTGATGTACCTAATCTTCCCTCTCCCTCTGAGATACAAACGAACAGACTACGACCACCAAAGAAAATTTTTACCATTGAGTCTGATTGTCGTGATCTGAATAGGGTGGTTTTCGGGTATGTTTCGGGTGAACTGAATTGAGAAGTCTAACTTTTAAAGGTGACCTCAGACATCTTTAAAGGCAAAAGAAATAATAAAAAACCCTAGGTCTTTCTTTGCTCTGATACCATAAGAAACGTGCAGAGAATAAGAAAATTTTCTTTTTATTTTCTGCTATGTTACAATAGTATATATAGGCTTTCTCTAATGCACAGAACAGGAAACAAATCTTCCTAATTTATAGAGAGAATAAAATAAAATAAAATCTAAAAATAAAATAAAATCTTCCTAATCTACCTAAAATAAAATATTCTACATAATTACACAATCTAAAAAATATTCTACACAATCTAGAAAGATAGGAAAATATTCTACATAATTACACAATCTAGAAAATATTCTACACAATCTAGAAAGATATTTCAACACCATGTCTGTGTCATCTCCTCTGTGTCATCCATTTTAACGCAGCCATGCACCCCCTCATATTTTCTGATTTGGAAGTTGTCCATGCCCAAAACCTTATAAGCATGGATATACCAAGGACAATCTGGAGTGGCACACTTAGCAGTGCATCTTACTTTCTTGTTTTTCAATCGTTTCAATTTGATACCCTTCTCAATACAGTAGCTTTTAAGCACCTTTCTAAACTCATCCACCCCATCAAACACTTGCCCTTCACTTAAGATGACTTTCCCATCTACATGCAGTTTGTAGCTATTTCCTTGGCAAAATCTATCTAAGTGTGCCATAGGATCTTGTAACCTATCAGGGTTAGCCCATGGCCAGTATTCATCATTGTCACTGTCACGTTGTCCATGCAATGAGATACTATGACAGCCTTATCTCCACCTACATTTTGTGCTACATCTTCTTCCTCATCCACTGTTTTTTTAACTTTAACTTCATCATCACCTACACTCTTCCCCCTTGCATCCCCTCCAATTGCACTTTGATTATCAAAATCCTTCATCTTGAACTCTTCTTCATTGCCGAACTCATCACCCTCAGAGGTGTCATCATTATTTCCAGTATAGTAATCATCATTGTCTAAGTTAGAAACATCAACCACATCATCATCTTCCATATTCACAGATTGGCATTCATGGGGGTATTCTTCATATATGTCAAACTCTCGATATCTAACATTAGGGTCATTTAGAGGCAACTTGTCGATAATGAAAGTAACTTTAGTCAACCCCTTTGTTTCATGCATTTTGAACATCACCAAAAGATCTTCGTCGTTGTAAATAGTCGTCTTGGTCTTGTTCCAAGGGATAGGAACTTCTATTCTATAAATTTCCTTGGGGTCCAGCTCACCTAGACCCAACTTCTCTTTGGCTTCCTTACCGAGACTCTGCTACACTCCTCACTGTCTTGAAGTCAAAAATCAACTTCTTCACCTCGCACATGAGGCTTACACTTGAAAAGTACCCTTTTTGCTGCACATAGTAACAAATAAAAGCCTACATTACTACTGAATCTTATAACTATAACAAAATGCACAAAAGGCAGGATAATAATATACAGTGTTTCAAACAAATCTCAGTAACTGAATTTCAAAATAAAAATAACATTATACATTTTGGAAATCAAGAAATAACGGTATAATACATGAACACCTATCAACAAGAACCCAACAAAGAACCCACAAAACAAACATTGACCATCAAGGTAGAAAAGAACTGTAATCCAAAAAACAACACCTATCGATAATGGCGTACTGTTATATGAAAGAAAGGAATACATGCATACAACATCTATTCGAAGGCAAAAACCAATCAATCTCTACCAACAACTTTAGAACACAAAAAATGCCCCTAAATTTCCTAACATTCCGAAGTCAGGGTAAACAAGATTAAAATAAAAATCTTAACTTTGGAGGATCTCACTATCAACAAACTAATGTACATACATGCATCGTTACTTACCACAAAAAACATTAGTCAATTGATGTATAATCACAAAAGCCCCAACCAAGATACTACCTACCAGATTTAGGGTTTTTGTATGATTTAAAAAAAAATAAACTTTCAGTATTCTGTGGTCATCCGCATCAAAATACATGCATGCACCAGTTCTTCCACATAAAAAACTAAACAAAACCAGTCAAATGACTCACCTGATTTGAAAATGACTACAACACCACCCAGAGGCTAGAATCGCTAATCACTACCACCGACTAGAAGAGAAGCAGGCCACTCAGTCGTCACTTTCACCACTCCTACGATGCTTCTCTAGCCTTCAACAGTGCCTCCTTGCCGCCATTTTTTTGAACTACAGTAGCTTGTCTTCCCCATCAATTAACGCAACTGTGTGGAAAAGGTTTGTTTTGTAGTTTTCTAATTTTTTTTAAGGCAATCGAGAATTTTTTTTAATATTTTAACTTTTTCACCTTTAATTATCGTTTTGTCCCTCCCACACGTGCACAATATGATTTTGCTAAAATGCACTGCCCTGTTAACAAAATTTTAAACGAAATCCGCCTACTGGGGTTAGATGAAAAAAATTCTAAAGTTTTTGGATGATGCTGATATATTATTTAAACACGCTTTATATTAAGCCAAATCACAGGGGAGGTTAGTGATAAGATCCCAATATTTATCTAATTGTGCAATACAAGTCTTTCTCTTTACTGTAGTTAAGTTAGCTAAATCGTCGCTCTAGTTTTATTTGGTAATTGGTTATTACTTGATTCTTGTTTTAATTTGTAATGCTAAGCCCCTGCATAGGATTCCTTGATCATCAAGTGCCATGCTACTTGTGCACAAAAAGAAAAGAAGCAATGGTACTCATACGGTTATCGTTTAAGCTGTATGATGGTGCAGAGCCATTGATGATGCAGGGTAAAACTCATGAACCTGAATGCTTACTGAGCCAAACCTCAACATCCTATACAAGTAATGTATGTTTACTGTTGCCATAAATGGGCACTACTTAAAGCTTAAGCGAAATTTATAATTGCTTCATTTTGCAGATTTTATCAACGCCACACATTCCCATCATGTTGCAAAAAGCAATGGGTGTTTGCAGACATATCAGCCATACATTGTGAGAGCCCCATAAATGTTTGGGTTGTTTGTATCTCACACAAAGTTGTTAATTGGGTGCTTTTTGGTTAGTGCAGATGACTAATCTTGTAAGGCTCTACATATACACCAAAAAGTCCTGGTGACGACTGAGTAAAGATTTTTCAAATAGAAAGGTCCAGATAGAAATCTTGGTTTTTACTTCAAGTAAATCACAGATATATTATATAAATGTATATGTATATATATACCAAGGAAATAACGATACTAAACTAAAAGTTACAGAAGAAACCCAGCTTCTTGATAGCCAGATTGAGATTATTGTTGCACTGAATACCAGGAAGCCAAGTAATGTCAGCTCCAGGGGTGCAATTGGTTGTCCAGGATCACCATGTAAATTAAATTTGCATAAAGATTGTCATTAGTGCAATTGTTCAATTTTTTTTCTCAAATTTTTGTCATTGCTACGTTGAGAATCTTTGCTGAAATATTCTCATTTGCGAGGAAGGTCACGTATTTATTTTTAGGTCTGTTTTTATTCGACGTTTCAAGTTAAACTTCAAGCAATGGGCAGGTGGTGATGAAAAACGGGTTGCTCCAAGTCACAATTTCAAAGCCAGATGGACATGTCACTGGAATCCAATGTTACGGCATTGATAATGTGCTTGAAGTTCGAAATAAGGAGACCAATAGAGGGTACATCATACATGGCAACAACATAGCTTACCCTTAATTTTTATTTTTTCTAATATGTTTTTTTTTTTCAATTTGGAAGCCTGTATGCAATTCTATGATTTCTTTGTTGAATGATACCAATATGAATGCAGGTACTGGGACGTTGTTTGGAGTGAAGCAGGGAGTACAGGAACAACAGGAACGTCTGAATTGTACGTCAAGTCCCTGCATTATTCTATTGGCTGCATATTTTGGCGCTAATTCATCATATTTACTTCTTTGCTTCTTAACTCTCCTTTTTCCTGAATTAGCTCTGCATATATATAAGTTAACTTCTGAATGTTATGACGCAGGATCAAAGGTGCTAGTTTTAGGGTCATAGTGGAGAATGAGGAACAGGTAGAGATATCATTCACAAGACAGTGGGATGTCTCCCTTGAAGGCAAACTTGCTCCCCTTAATATAGATAAAAGGTTTCAAAATACACCTTTTCGTGTACTTTTAGCTCGATGAGAGCATAATATATAAACCACATACAACACTAATGATATTAATGACTTTTCAGATATATAATGCTTCGTAACTCCTCGGGCTTCTACTCCTATGCCATTTACGAGCACCTGGAGGAATGGCCTGCTTTCAACCTTCCCCAGACCAGGATTGTTTTCAAGCTCAGAAAAGACAAGTACGCAACCATTTATCTTCAGTTCATTTGCATTATAAGTCTAGATTCAAATTGATTTGCGGTAACGCAGTCCCTTTGAAATGTGGTTGGTAATTACCAGTTCAAATATTTGTGGCCTGGTTCCCTTCGGGTTGGCTTTCTAAAAGCATTTTCTTGAAGTAAAAGCCTAGCCTGCATGCAGCTCCACCTCATTTGCAATTCTTATTGGGGCAGGACAAATAAGGATAACCATTTTTTTTCTGACAACCAGGTTTCAGTACATGGCAATGGCAGATGACAGGCAAAGACACATGCCACTGCCAGACGACCGGCTACCGAAAAGATGCAAGGAACTGGCCTACCCAGAGGCTGTTCTTCTTGTCAAACCTGTGGAGCCAGAGTTCCAAGGAGAGGTATTCAGTCTGTGCCCATTATGATCACTAATGGCATTCAATATGGAAATTATCAATTGTTTTTAATTTTATCTTTTATGTGTAGGTGGATGATAAGTACCAATACTCCTGTGAGAATAAAGATTTGAAGGTCCATGGGTGGATATGCTTTGACCCTCCTGTGGGTTTCTGGCAAATAACTCCCAGCAATGAGTTTCGATCAGGTGGACTCCTCAAACAGAACCTAACATCACATGTTGGACCTATCACTCTTGCTGTAAGTTACTTCCCTAACTGATTTACATGATAAACGCAATGCAATCTATTCGCAATCTCTGATTGAGTTTCCTTCTTAATAAAAAAATTTTAAAAAAAATGTTACAATCAGATGTTTCTTAGCGCTCATTATTCAGGAGAGGATCTGGTACTGAAGCTCAAAGAGGGTGAGGCATGGAAGAAAGTTTTTGGCCCTGTTTTTATCTATATCAACACTTTGGTGGATAACAATGATCCCCTCCACTTATGGGAGGATGCTAAAGAACAGGTCTAATACACTCTTTTTTTCCATGATCATAATACATATAATGCCTTCATGAAGTCGGTCAAAACAAACTAAACTGAATTACAATTTCAGATGTTAATTGAAGTCCAAAGTTGGCCCTATAGTTTCCCAGCTTCGGAAGATTTTCCAGGGACTAATCAACGGGGTAGTGTAAGCGGTAGATTACAAGTCCGAGACAGGTTGGTAAATTTGTTGGTTCCTTATTCTTCCTTTTGTCTACAATCTGTAAAATCAGTCATACAACTTTTAGCTTCAATCAGTCTTGCTGAATTACCACAGTTTATTTTCACTCTATTATCACTGTCATAGAAAATCAGCATAAAGTTTGATCAAATTAGCCCATTGTAATTCCAATGACTACACTTGCCCAGGTTTGTGAGTGACGACTATATATCAGCCAATGGTGCTTATGTTGGGTTAGCACCTCCCGGAGGCGCGGGATCATGGCAAACAGAATGCAAGGTGCTCTTTGATCCCTTCTCTTTTAACATAGATTTACCATGAATAAGAACCCAGAAAATTTGGCTTCCCTTCCTCTGTATTATTTGTCTCCTCTTGTATTATATGCGACGATTACGTCTGATTCAATTCTGAAATGTAGGTCGTTTCAACATTGGTAATATCTTGAAATTCAAACTGAAAACTATTTTGTTCTGCTTCGAATCAGGGTTACCAATTTTGGACGACAGCAGACGCGAATGGCTATTTTTCTATCAATGATATACGTGTTGGGGACTATAATCTTTATGCCTGGGTCCCTGGTTTCATTGGAGATTATCGTAATGATATTGTCATTAACATAACTGAAGGTGTTGTTTCCTTACTATATGATGAACTCCCAAATGCTTGAAAATTCTTATACTGTAACGTAAGCTCGATCAGTAATTTGAATGAATTAGCAGGCTGCGATATTGACCTGGGTGATCTTGTCTTTGAGCCTCCAAGAGACGGTCCCACATTGTGGGAAATAGGCATCGCAGATCGCTCTGCTGCACAGTTTTATGTTCCTGATCCTGATCCACAATACATCAATAAGCTTTTTGTTAATCATCCTCACAGGTTAGCTCTTCGTTGGGAAAATCTTCTCAATGGTGTTATAGAGAGATTAGTGATTTGATGTAGTATCTTAATTACCTTCTTATGAGCAGATTCAGGCAGTATGGGTTATGGGAAAGATACACAGCGCTATACCCTGATAACGATTTAGTCTACACTATCGGAGAAAGTGACTACACAAAGGATTGGTTCTTCGCTCAAGTCACGAGGTTTAGCTCCTCCCACTTATATAAAGACTAAAAATTCTATTATCCAGAAAACAATGAAAAAACCATCCACTTTTGTGACCTTTATCTACATGATAACCCGGAAAGAGTGACAATTCTCTGCTGGGGTAACATGTTCATGCTCGTTAATAATGTCGATCAACGAGACCGTTGCCAAATGTGTCTGCTCGACATCAATAAATAAGCTTGATGTTATCCACGGAGGGATTCTCAACTAACAGAGTCAGTATCAATGCAGGAAGAAAGACGATAAATACGAGGCGACAACGTGGCAAATCAAGTTCAATCTCGACAATGTGAATCAGGGTGGAATCTATAAACTGCGATTAGCGCTCGCAACTGCTAATGTTGCTGAATTGCAGGTACTAATAAGCTTATCAATGACTCGTGCATGCACAGAGTATTCTTCTTTACTAGTGCTATAATTAGTTTCCAGCTCTTGTCATCATGGCTCCCTTTGGCATGTAGATATACTAGCTAATTTTAATGTTTTCTTGAAGGTCCGGGTAAATAACCCGAAAGCAGATTATATATTTACAACTAAAGAAATTGGGCATGACAATGCAATTGCAAGGCATGGGATTCATGGACTCTACAGGCTATACCACGTAGATGTGGCAGGGGCTGAGCTTGTGGCTGGGGATAACATCATTTTTTTGACACAAGCAATACACGACGGCCCTTTTAACGGGATCATGTACGACTATATTCGCTTAGAAGGGCCCCCCACTCCTAATTCCAACAAAAAGCATTAGAATTTATTTCAGCTAAACTTCTCTATGTACTTGAAGCATTTGTATGAGCAGCAATAAAAGTGGAACCCCTTATGCTACCTTCTATGCGGTGTATCAATCCCTCTCTTAAACCAAAATTTATCAAGAGAGAATATAATTTCCTTCAAAACAAGATTAGTATTATTAATTTGACAGAAATATGATTAAGTTCGTATATAATGAGAGATTATAGCAACTAATTGGCTTCAAATTCCATAACTAACAATGCGTAAACAACTGAAACCAAGTTACAGCCAGCCTTATTTGTTACTCGGGCCCGACCATTTTAGTGGGTTTGCATCGGCTTAGTGTGCATGTTTGTCCCTTCTAGCCTCAAGTCTCAAGCAACATTTAGCCAATATTTTCTTATTTACAACAGCTCCGGAAAATAATATTCTTCCAAATTTAGAAGTTGACTCTGAGACAGGGCAGCATATACCGTTAACTAGGAAATTTACATAGATTTATCGAGTTTCTTCTTGGTATCCTCTGCTTCATCTGCAGCTTCAACCTGCATCTTGGCTGTATGCAGCTCAGCTTCGGCCGCTTCCCTCTCGCTTCTGGCCATCGCCTTCTTTGCCTGCTACCATTTGTAATTTCAAAAAACAAAGCAATTCACATTTATGCATGCATGGACCATGCACTATACAGTAAAAATAAATAATATTTGTAGATTTGTAATTTTCATACCAGACCAATGAATGATGCTTTAATATAGCGAAAACCCTCCTGCAATGAAGTTGTGAAGAATAGGCAATCTTTCTTCATGCGTGACATTGCTGACATATTTGGTTTTCTCTTCATTGCCGTGTTGCTTGCTGTGGTTAATGGTGGTGAATATCTTATCTCCTCCATGCTTCCTTCTTGGCCTCAGCAACTCTTCTTAGTTTCTCCCGAGAGTGCTTTTGAGTACTTTTCCCTCTTTTCACTAGCTTTCTCTACGGGGCACGCTTTAGTCAACCATAGACAACCAAGTGAGAATGCTTTCGGGTTAACACGTTTGTGCTGTTTCATCTACGTGGCAGCTATTTGCCTGCTACGTGCCTTGCTATTATGACATGATATTTTACCATTATTATTTTAAAACTTGATAAGCAGATATGCAATTCAACTTAATTTACTTCTTCCGTATGAATTTAATGCCATTTTGCTTATCTTCATGCTGCTTTAAAACATAAAAATTGATAATTCACTATTACAATGAAAAATTCTAAAAGATAGAAAAACCGAAATCTCTTGAAAATCCAACTTTCAAAATTACAATTTTTCTTTCTAATGACAATTTTTGATGACCGTACGTAAATAGTTGGCTAATTGATTATGTTATTCATATTTCTACTGTTTGTATACATGACTACACCTCAGATTAAGTATAACACATCAGTTCCAAAATATCAAAATTGTTAAGCACGACCATATCATTTATTTATTTTCTCTTTTACAGATGAAAATAAAAATCAATTTACCTTCTCGTATGGCCATGTGTTAAGCACCTGACTCTTAGAGTGAAATTCTCGAATTAATTGTAGCGTTAGTGATTAACTTGTAAATTAGAGTAATAGGCTTGGATCTTTTAACTTAAAGTTGCCTTAAATTTTTAATTAATAATTTATATTAATTCAACATTAAAAATTAATAAATTAGTATAGTAAAATGTAATTTTTAATTTTTTATCTACACCATTAGATTGAATGATTAAAAACTTAAGCTAAAAGATCCCACCTCTAAAATAGTATTAATTCCTAAGATTGTACTTTAGTATTTAGATTTTAAATAATATGATATTAATTTATAATTATCAAGTGAATATAAATGACGAAATAAAATTAACAAAATAATGTATATGTAATTAAGGTGTATAATATTTTCCTTTGAATTATGAGACACAAACTGGGTACAAGTAAATCAAAGTGGGCCGTGGTTTGAATAATATATAGTCATTTACTTAATGGGCCGAAATTGGGCAAATTTATCCCATCATAAAAAAGGCCTGAACTGAACTTCTTCACATTTCACACATTCAGCGAAACATGACATCAGGATTCGGTGGCATAATAGTCATTTAATTCATCCCCAAATCTGTCGCGACTATATATACCTCCATCTACAAAAACTAAGATATAAAAGGCCCCCAAATCTCTCCGCCCAAAAATTCTTCAGAGCAAACGTTAAACCAGAACTTACCATTGCCACCACCACTGCGAGCACTCACCATACGGAACCTGCAATTAGTAACTTTAACTTCTTCACCCAATCTTTGTTTTTATTAATTTTTAATTTATTGAATTTTTTATACAAGTAAGAACAATAGCGTGTGCATAATTTTTCGAATCACGACTTAAATGTGGATTCTATGGTCAGATCACACGAAGAATGGCTACGTTTGAGCTGTACCGGCGGTCAACGATCGGGATGTGCCTGACTGAGACCTTGGACGAGATGGTCCAAAACGGTACGCTGAGTCCAGAACTGGCTATCCAGGTTCTTGTCCAGTTCGATAAGGTGCGTTTACACTAATGCATCTCTAAACGGGCCTTTTTGGATATATGTGGATTTTTTTTTTCTTTCTTTTAATAATTTTGAGTTTTGTTTTGTAGTCTATCACCGAAGCACTGGAAAGTCAAGTGAAGAGCAAGGTTTCCATTAAGGTATGATTTTCATTAAAGATTAATGTTATATTTTTTCTTAATAAGTTGTTAGATAATTGCTTTTGGACATGTTTGTTGGCACAAATTGGACTTTGCAAGTGACTTATTGGCGTATAACTTAAGTATTTGATGCTGGCAATCACGGGCTATTATACATGCTATGATGCAGATTTAATTAATATTTCAGTTGTTGGGTTTTTTTTTTATTTTTATATTCTGAAATCTGATTGAAAGTTTGCAGTGTGAATATTATATGAGTGCAGTGAATAATACCACAGATGGAGATGGTGGGTAATTACAATGTTTTCGAGGTTTTCTGCAATTATTGTGATCTTACTAAATTTTTATGTATGTGTCATAGATCCAGCTTTAGTTATCTTAATGTCATACCCACAAAGTTAACAAGAAGTTCCTTCTTGTCTCTTGACAAGTAAAGAGTTCTAACATTTTTTTTTTTAAAGAAGGACAAAGTTCTTGTTAGAACTAATGACCATTTTGGCTACTATGACCTGTGTCATGGCAGTCACAGAGGCTAGAGTCATTTTATTTTTAATATTTTCTTCCCTGGTGTGTGAGGGTATGTTGGCAACAACATATGCTGATAAGTATCGGCATGCAGATTTTACAAAAATAATTGTACTACTCCAAGTTCGCTCTTTTATCTAGATTAGATAGGCATTAAATGGTGCATTTAGGAGAGTTAACATATGTTAGTATTAAGAGAATCATCGGTTCTCTTCTGGATTAGCATCTAGGCTTTTCAGATAAAGTGTTATGAGATGTCCAATGGATAGTATGCTTTATGCAATATACTTGGTCAAGAAGGAGTTGTAACTAGCTTATCATGAGCATGGGACAGAATGTATTAACTGTCATGCCAAATACTTCGAAAATGTGCCAACGCCGGCTGCTGGTGGGATGGTAAATTTGAACATTCCCCACTGCTGTTGATGACTTATTTAGGCTATGCCTGCCAAATTTAAAAGAAGCTATGACTACTTGGGGCTATCATATATGATTCCTGCAATGATGACAGTTAATAAATTTAATGGTATAACCTGCATTTAGCAGATATTTCTTTGCTAGTTCTTATTTATTGTTGATTTTGCATATGGCTGCAGTGACTTTTAGTACTGATTCCTTTTTTTTTGCTCTAAATCTTCTGTTAGCAAAGAGCTTCAAAAACGATATTTGGATTCTTATCTACAAGGTCAAGCTTTTAGTTCTAATGGTTTTTTAACATGATATTACAGCCAAAATGACCTAAAAGTCTAGTGTCCAAACTGTGCTTATTAAAATTTTTGGGTCATGTGCAAAGGACACATGGGCCCTTGGACCACATAAAAAAATAAAAATGTGAGACCCTTGCACATGAGAGGCTGAAGTAGAAAAGAGCTTCAGATGCTAGAGTTGCATCTTCACTTGCAAGTTGAAGCTTTTTGGTCAAATGGTTTCTTAACATCTTTAATCGAAATACTTAATTTTATATAATCAGGTAAGTTTCAGTAATATGTATCTGTAACATGTGTAATGGGGTTTTATTGTGTGTTTTGTTCATCCACAAGTTCTCCCTCTATTATAAACTTGTTAAACTGCTGTACGAGGTCAATGCAGTGATCTCTACCCATCTCTTCTTAGTTGAGGAAAGAATTGTGTTTAGTTTTTCGATGGATTCCAAATAGTGTGTTGCATCTCATCCTGAGGCTGTTCCTAGTCTTAGGAATTCACCTTTTGGACATTTAGCTTTTGTATCAATGTTGTATGTCCATGCATGTTTGCATTACCTATGTGGCATTTTATCTGAATGAGGAACAGGATCTTTGCAATGTTTTTTTCCAATTTGATGCACAGATTGGGTTCGTAGGCTGGAATGTTAGCCTGGATCTTGAAATTTACCCAAATTTATATTAATATCTTAAAAGTCGTGGTAATTTGATTTCTTTGGTATTGTACAGGGTCATCTGCACACCTACAGGTTCTGTGACAATGTTTGGACCTTCATCTTGCAAGATGCTGTGTTCAAAAATGAGGACACTCAGGAGACTGTAAGTCAGGTTAAAATTGTGGCATGCGACTCAAAGCTACTCTCACAATAAGATGTAGGAGATTGTCGTGTCTGCTAGTGGTAGTGGCATGGAAGATCCTGAGAAATTAGTTTAGTTACTCGGAGAAGCTAGCAGTTGTGGGAGATTGAATATAACTTGTAAAGCTCTTAACCTGGAGTTATTTGATGATACCTTGAGGCCGCATATTAGACGCTTTTTCTCGGTTCTTCCTTTTAATTTTCCGTTCCGAGTCAGATGATGATGGAGATTGGCTAAGAATTTATGTAGTAATTCGTATTTATTCATGCGGACACGTTATATTGTGCACAAGTTTAAATGGGCATTAGTCGTAGGAATAAATCAGCTTCTGTGTATTGTCGATAAATCTCGGAGAATCTAGGCATTTTCACTTCGAAAATTTGGCTCTGTAGTTTTGTCTTTCATATTTTTAAGTTGCTGCAATTCTTATTGGGGTTACTGCTGTGCCGTCCTTTTTCGATCTTGATTAATCAACTTTTAATTCCCAAATTGAGGATGATTTATCATTGATGAGCAGTAAATTTGTTACATGTAACTGTCAAAAAATTTAATTTATTAATTTTTATAATATCACTCTCAGTAAAAATTGATAACCAGTAAAAATTAATAACCAGTTTGTCACCTCTTATCAAAATTAAATGTCGTAACAAGCTTAAACGCACCGTTTAAACCACCGCCCCGAGGCACCGTGGATGAATATTGAGCGCCAATTTCGTATATACACGGTACACATCAAAGCGCACACCAACCTTATTTGATTTTTAGCCGCTCTCTCTTCGTGGTCACCGCAATTCCAATCGTCAATGGTGATGAATCTCGCACTTCTGCTCAGTGCGTATCAAACTTTCTCTGTCAGATTCTTTGATAATCGGAAAGAATCGAATTCCTCCTCATCTTTTCATGGATTCCATCCTCGAGTGACATTTCAATTGTCACGGATGGCAGCACGTGCCCCAGTAAGAATGTTCCTTTTTCTTTATTGAGATCTTTCTCACTCAACTTGCACTTTTCTGTGATTGCGTTTTATGATATTTTAGTACTAGCAAGTGATTGTGGACTTAATTGTTTTCAACTGACGGACTCTTATATTAAGAATTATTGATTGATGCCTTGTTGAGTCTTGGTAAGTGTTGTGCTTCTTCTTGGTGCCAGTAACAGTTATCATGGCTCGAGTTCATCATTTTGACCTTGCGGAAGGGATGAAGCTTCAGGTAGTGGCTTCTGTTTTGCGCATAATTTTCTATCGTTGGTTAATCTGGAAGAGAGTATTGATTTTGTTTTTTTAATGTATTATTTTGAGTTCTTAGATTAATGTTTCTGGATCTTCAACCGGACGCAATGTAAGAGTTGAATTTCAGCATAAAAATTGTCAGCGGACTTGGATACTTCACTGGGGTTTTCTTTACCGTGGAAATATGTAAAGCCGAATTGCAAACTGTTGAGAGAGAAAGGGAGAAACGAATTTAGTAGAAAAATTTGTATGTGTTATATTGTAAAGAGGTATACATACATATATAGGGGTTTTCTTTACCGTGGAAATATGTAAAGCCGAATTGCAAACTGTTGAGAGAGAAAGGGAGAAACGAATTTAGGGAAAAAATTTGTATGTATTCTATTGTAAAGAGGTATATATATACAGTACAATAAGGAGAAATAAAATAGGAAAGAGAGAATCAAATATGTATCTAATAGGAATACAATCCTAAATTCCTATATAGAGATTTAACACTCCCGCTCAAGTTGGAGTATAGATATTCTCGATACTCAACTTGAAACATAGATGAAGAAAAACTCCTTTATGAACTGTCTTGGTAAAAAGATCTCCAATTTGGTCTTCAGACTTAACATAAGGGGTGATAATCTCTTTACTCATTACAGTCTTGCGAACAAAGTGACAATCTACTTCAATGTGTTTAGTTCTTTCATAAAAAACTGGATTGCTAGCAATATATGTTGCAGCCATATTATCACAAAACATTTTTTATGGCTTTTTGAAATCAATTCCAATCTCAGTTAAAAAATTCTTGACCCACATAATCTCACATGTTGTATGAGCCATAGCACGATACTCTGCCTCTGCACTGGATCTTGTAACTACATTTTGTTTCTTGCTTCTCCAAGTCACTAGATTGTCTCCCAAGAAAGTACAATATCCACATGTGGACTTCCTATCTATTTTGGATCCAGCCTAATCAGCATCAGAATAGCCAACAATGTCCAACTCTTTACCTTTCTTGTAAAGAATTCCTTTACCAACGGACTGTTTTAGATATCGTAGAATTCTACATACCGCCTCCCAATGGATCTTCTTCGGATTTTGCATATACTGACTAACTGCTCCTACTGCAAAAGTAATATCAGGTCTAGTGACAGTAAGATAAATCAACTTTCCCACAAGACTTCTATATCTTTTCTTATCTTCAAAATTTGGACTGCTATCACTATCCAATATTACATGAGGATCCATAGGGGTCTCTATTGGCTTAGACCCTAACATACCCGTCTCATCAAGTAAGTCTTGCACATACTTTCTCTGAGACAAAATGATACCTTCTTTACTCCTTAAAACTTCAATACCAAGAAAGTAACTGAGTTGTCCCAAGTCTTTTGTTTGAAAATGTATCTTTAGCTGTCTTTTCACTTCTTCTATGCCATTAGAATCACTCCCAGTCACAATGATATCATCTACATACACTACAGGTATAACAATACCTGATCTTGTATGTTTAACAAATACTGAGTGATCGGATTGACAACGGGAGAAGTTGATCGAAGCCAAAACGCCACTCAATTTTTCAAATCAGGCCCTAGGTGACTGCTTCAGGCCATAAATAGCATTTTTTAACTTACAAACAGAGGTGGTTAACTCCCCCTGAACAACAAATCCAGGTGGTTGCTCCATATAAACCTCCTCGTATAAATCACCATACAAGAAGGCATTTTTGACATCTAGCTGGAAGAGGGGCCAGCCAAAAAACACAGCTAGAGAAATGAGAATACGGACTGAATTGAGCCTGATAACGGAAGAAAAAGTCTCAACATAGTCAACACCATAAGTTTGAGTGTACCCTTTAGCAACAAGACAGGTTTTTAAGCGTTCAATAGTACCATCAGGATGATATTTGATAACAAAGACCCAACGACAATCGACCACTTCTTTACCGTCTGGTAATTTTTGTAACTCCCACGTACCACGATCACAGAGAGCTGACATCTCATCTTCTATAGCTTTCTTCCAGCCAGGATGAGCCAAAGCTTCCTGGTAATTTTTAGGAATAGAAACCACAGACAAACTCAAAGCAAAAGAATGAGCAGACAATGATAAGGCATTAAAGGAGACAAACTGAGAGATATGATACCTCTGAGAATTTCTAGTACCTTTGCGAAGAGCAATAGAGAGATCAAGATCGGAATACTCATTTGTAGGAGGAGTCGGACCTGGAGTAAAAGCAGACGCTTGAGTGACAGGCAGATCAGTAAGCGGTAAATCATCTTATGTAGTACGGGATTGATGTGGCTTTCGCCTAGAATAAACTAGGAGTGGTGGAGTAGAGGGACACGGTAGAACTGACACCGGTATTGGAGGATCAACTAGACCAGTATCAAGTCTAGTACCACTCAATGAAAAATATGTTGTGGACTCAAAAAAGGTGACATCTGCACTGACAAAAGTTTTTCCCGAGTAAGGGTCAAGACATTTGTAACCTTTCTGAGTTCTACAATACCCAAGAAAAATACATTTAGTGGACCAAGGAGACAGTTTATCAGAAACCCTATGAAGATGGACAAAACAAACACAATCAAAAATATGAGGAGGAAGAGGAAAAGCAGGTTGATTAGAAAATAAGATGGAGTACGGAGACTGAAAATGAAGAATAGAAGAAGGAACCCGATTAATGAGGTAACATGCGGTAAGTAAAGCTTTCCCCCAATATTTTGATGAGACTTTCATATGAAATAACAGAGTTCGAGCCACATCTAACAAATGTCTGTTGGTAACTCGATAAGGATCCCATATATTTGAGTGAACCAAATCAAACGGTTGGTCACTAATTTTATTGACTCGACTACGAAACAAAAAACGATAATGTTTACCTAACTGACAAGACTCACATTCAATTTGAGTTGGACTAGAAAAACCCATATGTTGAAACAATTTATTTGAAGGGTAACCTAAACGATAATGTCATTGTTCTGGAGAGATCGAAGAAGCAAGAGCTGTATGAGAGGATGAAAGTGCTTCAAACAAGTGATAAACGCCATTCTTTTCATGCCCGTCATCAATCATCTTCCTCGTACCAAGATACTGAAAAATACAATAGGATGGAAAAAAAGTGATTGAGCAATTTAAATTCTTAGTTAACTGACTAACAGATAAAAGATTAACAGAAAATTTAGGAACATGTAACACCGAAGATAAATAAAAACTGGATGTACGAATGGTTCCAGACCCTTGTACTTGGTTTTTAGAACCATCAGCAAGAACGACTGATGACTGTTTGTTAGAAGGGATAAATGAACTAAAAAGAAAATCATTACCAGTCATGTGAGAAGAGGCTCCAGAGTCGATAATCCAATGATGTGAGTATGAAGAAGAAAATAAGGCAGTGGACCTACCTGTTTGGACTAAGGAAACGAAAGGCTCACTGGCTGGTTGACCTTCAGATTTATGAGCAGACTGCGCAGAAGGTGGAGCATGAGAGTTAGATGAATTACCAACGGAAAGACGCTCCTCAGGGCTTTGATTTGCCTATTCAGGTTTTTCAAACTTATCCCAACACTTTTCTGAAGGATGATTAAGTCTACCATAATGAGAACAAGGAACTCTTCCACCTCGACCTCTAACACGTCCTCTACTCCGTCCAGAAAAGGATCCTCTGCCTCGACTACCAGACACAACTAAGGCAGAAGCTTCCTGATTATGTTGAGAGGTGGGTAACCGTTGGAGTCGAGCATATGCAGTTTTAAGACTTGGGAGATCTTGCTCAGTCAAGATACTATTCTTAGCACTTTCATAGACAGGATTTAAGCTAGACAAGAACTTGACAACAAATAATTCTTCGCGTTGTTTACGTAATGTCTCAACATCAGTAGTAACAGGATGATAAGAGTTAAGCTCACCCATTAATCCTTCGATTTCTCCTAAATATTCACTTAACGTTCTATCACCTTGCTAACAAGAAAATAAAGTAGAGTAAACATAAAAAATGTGAGAGACATTTTGAGATCCGCCAAACCTGTCTTGAAGTGAATTCCACAACTCTTTGGTAGTATCAACCCACATCACAGTTGCCGCAAGTGATGGCTCCATACTGTTGCACAACCATATAGTAATCAAATTGTCTTCCTGAATCCATTTAGCATACTCCTTTGAATCAGACGATGGAGGATCTTGTGTAAGACAATTATGTTTCTCTTGGCCACTCAAGTATTTGGTTACTACTTTTGCCCATAACTTGTAATTGGAATCATTCAATTTTACGGCTGTGATGGAACCACCAACTCCAGGAGGATTAGAGGACGGTTGAGAAGTCATGGAAACCCAAACACAATTTTTCTTCCAAACAGATCCACCACACGGAAAAAATTTTAAGAAAAAAACCAAATTATGTGCTGTCTATGAACAGTAACTTCGGTGAACAACACTCGTTTGTAAACAGTAACTTCGGTAACATTCCGATGAATAGTACTCGTCATGAACAGTAACACTGATGAACAGTATGTCGATGAACAATAACATTGGTGAACAGTATGCTGATGAACAGTAACTGTATTTTTTTTTTTTTTTGAAGGGGTGATGGAAGATGAAATTGAGATAAAATAAGTTGATGGTGGTGGGAGGTTTAGGGTTTATGGGTTGAACAAAAATTAAAGGAGAAATAGTATAAGAGGGGATCAAAACCACGCTCTGATACAATGTTGAGAGAGAGAGGGAGAAACGAATTTAGGGGAACAATTTGTATGTGTTCCATTGTAAAGAGGTATACATATGTATAGTACATTAAGGAGAAATAAAATAGGAAAGAGAGAATCAAATATGTATCTAATAGGAACATAATCCTAAATTCCTATATAGAGATTTAACACAAACTATGTTTCAAATAGTTGATTTGCTCCTACAATAATTTTTAAGATTTATTATATCTTTATACAAGAATTGGTATATCCCGGGTGAACATCTGATAGGACCAGGGCTAAGCCTCAGATTAAGTTTACTTATTCTAGGCATAAGAAATGACTTGCTAAGGGCAGAGAGGGGCAGTGAGGGAAAGAAGTTTTTTTGTTTTCTGTTATTTTTGTTTTATTTTCAATTAGTTGGAAGTTAGTTATTTTGTGCTGAGCTGGAAAGGAGGGAAGTTAGTTAGAGTATTAAGGGGAGGGAATGGAATGGAGGTGGGCTATCGAAAATCTTGGACAAACAGAATTGAGCTGAGCTCATAGGAGGGCTGGCAGACCTCTTGAAAGTCTGCCTAGCCTACATTCAAAGCTGTATTGATTTTCAGACTATCGAATACAGCTGCTAATTTCACATATCTCTATTTTTTAACTCTAAATCTACTGATTTGTGCTCGTGAATGTGTGTTTGAGTGGTGAGTGAGGAATTACTTTGAGTGGAACCTATCAAACTGGTATCAGAGCGTACATACCTGGGTTATGGCTGGGAAGAAAGGGGAAGGAAGAATGGACACAATCGAGGAGAAAGTCCATCTGATGCAAGCCGATCTGAGTGCGGTTAAGGATGGGTTGGCCAAAGTACAATTGTTGGAGCAAAGCATGGCCGCGATCCTTGAGAGGCTGGAGACGTTGGCGGACGATCAAAGGGAGAGTACCCATCGCTCACCTTCTTCGTCGAAGCAGAAGTCTCCGACAGGAGATGCCGGAAGTGGAAACGACGAAATAGGGCGAGGCGACCTCAGGGTTCGTCGGATTGAGATGCCGATCTTTAGCGGAGGAGACCCAGACGAGTGGGTCTACCGGGTGGAGCACTATTTTTCGCTGAATCGGATGACGGAGAAGGAGAAGTTGACCGCCGCTGCGGTGTCAATGGAGGGGGAGGCTTTCGCCTAGCACCAGTGGGAGGATTCCCAGCGAGCCTTCCGATCGTGGGAAGAGCTGAAGGTCTTACTACTGGAGCGGTTCCGAGAGAACCGAGAGGAGATCTCTGAGCAATTCCTGGCCCTCTGACAGGAGGGAACGGTCAGAGAATACCGACGCCAGTTCGAGAAGGTGGCGTCGGCGATGGAGGCGGTACCGGAGCATATATTGGAGGGGCAGTTCATCCATGGGCTGAGGCCTGACTTACGGGCCGAGATGCGGGCTCACCGGCCCATTGGGCTGGAACGTATAATGAGTTTGGCCCAACGCTTGGAAGACAAATCCAATTCCCTCAGGCATTGGAGAGCCGGGTCTGTGCCGATTGACAGAAAATGGGCTTCTGAAACCAGCTGCCCGGTGACGAAGAACACCATTTCTCCGGGAGGAAGAAACACAATATTATCAACAGGGCCCCTGCAAAACGTCCAGAGCCTCAATTTCGTCGATTATCCAATGCTGAACTGCAATCCAAACGTGAGAAGGGACTTTGCTACCGGTGTGACGAGAAATTCTCGCCAGGCCACCGTTGTAAGTTGAAGGAATTGAGGGTGATGGTGGTTCAGAGAGGGGCTGAAGAGGCAGAGGAAGATGGTGACCCCTCTGTTAAAGACGATGAACGCAAAGAAAATGAACTGGGAGTGATAGAGTTATCCATGAATTCTGTGGTTGGATTGTCGTCTCCTAAGACTATTAAGCTAATAGGGGAACTTAACGGGAAGGAAGTGGTGGTGCTAATTGAACCTGGTGCAACACATAATTTCATTTCCCAAGCTTTGGTCAAACAAATTTCACTGCCTATAGAGAGTACTGATGGGTACGGGGTATTATTGGGAACTGGAACTCCAGTTAAGGGAGAGGGAGTGTGCCGAAATGTTAAATTGTCTCTGCAAGGACTGACAATTGTGGAAGAATTCCTTCCCTTGGAGTTGGCTGGATCGGATATTGTCCTGGGCATGATGTGGTTAGAGAACTTGGGAGTAATCAAATTTGACTGTAAAGCCTTAACTATGGAATTCAAAATTGACGGGACCAAAGTAATGTTACAAGGGGATCCAGGCTTATGGAAAATTCAGACTTCTCTGAAGAATTTGATGAAAGCAGTAAAAGAAGGAGGTTAAGGGGTTCTCCTGGAACTGAATTCCCTGTCCTTAATGTCTGAATTTGTACATCCAGAAGTTCCTCAGGAGGTGAAAGAACTGCTACACAATTTCAGTTCTGTTTTTGAAATGCCCCAAGGACTGCCTCCTAACAGAGGTCATGAACATGCTATTGTATTGAAAGAGGGTAGTCAGCCGGTTAATGTAAGACCTTACCGATACCCGCAGATTCAAAAAGATGAAATTGAAAAGCTGGTGCAGGAGATGTTAGCTGTTGGGGTGATAAGGGCTAGCAATAGCCCATTCTCCAGTCCAGTGTTGTTAGTCAAGAAGAAGGATGGCAGCTGGAGATTCTACGTCGATTATCGGGCCTTAAATCAAGTCACAATACCGGATAAGTACCCTATCCCTATCATTGATGAACTACTGGATGAATTGTATGGGGCTGTTATATTTTCTAAATTAGATTTAAAATCTGGTTATCATCAAATTAGAGTGAGGGCAGAAGATGTAGCTAAAACAGCATTCCGAACACATAATGGCCACTACGAATTCTTGGTGATGCCTTTTGGCCTCACTAATGCACCTTCTATATTTCAAGCTCTAATGAATGATGTCTTTAGGAATTTTTTGCGGAAATTTGTATTGGTCTTCTTTGATGATATTTTAGTTTACAGTAAAAGCTTGGGAGAGCATGTAAAACATTTGGCATTGGTGCTGGAAACTCTTAAACAATACAGGTTATATGCCAACCGGAAAAAATGCATATTTGCTCAAGACCGGTTGGAATATCTTGGGCATATCATTTCTGGGGAGGGGGTGGCTGTGGATGAATCAAAGGTGCATGTGATGCAACAATGGCCCACCCCTAGAAATTTGAGAGAGTTAAGGGGGTTCCTTGGCTTAACCGGATATTACCGGAAATTTGTGAAGGGCTATGGGAACATCGCATCTGCTCTGACAGAACAGCTGAAGAAGGATTGCTTTGGGTGGAATGATAATGCTGAAGAAGCTTTCCAAAAGTTAAAAAAGGCTATGGCTACAGTTCCGGTTTTGGCTCTTCCGGATTTTAGCCAACCATTCATAGTTGAGACTGATGCTTCAGGGGCTGGTCTAGGGGCTGTCTTGATGCAGGGGCAGCGACCAGTTGCTTATTTTAGCCATGTACTCTCTCAACGGGCTCGCTTGAAATCAATATACGAGAGGGAATTGATGGCTATTGCTTTGGCGGTCCAAAAATGGCGACCCTACTTGTTAGGCAGAAAATTTTTAGTAAGAACTGATCATAAAAGTCTCAAATTCCTCCTGGAACAAAGGATGGTTGCTGCAGAACATCAGAAGTGGTTGTCTAAGCTGATGGGCTATGATTTCGAAATACAGTATCGTCCCGGTCTAAAAAATAAGGCTGCAGATGCCTTATCGCGCAGACCAGAATGTTCTGCCCTTTCTTTATCCCCAGCTTATGATTGTGCAGTAATACGAAAGGAAGTTGAAGATAATGAAGAATTAAAGCAGATCAAGGAGTCTATTTTGGCTGGAACAGTGAATTCAGAAGGTTTTTCGGTGGTCCAGGATCAGCTACTCTACAAGGGAAAATTGGTGTTAGTTCCAGGGTCACAACTCATCCCTAAATTACTAAAGGAATTCCATGACAGCCCATTAGGAGGACACTCGGGCTTGCTGAAAACAATGCAAAGAATTTCTCACGAATTTCATTGGAAGGGTATGAAAAAGGACATTACAAGTTATGTGCAGTCTTGTGTCATATGCCAGCAGAATAAATATTTAGCTTTGTCTCCGGCTGGACTGCTCCAGCCAATTCCTATTCCTAACCAGGTCTGGGAAGATATTACAATGGATTTTGTAGAGGGGCTGCCTAAATCGGAAGGTTACGACATTATTCTTGTCATTGTGGATCGCTTAAGCAAATTTGCACATTTTCTGCCTCTTAAGCATCCTGCCACTGCCCAATCAGTTGCGAATCTGTTTATAAAGGAGGTAGTCAGGCTGCATGGGATACCCCGCTCTATTATTACAGACCGAGATCGTGTGTTCCTTAGTTTGTTTTGGAAGGAATTGTTCAAGATGCATGGAACGGCACTCAACCGAAGTACTGCCTATCATCCACAATCGGATGGGCAATCCGAGGTAGTCAACAGGTGCTTAGAGACGTATTTGAGGTGTTTTGTGGCTGACAAACCGACACAGTGGATAAGATGGATTCCTTGGGCTGAGTATTGGTATAACACCACATACCATACTTCAGCCAAGTCCACCCCTTTTAAACTGCTCTATGGTCGGGATCCACCTCCCCTAATCCGATTCAGTCATGGCTCTACTGCTGTTTACTCTGTAGAAAAATTGTTGGAGGATCGGGATGCCATTTTGGATGAGTTAAAACTTCACCTACAGCTGGCACAAGACAGGATGAAATCTGCTGCAGATGGGAAGCGCAGGGATGTTAATTTCCAGGAGGGAGATTGGGTCTATTTGAAGCTACAACCCTATCGCCAAAAATCCTTAGCTAAGAGAAGGAATGAGAAGCTCAGCCCCCGTTTTTATGGACCTTTCTTAGTGGAATCTAAGCTGGGACAAGTTGCCTATAAACTCAAACTACCAGCTGGCTCACTCATC
Source organism: Boswellia sacra (assembly GCA_013180625.2). Lineage (NCBI taxonomy): Eukaryota > Viridiplantae > Streptophyta > Magnoliopsida > Sapindales > Burseraceae > Boswellia > Boswellia sacra. The sequence continues at coordinate 848,645 of SNVD02006000.1, forward strand.
CATCCTGTTTTCCATGTTTCTCAGTTGAGGAAAGCAGTGGATTCTTCACCTGTTTCTGCCTCTATTCCCCCCCAGCTTAGTAAGGAAATAGAGCTTATTGTGGAACCAGAAAGTGTCTTGGGATTCCGTCAGACCAGGGACAGTTTTGGCACTAATTCAGAGGTCCTTATTAAATGGAAGGAGCTTCCAGAGTTTGAGGCTACCTGGGAGAATGTTGAGCTGTTACAGAATCAGTTTCCCCACTTCCACCTTGAGGACAAGGTGGAGGTTTGTGCGGGGGGTGTTGATAGGACCAGGGCTAAGCCTCAGATTAAGTTTACTTATTCTAGGCGTAAGAAATGACTTGCTAAGGGCAGAGAGGGGCAGTGAGGGAAAGAAGTTTTTTTTTTCTGTTATTTTTGTTTTATTTTCAATTAGCTGGAAGTTAGTTATTTTGTGCTGAGCTGGAAAGGAGGGAAGTTAGTTAGAGTATTAAGGGGAGGGAATGGAATGGAGGTGGGCTATCGAAAATCTTAGACAAACAGAATTGAGCTGAGCTCATAGGAGGGCTGGCAGACCTCTCGAAAGTCTGCCTAGCCTACATTCAAAGCTGTATTGATTTTCAGACTATCGAATACAGCTGCTAATTTCACATATCTCTATTTTTTAACTCTAAATCTACTGATTTGTGCTCGTGAATGTGTGTTTGAGTGGTGAGTGAGGAATTACTTTGAGTGGAACCTATCAACATCCTAAGCCAGGTGCATTGTAGACGTCATTTGTGAAGGTTTTCATCACTCACATTTGATTTTCTATAAGCTTATTTGGATGTTGATGGCTGGGCGCAACATTGAGGTCCATAATAACAGTGAATAATGAAAATTTTTGTGTAATTGTAGAGTGGAGAATCATATGTAGTCAATGTTGAGTTGCGGGATCCCAGGATACACGCCATAGAATTTGTTTTGAAGGATGACAGTCATGACAGATGGTTGTACTTGTTATTTCTATCAGATTATTTATTTATTTCTTTATTTTTGGCTGCGTGGTTGAAACATGCTGATGTTCATGAATTTATTTCCTTTCTTTTTAGATTAAAATTAAACCATGGCAATTTTAGAATTGAGATACCTGAGAGTGATCCAAAGTCTCATCCATCTATACCAAGGGATCTAATTGAATGCAAGGCATTTCAAATCTGGGAAAGTAAGGGCAGGCCACAAAGCTCACCACAACAGCAGCAGGTGGTTTATGTGTTTTTTTAATTTCATTTGACTATTTGTTTATATAGTTTGGCTCCAAAAGACAAGATTGTTATATGCTATAACTATATTATTGTCAGGACTCACAATTCTGCTTCTTGTAGTGTTTATTAGAGCATATTGTCACGCCCCACATGCATGCTCCCGAAAATTGCTCGGATGACCCCCGAGGGGTTAGAATTTGGGGCAAATGTTATAGTGTTCTGAGATTCTTATAACAAGAAGAATTCAATGGCGCATGGGCGTGACGTTCCGGAAGTTTCTAGAAGGTTTCAAGACGTTCCAGAATGTTTCGGACACTTCTAGAATACTTCAGAAGGCTTTGGAAGCGTGCAGAAGCCCTAGAAGACTCCAGAAGGTTGCGGAAGAGCGTGGAAGACTACGGAAGCTTCTAGAAGACCGTGGAACTCTCCAATGTCTAGGGTTCTCTAGAAATGTCTTAAGTCTAGGTAGATATTTCTAGGCTACAAGATAAGGTTTATAAATATCTTAGGATCTTTCTAGAGAATAAATAGTGTGTAGACAAGTGGCGCATTGATAGCTACATGTTGAGGAGGTGCTCCTCTATAAATAGGGGTGAGCACTCATTTGTAGGTGGATGTTCTCTCCTTGAGAACTTGTCCAACACACTTCCTTGTAACACCTCTCTTGTACAATTGCCTTATAAAGTAATAACAATTGTACATTTCCTAACTCTCTCTTGCTTCTCTTGATCTTGCTTGGCATTGTCAAGTGTTCGAAGGCTTACTTAGGTGTTAGCTCGGTTCATTGAGCACCTAAGGCCGCACGGTCTAAGCGGTGAAACATTGAGGCCGTGACAATATGGTGCCAATGGTGGAATTACTCTTGCACTGCTATTTTATCTAAGTAATGTCTTTAATTTTGAGCATTGTTCTTCTGACTTTGTACAAAGTCTGAGTTTTTTGTGAATCAGGGGAATTCTTTACATGCAATCTAGGAAAGCTTAGAGTACTAGCATATACCTTTATTTTTTTATAATCCATTATGTCAATGTCATTTCATCACGGTATGAAAAAGTAGCTTTGTGGCTCAAAACATTAAATCTAAAATGTTTCACTCTGTCCAGCATTGCTCCCCTGCCTTGGATTCTGCATCTACCAATGGCAGGTCTAAGGTATTTCTAGTTTTCATCTTTACAGACATTAACTTAGCAAACTGATGCTTTATAGTATGCATCAGCCTAAAAACATGAAAGTGGGTGGTATCATCATTTTTACCTGTCCGTATTTATTTCTTTATTTTCAATTTATAAGGTTGTTATGTTGTGGATATATATCTTTTGTTTGATACTCATAGTGAGTTATTGTCCCTTGGATTGGGGGACTGATTATAGCTCCATACATCCTTTGATAAATGTCAGTTGATCTGGTAATAATACTTTTCTTTGTCCTATAATTTGATGCAGCAAGATTTTGATGATGCTTTGAGAGAGCTGCAGTGCCAGCTGTCAGAAGAAATTTCCTTGAAAGGAGCACAAAGTAATCATATGACAGCATGCACAAAAACAGTGTCCGGCAATAGAGGGCAAATTAGATATGGATTAGCACCCTCTTCTTGCAGGAGACATGATGTTGAAAAGTGGCTGCAAAAGCATCCTTTGGGACATGCCAAAAGCACTACCTTGCAATCATCGACTTTTTGTAATCTTGTTGAGAAATCTATTGGAGGAGATAATGTGATCTCACAACAAAGTTATCTTGTTGGAAATCATGAAATGGTGGTTAGTGTTCTCTTAAAATGCTTATAATAAAGTTTTAAGGGGAAGAAGCTCTACATCAGTTATCTTAGTTGTTTGACTGCTCTTAAAAATGTAAATTTTTTCACTCATACGCTGATGTCGAGTCTTTGCTATTTACAGGTCATTTCAAAACTTGTTAGCAATGACTATCACATCTTGGTTGCTGTGAACATGAAAGGTGCTGTCCTTTACTGGGGTGTATCAAAGTTGTCTCCTGGGGAATGGTTGGCAAGTTCTATTTCCCTGATTTTCCAGGTTGTGCATCTTGACAAAGAGAAACAACTGAGCATGAAAATTGTTTAGTTATTGGTACATGAGTGTTAGTTTACCTCCTAGTGAGCTCTGTTCACTCACCAGGCCCCTCCACCTGATATGATACCTGAAAAATCAAAAATGGTTGCCACAGCATGTCAGACTTATTTTACAGATATACCAACTAGTAAAGGATCTTTTCAGGTAATTTGTGCAGTCAAAATTGTATATGTGCTCTATTCTTTCATTCTTCTTTCTTTATGACAACTCATATACAATATCTTTGTATTAACTAATTGCCTCATCTTCCAACTCTCACAAACACCAAAAAACAAAGGTTTTAGATATTGATTTTCAAAAGAGAAAATTTGCTGGTATTCAGTTTGTGATCTGGTCGGGTGGTTCTTGGATAAAAAACAATGGGGCAAACTTCTTTGCAGCCCTGCACCCAATGTATCAGAATGATAAGGTAATTTTCATCCACTCTTCTCTAGCGGTTACTTGAGTCATCCCCTTCCTGATGCACTTCAGAACTTCTACATGATTCCATTTGTTTCTTGCATCATGCATGAATCTAAAGTCTCCATATAAAGTTTGGAAACAACATTTTTCACATGGTATCTAATATTGAAGGCATATCGTTTAAGTACTATCTTTCGTTGTAAACTGTCTTTTTCCAGTCTCCGACTTTTGTTGACATTTAATGTTTTGCCGTAAAATCAGTTCTGAAAGCTTAAACTTATAAATATGTGCCTACAATATCCATACAGTCTTTCACACACCTTGTGCATAAGCTCTATGGATTAGTCTTGTGGATCCAAACATAGGTCAATCTAAAGCTAATTTCTTAAAATACTGAATAACTAGTTTTGAATTTACTTATTTTAGTTAGTGGATGGAACATTTATGAAATGACTAGAATGATAACTAAAATAGTTTCATCTCTTTCCCTTTGAATCATAGCAATGATAAAGGGCAACATAAACCACAATGTTCTTGTCCTTTATGGTTTTCTAATCTAAAATTTTTTCCTGGAGTGTGCTAAATTTTTTATTGCTTTTTGCTCTATTCTAGTATTTAGTTAGGTGAAGTTTTTCATTCTGTCCTGTCATATTTTATTTTCTAACCCAGGTTAAAGTACTATAGTATTCACTGTCTTGTGTTGTCAAGTTGTTAATGCAAATTATTTAGCAGTGTAAAATTGAAGAACATTGTATGCAGGTTGATGGGAATGGAAAAGGATTTGTTAAATGGTTACTTGATGAAATAACTCAAAGAGAAAAAGAGGCTGAGAGGTCATTGATGCACAGGTAAATCTTATATATGAAGGAGAGGATTTCATAAATAATTATCGGTATGTTCGGCTTATATGAGTAAGGCCACCATGTTCCATGTCTTATTATCTTTTTGATTATTCATTATGGGCACAAGAGCTCTGTAACAAGTTAACATTTAAGTTTGTAGGTTAAAAGAACAATATAAGATTATTTGGGCAGCAAACATGCTTACTGATTTGCGTCACTGATACAGGTACAACATTGCAACAGAGTTGACAGAACGTTGCAAAGGTGAAGGGGAACTGGGGCTTATTAGTACACTGGTCCGGTTGAGGTTCATGGCATGCAGTCATCTCATTTGGAACAAGAATTACAATGTGAAACCTTGGTAAGAGTTGTAGTTTTCACTATTTTAATTTATATCTCCTTTGATATTCTAGACTTCTAATAGATCTAACTCCTTCCCTTTTTTTCATACTTCTTGTCAATCTTATGATGCTTGTCCTTATTTGTTGAGATTTTCCTATCTGAAAACACTATGATTGGATATGAAAATTATCTTTGACTTCAAAGTTAATACACATATGCCTGACAATATATTGATTTATTCATATACTCCCACTGTATCCACAGTGAAATTAGTGAAGCTCAAGATAGATTTACCAATTTAATGCAAAAAATATATTTGACCCGGCTAAATGATCAAGAAATTGTGAGACTCATAATGGCAATTGTTGGTTGTGGAGGTGAAGGTGATGTTGGGCAGAGAATTCGTGATGAAATACTTATAGTTCAGGTATTTTTATTTCAACATTTTGCATAGTCAATTTTATGTTCATCAGCCTTCCAAAATTAATCGTTCCCTGATATTTTATGATCAGAGGAATAATGATTGCAAGACAGGCATGATGGAGGAGCGGCACCAAAAGTTGCATAATAACACTAGCCCAGTTGATGTAATAATTTGTGAGGTATAACAATCAATGGAATTATTTTACATACAGCACATTTAACGGACCACGATTGAACATTACCCACTCAAAAGATAAATTGGTCAGTCTAGTGTCAAGAAACTTAACTGTATCTCGCTGATGTTCTAATCCCCTTAAGATAATAGTTATTTCTTATATTCTTGTGGGCATTGATTCAATTGCAGTAATTTTTAAAAATCATTTGATATTTGAACTAGTCAACCCAAGTCTGCAGTGAAAAATTTGAGATTAGACCCTAAGATTGCGACAAATGAAGTCATAGAATTACATTTAACTGGCTAGACGAGAAAGGTGCAGCTATAATAACTAAATACAGAGTCACCATTCATTGTCAATCTTTTAAAGGTTCTTTTGTTACAGGCCCTCTTAAATTATGTAAGATGTGGTTTCAAGATAGATGCCTATTGGCAAACATTAAATATCAATGGTCTCACAAAGCAAAAGCGTGCAAGTTATGACTGTCCAATTGTGTCAGAGCCTCGTTTCAGGACTGATGCTAAAGGAGGTCTCATCCGTGACCTTACAATGTACTTGAAGACACTAAAGGTACTAAATATAATATGGATATGGCACTTGTTCCTTTCTATATTTTTTTCATGCTTCTCAAGAATCTCAACTAACATTTGGTGATGCTTCCTAATACCAACTTAATTAGGAGTTCCATATCAATTAATAAAAATTCAGTCATCTGATATTGAAGTAGCGTAATGATATGACTTTTACTGAAATTGTGTGGTAGTTGAATTCAGCCTATGGAGAACTTACTCTTTAACTTCATTTAGCAATTAGCAAACGGTAAGCTTTTTGTCAATCAAGAGCAGCTTATCTTATTCTTACAAGCAAGAGAATGAAAATCTACAATGTGATCATGGATGAAAAATACATTTGTTTGAATTCTTTTTGCTTTGCTTTTGTTTATTTATCCTTGACCTAAATGGTTTTAAATATTTGAAAACCCAGATAACCCAAATTTGTAAAAGTCACATATTTTTTTTGAATTAATATATGTTTTGGATTTTTCCAAAATATAAAATGAATTTTAGTATAAGGCTTAAGAATGAGTTTATCCCATGAACTGATGTGTTAAATAATTAAGTTTTGACAGCAAAAATATCTTTTAAGTCTTTCCAAACAGTATTTAGACTATGGATTTTCAGAAAAAGTAGGAAGAATGAATGGTTTGAACTTGTGAATATGCTATTACTTGTTTTTAGCTGTACAACTTTGTGAAAACAGTGGATGCTTACTTAGTGGATCTCGTTGGTGGCTACTAGCTAAAGTTATTGAAAATGTTCTCAAATAAATTAATTTCTAACAGATGATTTGACTTTCTTCTTCGATCTCTTTTGCTTTTGTCAAGTTTGGTTTATTATATGGCATCTCTCTTTCTTGGGAGGAACTTCATTTGGTGATTTTCATATGAAAAATTTGGCATTTGTTACATTAGTTGTAGCCATTTATTTAATGATTTCAAGATTCTATCCATTCTTCATTTCATTTATTGCGAAATTCTTTTCACTGCATGGCTATGCCCCAGGCTGTTCATTCAGAAGCTGATCTTGAGTCTGCTACTTGTTTGAGTTCATCCTTCAAGGTAATCATTCTGATGCTAATAAGGCCCTTTTTCATTTTCAAATCTTCATTTTCTTTTACCTTCTCCATTCAATTCTGAATCGCTGGAATTGAGACCACATTTTTACTGTTGGTGTTTTAGGGTGATGATTCTGTTGGTGGGTTATCTCTAAAACTACAGGTAGTTATCCATTTCTAGCATTTCAAGTAACCTTTTTTTTTATCAGAAAGTTTTTCTTTTGGTATCCTTGCAGTTATATTTGAAATTTTGTTCATAGATAGGCATGTGTACATGGATGTTTATACATTTTCTATAGATTTCCAAACTATAAGAGGGAATAACTTTTGATGTGATTGTCATATGATAGGAGTGCTTGAAGTTTATCAAAGGACATATACATGATGAGAATATCGGTCCATTGATGGAGGTCAAGTTTTTTTGAAGCTATTTTTTACTCTATAGTGTTTAAATTAAACAGATTACCTTTATATTGCTTAAATTATTTCTGCAGAAGTTACTTGAATCTCGCATTGAGCTTCACCCTGTCCTGTGCACAGCTCATCAAAGAGCAAAAGACTTACTCTTCTTGGACCTCTCTTTGACTTCAGCTATTAGAACGACGATGGAAAGGGGGATCAAGGAACTCAACTTTGCTAACCCACCTGTATTTCATTTTCATTTTCTTTTAATAACAAAGAACACACACACACACACACACACACACACATTTTGATATGTCTAATTCCAATACTTTTCACTAGAGCAACAACTTTATTTATGCTTCTTTTTGTTGTGATTGTGAAACAGGAAATCATGTTCTTGATTACCTTGGTGCTTTGAAAGTTTATGCCTGTCAGTAGTCAACAATGAAGACCTCATTTACTGCACAAAGGTATATCTTTACCCAATGCTCAGATTTTTCTACTTTATGATTTATTTGATGAGATGATGGGTTTGATTCTCTTCATATTCTGTTTACTGGTAATTAATTATTTAATTTTTTAAGTTTTTCAAATCCCAACTTAAAAGCTGATTGAATTTATGCATGTGTTGGTTTTATGCTGCTCTGAAGGACTGGTACCGGGTCTGTGAATCAGACAAGACCAATGATGGTCAGTGGGCATTACAAGCTAAGGCTATTCTTGATCGATTGCGCCTAGTACTTGCTGATAGGTCTCAGAATTACCAGAAAAAGATCCAGCCTAGCATGAAATATCTCGGTAATATGCTTTGTGTTGACAAAAGTGCGGTATGTAATCATTCAGCTTTGATAGAAAGGTTACTATTTCAACTACTTTTAAGAAGTTATCATTTGGAATGATATTTTATTATGATTTTTTGGGGCTGTCACCAGATTAACAATTTTACAGAGGAGCTGATCAGGGCAGGATCAGCAGCTGTTCTATCTATGCTCATTAATCGTTTTGAACCTGTTCTTCAAAAACTTGCAAATTTGGGCTGGTAATCACTGACTCCACCTATTTTATGTGGACTAGCCATGGAGTTGATTGCTCAGTTATAAAACGTTTATTAAAAATTTGTGATAGATTGTTTTATGAATAGTGTCTCAATCTACAAATTCTTTTTCAACTTAGCTACTCTTTTAGGGCTTGAACTTTAAGAACATGCTGAAGTTTGTGTCTGGCTGTTGGCAGGTTGTCAGCCCCATTGAAGTGTGTGGTTTTATATCTTGTGTCAATGAGTTAATTACTTCTCAGAACAAAGTCTACAGAAAACCTACTGTCATTATGATAGGCCACCTATTAAATTTACATACAGTAGGCGGAACAAGAAATAAGGAGAGGGGCAGGGTTGTTATTTGGCAATCGGGCATGGGTAGTATGTTATGTTTTAGTTGCTTTTTGTTACCTTTTCTGTGTGCTGTTTTTTGGGTGTGTGGGTTGTGGAGTTAGTTGCCCCGAATTTAGGATAGGAGAGAGGGGGGATAGGCTGGTATATAAAGGAGGAGAGATGAATAGAGAGGTTAGAGAAAATTCTGTTAAAATTGGTAGGCCTTGGTGTCTATGGAGAGCTTGCAGGCCTCTCGAAATGCCTGCTAAATTTTCCTTAATACAACATAAAATCTATTCAGTATTTCCCCATTTCCGTTCTGACTTGTTTCTTATAATTCCATTTGCCTGATATTGACTTGTCTGTGTTCTTGATTTCGGTATCAGTGTGTGTGGGTGTGTGTTTTAGCTAGTGTTATAGCAAGGATCCTATCAGCTTTGGTATCAGAGCCGGTTGAAATCCTGCAATGGCTAAGAAGGGGGAGGGAAGGATAGACGAGTTGGAAGAGAGGATCAATAAATTTCAGGGAGACATCGGGGCAGTCAGGGAGGGGCTGGCTAGAGTCCAGAACCTGGAACAGAACATAGCAGCAATTTTGCGGAAACTGGAGTTGATGGAGGGGGACTCACGGGGGAGCCCATCAAGGGTTGACGGAGAAGAATCGCAGTTCCGGAGCCACGGCGGAAGACTGGGTGAGAATCGCAGAGGTGAATTCAGAACCAGGCAAGTGGAGATGCCCACCTTCAGCGGGGGTGACCCGGATGAATGGGTTTACCGGGTGGAACATTTTTTTTCGTTGAATCACATGAGCGAAGCGGAGAAGTTAGTGGCAGTGGCGGTTTCCATGGAAGGAGAAGCCTTCGCCTGGCACCAGTGGGAGGAGTCCAGGCGGCCATTTCGTTCTTGGACAGAGTTCAAGGAATTGCTGCTGGAGAGGTTTCGGGACAGCAAGGAGAGTCTATCAGAACAATTCCTGGCTCTCCGGCAAGAAGGAACGGTGCGGGAGTACCGGCGACAATTTGAGAGAATCTCGTCGACCATGGCTGACCTTCCAAACCACATACTGGAGGGGCAGTTCATCAACGGGTTGAAGACGGAGCTGCGAGCGGAATTACGGGCCTTTCGGCCCACGGGCTTGGGAAGAATTATGGACCTGGCCCAGCGTATTGAGAACAAAAATTCAGCCCTGAAAAATTATAAGGGGGGTGGGCCGCTTGCTGAACGAAGGGCCATGGCCCAGCCTGCCTCGGGCCCGAACAGAAGCCTTTCATTTATTCAAAATCGGTCCACGATAGGCCCCGACAAGCCAGTAGCGGGCAAGAGCGAAGGACAGTTCCGGCGACTGTCCGATGCGGAGTTGCAGGCTAAGAGGGACAAGGGGCTGTGTTACCGGTGCGACGAGAAGTTCTCGCCGGGACACCGGTGTCGATATCGAGAGTTGCAAGTTATGGTTGTTCAAGAGGCGGAAGAGGAAGGGGATTCCGAGAGGGGTCAAACCGAGGAAGAGGACGATCAGTCGCCAGATCAGCCGGAGATGGTAGAGCTGTCGATGAATTCGGTGGTGGGCCTTACATCTCCCAAAACTATCAAGCTAATCGGGACAGTGGGATCCGAAGAAGTCGTGGTCCTGATCGACCCAGGGGCGACACACAACTTCATTTCACAGCAACTGGTGCGAAAATTAAACTTACCGTTGGACAAGACAGAAGGATATGGCGTTCTCCTGGGTACGGGAAGGCCGATTAAGGGAGAAGGGGTGTGTAAGGGCACTGCTTTGTCCTTGCAAGGGCTGGAAATTGTGGAAGATTACCTTCCTCTCGACTTGGGCGGGTCGGATCTTGTGCTTGGCATGCAATGGCTAGAAAAATTAGGTTTAATCCGGTTTGACTGCAAGGCCTTGACTTTGGAATTCCTGGTGGATGGCAGTAAAGTAATTCTTCAAGGGGATCCCAGCCTGTGCCGGGCTCAGGTGAAGTTGAAGAATTTATTCAAAGCTGTTAAAGGAGGGGGTCAAGGATTGTTGCTGGAACTAAGTTCACTGTCTGTTGCTGAAACCTCTGATAATTCCGAAATTCCAGCTGAGGTAGAACAATTGTTAGAAATTTATGATTCAATCTTTCACTTACCAGTGGGTTTGCCACCTGAACGAAACCGGGATCATGCCATTATTCTCAGAGAAGGAAGTCAGCCAATTTCTGTTCGCTCGTATCGTTATCCTCACATCCAGAAGACTGAAATTGAGCACCTAGTACAAGAAATGCTTACAGCTGGTATCATCCGCCCTAGCAGCAGCCCATTTTCCAGCCCTGTTCTATTAGTTAAAAAAAAAGATGGAAGCTGGCGGTTTTGTGTAGACTACCGGGCTCTCAACCAAGTGACAGTGCCGGACAGATTTCCAATTCCGGTAATAGATGAATTATTGGATGAACTCCACGGAGCTGCTGTATTCTCTAAATTGGACCTCAAATCCGGCTATCACCAGATCAGAATTAAGGCGGAGGATGTACATAAGACGGCTTTCCGCACCCATGACGGCCATTATGAGTTCCTGGTAATGCCCTTTGGCCTCACTAACGCCCCTTCTACATTTCAATCTGTGATGAACGAAGTCTTTAGGCCATTCTTGCGGAAGTTCATCCTTGTCTTCTTTGATGACATCCTGATTTATAGCGTTAGCCTGGCAGACCACGTGAAACATCTTGAATTGGTGCTGCAAACCTTGGCAGCACATAAATTATATGCAAATAGGAAGAAATGTCTGTTTGCTCGTACTGAATTGGAGTATTTGGGTCACATTATTTCGCCAGAGGGTGTTTCAGTGGATCAATCCAAGATCCAGGTTATGCTGCACTGGCCTAGACCTCGGAATTTGAAGGAATTGAGAGGCTTCCTGGGTCTCACGGGGTATTACCGAAAATTTGTGAGAAACTATGGTAGTATAGCTCAACCCTTGACAGAACAGTTGAAGAAGGATAAATTTGGATGGAATCCAGTAGCTGAAGAGGCATTCAATCACTTAAACCAAGCCATGACTGAAGTCCCAGTTCTTGCCCTCCCGGATTTTTCTAAACCCTTTCTCCTCAACACTGATGCATCTGGAGTGGGATTAGGGGCAGTACTAATGCAGGAACATCGGCCCATAGCCTATTTTAGCCATATCCTCCCTCCTAGTCAGCGGCTTAAATCGATTTATGAGCGTGAGCTCATGGCAGTGGTCTTGGCTATCCAGAAATGGCGGCCTTATCTTTTGGGACGCAAATTTATTGTTCAGACAGATCAGAAGAGTCTGAAACATCTATTGGAGCAGCGCCTTATCAGTAGCGAGCACCAAAAATGGGTGACAAAGCTGCTGGGATTCGATTTCGAAATTCAATATAAGCCGGGACTGGAGAATAAAGCTGCTGATGCCCTCTCCCGCCATCCGGAATTTTCTGCCATAGCCTTTTCTCCTTCCTTCGATTTCCAAGAGATACAGCAAGCAGTGAATGAAGATGCTGAATTGAGCAAAATTAAAGCGGAGATTTTGGCGGGTAATCCTGTCAAGGAGGGATTTACAGTAGTTCATGGCACTCTACTGTATAAGTGCCGAATGGTAGTGAGCCAGCATTCACCCTTAATTCCCAAGTTGCTCAAAGAATTTCATGACAGCTGCCTTGGGGGACATTCCAGATTGCTGAAAACTACCCAGCGGATTACCAAGGAATTCTATTGGGCGGGAATGAAAAAAACCATCAAACGCTATGTGGAGGCTTGCCCGGTGTGTCAACAGAACAAATATCTTGCTATGTCTCCAGCGGGGTTATTACAGCCTTTACCATTGCCTACACAAGTATGGGAAGACCTTTCTATGGATTTTGTAGAAGGACTTCCGAAATCAGAAGGCTTTGATACAATTTTAGTGGTGGTTGACCGGCTGAGCAAATTTGCCCATTTCATAGCTCTCCAGCATCCCTTCAACGCCCCAGCTGTAGCTGCTGTTTTTCTCAAGGAAGTGGTGCGCCTACATGGGATTCCTAGGTCCATTGTTACGGATAGAGATCGGATTTTTCTGAGCTTATTCTGGACTGAATTATTCAAGCTTCAGGGCACCAACCTCAAGAGAAGCACTGCCTATCATCCTCAATCGGATGGGCAATCTGATGTTGTGAACCGTTGTTTGGAAACATATCTTCGCTGCTTTGCATCTCACAAACCCAAACAATGGATCAAATGGCTTCCATGGGCGGAGTATTGGTATAATACTTCCTTTCATTCTTCTGCCAAATGTACACCCTTTAAAATTCTGTATGGCCGAGATCCTCCTCCATTGGTCCGTTATGGACACGATTCCACTGCTGTCTCCACTGTTGAGTTACTCTTGGAAGAAAGAGATGCAATATTGGAGGAGCTGAAACAGAATTTGGGCACAGCACAAACCCGGATGAAAATCATGGTAGATGGTAAAAGAAGGGAACTACAATTCAGCGTTGGAGATCGGGTGTATCTCAAATTACAACCATATAAGCAGCGATCTTTGGCTCAACGACGGAATGAAAAACTCAGCCCTCGCTACTATGGTCCTTTTCCAGTGGTGGCCAAAATAGGACAAGTTGCTTACAAACTCCAACTACCTGAAAGTTCTCTGATTCACCCGGTATTTCATGTTTCCCAGCTGAAACCGGCAATAACCTCCACAGATTTCGTCTCCCCAGTCATTCCTCCTCAACTCAATTCTTCCATGGAATTGAAGGTGGAACCTGCCAACATCCTCAATGTCCGGCAGAAGCAAGGGCCTTCGGGACTCCTCACTGAGGTGCTGGTCCAATGGAAGGATCTACCAGCCTTTGATGCCACTTGGGAACAGCTCGATTTGATTAAAAATCAGTTCCCTACCTTCCACCTTGAGGACAAGGTGCTGGCTTGGGCGGGGGGTAATGATAGGCCACCTATTAAATTTACATACAGTAGGCGGAACAAGAAATAAGGAGAGGGGCAGGGTTGTTATTTGGCAATCGGGCATGGGTAGTATGTTATGTTTTAGTTGCTTTTTGTTACCTTTTCTGTGTGCTGTTTTTTGGGTGTGTGGGTTGTGGAGTTAGTTACCCCGAATTTAGGATAGGAGAGAGAGGGGATAGGCTGGTATATAAAGGAGGAGAGATGAATAGAGAGGGTAGAGAAAATTCTGTTAAAATTGGTAGGCCTTGGTGTCTATGGAGAGCTTGCAGGCCTCTCGAAATGCCTGCTAAATTTTCCTTAATACAACATAAAATCTATTCAGTATTTCCCCATTTTCGTTCTGACTTGTTTCTTATAATTCCATTTGCCTGATATTGACTTGTCTGTGTTCTTGATTTCGGTATCAGTGTGTGTGGGTGTGTGTTTTAGCTAGTGTTATAGCAAGGATCCTATCACATTATTGCTGGTAGAGTTACAGGAGAAGAGGAGATTCCAGATTGAGTTGTTGCCGTGCTGACACCTGATATGCCAGATGTCCTATCTCGTGTCTCTATCAGAGCAAGAAATAATAAGGCATTGTCTATTTACCTCACTCATTGGACTTCCAATTTTAAATTTTGGTTAAATCAAGGCAGGATGCTTTCATTAGATGTGAAATTGAGGACTGGCCTAATGCTTAGCTTAAGCAAACCAATGCACGTGCTTGACTGAGTTGTAAGCTGCAGGTATGCTTTGCAACATGCTTTGATCAGGATATGCTTGGAAATCTGATAGGGACCTTGGTAGTATGGGATGCCAAAGTCCCACATCGGGTAGTATGGGCTGCTTGATGGGGTATTTAAGTACCTGGCTCTCCCATCTTAATAGTTAGCTTTTGGGGTGTGGTTCTCCATGGTGCTTAGGTGCCTATCATTTGGTATCAGAGCTAGTGCTTGGCGAAACGGAGAGGGCTACCGGCAGAGGGTTCTGACTGGCGTGGAGCCGAGTGAAGTGTTGCCGAGTGCAGCCGCCGGGACGTCGGCTTTCCGGGGAGGGGCAATTGATAGGGACCTTGGTAGTATGGGATGCCAAAGTCCCACATCGGGTAGTATGGGCTGCTTGATGGGGTATTTAAGTACCTGGCTCTCCCACCTTAATAGCTAGCTTTTGGGGTGTGGTTCTCCATGGTGCTTAGGTGCCTATCAAAATCTCATATTGAAGGAAGGAAAAGCTGTATCTATAAAACTGAAGTCCACAAATTTGATCATTAGGTAGGCCACTAATAGTAAGTTTTCTTAACTTTACTCTAGAAATTCACTGTTCTTGTTCACTTTGTAGTGACTTAAGTAGTAAAGATCTATCTCTTAATTTCTTCGTTCTGCCAACCATTCCTCAAGGAGTCAACTTTAAAAAGAAAATTTTCTGTGGTAAATATGCTATTTCAGTTGAGGATTTCACAGCTGAGCGGGTAAGCTCATTATATTAACAATATATTTTGCACTATATGGAATAAGTGAGTTTTTCTTATGTACCTGCCATCTTGGCATCTGTATGGTTGTAGTAGACAAGAAATTTAAAATAATCTTTTAGTTAAACAATAAGATCATAACTTTCAAACATAAATGTTGCCATTGTAAAGGTAGTTTCTTTTCTTCTTATAAATCCATTGACAAGAGGAAACATCAGATCAAGTTAATTGACACTTTTAATCTATAGCCAAAAACCTGGTGGGAAGCAGTTTAGGGCCAATGTAGGACATTATACTTACCCAAGTCCTGGCAACTTTTTCTTTTTTGTGTTTTGATTCCTCTGAATTTCAAATACCTTGTTCAAAAGTTCAAAGTAATTGGATATTGATCAAACGAAAAGTTATTTTTGGTTCATGTTAACTTGAATTCTTAGTGGAAGCCTGAATACTGAAACTAAGTTACTCAAATATGTTTTTTCTAATCATCTTCTGTACATAGGTTGGTGCAAAATCTTGCAATATTAAATTTTTAAGAGGAAAAGCCCCATCGTGGATTAAAATCCCTATGTCAGATGCCATACCATTTGGAGCATTTGAAACTGTTTTATTAGAAGATGCCAATAAGGTACGATTCACTTTTCCCATGAGAATACTGCTCTTCATGATCCTTGATATACTTATGCAACTAAGTTTTGATGCTTCAGGACATTGCAAACAAGATTTCTCACTTCTACAAATTTGTACATGAAGGTGACCTTTCGAAACTCCAAGCAATACAAGCAGCTATTCTACAAATAACGCTCCACCTTCTTTGGTAACTCAAATTTTTCATTCAATTTAGTATTGAAAACTTACTAAATGTGTCCACTATTATTTGGTGGCTTGGCTTGTTCCTTCAAGTTCCTCACAAACTGCCTTCTGTAGATTCATAAACGTTACTTATTTTGATAATAATGAACAATTTTAGTAGCCTCTATTAGATAGCATAGGACTATAATTGGATCTTATCAACTAGCTTAATCTATAAATCAAGTGATTTCTTAACATAGCATTAGATAGTGGTCCTCAATTCAAATCCTCTACATTTCACATACCTACAACTGTATATATATTCCCCTTTGTCTTTTTAGTCTATTTTGGCTTTGCACATTGTACAATTGAGGGCACTTTTGGAGAGCTTAGTACTACCATTTGGACCCCTACCTAATAGCTTAAGTTTTTTAAGTCATCAAATTTGCTATTTAACAGTCTCCATGGCAAAGTGCATCCCGTTTACATTCAGTAATGTAATGGGTAGCTTTTGTGACTACTGTGATATTGTAACTACGGTCAGATCACTGTCCATGGATAACTATCTTTTAGCATGTTAGGAAGACTCGTGTCTAAACTTCTTATCCATTTGTTATTCTTTACCTCTTTGGCAGATTTATGAACTTAAGAGCAAAATGAGAAGTTCAGGAATTCCTTGGCCCGGTGATCAAAGTGAGGAGAGGTGGAATCTGGCCTGGAAAGCAATAAAGAAGGTACTAATGTAAAAAAACCTTGTAGATTTCTGTATATTTTCTTGTATAGTTTTTGATACCCCAGTTAAGTGCTTTTGTTCTGATTGAGTGGACATCTGGTCCACACTATGTACCCTCTTTTTTGCTATCTTAATTTTTTTATAGTTTCTTATCAAAAGAAAAAATAAAAATAAAAACCTCATGCTTTATCGCTTAAGCTTTATGATAGGAACTAGTATTTTTAGGAATCAAATTCTGTTTTTCATTGCTGAATTTGGATATCTATAGAATTTTGGTAGGCAAAACAAAATCAAATTTTACTTCCTAAAAACAGAATTTAATTCCTAAAAGTTACTAGTTCCTATCACATTAATCAAATGTTTGCACTAGTCAATGAGGTTTTTTTTTCCTTCTTTTTTTTGGAGGATTTACCATACATCTTTGTATATGACTGTACTGACTCTTTTGGTAGCATTAATGCAATTACATATTAGCTAAACTATGCCATTTTATAAAGACATCACATCTTCTCTATTGTTTGCAGGTTTGGGCTTCAAAGTGGAATGAAAGAGGATATATTAGTTGTAGGAAAGCTAACTTAAAGCATAATGATCTTTGCATGGCTGTGCTGATTCAAGAAATTATTTGCGGGGATTATGCTTTTGTTATCCACACAAAGAATCCCTTATCAGGGGATAATTCAGAGATATTCGCAGAAGTAAACGTCACAACTTTTCTTGTAAATGAGTGGGATGGCATACGTTTTATTTCATTCTTGCTGTAAACAGATTGTGAAGGGCTTGGGAGAGACTTTGGTGGGTGCCTATCCTGGACGAGCAATGAGCTTCATTACCAAAAAGAACAATCTAAAATCTCCTATTGTAAGGTCGTCTTTTTTTTTTTCAAGTTTGCTAAAAGAAACACACCACATCAGTTTGAAATTGTCTTCCCCCCCTTCCCCATTCACCCCAAAAAGAATCCTCTTTCTCAAAATTCATAGGAGGCTAAGGCAATTTGTATACCCTTCATGTACCTACTAAGCTATTTGAATTTCACTTTCAGGTTACTGGTTATCCAAGCAAGCTTATTGGACTATACAGCAAGCAATCAATCATATTCAGATCTGACTCAAATGGAGAGGACCTTGAAAAATATGCGGGTGCTGGGCTTTATGACAGGTTGGTTTTGATATGTTAACTGAATATTGATTTTGGTGTGAACAAAAAAAATATACAACTTATTATCTTTAATGACTGAAAGGCATAAATTCATCTACCTTATATTTGAATGTTGAAAAACTCAAAACTGCTGAATAATTTGAGCCTACCTAGAACATATCAAATTGACATGGAGTAGCATATCAAGCCAGTGAATTATATATAGATATTGTTAGTGTTAATACTTTGGAATGCTAATGATTCATTACAGCTAGTGCAATTGAATTGGAACGGTTAGGTATTCTATATCCTTGTATGAGCAATCACCTTCACATTGTAGTTGGATTTTATTTGTGACTGTAGTGAAGTATCAAATATTTTCTTTGACAGTTGCATTGCCCTTGATAGATATGCTTGTTTCACATATTCTTCTCCTAAAATGTTCTCTAACGTGTCTTCTGAACTTACTGCAGTGTAGTAATGGACGAAACGGAGAGAGTGGTGTTGGACTACTTCCGGGACCAACTGATACTAAATAAAGCTTTCCAAGTCTCACTATTTTCAAAAATTGCGGAGGCAGGAAAAATCATAGAAAGACTTTATGATTGCCCCCAGGACATCGAAGGAGTCGTAAAAGATGGAGTAATTTATGTGGTTCAGGCAAGGCCACAAATCTAGTAACCAAGCGTGCGATGATCCGAAATGAACTATTCCATGAGTTCCTTCAGAAGGATCCTATGCACATGACCAATTCCAGGTCGTTACAGTTGCACTTTCAAGTTTAAAGCTTGGAGCTCGAGCTATGAGGAGTCACAAAAATTTCTCTTAGCTGTATATTTGGCTGCCTGGGCAAATATTTAATTTTGATTTTATTAAGAATATGAAAAATTAACGTTAATTTCATAATGTTTACTGTTGAGAGCAACATATTGTGTCTCCATACTTCTTTCTTCTTCAGGAGACTTTTTTGTTGCTTTTGTGGATAACAGAGTTTTCGGGTTGCTGAGACTTTTTCTTGTGGGACACTTCCACTGAGCAGGACCCGAGGATAAAACAATTTAAGCAAATAGAAGTTGACATGGAAAAGCAGAATAAAATAGAAAATAAAACTTTTCAACGAGTTTAATACGATGGTGCAGCGTGGAATATTCCAAATACTTTAACGTTTCTATGCCGCTTCGCGCCATGGTAATCTTAATACGCTACCTGGCCCTGTTTGGCAGCCTGTAGAGTGCCTCTGCCTTCTAGTTTTAACTTCTCTAGCTACAGTACAAGGAGTATGAGGAGTGACTTTTTTTTAATTTTAAATTTAATTTATTTTTTTATTTTAGATTTCTTATAATATTTATTTTTTAACTTAAGACTTAATTTAAGATATTTTTATTTGAATAAAAAATTAAATATTTTAATTTTTATCTAAATATAAATATTTGAATCATTTATTACTTCTTTAATTCTTTTAAATATCATTATAAAATTTATTTATGATCAATTTATATATAGTTTAATATTTTAATTTTAAAATATTATTATTCATTTTTAATTTTAATTATGATTTTTTATATATTTTTAAAATTATTTTATTATCATTTAACTTATTTATATATTAAATTCTTTTAAAAAAACTTTTTTATCTAATTATACAAACTGATATGGCATCCCTATATGATCGTCACATCACCCATGCTAATTAATGTCATTTATTATTAATATATATTTATCAAATCACTACATTTATTTATGAAATCACATTATACCACGTCAGTTTGTATAGGTAAATTTGTATAAGTAGTTTGTATAGGTGAATTTGTATAAGTAGTTTGTAAGAGTAGCATTACTCAATTAATAAACTAATTGTTCAATTTTTGTATTATATTAATCAATTACGTTACCAAATTAAAGTAAAATCAAAAGGGTTGATTGTTTGAGGAAACAATAGTTAGGGTTAGGGTTAGGGTTAGGGTTATTGCTAATGAGACGAAATCCCTTGTGCTTTCATCAGCTTAATCAATGACAAGATTTCAGAGGGATAATCTGAAATGAGGAAGCCTTAAGAGACCCATTCACTGCACACATAAGATATTGCTGTCACCAATGTTTCTACTAATGTCTCCAATGAAACAAGTAGTTAATTTCGATTTCTTTCCTTTTTTTCTTTTTGGGTCCATCTTTTGAATTCTGAATTGACAATCGGGAATAGCCTAAGCCTACAAACTTACAAAACAAGGATGAGTTCCAATACAGGAAGAATCTTCGCAGAACTCTCATATATATTATTATTGAATGTTTAAAAGGGAAAAACAAAAAATGAAAAGAGAAAAAGTATATTATTAATATTTAAATCATAAAATATATTTACCCAAAAAAAAAAAAATTCCTTTTGTAACTCGTTTGAGATCTATCAGGTTTAACTAAATTAATAATTTGAGATAAACGTCTTCCCTTCCATCTCTTAACTCTAATATGAGCAAAAATCAATGGACAAAATTACGTAATATAAAAATTAAATAAAGTTAGGAGAATTAATTTGAGCTTTAACACCATTTTTTTGTTTGTTTGATTGTAGCGTGTTAGTTACGATTGTGGCTACAGTACATTGATGTATTAGTATATCTATTTTCAAATTTGAATAAAATTTATAAATGAGTGTGTAAAACTTGTAAATAAATATAAAAAAAGATTAAAATTGTAAATGAATTATATTTATAATTTTTACACACTTATTTGTAACTTTTACATTCTCATTTACAACTTTTATATACAAAATTATAAAAGTTGTAAATGAGTATATAAAAGTTATATTTACAATTTTTACACACTTATTTACAACTTTTACATATTTATTTACCAAAATGGCTTGAACAATGAAGCTGTCCGACATTTCCGCACCGGACATATTTTCAAATTTGAATAAAATTTTGGTATATGGATTGGCTCAAATTAATGTTTCCAATATTGCCAGAGTATTGAATTGTTATTTAATCCTCTCTATTATCCATTTGGATTCAATCTATAATTATAAGTCCGAGTAATTCTAAAATTATATATTTCCTAAAAAATTTCCTGTTTATTTTCGACTTAGTTTTACTTTTATTCATTAGTGTTGGTTGGTTGAAAACACGTCAATGTTTTTAATGATTTTTATCTAATTTGATGAAATTCAGAACAATTTGAAGTATCTCTCTCTGAATATTAGCTTAATATAGACGATATATAGTTAGGTGTAAAAAATAACAAATATATAATTTAATATGAGCAATTTATATATGTAAAAGAATAGTTAGGCTTGTACTTGGAAGTTTGGAAATGCAATATTGCTTATTTGTAAAAATATATATATATATATATATTTCTATTTATATTTAGTAAAACCTTAATTTTTTTATTATTTAAACTAGCGTAAAATAAATAGATTTAATAGTTCAATATCCTACTAAACATTTGTAAATTATCACTACCTAATAAGTGATTACTACGCTTTTAAACTATGAAGTAAGGGGTCATACTACGGTACTATTGATGTACCAATATGTTAATTTTTTAAATTCATGTAAAAATTGTAAATAAATATGTAAAAGTTGTAAATAAGTGTGTAAAAATTGTAAATATAACTTTTATATACTCATTTACAACTTTTATAATTTTGTATATAAAAGTTGTAAATGAGAATGTAAAAGTTACAAATAAGTGTGTAAAAATTATAAATATAATTCATTTACAATTTTAATCTTTTTTTATATTTATTTACAAGTTTTACACACTCATTTATAAATTTTATTCAAATTTGAAAATAGATATACTAATACATCAATATACTGTAGCCACAACCGTAACTAACACGCTACAATCAAACAAACAAAAAAATGGTGTTAAAGCTCAAATTAATTCTCCTAACTTTATTTAATTTTTATATTACGTAATTTTGTCCATTGATTTTTGCTCATATTAGAGTTAAGAGATGGAAGGGAAGACGTTTATCTCAAATTATTAATTTAGTTAAACCTGATAGATCTCAAACGAGTTACAAAAGGAATTTTTTTTTTTTTGGGTAAATATATTTTATGATTTAAATATTAATAATATACTTTTTCTCTTTTCATTTTTTGTTTTTCCCTTTTAAACATTCAATAATAATATATATGAGAGTTCTGCGAAGATTCTTCCTGTATTGGAACTCATCCTTGTTTTGTAAGTTTGTAGGCTTAGGCTATTCCCGATTGTCAATTCAGAATTCAAAAGATGGACCCAAAAAGAAAAAAAGGAAAGAAATCGAAATTAACTACTTGTTTCATTGGAGACATTAGTAGAAACATTGGTGACAGCAATATCTTATGTGTGCAGTGAATGGGTCTCTTAAGGCTTCCTCATTTCAGATTATCCCTCTGAAATCTTGTCATTGATTAAGCTGATGAAAGCACAAGGGATTTCGTCTCATTAGCAATAACCCTAACCCTAACCCTAACCCTAACTATTGTTTCCTCAAACAATCAACCCTTTTGATTTTACTTTAATTTGGTAACGTAATTGATTAATATAATACAAAAATTGAACAATTAGTTTATTAATTACAAAGGAAGGGCAGGGGCGAATAGCGCTCATTAAGCAATTAGACTACTGTAGTGGAAAGAACTGTTCCTGTGTGTCAGCTCTCACTGCATAAGGGCTCCTGCGTCCTTAGCCTACTCTAACTTTCCCCAAGCAACGAAATGACCTAAAAGTCCTATTTATTTATAAATTATTTTTTTAATTATTTTAGTTTTCTAATAAAACTAGTTAAGTACTAGCTTGCTTCGCTTTTTATTAAACTTAAAATGAACAAAACAAACAAACAGCCCCACCTCAACTCAACCTCTCCTCCCTTCTCTTCTTTATTTTCTGTTGGCTTTGTTGGGGTTTGGCTTCTTGCTCTCTCCTTTTCTCTTCTCTGAATCTCTCCCGCTCTTAAATCTATCTCTAAGAGAGAGAGATAGGGTATCTCTTGGTAGTTGTTGTATGTACAGTGGACGCTTTATCAGGTCATCTTTCTCTTCCTTCCTCACTATCTGTGATTCTGATCTAAGTATGCTCTCTTTTGTTTGTCTTCGCTTGTGGGTTTGTTTCACTCGCTTTAAGGGTTTTGATTTTTTGTTTTAGTGTTATCTGATTTGGGGGTTTTTTTATTTTTACATTGTTTCAGTAGAAGTTGAAAGCGGATAAACTTTTAGTTGAGATGAGATGACGACCGCACGATCAAATTTGCCGGCCAGGCTCAGGCAGCTTATATCCGGCGAAAGCCCTATCGGTCCCTCTGTTAAACTCGACTCTGACCCCGTGAGTTTATTACTATTGTTATTATAATAAAATTCTTTACTTTTATTGTGTTTAAAAAAGGGATTATTTATGATACGAATACTGTTTAGTCAACGATTGATGGGTTTGTGTTAACCCTATTATTTGAATGTTTTGATTTGATTGAGCTATTATTTTCTGTTAGTATGTGCGTCAATCGGCTATTGTTTGCTGCCTTGCATCTTGGTTAATATTTGGGGACTTCGCTTGTTTTATTAGTGTATATCTACTAATTTGGTGGGATAGTAATTGTATATTTGCTCAATTTTTGCTGTCTTTCTTTTTCTGGGCTGTGTAGAAGCTGGCTTGGTTTCTATTATTAAGATTTTTTTGGCTTTTCATTTGTGTTATGAGTTTTTTAGGGATTTGTGCTGATTAAGGGCGGGTTTTGTTTGTTTCTTTTAAAGTTAGGAATAGCATTGATCAGACACTATGTATTAATTATGGATTATGCACCCTCATGGTAGTGTTTTCATCAAATGAGTGGGTCCCAATTGGAGTTATGTTGGTTTTGCATGTTTTTGATACATATATTGGATAAATGTCTGTTGTTTTTCGTTGGATTTTTTCAATCATTGCATTGCAAAATTAGACTGTCTAGTTTCCAGCTTCCACATTAACAGTGAAGAAAAGCTTATAAATCTGAATTAAAGTGATTTTTTCGTCATAACTCTTTAAGTTGAAACGCCATCATGATTGATGCAAGACATGTTTACATGTGGAAAGAACTTAATATAAGGAATAAGATGATTGCATTATTTAGAGTGGGAAAGATCCTTGGTTCTCGAGCAAGAGGGTGAGAGTTCAAATAATTTTGGGCTGCCTATTTGTTATGTAATTATATTTCACAGGTTTCATGACTATGAAGGTTGTAGGGTCTCGATGAAGTCCCTGATTTAAAACTTGGTTAAAAAAAGGGGAAAGTCTGATGATTTTATGCTATAAACAGAACTGTAGCATTCTGCTATTTGTGACATGTACTGCTATTTGTGAATAATTTGGAATTGAAGTTGATTTTACTTTATTTACAATCAATGTAGCGAGAATCGTAGGAATATCTGGTCTTCATTTCTAACACCAGGTGACCATTGCATGGATGCTAACCATCCTGTTCATGGCCACTATCCACAAATGGACTATTGGGAACTCATTACTGATACATTATGCACGTTAATATTACTTTGATGATTGCATGAACAAGTCCAAAATATCCCTTGTTCTGTTGGTCAGATAAGCAGGAGGGTAGGTTTAAGTGTAATGTTGTTCAAGACAATGGATTTTACCAGAAACTTGTCCTGTCATTTATTAGAGACATTCCTAGCATTTTGAATTTTCCTTTTGCTCCGTTTTTTTATCTTTGTTTATAAATGAGGTTTTTTCAGCATATGCATATGCTTAACATTAAGTTGAATGACTGAAATAGGATGAGATAGGGGAAAAAAAAAGAGACAGAGAAATGGGGAAACATAGGGAGAAAGAAAGGGGAGGTAAATTAGATGAACAAGGTAGGGGAGGAAATCACAAGATTAGGAGAAGAACATAAAAACTTGGGGTACAACATATTCATTACCATCAAAGTCTCCTACTGAAAGTGATAATGAGGCCAAATTTTTATGGTGGACAAAACTTAACAAAACCGGGAAATAGAAGATCTACTTTGAATAAGAAATAAGATCCTACTTAAACAAGAAATTAACTTTTAGATAAATCTTATTTCGTCTATTCTGCATCAATGACAATACCAAATACTGTTATATCTGTAAATGCTAGGCTATGTTTGAAGATTAATAGAATAATAGAGAAGGATCAAACAGAGAACAGAGTTTTGAGTCTATTGTATTGAAGTACTTGACAATTCTGCATTCATGCGGTATTCACACGTAAGTAAATTTGTGTTTTATGTTTGTGTTCAATGCTTTCTTTTTCTGTTTGTCTGAACATGAACATATATTGCTAGCATATTGAAGAAAGTATTGCTCAAATGAATCAGAACCTTTTGTTTCTGTTTTATATATATATTTTTTGGGTGGTAGAGAATCTGATTTTTGTTTCTCTTCTTGCAGCCTCCTAAAATTAAAGCCTTCATTGACAAGGTTATTCAGAGTCCATTACAAGACATAGCAATACCTCTTTCTGGCTTTCGTTGGGAATACAGTAAGGTAATGGTGTACTCTTTTGGTGTCAAAGTCTAACTTTTACTGCATTTGTGTTCATTTGCTTGCCTATCTCTTTGACTTCAGGGAAATTTTCATCATTGGAGGCCGTTGTTTCTACATTTTGATACATATTTCAAGGCATACTTGGCTTGTAGAAATGACCTTGTCTTGTCAGATAAAATTTTAGAGGATGATAATCCATTTCCAAAGCATGCAGTTCTTCAAATATTGCGAGTAATGCAAACAATTCTGGAGAATTGCCATAACAAGAGTTCATTTGATGGCTTAGAGGTATGTTATGGACCATCTTGCTAGATTGTCGTACTGGATGGCTCCATTTAAGCAAATACTTGGTCAGCTTTATGTGCTTTCAGCTGTATGCAAGCTTCTATAACTTTGTTTTTGTCTGATATATTAATTGTTGACTATGTCAGCATTTCAAGCAGCTGCTTGCTTCTACCGATCCTGAGGTTCTTATAGCTACGCTCGAGACTCTTTCTGCACTTGTGAAGTTAAATCCGTCTAAGCTACATGGAAATGGGAAGTTGATTGGTTGTGGCTCGGTAAATAGTTATCTTTTGTCTTTAGCTCAGGGATGGGGGAGCAAGGAGGAGGGCTTGGGTTTATACTCTTGTGTTATAGCAAATGAGCGAAAGCAGGAGGATGGGCTCTGTTTGTTCCCATCTGATGTAGAAAATGATCGTGATAAGTCTCACTATCGAGTTGGTTCTACCCTCTATTTTGAATTGCATGGGCATAATGCCCAAAGCACCGAGGAAAACAGTTTCAAGTCAATTTCTTCAAGTTCCAGAGTTATACACATTCCAGACCTGCATTTACAGAAGGAGGATGATCTGTCATTGTTGAAACAATGCTTTGAACAGTACAATATACCTTCTGAGCTCCGGTTCTCATTGCTTACAAGAATCAGATATGCTCGTGCCTTCCGTTCTCCCAGAATATGCAGGATGTACAGCAGGATCTGTCTTCTTGCATTTATTGTACTTGTTCAGTCTAGTGATGCTCATGACGAATTGACGTCCTTCTTTGCTAATGAGCCAGAATACACAAATGAGTTAATCAGGATTGTACGGTCAGATGAAATGGTTCCTGGAACGATTAGAACTCTTGCAATGCTTGCCTTGGGAGCACAATTAGCTGCATATTCATCATCTCATGAGCGTGCACGAATTTTGAGTGGATCGAGTATCAGTTTTGCTGTTGGGAATAGGATGATTCTCCTTAATGTGCTCCAAAGAGCAGTTATGTCACTGAAAAATTCTAATGATCCATCATCTCTTGCTTTTGTTGAGGCTCTTCTTCAGTTTTATTTGCTTCACATTGTGTCATCCTCAGCCTCGGGGAGTAATATAAGGGGATCAGGGATGGTCTCCACATTTTTACCTCTTTTGGAGGATTCCGATCCTAGTCGCATGCATCTTGTGTACTTGGCTGTGAAAGCTCTACAGAAGCTCATGGATTGCAGTAGTTCAGCTGTGACTGCAGTAAGAGAATCAGGGGGAGTGGAGCTGTTAGCTCAGAGGCTACAGATAGAAGTACAAAGAATTATTGGTTTGACTGGGGAAAATGATAATTCAATGATTATTAGTGAATATTCAAGATATGGTGATGATCACTTGTACTCTCAGAAGAGACTTATCAAGGTTCTCTTGAAGGCGCTTGGGTCTGCTACGTATGCCCCTGCAAATTCTACACGACCCCTCAACTCCCATGATAGTACTTTACCTGGCACTTTGTCACTAATATATGGGAATGTAGATAAATTTGGAGGTGATATTTATTACTCAGCTGTGACTGTTATGAGTGAAATTATCCACAAAGACCCAACTTGTCTTCCAGCATTGCTTGAAATGGGTCTTCCTGATGCATTCCTATCTTCAGTGGTATCTGGAATACTTCCTTCTTCAAAGGCCATTACATGTGTTCCGAATGGCCTTGGTGCCATTTGTCTTAATGCCAAAGGCTTAGAGGCAGTGAAAGAAAGTTCAGCATTACGTTTCCTTATTGACATATTTACCAGCAAGAAATATGTGATTGCAATGAATGATGCGGTTGTTCCTGTGGCAAATGCAGTGGAAGAGCTTTTGCGACATGTTTCTTCATTGAGAGGCACTGGTGTTGATATAATTGTTGAGATTGTTGATAAAATTGCTTCATTTGGGGACAATAAATCTGCTGAGTCATCAAGGAAGGCTGGTTCAAGTACTGCAATGGAGATGGATTCTGAAGACAGAGAAAATGAACATAGCTGTTTGCTTGATGCAGTTGATTCTGCTACTGAAGCCGTCAATGATGAGCAATTCATTCAACTATGCATATTTCATTTGATGGTTCTGCTTCACAGAACAATGGAAAATACTGAAACTTGTCGTTTATTTGTAGAGAAGTCAGGAATAGAAGCTTTACTGAAGCTTCTCTTACGGCCTAGTATTGCACAGTCATCTGAAGGGATGTCTATTGCCTTGCATAGCACAATGGTTTTCAAGGGTTTTACTCAACATCACTCAGCTCCTCTAGCACGTGCCTTCTGCTCTTCTCTTAGGGATCATTTGAAGAAAGTTTTGGCTGGATTTGGTGCTGTTTCAGGGACCTTTTTGCTTGATCCCAGGATGGTTCCAGATGATGGTGTCTTTTCCTCACTCTTCCTTGTCGAATTCCTTCTTTTTCTTGCTGCTTCAAAAGATAATCGGTGGGTAACTGCACTGCTTACTGAATTTGCAAACGGTAGCAAAGACGTTCTGCTGGACATTGGACGTGTCCATCGTGAAATTTTATGGCAGATTGCTCTTCTTGAAGACGCCAAGCTTGAGGTGGAGGATGATGGTGCTAGTTCTGCTGCAGAGTCGCAACAGTCTGAATCAAATACTCATGAATCTGAAGAGCAGAGATTCAATTCGTTTAGACAGTTCCTTGATCCATTATTGAGGAGGAGGACATCAGGATGGAGTATTGAAGCCCAGTTTTTTGATCTTATCAACCTTTACCGTGATCTTGGACGTTCTACTGGCTTTCGACATAGACTCACTACTGATAGTCCTTCAAGCCTATGGCTTGGAAGCAGTCCTAGTTCGTCTGATGTTGCTGGCTCTGGTAGTAAAAAGGAGCATGACAAGCAAAGATCATACTATACTTCCTGCTGTGACATGGTGAGGTCACTTTCTTTTCACATCACCCATTTGTTTCAAGAGTTGGGAAAGGTAATGTTGCTTCCTTCTCGTCGACGAGACGAGCCTGTGAATGTATCCACTACTTCAAAATCAGTGGCTTCCAGTTTTGCCTCAATTGCACTGGATCACATGAATTTTGTAGGTCACGTAAATCCTTCTAGATCAGAGGCTTCTATCTCAACAAAGTGTCGCTACTTTGGTAAGGTCGTTAATTTCATTGATGGCATTTTATTGGACAGGCCAGATTCCTGTAATCCAATTTTATTAAATTGCTTATATGGCCATGGAGTTGTCCAATCAATTTTGATGACCTTTGAAGCAACTAGTCAATTACTATATACGCTTAACAGGGCCCGCACATCTCCAATGGAGACTGATGATGGGACTGTAAAACAGGATGAAAAGGAAGATACAGATCATGCATGGATTTATGGTCCCTTATCTAGTTATGGTAAACTTATGGACCACATGGTGACCTCATCTTTTATATTATCTCCATTTACAAGACACTTGCTTTCACAACCTTTGATCAATGGAGATATTCCTTTCCCACGGGATGCTGAGACTTTTGTGAAGGTGATTCAGTCCATGGTGCTGAAAGCAGTGCTTCCTGTTTGGACTCATCCTCAGTTTACTGATTGCAGTTATGATTTTATTACAACAATTATTTCTATCATTAGACACATTTACTCTGGGGTTGAGGTGAAAAATGTCAATAGCAACACCAGTGCTCTTATTACTGGAACCCCACCAAATGAAACAGCTATTTCAACAATTGTGGAGATGGGTTTTTCCAGGTCCAGGGCAGAGGAAGCTTTGAGACAAGTTGGATCAAACAGTGTTGAGTTGGCAATGGAGTGGTTGTTCTCCCATCCGGAGGAAACCCAAGAAGATGATGAACTTGCTCGGGCACTTGCCATATCCCTTGGTAACTCTGAATCAGAAGCAAAGGAAGATGTTGCAAATGTTAGTAGTCAGCAAATTGAAGAAGAGATGGCCCAGCTTCCTCCCATTGAAGAGTTATTATCAACATGTACAAAGCTTCTGCTGATGAAGGAACCCTTAGCATTTCCAGTGAGGGATCTACTTGTTCTGATATGCTCCCAAAATGAAGGTCAATATAGGTCTAGCATCATCTCCTTTATTCTTGACCAAGTGAAGGATTGTAGTTTGATCTCTGATAGCAGAAACAATAACATGCTGTCTGCTTTATTTCATGTCCTTGCTTTAATCCTTCATGAAGATGCAGGGGCACGAGAAGTTGCCTTCAAGAGCGGTTTAGTGAAACTGGCCTCTGATTTACTAGTGAAGTGGGATTCTGGTTCAGTTGAGAGAGACAAACACCAAGTTCTGAAGTGGGTAACGACAGCCTTTCTTGCTATTGATCGGCTATTGCAGGTTGATCAAAAATTAAATTCTGACATTGCTGAGCTGTTGAAGGGGGATGATGGTAGTAACCAGCAGACTTCTATTTCTATCGATGAAGACAAGCAAAACAAGTTGCATGCATTAGGATCATCAAAGTATATTGATACTCATGATCAGAAGAGACTTATTGAGATTGCTTGTAGTTGTATCAGGAACCAACTTCCATCTGAAACTATGCATGCTGTCCTGCAGCTGTGTTCCACTCTCACCAGAACTCATGCTGTTGCTGTTTGTTTCCTGGATGCTGGGGGTGTAAGTTCATTGCTTTCGTTGCCAACAAGTAGCCTATTCCCTGGGTTTGACAATGTTGCTGCTACTATTATCCGCCATGTTCTTGAAGATCCCCAAACTCTCCAGCAAGCAATGGAATCTGAGATAAAGCACACCCTTGTGGCTGCTGCCAACAGGCATTCAACTGGACACAGGCATTCAAATGGGCGTATCACTCCACGCAATTTCCTTCTGAATTTAAGTTCTGCAATCTCTAGAGAACCAGTTATTTTTATGCAAGCTGCTCAGGCTGTGTGCCAAGTTGAGATGGTTGGTGATAGGCCTTACATTGTCTTGCTGAAAGACCGTGATAAAGAAAAGTCCAAAGATAAAGAGAAAGACAAAGAGAAGGAAAAGACATCTGAGAAGGACAAAACACCGTCTAATGATGGTAAGGCTACTCTGGGTGGTTTGAACTCAACAGGTCCTGGGAATGGCCATGGGCATGGCAGACTTCATGATTCAAATTCCAAGATTGTTAAAGTTCATAGGAAATCTCCCCAGAGTTTTATAACCGTGCTTGAACTTCTTCTGGATTCAGTTGCAGCTTTTGTACCCCCAATGAAGGATGATGTGGTGACAGATGTTTCCCTTGATACACCATCATCAAGTGACATGGACATTGATGTTGCTGCTATTAAGGGAAAAGGTAAAGCCATTGCTACTGTTCCTGGAGAGAATGAAACCAGCAGCCAGGACGCATCTGCTTCACTTGCAAAGATTGTGTTTATCTTGAAACTTTTGACAGAGATATTGCTGATGTATTCTCCATCTGTTCACGTTCTTCTTCGAAGAGATGCTGAGGTGAGTAGCTGCAGGGGTCCTTCTGGTTTTTGCTCTGGAGGAATCTTTCATCATATCCTTCACAAGTTCATTCCGTATTCTCGCAATACCAAGAAGGAGAGGAAAGTAGATGGTGACTGGAGGCATAAACTAGCAAACAGGGCAAGCCAATTCTTGGTAGCATCTTGTGTCCGCTCTGCAGAGGCAAGGAGGAGGATTTTTACGGATATCAGTTACATGTTCAATTACTTTGTTGATTCATGCAGTGGTTTCAGGCCAGCAGGTGATGATATACAGACTTTTGTTGATCTGCTGAATGACATTCTTGTTGCTCGTACACCTACTGGTTCATGCATTTCGGCAGAAGCTTCTGCATCTTTTATTGACGTTGGTCTGGTTAGGTCGTTTACTCGAGCTCTTGAAGTTTTGGATTTGGATCATACCAATTCACCTAAAGTTGTCATAGGACTTGTCAAAGCTCTGGAGTTGGTGACTAAGGAACATGTTCATTCGGCTGATTCTAGTGCAGCCAGGGGTGAGAATCCAGCAATAACTTCCAGTCATGATCAGTCTGTAAGAACAGATAATATCATTGACATATCCCAATCTATGGAAATGGCTCCTCAATCTAATCATGATTCTGAGGCGCCTGACCGAGTTGAGTCTTTCAATGCTGTACCAAACTATGGTGGATCTGAGGCTGTTACAGATGATATGGAACATGACCAGGATCTTGATGGAGGGTTTGCACCTGCCACTGAGGATGATTATATGCAAGAAACTCCTGAGGACATGAGGGGTCTAGAAAATGGGATTGATACTGTTGGGATACAATTTGAAATCCAGCCTCGTGTGCAAGAAAATCTTGATGAAGATGAAGATGAAGAGATGTCAGGTGATGATGGGGATGAAGAAGATGATGATGATGAGGATGATGAAGAACATAATGATCTTGAAGAGGATGAAGTCCATCACTTGCCTCATCCTGACACTGATCAGGATGATCATGAGATTGATGATGATGAATTTGATGAGGAGGTACTGGAGGAAGACGAAGATGATGATGATGATGATGAGGATGGTATTGTTCTCAGTTTGGATGAGGACATTCATGGAATAAATGTCTTTGACCATATTGACGTTTTTGGCAGAGATCATAGCTTTCCAAATGAAACTCTTCATGTGATGCCAGTTGATGTTTTTGGCTCTAGGCGTCAAGCGCGAACTACATCTATTTACAGTCTTTTGGGCAGAACTAGTGATAATACTGTCTCCTCGCGTCATCCTCTTTTATTAGGACCTTCATCACTGCACTCTGCTCCTAGACAATCAGGTAAAAGCTTCATTAGAAGTTTTTTCTTCTTCTTCTGATCTTAGCATGTATCCTCTGATGGTCTTACTGTGAGTTTTTTTGTTTTGTTAATTGACTTTTTGGATGTATTCTTTATTGTTGACTATATCTTTCTTTCCCAACCCAGAGAGTGCGCATGATAGTATCTTCTCTGATAGGAGTGTTGAGAGCACTTCTTCACGATTGGATATAATTTTCCGTTCTCTGAGGAGTGGACGTCATGGACATCGTTTGAACTTGTGGGTGGATGATAACCAGCAAAATGGTGGTTCTAGTGCACCGGTTGTACCACAGGGTCTTGAAGAGATTCTTATTTCCCAGTTGAGGCGACCTTCACCTGAGAAACAGGATCAGAATGCATCAACAGCTGAACCTCAAACTAATGGTCAGGGTAGTCAGTTAGAGGAGTCAGAGGCAGGTGCAAGGCCTGAAATTCCAGTCGAGAATAATGTAAACAATGAGAGTGTCAATGTCTCTCCTTCTTCCCCTGCAATTGAAAACTCCGGTAATGCTGTTATGAGACCTGCAGCTAGTGACACTATACAGGGAACAGATGTGTCAAGTGCACACTCACAGGCTGTTGAAATGCAGTTTGAGCAGAATGATGCAGTTGTTCGGGATGTTGAAGCAGTGAGTCAAGAAAGTGGTGGAAGTGGGGCAACGTTAGGAGAAAGCCTGAGGAGCCTAGATGTTGAAATTGGAAGTGCTGATGGCCATGATGATGGTGGAGAAAGGCAAGGTGCCACTGATAGAATACCTTTGGGTGATCAACAAGCGACTCGGATTAGAAGAACAAATGTTTCTTTTGGGAACTCTACTCCTGTAAGTGGGCGAGATCCACCCCTTCATAGTGTGACTGAAGTTTCTGAAAATTCTGGCCAGGAAGCAGATCAGGATGGTCCAGCAAGGGAGCAGCAAATAAACAGTGATGGTGGTTCTGGATCTATTGATCCTGCATTCTTGGAAGCTCTCCCGGAGGAATTACGTGCAGAAGTTCTTTCAGCTCAACAGGGTCAAGTGACACAGCCTTCAAATGCTGAACCTCAAAATTCTGGAGATATTGATCCGGAATTCCTTGCAGCACTTCCCCCAGATATCCGGGAAGAAGTTCTGGCACAACAGCAAGCACAAAGGCTTCATCAATCTCAGGAACTTGAAGGCCAGCCTGTTGAAATGGATACAGTCTCCATAATTGCAACATTTTCTTCGGATTTGCGAGAAGAGGTTTGTTTGCTCCTGTATGATTATATAAAATCGCTTTCTTTTTTTCTTTGTGTTATTTATTTATTTATTGCCTTTTTTCCTTACAGGTTCTCTTAACATCATCAGATGCTATTCTTGCCAATCTCACTCCCGCACTTGTTGCGGAGGCAAACATGTTGCGTGAAAGATTTGCTCATCGTTATCATAATCATACTTTATTTGGAATGTACCCTAGGAATCGTAGAGGTGAGTCTTCAAGGCGTGAAGGTATTGGATCAAATGTTGAAAGAGCTGGGGGAAGTATTGCCTCCCGCAGGAATATTGCTGCTAAGGTAGTTGAGGCAGATGGGACTCCTTTGGTTGGCGCAGAAGCTCTTCAAGCAATGATACGGTTGCTTCGTGTGGTCCAGGTATCCACCTGGTGGAATAGGTTTTCTCTTGAGTGTTCACCTAACTTTTTAATCTGTGGATAACTGATTTTAAATTTAATCTTGCATGTTTGGCCTTCTGGTAGTTTTTATTTTTAGTTTTTAGTTTTTTGGCTTTCTCAGGCTATTCCTTCTTTAGCAGATTGCTAATGGATTTTTGTATAGTTCGTTTCTAGTAATGCAATTTTAATATTTTCTTATACCAAATAAATCGATTTTGCAGCCACTCTATAAAGGTTCATTGCAGAGGCTTCTCTTAAATTTATGTGCTCATAGTGAAACGAGAACTTCTATGGTTAGAATCTTGATGGACATGCTGATGCTTGATACAAGAAAGCCAGTCAATTATTCAAATGCTATTGAGCCGTCTTATCGTCTTTACGCATGCCAGAACAATGTGATGTATTCTCGTCCCCAGCATTTTGATGGTAAGTGCACAGTATGTGCGTGCACAGTTTTCTCAAACTTGTATTATCTGGAGGATGGTATGATTATTTGGAGGGTCTTTTTAAGAAAAAAAAATTGAAAAGAAAATTGTCTGGTTATATTATTTCAGTGCGATAGTTGTTAAAGTGCCATGTGCTTAGATATTGGTGGTTTCGTTTTCCTCTGTAGGAGTCCCTCCTCTGGTATCTCGGCGTATTCTTGAAACTCTGACTTACTTGGCTCGTAACCATCCCTTTGTCTCAAAGATTTTGCTTCAGTTTAGGCTGCCTCTCCCTTCCCTACAAGAGGTAGAGAATATTGATCAGGCTCGTGGCAAAGCTGTGATGGTTGAAGTGTGTGAAATGGATAGAAAGAAGCATCAGGAAGGTTATATATCCATAATGTTGCTTCTGAGTCTCTTGAACCAACCCTTGTATTTGAGGAGTATAGCACATCTTGAACAGGTTATGCTTTTTCTAATGTGGTGATAACTGCTTTTCTGTATTTATTGTATAAGTAAAGTTACATGCTTGGGTGTTGTGCTGATTTTTGCTGTTTTCTTTCAGCTACTTAATTTGTTGGGGGTCATTATAGATAGTGCTGAAAGCAATTTACCTGAAAAATCAGGTCCATCTACAACGGAAAAACAACCTCCTCCTCAAACTCCCGCTTCAGATACTGGGATGAATACAGAACCTCATGGTATTTCCTCTGGGGTTTCTGTTTCATCGTCCAGTGCTGTTGATTCGTCTAAATCTACAACTTCTAGTACAAATGAGGAATGTGATGTTCAGACTGTGTTGCTTAACCTGCCACAAACAGAACTTTGTCTGCTTTGCTCATTGCTTGCTCGAGAAGGGTATAAAAGCTTTTTGTCTAGAGCTTATTCTCTGTTTTTGTGGGTGTCTGTGTGTGATGGTGTTGTTTTTTGCTCATAAATTATCAAATGTCTCTATATTCTTCACTTTGTATAGTTACAACTATAAATATGAAAAGAGTTTCATTCTGAATTCTAGGTGTTCATTCTCAAATTATGCCATCTTACATAAAATTAGCTCCCTCTCTTGCAACCTACTGTTATTGTTGTTCTGTATTACTTATTTCACTCTTGATCTGACATTGCCTTTTTGTTTTCAGTTTGTCAGATAATGCATATACTCTGGTGGCCGAGGTAATGAATAAGTTGGTGGTGATTGCTCCTACTCATTGTCAGTTATTTATCACTGAGCTAGCAGATGCAGTGCGGAAGTTAACAAAATCTGGTATGGAGGAGCTACATATGTTTGGTGAAGCTGTGAAAGCACTTCTCAGTACATCATCTTCTGATGGAGCTGCAATTTTGAGGGTTCTGCAGGCATTAAGCTCTCTTGTTAGCTCCCTAATTGAGAAAGAGAAAGATCAGCAAATTCTTCCTGATGAGGAGCATTCTGCTGCTCTTTCTCAGGTATGGGACATTAATACAGCTTTGGATCCTTTGTGGCTGGAGCTGAGTACATGTATAAGCAAAATTGAGAGCTATTCAGAATCTTCCCCTGATTCAGTTACCGCATCCAGAAATTCCACTGCCAAACCATCCAGTGCTATGTCACCACTGCCTGCAGGTGCTCAGAACATATTACCATATATAGAATCTTTCTTTGTGATGTGTGAGAAGTTGCATCCTGCACAACCAGGTTCTGGTCATGATTTTGGTATTGCTGCTGTTTCTGAGATTGAAGATGCCAGCACATCTACTGCCCAGCCAAAAACTACTGGGCCTGTTTCAAAAGTTGATGAAAAGCAAATTGCTTTTGTGAGGTTCTCTGAGAAACACAGGAAGCTGTTAAATGCTTTCATCCGTCAAAATCCTGGGTTGCTGGAGAAGTCTTTCTCACTCATGCTAAAGGTTCCTCGTTTTGTTGATTTTGACAATAAACGTGCACACTTCAGGTCCAAAATAAAGCATCAGCATGATCATCATCACAGTCCTTTAAGAATTTCAGTAAGAAGAGCTTACATTCTTGAAGATTCATATAACCAACTGCGCATGCGATCAACTCAAGATTTGAAGGGAAGGTTGACTGTTAACTTTCAAGGTGAGGAAGGTATTGATGCTGGTGGTCTTACTAGGGAATGGTACCAGTTGCTCTCCAGGGTTATTTTTGACAAGGGAGCCCTACTTTTCACAACAGTGGGCAATGAATCAACGTTCCAGCCCAACCCCAATTCAGTTTACCAAACAGAACATCTTTCATATTTCAAGTTTGTTGGGCGAGTTGTGAGTACTTCTCTTTGTCTGTTTAGATTGGCCTAGTCATTGTTTGCATTTTGCTTATTCCTTGACATCCGTTTTAGGTTGGAAAAGCACTCTTTGATGGGCAACTGTTAGATGTTCATTTTACTCGATCTTTCTACAAGCATATCCTTGGGGTTAAAGTAACTTATCATGATATTGAAGCTATTGATCCTGATTACTTCAAAAACCTGAAGTGGATGCTTGAGGTATGTTACATGCCAATTTTGTCATCTTTCTAAATTACACTGGTTCTTTTGGTCTGCTTGTCTTAAACTGGTTAGTTCTCTACTTTTTGCAGAATGATATAAGTGATGTTCTAGACCTCACTTTTAGCATTGATGCTGATGAGGAGAAGCTGATTTTGTATGAAAGAGCACAAGTAATGATTTCACTTGATCCCTTTCATTCACAGCTTTCATGTTTAATAATTGGTTTCTCATGGTGGGTATCTTGTAAATAATGCAGGTCACTGACTATGAATTAATTCCGGGTGGACGAAATATTAAGGTTACTGAGGATAATAAGCACCAATATGTTGATTTGGTTGCTGAGCATCGTTTGACAACTGCTATTCGTCCTCAAATAAATGCTTTTCTGGAAGGATTTAATGAACTAATTCAAAGGGAACTAATTTCAATTTTCAATGACAAGGAATTGGAATTGTTGATTAGTGGACTTCCAGATATTGATTGTGAGTTTCGTGGTTATTTGTTTACCTTAAGCCTTCTGGATGTTATAGCCTTTCCCAATCTTTGCTTTTTTTTTTTAAAAAAAAAGATTTCCCAAATATGTTTTCTCAAGTAGAGGACACAGGATAATAACTCTAACAAAAAAACAATGTGATCAATGTTTTTCAGTGGATGACATGAGGGCCAATACAGAATATTCTGGGTACAGTGCTGCATCTCCAGTTATACAGTGGTTTTGGGAGGTTGTTCAAGGGTTCAGCAAGGAGGATAAGGCTCGACTTCTACAGTTTGTGACGGGCACATCAAAGGTAATATCTTTTCTTTTTGAACTTATTATTTATGAACTTATGTTGCGCCAAGCGCTTAGTGCTGTTGTAGTGGTTAATTTCATATTTATCTGACCTTAAGCATGAGTTGGGTTAATGTATCAAGTAGAAAATTACAGATTATAATGGTTTTAGCATAATTTTTCTATATGCTTGGACTTATAATACATTCGAAGCATGGCATAGCTGGTTGGCATGATTCCTGGTCTTATTTATGAAATTTTAAACCGCTGTTTTGAACTAGAAAACAATGAAAATTGAGAAACAAATTATAGCTCAATCATAATTGAACTTTGTTAGATTTTTATTTGTGTCACCATGAGTACCTTGAATTTATAATGAATTAGTAGTCTTAACTGCTGTGCTTTTCAACACGTTTAGGTGCCCTTGGAAGGTTTCAGTGCACTTCAAGGAATTTCGGGCTCACAAAAGTTCCAAATACACAAGGCTTATGGCAGTGCAGATCATTTGCCATCTGCTCATACTTGGTACGAATTCCTCTCCCGTTTTCATGCCCTGATTGAACTGCAATAGTTCTGTTGAATTTACTTATACTAACAACCGGATTTTGGCAGTTTCAATCAATTAGATTTGCCAGAGTATCCTTCGAAACAGCACCTAGAGGAGAGAATGCTGCTTGCGATTCATGAAGGCAACGAAGGGTTTGGATTTGGTTAAAAATTACATCGGGGGGCATGAGAGTAGGTCATGTAGATAAACAGTATTTATAAAAATTTCAAAATGCAGTGACGCGAGGAGATGGGTGGAATGGAAGGAAAGGGTGGATGTCATATGTTTATAATACTGTACAGTCATATGTTGGCTATGAGAAATTATTCTGGCAGTTTTTTTATATTTGCCAATCTGCCCCCTTTTCTTTCCCTTTTTTTTTTTTAATTATTTGAAACAAAAACTCATCAACATCTTGTTCCTTAGATTGGGTGATTTTGCTCTTGCTTCAAGGCAAAAAAAAAAAAATAAAAAGGAAAATTGAAGCATTGGCAATCACAGAATCGAAAATTGTTAGCATTCTCATGCGGTTCCCACCGCAGACCAACTGTTTATACACTAGTGCCATGAAATATTCGTATAAAGTTTTCATTACTTAAAAGCTTTTCATATGAATTCGATGTATTGCATCATCAAGTCACAGATGTTGATCCTATTAGTCTTATATTTACCCAGCACGTTAACTTTAAAACAGAATAATTCCACAAGAAAAAGTTATTCATATAATTTCTTTAACGTACGGCAAGAATTACTCCGTTACAAGGAAAGGAAGTACAGAATAATTTTGTGGGGAATGTGGATAGAATTTCCCTATCTTATGGTGAAAGAAAGTGCAGAATATTTTTTGTAGGTAATGTTGTTTTCTGTCACTCGATCCAGCGGAACAACAGGAAAGAAGCAAAGTATGTTGTAAAAGATACGTTGACAATGTGAACATAATATCATACAATGTTAGTGCTATATAACCTCGTAAACGAAGATGCGAGGGCAAGTATTCCGTTGAAATGTGCTTGCTTCCAGTTTCCTGGACTATCTTAACCACGTTTTCAACTTGTTGCTGCTCTCCTTACTCCCTGGAACCTGATCCCTATTGCTTTTGCCTGTAGAAAATGTTCTTTGACCAGTACTTACTGATTTTGTACTTCTTGTTATTCTTGCTAATGCTCTAGAGGGGCCAACATTTCTTGCCTTGTTTGATTCAGTTGGCAGAAACTTCTTCTCGAGTAAAGAAGTCGATAATAAGAAATTGTTCTCCTTCTCTTTGCTTTCTATCTGTCTTTTTCTCCTTAACTCACGGAGAGAGTCTGTTCCTTTGAGCAAGTCTGAGCCCGTGTTC
Source organism: Boswellia sacra (assembly GCA_013180625.2). Lineage (NCBI taxonomy): Eukaryota > Viridiplantae > Streptophyta > Magnoliopsida > Sapindales > Burseraceae > Boswellia > Boswellia sacra. Next base: position 888,268 of record SNVD02006000.1, read on the forward strand.
ATCATTCGGTTACTATCTTTGGAGTTTAAGCTCCTTAGACTTGGAGTATCCACGTCATGTTTAGTTTCCAGTCTTGGCACTGTTGCACTGTGAGGTGTTGCTTGCATGTTTTCCGCAGAATATAAAGGTTCTTGTCGTCTTAACTTCTCTTCAAGCTCCTTGATCTGCCAAAGGATAAAAAGGAGATTAAGATGGGAAATTGCATCCTCGTCAGGCTTTAACTATTGGAGCAGTACGCTTGATTCAACAGGAACAATGGACTTCAAATGTGATCTAAGAGCATCTCAGTAACATGATTAACCTAATGCTATAATGACTCTTCAAAAGTGATATCCTATCTTGTAGATCCTGTGAAAAAAAAAAAACACACACGCACACACAAAGAAAGGTACACAAAGAAAGATGGGGAACAGGGTTCTGACTGAATTTTCAACTATTAACAAAATCGGCTACATTATTATGAGAAATCTTAACAATAATTCAACAATTGCTTAAATTCCAGTCACCTTGTGTTGAAGCATCCCCGAGTGAGCCTCATGTTCTTGTGTTTTCTCTTTCAACCTGTTTTCAAGCTCCTTGACCTGTGAGGCATAAGAGCAGCTATTATTTTTTCAATCTCCCGGACGTCAAAAGAACTTTTTAAGTTCACAACTTGTAAGAATTTTACACATAATTTTTCCTCCCATGAAGCTAGAATTCGTTTCCTTCTAGCCATTATGGAGAGTTCAACTTGTTTGACCAAGATGCTATGCGTGCACACTACAGTCCGTAAACATTTATTTCCACATCACATATAATTGCTTCCTGAAAATACTAATGGCAGCCCATCGTTTCCTTTCCTTGACATGTGAGCATTGTGCTTTGGCGTGTAATATTACGTGAAAAAATCTATGAGCTATGTAACATCGAAGTTATTTACAGAAGAAAAAAAAATCTATGGAAAATCAAGATAAGAGTCATATTTTCTGCAAAAACCTTGCGGTGGAGAGTAAAGGTCTCTGCTCGCTCGCGCTCCTTCAGCTTGTTCTCAAGCTCCTTCACCTTCGGCAGAAACAGATGTCAATATCAGATGACCCTGATCTAGTTATCTGCTATAAAAGAAGAACATGTTATTAAAATCACTCGTCTGACGAGCAAGTAAGCTAACCTTTTGCTGAACATTTGAGCAGCTTTCTTCCTTCCCCTTCATTCCTTCCGAAAGTTGCAACAACTGCTTCTCCAGCTGTCTGCATTGCTCTATCTTTGAATTAAGTTGGCACTCAAGTTCATTAACCTTTCCCTGTTGACTTTTGCAGAGCTGATCCTTGCTTCTGGCCTTAGCTTCTAAGTTTTGGAAATTCTCTTCTAACTTCTGTATATCATCATCCTTGGATCTCAATTCTTGCTTTGTTTTCTCAAGCTTAAAAAAAAGGGCCAAAAAAGGGAGAAAAATTAGAGAAATGGTTAGCAGTTTTTTCGTTTTCTTAACAATATATTAAACATATATCCTTTTATGTAAAGGAGGTAGTTAATGAAGTGAGCCATCTATAAGCTTACCGTCACCTTCAGCTTTTGAAGCTCACCCGTATCTATGTGTTTCTTCGCAGGACCTAGTTCAACACCCCGTACTCTAGTTGCAAAATTTAACGAACTAAGAGTCTCGCCTAGGTCCTGCTCTGAAGGGCTGATTTGCAAAAACATCAGGGTTTTGGAATCACCACCTACAGCATATCAATAAAAGCTTCAAGTGTCAGAGGACTTAGCACTTTAGCTGCGCTCATGGACTTGAATATATATTTCAACATTTGAATAGATTACTCCTTTCAATTTTTATTTCATATATCCATTTTCTCGAAAGCAGTAATACAATTCAGGATTTCAATACTTTATCAAAATTTATCAGTGATGTCCTGGTCTCTAAAAACTCCCTCCGTGTGTAATGACCATCATAGAAATGTTCAGGTCAAGCAAGGAAAATGGCCACACTATCGATGTCTCTAAATGCACCCTTACAGTGATACGTTGTTGGACCCCTTCAAACATGACCTATTTTTAAACTCCTACTTACCCAGAGAATCTTGAAGCAGATGCGTGAGCTTGGAATTCCTACAATGCCAAAACTTCAAAATTAGAAGAACAGATCTGCCAGGACATATAACCAAAAAAAAGAGGCAACCTGTATGGAACGTGGCCACTTTTGGTTGCCAAAGAAGAAATCACATCTCCAAGAGCTGAAAGCGATCTGTTGATATTCTGAGCTTCCTTCAGCCGTTCCCCATGAACCTCTGTTTTTGCTAATCTCTCGCTGCCAGCCAGGTCCACGAGCCATAGCTTGCTCTTGGTGCATTCACCATTTATCAAATTCTTTGCTCTAACCAATATACAAAGCATGCTACAATCAAAATAGATACATTAAATACCAAGTAAAAGAAATTCAAACTCTTACTCTTACCATTGGGCATAACAAGCAAACATAAATGACACATCTTGTCAAATAGCAGTGCCATAATCCTACAAAATTTAAGCAAAAAAAAAAAAAAAAAAAAGAAATTAGGTGAATACCAACCAATGAGATCGGCTACTATGTTCATTAACATTATTTGATCCAACAGCCCTTGCATTGCTTGCAGCCTGCAATAAGTCCCAAACTTCCTTAATGTTTTCAACCTTGGCTTCAGTTATCCCAGGGACATGATGGACCCCTTCTGAAGCTTGCCTTATCTCCAACCTAATACAAATTCAAATCACATCGGCAAACCCTCGCTTATCACATAAATACTTGTGGGGTCCATAAGATTATGGATTTACCTCTTGGATGTTGGAGAGGTAGCAAGCAAGTCCCTGATTTGTTCGTTGTAGACTTCAAGGGCACTGACAGAAATGCTGTATATAAAAGTGTCTTTCCTCCCCTCGGCAGTTTTGAACAACTGCTCTAAAGTCCTATAATTGACTCCTCGATTCTGCTCTGTTCCCTCCATTGTGAAAGTCTTTCCTGTACCTGTCTGTCCGTAGGCAAATATACAGACATTGTACCCGTCTAACACCGATATCACCAAAGGTGAAGCATCCGCAAATACATCAACTGTTACAACAAAAGGAATAGTACGTCAAAATATTTTTTTCCTCCTATCTGAACATAAGTAGGAATGAGTCTATATAAATAATCACGCAGGCACAGCATCTTCATGGCTTTGATGAAAAATCTCTGCAATTCAATGAATTTGATGTATTGGTGCATACCTTGATCATCTTTAGGTGTATAAACTCGATCAAAATTAAAAGTTTTCTTTGTAGAGCCACCTGTAAGTATCCCCAGCTCCCCATCCTTAGCTGAATTAAAATCAACAATTGTTGCACATCCGGCTGATATCTCCCCCTTATTTAATGGACGGCACCTACAGAACACACGGATGTTCCCTGAAAGGTACAGTTGATAAAGAAGCTTAAGTTGGCTCATTCCACAAGCCAAGGATGTCAAAGACAAACATCAAAATTTCATGTATCAAAATATGCCTTTTGCTTCCTGCACTTGGTTGTACAGCTTCTTTCTCTTCTCCTGCTCTTCGCTAAACTTCAACTTAAGGTCATCACACCGTCGAACTGCAATGGATGAGGTATTAGATTCAAAACATTTAGATAAGTTTGAGAGATGATGCAAACTTACCCAATGCTTGAACTGCGAATACCATATTATTTAATTCAGGAACAGCATTAGCACACTCAAGGGCGTCACGGGAGAGCTGAGAATGCTCTTCTTTCATGGTCTGCAATTTGATCAACAAATTATGTAGAACAATCGTCCAAAGTCATAATGAAACGGTTATACAAGAAAAAATAATAATAATGATGATGTGTGTTCAAGACTGTACGTTTGTACCTTCACCTTCCTCTCTAATTCATCGATAGCAGCAGCCCACCGCCTTCTATCACGTTCATACTGAGTAGAAACTTCTCTAGCTTTTCCTGCTTGTTTTTGCATAGCTTGATCTAATAAAAACTGATGCTTGATCAGAAGAGTCCATAAAAAAAGCCGATAATTAACGAAGACACATAGGCAACTAGCTTAGAAAGGATATTCTTCACTTCTGTCAACGTTGACAAACCACTTCGTATAATGTCTCACAACATATCCAGTTCAATCACACCTTACTTACCTAGACACATATTTTGGAAATATCTATTGTCAAGCTCCATGTTAACCTTCTCTAGTTGCTCATTTGCAGCTGTCAGTGACATCCAGGCTTCATAGCATTCATCTGCCTTGTGCTGGCACTGAATTCTCAGCTCTTCTATCTTCTTTTCATACTTGGCCAAGGATTTCATCCTAATAAGTTTATCCTGCATATCAATTTCAAACCAACTTAAATTCATATACATGACTTCCAACTTCTCACAATTTAACCCTAAGTTCTTTAAATAAATATATTCTCAATAATACTATATATATAACCAAGTTATATAAGATAAAATATGCAAGTTAAACTAACAAAAAATAATTGAATAGTTGGTTATCATATCATTTATTAATATATCTTTAATTTATCTTAATTTTTACCTTTTCAATGAACTCGTGTCATGTCAAGTTGTATAATATAGGTTATATAACTTAGTTGAATATGCAACATTATTCTATACACCCTACCTGAGCTGATGAAATTTCAAGTTCAGTACCACAACTGTTACATGTCAGATGACCGTGTTTCACTTGGAATCCTGTTATTATCAATTAAAAAGATCAAACATACAAATTCTTAAAGTAATGTCAACCAATTTTTCAAAACATAGCAAATCAAAGATAGACATTCACCAGGCAAATTTGTGGCATGCTTTATGCAAATCCCATTAAGCATTGGGCTTCCACAAACTCCATGAAACCTTATTAGCAGTTCCCCTTCCTTCCCCACAGAAACCCTAACATCCACCACTTGTAACGGCTTGTTGGCTCCAACTATAGAATAGATGTCAATCTCCGATAGTACCTATCATTTTTTTCATCCAAAATGAAAAAAATTTACTCTAACCAACCAATAAAGCGAATGAATCTATTAACAATAACAAAAATTTCTCACCTTCTCTTCCTGCATGAAGACATCAAAGACCCTTATCCCTTTAGGGCCATTTATGTTCACAATTTCTGCAAAATGAAGATCGACCAAATAGTCTCCTGGGGATAAGTTTCTGAACCGGTAACTGAAGTTCCCAAACCTCGCCGACTGATAAATGGATGGCATATCACCACCATCAATTACACTTTCATCCGTTCTCAAAACATCCCCTCCTTCAAAATAGCCATCCGATTCCACATTAACGCTCAAATCTCCCTCTTTCTTTATTGCCACACCTCCAGCGTTTATAAACCTCACAAGATTATCTGCTTCAAGAAACAAAACAGCATTTGATAAAATTCTCCATTCTACGTCTTAGAAACCAGAAAAGAATCAAGATTTCGTTTCTTTCCTTTTCTTATGAACAAATAAATACTAACTATTCACCTGTTAAGTTTGTGTCGTTCACAAATCCGGATTCAACCAATCTCGTACCGGAAACACAGAGCACTGAATCAAGTAAATCGCTATCGTTACTCTCCATCTCTTAAGAGATTCTCTTTAATTTTCGTTTTCCTTGTATTTGTTGTTTTACGCTGGGGACAACTCGACAGAACAAGAATTTGGGATCAGGGTTTTCAGATTTTCAGGGAGGGAGAATTGACGAATTCGATTTGGGCAAGAAATTATAGAGTCTCTCCTGCTTTCTTTTGCTTTGTGATCAAGACGGGAAATTTAGATCAACTGACATTATTGCACTTCTATTCGTTTCGAAATTCAAATTTACGAGTTCCCGCTTTTATTTTTTTGACCGTTAGTACTCAGCCAGAGGCTCTAGTTGGGCCGTACCCATGTCGTGGGCCGCTCCGTGGTCTGGCTGTATCGGAAGTTCCATTTTCGGATCTGTTAACGCCCTTAAATTTAGCATAAGAACACAAATAACCTCATATTTTTTAAAATTAGTAAAAATAACCCCGGTGTTTATTCATGCTGTTAAGTTTAAAACTGTTAGGGTAAATTAGTAAATTCTATCAAAATTTAAAATTATTCTATAAATCCTTATTTTAATTGAAGGGATTAGCTACAATACATCTCTTATATTGGTACATCCTTTTTTTGGGAGAAAAATAAATATATATCATATTGAAGGACTATATGATAAATAAATATATTAAAGTTTAACCTGTGATAGTAGGTTACACATTAATATGCTTTTATTTTATAAAATAATTGTAATTTTTTTTATTTTTTAATTACTTTAATAAAAGTTGATTAAATAATTAAATACTAAACATATAAACTTGCTCAACATGTAATTGAATTATAAAAAAGAGAAGACTACTTCTTAAAAAAAAATTTATAATTAACTATTAGTTTAAAAAAAGTATAATTTTTTTATAAGTTATTTTAATTTAATGATTTAGTTTTAATTCTATCACAAAATACAGAGAATATATTGATTTAGCAACTTTATTATATCACGTTATAGTTTTTTGCTTTCTATTGTATTTTATTTTGACTTGTCACGAGTTTCATGTTTAATTCATAAGTTAATAGTCATGTTTTACAAGTTGATCATTTTGTGTTACAAATCCTGATATAATTGCAATTTGAGGTTATGACTTTACTAGTTTTAGGTATCATATTACAACTTTTATGTGACTTGTTTCAATATTAGTTAACCTTGTTACGAGTTTCATGTTTTATTTTATAAGTTAACATGAGATTTTACAAGTTTATCGTTCTTTATTACAAGTCCATGTATATTACAAGTTGAATGTTTGATTTTACTAGTTTTAGGTGTCATGTGTTGATATTGTAAATAAATATTATAAATTAATGTGATTGATTATCCTTACCATTTGTTAGAAGATTATTTAGTTGTAATCAAATCAATAAGATTTTACAATCATGAATAAAAAAATATTCATCTCTATTTTTTCAAGATGATATTAGAGCCAAAATCAGTTCTACCTATTCTTTGAAATTGTTTATCCAACCCTTAAATCCGATTCAGAAATCCTACATACCCAAAAATCCTTCAACAGAATTCAAAGCCGTGAACTCAGCAGGTCTCATTCCCTTCATAACTGTCACAAGAAATTTTTTCGTCACAGTGGAGGCCACCATCTGCCCACCACAAGGGATCAACGTGAATCACATTAAATAAATTTGTGAGTGCTCCAAGAAAAATTACATATTGATCCTTAAGGTTTGAATTGTGATGTTTGCCCCTTAAAAATTTCATTTTGATCCTCTACTTTATTATTATTTTTATTCTTACATCACATGTTTTAAGTTTCTCAATTTTTTTTAAAAAGAGAGAAAAAAGAAAAAAGGAAAAAAAAGAAAAAAAGAAAAAAAATGAGTGAAAAAAATAGTTTATAATCAGGAACAAAATCCGTTTCTGTAATTGTTCAATCAGAAAGTATCTTCAATGCAGGAATCATTCTGACTGAGTCCAACTATGATATTTGGTCTCAACTTGTGGAGATGCACATTGCTGAACGGGAAAAATTATCCTACATTCGTGGAAAAGAAAAGCCACCTGCAGATTTTGATGATGGATATGAATAATGGTATGCTGAGAATCAAAAAGTCAAGAGGTGGCTATTGATGTCAATGTCCCCAGAGATTATGAAGCGTTATTTGCGCTTACCCACTGCTCAAGATATTTGGGATGCTTTAGCAAAAGCCTTTTATGATGGAAGTGATGAGTTACAAGTCTTTTGTTTGAATCAGAGAGCATTTGCTGCCAAACAAAATGGGAGACCACTTTCTGTATATTATGGAGAATTGACCGAAATTTTTTAAGAACTTGATCATCGTGATAAAGTGATCATGAAACGTCCTGATGATGTTGATGCATACAGGAAGTCCATTGACTGGCTTAGGGTACATATTCTTCTTGCAGGATTAGATGGAAATCTCGAACAAATATGTGGTGAAATTTTACGGAGAGATTCAAGTCCAGATTTAGAAGAATGTTACTCTATTGTTCGATGAGAAGTGGTACGTCACACAACCATAAATAATGAATTTGAAAACTCTGACGCTTCTGCTTTGCTAGCACGGAATCGAACAGACCGTGCTAGATCCAACCATTCAAAGTCTGACAACAACATCGATAAGGCATCTCTTAAATGTACTCACTGTCAGAAAATCGGCCATACAAAGAACAAATGTTTTGAACTTGTTGGATATCCAAAATGGTGGGATCATAGCCGAAAGAAGAATTCCAAGAATGCCTCTATAACTGCTGTTACTACTAGTGAAGCAAAAACAGATGCTGCAGAGAAAACTTCAGTTTTGATAGCTTCAGCAAATAATGGTGGTAAGTTTTTTAATGTATCTGCACCTATTTCTAATAGTACATGGATAATTGATTCTGGTGCTACAGATCATATGACATTTGATACTAGACAGGTTTCACACCTTCAACCATCCATACAAACATCAGTTTCTACTGCCAATGGTATCTCAACCCAGATTATGAGGGAAGGATCTTTGTCTTTGAGTGATAAATTGCATTTAGATTCTGTACTTGTTGTTCCCTTCTTAGATTTTAACCTTTTGTCTATTTCTCAAATTACTTCCGCTTTGAATTGTATTGTAATTTTTTGGCCTGATTTTTGTGAATTTAAGGACATTCAAACGAAGCAGACAATTGGTTATGGTATTAGACAAGGAAAGCTGTATTATTTGGACTTAGTGACAAAGGAATCAGATAAATTACACCAGGCTTTGATTATAGATGGATCTGATGGGGACAAGAAGAGGCATGCTAAAATTTGGTTATGGCATAAACGTTTGGGGCATACTTCTTTTGGTTATTTAAAGAAGTTATTTCCTAGTCTATTTGCAAAAGTTAACATTTCTTATTTTCAATGTGAGGTTTGTGAACTTGCAAAGAGCCGTTGTGCTCAATTTCAACGAAGCTTGAATAAAAGTATAGTTCCTTTTATGATTATTCATTCTGATGTTTGGGGTCCATCCAAAGTTACCACTTTAGGAGGTTCTCGTCGGTTTGTTATATTTATTGATGATTGTACCAGAATGACTTGGTTATGCCTAATGAAATCCAAAGGTGAAGTGAATATATTATTTCAGAAATTTCATAAATTAATTTGTACTCAGTACAATGCACAGATTCGGGTTCTCCGTAGTGATAATGGTAGAGAATATCAAAATTCTGAACTTCAAAAGTATTTGGAGACACATGGAATAATTCATCAAACTACCTGCTCCAATACACCTTAGCAGAATGGGGTGGCCGAGAGGAAAAATAGACATCTTTTGGAAGTTGTTCGTGCATTGTTAATAGGAGCTCATATGCCATTATCCTATTGGGGTGAAGCTCTTTCATCTGTAGCATACTTAATCAATCGGGTACCTTTAAGCTCTCTTAATTTCCAGACACCTTTTCACACTCTTATTGAGGCAGTCATTGCTCCGACTGTTCCAAACTTATTACCTCATATTTTTGGGTGTGTTGTTTTTGTCTATCTTCATAAGCACCAACGCCATAAACTCACTCCTCGGGCATTACGATGTGTTTTCCTTGGCTATGCTGCTCACCAAAAGGGATATCGATGTTATCATCCTCCTACCCAACGAATGTTTGTCACCATGGATGTAGTTTTCCATGAACACTCAATGTATTTTTCCAAGTCTGAACTTCAGGGGGAGTACCATGAGGAAATTCAGACTTTAGACTATGACTTCATCGCTAAAAACTCTGATGATCAAGACAGAGGTGGATTGGATGGAAACACATACAATCAAGATGGAGGTGAATTGGATTGGAGTGGAAAAGAATATCCTGAAATTGAAACTAGTAACTCTTCATCGGTTCAAAGCGGTAATGAACATCAAAAGATTGAAAATAATGATTCCTTGTCCGGATCCTTAATCCCAGGAAGTCCAGACACAGCTTCATCTTCTACTAATATACCATACCAATCATCTGCTGAGAATGTTCTTGATGTGAAAACTGAGCCAGCTAAAAGACAATTACCCCATCGTATTATTAGAGGTATTCCTAAACTTACTTATGAGCCTAATCTCTCTAGTAAAGTAAAATATCCCATGAGCCATTATGTGTCTAACCAATGCCTATCTAAATCAAATTTGTCATTTGTAAATCAATTATCTACTGTATCTATTCCTAACAGTGTGCAGGAAGCATTATCTGATCTTAGATGGAAGGCAGCTATGAACGAGGAGATGAAATCCTTGCAAAAAAAATGAAACATGGGAACTTACTGATTTACCACCAGGAAAGAAACCAGTTGGATGTCGGTGGATTTACACTGTAAAATACAAGGCCGATGGAACAATCGAGCGTTTTAAAGCAAGATTGGTGGCAAAAGGGTATACGCAAACCTATGGAATTGACTATACTGAGACATTTGCACCTGTGGCTAAGATTAACACAGTACGAGTCTTATTATCTCTAGCAGCAAATATAGATTGGCCTCTGCAACAGTTCGATGTAAAGAATGCATTTTTACATGGTGAATTGTCTAAAAAAGTCTACATGGATATTCCACCTGGATGCATGATGCTAGAAAGACATAGTCAAAAGGTTTGCAGGTTGAGAAAATCATTATACGGGTTAAAGCAGTCTCCAAGAGCATGGTTTGGACGATTTACAAAGTCTATGACAGACTTTGGTTATCACCAAATCAACTCACACCACACTTTGTTTCTCAAAAAGCATCAAAGAAAAATCACTGCTCTTATTGTTTACGTTGATGACATGGTGGTTACGGGAACCAGAAGAAAGGAGAGCTCTACAGGAATACTTGGCAAAGAAGTTTGAAATGAAAAATCTTGGTCCTTTGAAATATTTTCTTGGGATAGAAGTGTCTCAATCTAACAAAGGTATTTTTCTATCCCAAAGGAAATATACCTTAGACCTATTGCAGGAAACTAGCATGACAACATGTAAACCGACTGAAACACCAGTTGAAGAAGGCTTAAAATTATGTGTTAAGGTTGATCAGGTTCTAGCTAACAAAGAAAGATATCAGAGACTTGTTGGAAGACTGATGTACTTAGCATATACAAGACCAGATTTTGCTTATGCATTGAGTGTTGTCAGTCAATTTATGCATAATCCTGGAGAGCAACATATGAATGCGGTCATGCGCATTTTAAGGTATTTGAAATCAGCTCCTGGAAAAGGGAATTTTATTCTCTAAAATCATAGAAAAAGAAAATATAGATGTATATACAGATGCAGATTAGGCTAGAGCGATTGACGACAGGCGATCTACCTCTAGATACTTTAGCTTTGTAGGTGGAAATCTTGTCACCTGGAGGAGTAAGAAGCAGAATGTGGTTGCACGGTCAAGTGCAGAAGTTGAATATAAGGGAATGGCACTTGGAATTTGTAAAGCATTGTGGTTAAGATTCCTCTTACAGGATTTGGGATATTCATCAAATAAACCAATTCAATTGTATTGTGATAATAAAACAGCATGTGATATAGCTCATAATCCAGTTCAACATGATCGAACAAAGCATGTAGAGGTTGACAGATTCTTCATTAAGGAGAAATTGGAGAAAAAATTGTGGAGTTGCCAAAGATTCGATCAGAAGATCAAATAGTTGATATTCTCACCAAAGCAGTCTCGACTCAAGCATTCACAAAGTGTCTGGACAAGTTGGGCATGTGCAACATCTATGCACCAACTTGAGGGGGAGTGTTGAGATTGTAAATAAATCTTGTAAGTTAATATGATTGATTCTCCTTACCATTTGTTAGAAGATTATTTAGAAGTAATCAAATCAATAGGATTTGATGATAAATTATTTTAGGATAATTAGCTTATTTTAAGGCTTTGATTTAGATTCCTGATTAAGGAATTCATCCCTATATAAATTGATGTACAATTATTTTATAATCATGAATAAAAAAATATTCATCTCTATTATTTCAAGATCATGTTACAACTTTTATGTTCACTGTTACCATCTTCGATATCATTGTTGCGACTTTCATGTTTAATTTTACAAGTTAACTTTGGGTTTTACAAGTTCATCATTTCGTATTACAAGTCCACATATGATTGCAAGTTGAAGGTTTGATTTTACTAATTTTATGTGTCACGTTGCAATTTTTTTATTCCTTATTTCAATCTTGATTAACTTTGTTACGACTTTCATGTTCTATGTTACAACTTAACGTTAGGTTTTACAAGTTCATCGTTCCATGTTACAAGTCCACGTATGATTACAAGTGGAAGGTTTGATTTTACTAATTTTATGTGTCACGTTGCAATTTTTATGTTCATTGTTATCATCTTAGATATCATTGTTGCAACTTTCATGTTTGATTTTACAAGTTAACTTTGGGTTTTATATGTACATCGTATCATATTACAGGTCCACATATGATTGTAATTTGAAGGTTTGATTTTACTAATTTTATGTGTCACGTTGCAATTTTTATGTTCCTTGTTTCAATCTTAGTTAACTTTGCTACGACTTTCATGTTCTATATTACAACTTAACGTTAGGTTTTACAAGTTCATCGTCCTATGTTACAAGTGCATGTATGATTACAAGTGGAAGGTTTGAGGTATCATGTTGCAACTTTTATGTTCATTATTAACATCTTCGATAACCTTATTGCAACTTTCATGTTTGATTTTACAAGTTAACTATAGGTTTTACAAGTTTATCATTTCGCATTACAAGTCCACATATGATTGCAAGTTGAAGGTTTGATTTTACTATTTTTATGTTCCGTGTTTTAATCTTGGTTAACTTTGTTACGACTTTCATGTTCTATGTCACAACTTAACATTAGGTTTTATAAGTTCATTGTTTTATGTTATAAGTCCACGTATGATTACAAGTTGAAGGTTTGATTTTACTAGTTTTATGTGTCACTTTGCGTTTCATTCTTGGTTAACTTTGTTACGACTTTCACGTATGATTTTACGAGTTAACTTTGGAGTTTACAAGTTCATCATTTCATATTACAAGTCCACATATGATTTCAAGTTCAATGTTTGATTTTACTAGTTTTATGTGTCACGTTGCAATTTTTATGTTCCTTGTTTCAATCTTAATTAACTTTGTTACGACTTTCATGTTATATGTTATAACTTAACGTTAGGTTTTACAAGTTCATCGTTCTATGTTACAAGTCTACGTATGATTACAAGTTGAAGGTTTGATTTTACTAGTTTCAGGTGTCACTTTGCGATTTTTATGTTCCTTGTTTCAATCTTGTTAACTTTGTTACGACTTTCATATTCTATATTACAAGTGAAAGTTAGATTTTTCAAGTTTATCTTGGTTAACAGGTTCATCATTTCTTGTTAATGTCTTATTCGATTGCAAGTTTTAAATTTTAATTTCACTAGATTTAGGTGTCCTATATTTTGTTGATGAGAAAATTATTAGCACCATTTTTAATTATTAAAAATATATATTTTTTGCAAATTATTGTTGTCATGTGTATTAATTTTTGAGTTGTGGGCTACTAGCTATCCGTAAAAGTTCAACTAAATGGTGTAATTTTTTTCTCCTAATCTATAATATAATTATCAATGAAAAATAGGTAATTTACTTTTTAAAGTGTTATACAGCAATGTAATTATGTCTATGATGATATTACATTTTAGTTGAGTTGTAAAATAATTTATAAATCTAAGTATTTTAGAATAAAGGATGTTTAATGAATATAAATTATGAGCTATTTTTTTTATTTTTTTTAGATTAACATAATTTTTCAATTAAAGTGGTGAAAAACATTTTTAATTATTGTGTAACATTACTTAAATTAAATGTCATCATTACAATTAATTTACAATTTGTATGCTATTTATATTTGTTGTTAAATATTAAATTGACATTTATAATAAGTTTAAATTAACATAAATTACTAATTTATATTGCAAGGAATAATTTATTTTAAGTGGTAATACAATCCACCAATTACTTTATGTGTTAATCGATCAAAAAAATATACAGTTTTAAATGTAAAAGACAATAATATATGTATCTATGTATTTATATTGTAGTGAAAGTATGAAAATGTTAAACTATTTTTTTAATAACTTTGAATATTTATGAAGATTTAAATTAAAAAATTTTTAAAAAAATTACGATGTGCATTCAGATTTACAATAAAATATTTTAATGAAAAGTTTATAAAAGACTGCCAATGTGATAGAGTGGTAATTTTAGCAATTAGTTTTAATAATCCTAGCAAATAAAAAAGTATATATTTTTTAAAACCGGTTAAACATGTTGCCTTGTTTTAATTTTTTATATTGTAAAATAATCTAATTTCAAGTAAAGCCTCTAATTAATTATATATTTAATTTTATCTCAAAAAATTGGGATGTATCAATACATGACATGTATTGTAGCTAATCCCTTGAATTAAATCATCAAATTAAAGATTTTAAATAAACACCTTAAGATATAAAGTTTTCATGAACACCCTAACCAGATTATCTAACACTCCCTCCAATTACATAACTACCCCCAACACAATACCCATTACACCACCCATTTATTTCATAATTAATTTTAAATTTTTTTCTAGAAAATGAAGTAATGTCAGATTTACTGTCGTCGAGTGCAGGCAATCGTCCTTTAGGCAAATCTAATGACACCGTCACTACTTGGGAAGTTGTCAGAGAGAGCCCTGTCCATATCTGCCATCATCTCCTCCATTGGCGGTGGCTATTGACGGGATCCGATGGTTGAAATTACAGTGGCCGAAATTTCAATCATTAAATCCCGTCAATAACCACCGTAAACAGAGGAAAGGATGAAAGATATGGAGAGAGCATCCTCCAGCAACTTCCCTGGTGGGGGCGATGTAATCTCATGAGTTAAGGCAGCTGCTACGGTCGGCTATTGACGATAGTAACTCTGGCGACTCTATTTGATTTTCTATTTTATTTTGACTTTTATAATTTTTAATAATAAATTAATAATTATATTTAATTATTTTATTTATTTTTAATATGTAGGAAATGATTTAATAAATATAAATAATTATTTTATTTATTTTTAATACTTAGGAAATAATTTAAAAAATATATATATATTTTATTTATTTTTATATTTGGAAAATAATTTAATAAGGAAGGGGATATTTTAACAGAAGATTTTTGACCTAAAACTAGGCATAATTTTTTAGCCATTGATTATCAAATATACCTTATTGATTTTCAATCTCAACCCTTAGATTTTGTAATATCAGTGACTAAAAATTTGTGTTGATAAATTTTGTCAAAATTTTGTGTTAAAATATCTCCTCCTATTTAAAAAATATTTAATTATTTTATTTATTTTTAATAGTTAGAAAATAATTTAATTTGTATTATATTTCAAATAATAAATATATTCATTTAACAAATATATTTATGTATGTTAAATGTAAAGGGGAGTTGGTGTAGTGGTAGTGCATGAAAATGCAAATGTTAAGGTATTAGTTCGAATTCCCTCACTTATTCATTTTCAAAAATATATTCAAAGGGCATTAAAGTCATTTCATCCATTTTTAACATAGTTATTTAACCCTAGGGTTATTTATGAAATTTTCTCAAAAAGCAAGGTCATTTCTGCTGATTTTCAAAAAGGTGAGGTCATTAGGCATTAAGCCAAACCTTAGGGTCATTAGTGACATTATCCCTACAAAATATTTACATAAATTTATTTATATAAGCTAATGTATTATATTTCAATTGGATGAGTAAATTTCAATTTTTAATTATATCATGTCTATCTAAATTTGTATGAGTGAGCTTATATAGATAATTTATAGTACCGCTCATTTAGTTAAATATTTATATAATAATACTAGAATCAAATAAGGTGAATATTCAATTTAGTACAAGAATATATGTTTACTAATCATGATTATACATAAAATATTAGGATAATTATTATTTTGAGGTTTGCTTAAATATCACGAGGAAAAGACTTTAAAAAACCAATCAAATTCTCCTCCATGCTTTAAAAAGTCATCCATCACATACATCAAGAAGACCTTTTGTCAATATCCACCAATCCCCTAACCAATGAACAAACATTAAAAAAAAAAATGAAGTTTCATAATCACTATTGTCACATCCTAACATCTCTTATTTAGAGATTTTAGGGTGTGATTGAATAAGAATTTATAAAAATTTCGTTATTCATATCTCATAAATTTTTTTTTTTATACATCACAAGAGTTCATTACAACTTATGACTATTTGTTCAAAATTAATTTTACATACACTGGTGACAAAATCAATACAGCAGTTGATAGTCACCAACTAAGATCTCCCATTACATACTAGGAGAATCAAGACAGTCCCCAAGAATTATATGCATACTAACTCTAGACTCCCTAAGAAAGCTCTGTAACATTTCTAGGATGAGCATCCTTCTGTGTACCTGTGGAGGGAGGGAGTGAGCCTAAAGCCCAGTAGGAAAGTTCTAACATTATACGAAATTATTCACATTCCACAAATATTCAATCACAGGAGTAGACATCCAATAATAATATATCAAACTATTATGTTCGTATTCCCCTTGGATCCGTATACAGAACGGCCCATCCAAGGTCCAACATATTACATCGAAATATTCGTGTTCCCCTTGGGTCCGTATACAGAACGGTCCACCCAAGGTCCAACATATCACATCGAAATATTCGTGTTCCCCTTGGGTCTGTATACAGAACGGTCCACTCAAGGTCCAACACATCACATCGAAATATTCGTGTTCCCCTTGGGTCCGTATACAGAACGGTCAACCTAAGGTCCAACACTTTATAACATTATATTCGTATTCTCCTTGGATCCGTATACAAAACGGCCCATCCAAGGTCCAATGCATACATTCACAGCCTTTCAATATCATTACTATGATAAATCTCAAGAAAATACGATTTTTATGCAAAATCTAGGACTTTTTGGAAAGTATACAGTCAATTTGGGGTGGTTCTGAAATTTTGCTCGACACTCGACACTATTTCTCGACACTGTTCACTCGACACTGTTTCTTGATACTATTCACTCGATACTGTTCACTTGAAAATACTGTTCACCCGACACTGTTTCTCGATACTGTTCACTCGAACAACTGTTTCTCGACACTCGACACTATTTCTCGACACTCGACACTGTTTATCGACACTGTTCACTGTCGAGCGAAACACCATAATCGAATTCCAGAGTTTGTTCAAAACGTCCAATTTCCAGAATTTGACTCCCAACTTCAAAAATTCACCAAAAATCTATTTTAACTCCAAATTCAACGAAATCAACGGCTAATGAAAGCTTAATACGTCTATTTTCCAAAACAAATGAGAAATCATACAATTCTCAATCCAGAAAAACGCATCAACTCAATCAACACAAGACAGTCACATGAACCGCACTTCTCACAAAATCATCTCTACTCCACTTCATCAACACTTCAATTCACGCATAATTCTTCATGCAATCACAATAAACAACTTACAATAAGTAACTTCACTCATATTCATCATCCAAGCAACCAAGAAATCAAGTCAAAACATGACACATACATAACAACAATATCAATTCAACAACAAAACACATAACATGAAGTAAGTATAGTGTTAGAATCTCCTACTTATTTTCCAAGCTAAGCTTCTTGAATTTTTCCCTCTCTTTTCTTCTTTCTCCCTTCTCTTCTTCTTTTTCTCTTCTTTTTCTTCCTGGAACCGTCAACCTCTTCTTCTCCTCTCTTCTTTTCTTTTTCTCCCTAATTCTAGAAACCCCATCTCTTATATACATAAGGCCTTAACTCAATGGGCCTAAGTCCAACAATTTCAAATTCAAGCCCAATTCACCCTTACCAATTCCAACACAAGCCCACTTCTATTATCCAACCCAATTCTCATAAAATTACTCAATTACCCTTAGTCATATTTTCTAAAATTTATAATATATATATATATATATATTTCTAAAATTATAAAATATATATATATATTTTGGAATTCCACAACCTACCCTCCTAAAAATAAATTTCGTCCTCGAAATTTGAAAACATGAATCAGAAATTACCTTTCGCTGTCAAAAGCTCGGATACTTTCTTTGAATCTCTGACTCTAACTCCCATGTGGCCTCTTCAACATCATGATGCTTCCACAAGACTTTGAGTAATGGGATGGACTTGCCACGCAAGACTTGTACTCTCGAGGCCAGGATTTGAATAGGAACCTCTTCATACGAAACATCTTGTTGGATATCCAACTCACTCCAGTCAAGTACATGTGTTAGGTGAGGTTCATACTTTCTTAGCATCGATACATGGAACGTGTTATGAATTCCCGATAACCTTGGCGGCAATGCTAGCTCATAAGCTACTTCGCCTACCCTCCTTAGGATTTCAAATGGACCAATGTAGCGTGGAGCAAGTTTACCTTTCTGACCAAAACGCATCAAGCCTTTACGTGGAGACACTTTTAGAAACACATGGTCCCCCACTCTGAATTCTAATGGTCGTCTCCTCTTGTCAGCATAGCTTTTCTGTCTACTTTGGGCTGTCAGCAAATGTTGACGTATCAATTTCACCTTTTCAGTCGTTTCTTGTACAAGCTCCGGTCCTAATAAGGTAGCTTCTCCCACTTCTACCCAACATAGCGGGGATCTACACGGTCTACCATAGAGTGCCTCAAAAGGTGCCATTCCAATACTTGACTGATAGTTGTTGTTGTATGCGAATTCCACAAGTGGTAAATGATCCTTCCAATTACCTTGGAAATCCATCACACAAGCCCTCAACATATCTTCTACAATTTGAATAGTACACCCTGATTGACCATCAGTTTGGGGATGGAAGGCTGTACTAAATAACAACTGAGTGTCCATAACTCTTTGGAGGCTTTGCCAAAATTGAGCTGTAAACCGGGGATCTCTGTCTGACACCACTGAAACTGAAACTCCATGCAATCTTACAATTTCTTTAATGTACTGTCGACTCAAAACATCCACTGAATCGATTGTACGTATAGGAAGAAAGTGTGATACTTTAGTTAACCTATCCACAATCACCCATATCGCATCCTTCCCTTTTAAAGAACAGGGTAATCCAGTAACAAAATCTATGGTGATGTGATCCCACTTCCACTCTGCTACAGGCAATGGTTGGAGTAATCCTGCAAGTCTTTGATGCTCAGCCTTCACTTGTTGACAAGTAAGGCATCTAGCCACATATTCAGCAACATCCTTCTTCATTCCTTTCCACCAAAACTGTCGACATAAATCATGATACATTTTAGTACCACCAGGATGAACAGCAAATTTAGAATGATGAAATTCCTTAAGAATATCATCTTTACACTCTTTACTCGATGGAACAAAGATTCTGCCCTTGAATCGCAAACTCCCTTCTGAATCAATGGTCCAATCCACACTTCCATCATCGCGTAATACTTGCTCATACAAGGCTCTTGTCTCGGAATCTTGATGTTGCTATTCAATCACTCTATGCACAAGAGACGGTTGGGCAACAAGTGTAAAAAGGCAAATTTGATCTCCCCGATCCTCAACCAAGATATCATAATCATAAACAGAGCACAACATGCTCCATTCCCCTATCATTGCACTAACCATGACCCTCGACTTCCTACTTAATGCATCAGCCACCACATTTGCCTTACCTGGATGATAGTGGATAGAGAAATCATAGTCTTCTCAATACTCCATCCATCTTCGTTGTCTCAGATTCAAATCTTTTTGAGTGAAAATGTATTTCAAACTTTTATGATCACAAAAGACTTCGAACCTCTCACCATACAGATAATGTTGCCAAATCTTCAAAGCATACACTACTGCAGCAAGTTCTAGGTCATGAGTAGGATAATTCTGCTCATGAGGTTTCAACTGACGAGATGCATAGGCTACAACTCGACCCTGTTGCATTAACACACACCCTAACCCATCCAAGGAAGCATCGGTGAAAACTACATAATCAACTCCACGTTGTGGTATCACAAGGATAGGTGCTGAAGTTAATCTTTTCTTAAATTCTTGGAATGCTTGCTCACATGTATCATTCCATTCGAATCTGACTCCTTTCCTTGTTAACCTGGTCATTGGAGTAGCCAATCGGGAAAAGTTCTCAACAAAGCGCCTATAGTAACCTGCTAAACCCAAGAAACTGCGGACTTCAAACACATTCTTTGGTCATTCCCACTTCATAACTGCTTCTACTTTCGATGGATCCACTGAGATTCCTTGTCTTGACACCACATGGCCTAAAAATTTTACTTCTGATAGCCAAAATTCCCATTTACTCAGCTTGGCATAAAGATGATGCTCTCTCAGTGTTTGAAGTGCCACGCGTAAATGTTGCTCATGTTCAACCTCAGATGAAGAATAAATGAGGATATCATCCACGAACACAATCACAAATTGATCTAAGTGAGGTCTAAAAACACGATTCATCAAATCCATAAAGGCAGCAGGAGCATTAGTTAGTCCAAATGGCATGACCAAGAACTCATAATGTCCATACCGGGGTACGAAAAGCGGTTTTGGGTATATTTCCTTCCTTTGTTCTCAAGTGATGATAACCCGAACGAAGATCTATCTTGGAAAAACAACAAGATCCTCTCAACTGGTCGAACAAATCATCAATCCTAGGTAAAGGATATTTGTTTTTCACTGTAACCCAATTCAACTGCCTGTAATCGATGCATAAACGCAATGAACCATCTTTCTTCTTCACGAACAAAGCTGGTGCACCCCAAGGAGAAGTACTGGGTCGAATAAATCCTCTCTCTAACAATTCTTCTATCTACAACTTTAGCTCCTTCAACTCTGCTGGAGCCATTCGGTAAGGAGCAACTGATATAGGTGCCACGCCCGGATACACTTCAATAGCAAACTCCACATCTCTAGTTGGAGGTAACCTAGGCAATTCTTCAGGAAAAACATCAGGAAATTCATTCACCACCCGAGGAAGTTCAGAAACCCCTTTATTAGTCTCTTCTACTAATATACTTGCTATCATGTTCCTCATTCCTTTCTTGTTTTGCGACCCAAGCAAAGGATAATGCAATAATGCATATTTATCCCCATAAAAACTAAAAATGATGCCATCCGGCATGTGTATGATCACCTTCTTCTTGTGACAATCCAATAGAACTCGATAAGCGGACAACCAATCCATTCCTAGTATCATATCATACTCCGTGAAATCTATTAGTATCAAATCAAATAATAACCTGTGCCCATTGATTTCTAATATACAGGAGCGACATATCCTCTCAACCTCTAAAGTACTACCCATAGGTAACTCCACTTGTAATACAGAATCCAATAACTCAGACTCTAATCCTAATGCAGATGCAAAATGAGTGGATATAAAAGAATGAGTGGCTCCATAATCAAATAAAACACGAGCCCATACGTTAAAAACCAGTAATGTACCTCTAACAACGCCGTGGTCTGCAGGCTCTGTCGGCTGAGTCAAAGCAAAAACTCGTCCCTGAGTCATCTATCCCTGCAGTCTAATGCTCTGAGCTAATCTTGGAGGTCTAACAGATTGAGAAGAAGCCGCCTGAGACCTCTGAGATGTCTGATGGGAATGAGTATCACGACCTTGAAACGGAGGTCTAGTCTGTGACCCTGACCCTTGTCGAGGAGTCGGTGGGATCTGACTAGTGGCACTCTGAGGACCTCTCATCCCTGTCGGACAATCCCGTTGTATATGACCGTATTGTTCGCATCTATAACATCTGGGACACTGATATCGCAAGTGACCTGATTTCCCACACCCATAACAAACTCGCTGACTCTGTGAGGACCCACTTGCCATGGACCCTTGAGATTGCAGCTGCTGAGACTAGGAATGAAAAGAAGTCCTACTGGACTGAGTTCTCTGTCTCTTAACTGAACGATCCTGCTGTCTTGCTCCTCTAGGAGGTATGCCAATACCCCCCACCCTGTGACTCTGGGATATCTCCTGTTCTACCACTAAAGCGGTCTCTACCACATCAGAATATGTCGTCAATCTACACACAGCCACTGAGGGTCTGATATCATCTCTCAGTCCCTTTAGAAATCTTCGGGCCTTGCTAGCCTCATCTGCCACCAACCCAGGTACAAAATGGGATAAAGCAGTAAATCGTGCCTCATACTGTTGCACCGTCATATTCCCCTGGGTCAAGTATATAAACTCATTTTCCTTTTGGTCCCGAAAAACCGTAGGAAAATATTTATCCAGAAAAGCAGTAGAGAAGTCCTTCCATGTAAGAATGTTCCCTCCTCTAATACGCTCAACAGATGTCCACCACTGTAACGCCTTTCCTGATAACAGATGAGTTGCCACCATAACTCGTAAATCTTCTTCAACTTGCAAAAGATTGAAGAGGTGCTCAACTCGTATAAGCCAATCTTCTGCAACATTGGGGTCAGGCTCCCCATTAAAAGTAGGTGGATTGTGGCATTGGACTTCTCTAAGTGCACCCTTTATTCTATTATCAACACCCGTCTCTAACACTGGTTGAGGCGGTGGTGGTGGGTTAGCACGAAGAGTCTCCCTAACCGTGTTTGTCACTGTTTCGGCCAATGTATTGGCCACATCCCTCATGGCCCTATAAAATTCTGACCTCTCACCACCCTCAGGTGGGTTAGAACTTGAAGCACTTCGCGTAGGAGAACTCATTATCTAATTTTTATAAGTGGCAAAAATATAAGTGACAAAATTTATAACATTTAGAACATAAACACAACAACCAGTTATTCAAGGCACATGCAATAGCACAAACATGACTCTACCCCTCCCAGACCATCTACCTCCTTTCCACAGGTCCACAGTAAAGCCTAGGCTCTGATACCACCCTGTCACGCCCTAACATCTCTTATTTAGAGATTTTAGGGTATGATTGAATAAGAATTTATAAAAATTTCGTCATTCATATCTCATAAATTTTTTTTTTATACATCACAAGAGTTCATTACAACTTATGACTATTTGTTCAAAATTAATTTTACATACACTGGTGACAAAATCAATACAGCAGTTGATAGTCACCAACCAAGATCTCCCATTACATACTAGGAGAATCAAGACAGTCCCCAAGAATTATATGCATACTAACTCCAGACTCCCTAAGAAAGCTCTGGAACATCTCTAGGATGAGCATCCTTCTGTGTACCTGTGGAGGGAGGGAGTGAGCCTAAAGCCCAGTAGGAAAGTTCTAACATTATACGAAATTATTCACATTCCACAAATATTCAATCACAGGAGTAGACATCCAATAATAATATATCAAACTATTATGTTCGTATTCCCCTTGGATCCGTATACAGAACGGCCCATCCAAGGTCCAACACATCACATCGAAATATTCGTGTTCCCCTTGGGTCCGTATACAGAACGGTCCACCCAAGGTCCAACATATCACATCGAAATATTCGTGTTCCCCTTGGGTCCGTATACAGAACGGTCCACCCAAGGTCCAACACATCACATCGAAATATTCGTGTTCTCCTTGGGTCCGTATACAGAACGGTCAACCTAAGGTCCAACACTTTATATCATTATATCCGCATTCTCCTTGGATCCGTATACAACGGCCCATCCAATGTCCAATGCATACATTCACAGCCTTTCAATATCATTACTATGATAAATCTCAAGAAAATACGATTTTTATGCAAAATCCAGGACTTTTTGGAAAGTATACAGTCAATTTGGGGTGGTTCTGAAATTTTGCTCGACACTCGACACTGTTCACTCGACAATGTTTCTCGATACTATTCACTCGAAACACTGTTCACTCGACACTATTCTCGATACAGTTCACTCGAAACACTGTTCACCCGACACTGTTTACTCGAACAACTGTTCACTATTTCTCGACACTGTTTCTCGACACTGTTCACTGTCGAGCGAAACACCAGAATCGAATTCCAGAGTTTGTTCAAAACGTCCCATTTCCAGAATTTGACTCCCAACTTCAAAAATTCACCAAAAATCCATTTTAACTCCAAATTCAACGAAATCAACAGCTAATTAAAGCTTAATACGTCTATTTTCCAAAACAAATGAGAAATCATACAATTCTCAATCCAGAAAAACGCATCAACTCAATCAACACAAGACAGTCACATGAACTGCACTTCTCACAAAATCATCTCTACTCCACTTCATCAACACTTTAATTCACGCATAATTCTTCATGCAATCACAATAAACAACTTACAATAAGTAACTTCACTCATATTTCATCATCCAAGCAACCAAGAAATCAAGTCAAAACATGACACATACATAACAACAATATCAATTCAACAACAAAACACATAACATGAAGTAAGTATAGTGTTAGAATCTCCTACTTGTTTTCCAAGCTAAGCTTCTTGAATTTTTCCCTCTCTTTTCTTCTTTCTCCCTTCTCTTCTTTTTCTTCTTGGAACCGTCAACCTCTTCTTCTCCTCTCTTCTTTTCTTTTTCTCCCTAATTCTAGAAACCCCATCTCTTATATACATAAGGCCTTAACTCAATGGGCCTAAGTCCAACAATTTCAAATTCAAGCCCAATTCACCCTTACCAATTCCAACACAAGCCCCAATTCCAACACAAGCCCACTTCTATTATCCAACCCAATTCTCATAAAATTACTCAAATACCCTTAGTCATATTTTCTAAAATTTATTATATATATATATATATATATATATATATATATATTGGAATTCCACAACTATTATAATTAAGATTTATAAAGAATCTCAAGTTCAAACCTTAAAACAATTTTTAATAAAAATAATGTTACATCTAAAACTTATTTGCGATAAAAATTTCTTACAACTTAAGTTAATAAACCTTTTTTAGAGGGCGATTTTTTTGGTCTAAAATTTAATATGTCTGAATTAAATGAAGTTTGAGTAGATTTGAATATATAAATTTGAATGATATGTTTGTTTTTTTAATTTCAACATTTGAATTAAAATATCTGAAATTAATAATTTTTACATAAATATCCTTATCCTTATTGTTTGATGTTGTTTTCAATTGTGTTTTTTTGACATATTAATAATATTTGTTTAATATTTTCAAAATATTAATATTGAAGAATTTAAATATTTTAAATATTTTATTATTTTATTATGAATTATTTTTTCTAAATTAGTAAAATGATAATCTATAGTGCAATTGTGTATGTAATTATTAAAATATATATTATTGAATAAAAGTCACATATAAAATGTAATAAATAAATTAGATAAGGGTATTTTTGAGAATTAATTGTGATATGAACTATCTAGACATTTGTATTCAGATAAAAGCGAAATTTTTTAACTTTTTTCATTCAGATGAAAATATCTTAGATTAAGACTTCAACATATATATATATATGAGCAACAGTACAATGATAACTTTGACCTTAATTGAAATGAGCAAATTACATCAAGACCCTTTCTTTCCAAAAGCAAGAAATGACGAATACCTCTTTTGACATTGAGAGATTGTTGCTTAAGTTCGAGGAGCTGGTCCAACGTTGCCTCGAGATGGATTGTCCAATTAAGAAGCCCCGTGTTGCGAGTACTTGGTGGTGGGAGCAAATGAAGAAAGAAAATGATGATAAATTACAGGATTGGCCCTAAAGATTGCTGAATGTGTATGCTTAGGGCCTGACTTGAGTTAATGCATGTTTGTAACTGAAGCTGGATCTAAAGTGGTTTCAGACATGCATGAAGATTTGAGGAGTGCGTAATTGATTGACTATTGTAGTGTGTTGATGCTCGATTTTGGCTCAAGCCTTATGGGCTCGGCGTAGATAGGCCCCATGGTATTTGAATCTGAACTCTGAATCTGTACACTCAATATTAAGTCCATGACCATGGCATTCAGTACTAAAGTCAGTATAATCAGTATAAGGCCTTGAAAACTGACTCAGTATAAGCCCATAAAAAACATCTAGCACGTGCACAATCAGTAATAGGTTTAATCAAGCCCTATGGGCTTGGCTCAAGCTGACCCCATAGGCCTAAATCTAAGTCTGAACTCTAAATATGAATTTGAAACTGAAATTGTATCCAATATGTGTACTTAGATCGAGTGAACCCAAGCCATCCATGGGGCTTCTTGGCGGGGTATGGATTGGTTAGCACAAACAAGAAATATGAGGCCCATTTAGCCTAATGTGTTAAAGCCAAGGCTTACCGGAAGTTATTTTGATAAATTATACTTGAGGTTTAGGTTGAAGGCAAGATGGTAAAAGTCTCCTAGATTTATCCTGTAATTATCTTTATATTTTATTTTATTATTTATCTTAGATAAATATTCCTAGACCTTATTCTAGTATTTATCCCATATTTTTATTAAGATAATTAGAGATAATTATAACATTATCTCTTATTATCTTGTCCTTTACCCTAGTTGACATTAACTATGATTCTTATATATTAGCTATATAAAGCCTTCATGCATTTTTCATAAGCATCATCAAGAGACACACGTCAAAAAAGCATCAAACACATTCATATTTTTATTCATTAACCATTTTCATCCCTTTACATACCCAAACACACGTCTCAAACATATTTCTTAATCATTAAAGCTGGGCACAACCTTGTTCATGTCTCTTTAGCCAAAACATTATTCAAAAACACCTGTCAAGTATTTCTCATCTAGTACAGTCCAAATACAGTCATTCATATTCAGAATCTGCATAAAATCATCATAAAATTTATTGTCATCAATCATAGTCGTTCTATTTTTCTATATTTCCATCCTTTGCAAAATCAATTACGTCCCAACTATTTCATTCACATCATCAGGCTACAGATTACTTTCAAATCATTGTCATTGAGTTTCAGATTAAATGGGCAATTATAGTCATTTCTGTATTTCTCCAAAACAATATCCAAATAATAATATACAGACCATTATTTCATTAAATCAATTCCATAAACATTATTCTAGTCCATCCAATCTTACCATCTTTCATATTTGTTGTTTGCTCCCACTGTCATATCTCATCCAGAAGCTTTGATCTATTTCCTTATGCGAGTCAACATCATATGCTGTAACACGACTCTTTCTAATCTATCACATATTTTGAGGTGACATGGGCCAGTTCTCCACAACTCAGATAGAAGTCTTGCAAACGACCAAGGGTATTCTAGATTTTTCCTATAGAAAGTATGTTTTTATAATCCGTCTTTTATTTATAAGGGTAAAATCATCTTTTCTGTATTTCTATAAAGTTGAGACACAATAATAGGCGACTCCACTAGGGAGTTGGCTAGAGGCATTGTACGGTAAAGCAAAGAAAATGAAATAGTGGTTCTGAAGAGACTTTAGAAAGTAGGAAAAGAATGGGAGAATCAGTGTAATGATAAAAAAAATTTGGACGAATTATGGAGCTAGAAGATTGAAGGTTTGAAATCAGAATGTTTAAAATATGCAAGATACTCAGGAGATCATCATCGAATCACTCAAATGTTGACCCAGGTATGGCAACCCAAGAGGGGGGGTGAATTGGGTTTTTATTTATCAAAATGGATTTATAAAACTTTTCTTGAAAGATCAAAATTAGTTTACTCTTTCTTTGAGAATAAAGGTGAAGAAGATGAAATTAGAAGTTATTAAAAATGCAATCAAGAGAATACAATAATGAACAATCACAAGTGCAAGTAAATATAAAGAGATAGGGATAGAGAGAGTGCAAACTCAATTTACGTGGTTCGGCAAACCTTGCCTACGTCCACGGGCTCCTAGCTCCACGAGCTAAGCTTTCCACTAAGTTGTAGAAATCTTTACAACTTGCTTGATGAACAACCTCACCAAGACTTTTTCTTCCAACTCTTGATAACACCACACCAAGAGTTCTTCTTGATGAACAACCTCACCAAGGCAACTTCCTTCAACTCTTGATAACACCACACCAAGAGTTCTTCTTGATGAACAACCTCACCAAGGCAACTTCCTTCAACCCTTGATAACACCACACCAAGAGTTCTTCTTGATGAACAACCTCACCAAGGCAACTTCCTTCAACCCTTGATAACACCACACCAAGAGTTCTTCTTGATGAACAACCTCACCAAGGCAACTTTTCAACTCTTGATAACACACAACAAGAGTTCTCTCAAGGATAACTATTATCCTTTACAATAATATCTCACTCTCACCACAATACAAGAACAAAGATAATTTTTACAACAAAAGTATAACTCTCTTCAAAGAGTAGATAAATAATATAAAAGCTCTCTAGACTTGATATTTCTCTTGCTTTTGCTTGATAAAATGCTTCTCTTGCACTTCTTGAATGCATGGGAGAAGGCTCCTTTTATAGGCAAATGAGATGAACTTAATCAAGTGAAGACACCATCTCCAAATTTTCTGCCCACCATAAAAATCGTAATTTTGTCTGCCATTTTTGTCAATGTTCCGTTTGAAATTTGAAAATCTTAAAACATAAAAGATCTGCACATTTGAATAAGCTTTCCAACGCATCAAGAATCAAGTCATTTGGATATCTGTAGCTCAAGATATGGCCAAAACACCATTCGGTGCTCATGTGACTTGATTTTTCCTCCATGTGTCAGTCCACCGACTTAAATGATAATTCTGTCAGCCTTCCGTTTGAAATTTAAATTTCTTCAAAACATGAAAGATGTGAATATTTGAATAATCTTTCCAAAACATTAAGAATCAAAGCATTTGGATATCTCTATCTTAAGATATGGCCAAAACACCATTCGGTGCTCATGTGAGTTGATTTTTCTTCTTTGTGTCAGTCTACCGAATTGCATGTCAATTATGTCAGCCTTCTGTTTGAAATTTGAATTTCTTTCAAAACATATGAAATGTTCTTCATTAAGTCATCTTTCCAATGCCATAAGAATCAAGTCATTTTGATTTTTCTAGCTCAAGATATGTCCAAAGGAGTATTCGGTGCTCATGTCAGCTGCTTCCATTTGTCTTTCAACTTGCATGATGATTTGGACAACCTTGCACTTGAAATTTGAATTTCATTAAAACATATGAAATGTTATAAATTGAGTAAGCTTTCCAAAGGCTCAAGAATCACGTCATTTGGATATTTGTAGAGATATATATGACCAATTGATTGAACATTGCTCATGTGTCACATTCCTTGAGTCAATCCTTGTTCTTAAACTTTGGTGCCTTTAACATGTAGTCTTCTCCTTAGCTTCAACACTTCATTTTAATAAGCCTCTTCTTGATTTTAAATTATTTCAATGATCTTACTCTTGCACATAAATAAACATGTTAGTAAATCTCAATTAATCAATGTGTATTGTTATCATCAAAATTATCATGTAGCCTTAGGGCTAACAATCTCCCCCTTTTTGATGATGACAAACCATTGATTGCTTTAAAATATAATCTAAAATCAAGAATGAAAATAAAATCAACAATAAGCAAAAAGAATGGCACTTGTTATGAATATAAGCAATCCAACTATTTCTCCCCCTTTTGTTATCATCAAAAAGATGTAATCAAATTAATACTCCCCCTAAATATATTCTCCCCCTTAACATATGCTACCATTCAAAGATTATCATATAAAAATAAAATTAAGACATATCCAACATGCCTAATTCTCTTCTAATTATGCAAAATATATCTTGACTAAGGGGTTTAGTCATATTTAGGTCTAGGGACTAATTCCCAAACTTGATTTCTCTCAAATTGGTTCAATTCTTCTTGCATAGCCAAAATCCAACTTTTCTCATTTTTGGCTTCTTTAAAAGATTTTGGTTCAAATTGAGAGACAAATGCAAAATGATTACAAAAGTTCCTAAAAGAAGATCTATTTCTCATACCTTGTGATGGTTCACCAATAATGAGATCTTTTAGGGTGAGCTTTGCATACCTCCATTCCTTTGGTAATTTTTGGGAAGAATCATTTACTTCGTCAAGCTTTTCTTGTTGAAGTTGTAATTCGTCTTGGCTCTTTTCATCAAGCCTTGATTCCTTGATTTGCCTTTCTACCTCAACAATATCATCATCTAAATACTTTGAAGAAATCACATTAGTTTCATCAAATTCAACATGCATAGATTCTTCTATAGCAAGAGTCTTTTTGTTAAAAACTCTATATGCTTTACTATGGTTGGAGTAGCCAACAAAAATTCCAACATCGGCTTTTGCATCAAATTTCCAAGGTTATCCTTGGTGTTTAAAATAAAACACTTACATCCAAAAACTTTAAAAAATCCAATGTTGGGTTTTCTTCCTTTCCAAAGTTCATAAGAAGTTTTCTTTATTAAAGCTCTAATATGGACTCTATTGATTATAAAGCATGCGGTATTAACGACTTCGGCCCAAAAATATTTTGGCAAATAATTTTCAAGTAACATGGTCCTAGCCATTTCATGGATAGTCCTATTTTTCCTCTCAACAACACCATTTTGTTGTGAAGTTCTAGGTGCATAAAATTATGTTCAAAACCATTTTCATCACAAAGATTTTCAAATGCAATATTGTCTACTTCACCACCATGATCACTCCTAATGGACACAATAGAATAACCTTTTTGATTTTGGACTCTTTTTGTAAATTTTGAAAAAACTTGTGTGGCCTCATTTTTAGTTTTCAAGAATAACACCCAAGTGAATATTGAATAATCATCCACAATAACAAAAATATAATACTTTCCACCAAGGCTTTGAGTTCTTGATGGTCCAAATAAATCGAAATAAAGTAATTGTAGATGTTTATTTGTTGAAATAAATTTCTTATGTTTAAAAGAAGTTCTCACTTGTTTTCCAAATTAACAAGCATCACAAATCTTATCCTTTTTAAATTTTATTTTTGGAAGACCATCAACTAAATCATTTTTAAAAATTTTTAAAATTGTGTCCATGCTAGCATGACCTAGCCTTCCATGCCATAACCAAGCATCATGATTAACAATGAAACACTTTTCTACATGATCATTAACATCAATATCAATTGTATAGATATTATCACATCTATTACCAACAAATAATGTCTTATTGTTCCTAACATCCTTAATCACACATCTATTATGCTCAAAAGTAACAAAATATCCCTTATCACACAATTAATTAATGCTAATCAAATCATGTTTTAAACCATAAACAAGCAAAACATCTTTAATAATAGGTGAAGAAGGGTTACCAATATCACCATGTCCGATTACCCTTCCTTTGGTATTATCACCGAAGGTCACATATCCTCCTTTCTTCATGATTAATCTTGAGAACTTGGAGGCATCTCTGGTCATATGCCTTGAGCATCCACTATCTAAGTACCACTTGTGTTTGACACTCCTTTGTCACTACAATCAACATTCAAGGAGTAACTTTTTGGTACCCAAAAGTTATTGGGTCCTTGGGGGTTAGTTATGGTCCTTTTTGGAATCCATATTTGTTTCAAATTAGGATTTCTCTTAATGTAACAAGAATGCATTTTGTGTCCTTTTCTTCCACAATAATTACATGAATGACTAGGATTATTCCTAGAAGATGCATGAACAAAATAGTTTTTAAAATACTTTTGATTTTTATGACTTTTATATCCTAACCCTCTTTTATCAAAAATACACCTTTGGTTTTGTAACATAGAATTCAAATTTTTTGTGCTTTTTGTAAAACTATCAACAATATTTCTTAAGTCATTATTTTCCTTTTCCAAAATAGCATTTTCTTTCTCCAATTTATCAAAATCCTTTTGTTTTAAAATGTCATTTTCAGTTTTTAATAAATGTATTTGACTTTCCAAACTTTCAAAATCTTTTTGCTTTAAAATTTCATTTTCATTTTCTAAAGCTTCATTTATTTCCACCAACTCTTCTAATTGAGATAACATGACTTTTGACTTTTTTTTTAAAGCATTGATTTTTGAATTTTGTTTATCAACTTGCACATGTAAATTTTGGAATGCTTCAAGTAATTCATCATATGAAAGCTTAGGATCATAGTTTAGAATACTTATCTCATTTTCTCTTAAAGCCATGAAGCACATGTTTGCCACATCGCAATCTTCTTCTTCATTCTCCTTCAAGATGATTTCATGAGTAATGAGAGAACCCATAAGTTCTTCTAATGGTAGTTTGGTGAGGTCCTTTGCTTCTTGAATTGCCGTCACCTTTGGCTCCCAAGATTTTGGTAGACACCTAAGAATCTTTCTTACCATTTCAACCTTAGAATAAGATTTACCAAGAGATTTCAAACTATTAATAATATCCGTAAATCTAGTAAACATTTCAGAAATTGATTCATCCGATTTCATCTTAAAAAGCTTATAACTATGAACTAGCATACTAATTTTAGATTCTTTAACTTGACTAGTTCCTTCATGAGTTACTTCAAGTGTGTGCCATATTTCTTGTGCCGTAGAACAAGTAGATATTCTATTAAACTCATTTCTATCTAGAGCACAATACAACACATTCATAGCTTTAGATTCAAACTCAATTTCTTTTTACCATCTTCACTAAACTCTTTAGGTTCTTTAAGCATGCATTCCCCATTTTCAATTTTGGTAGGAACAAAAGGTCCTTCCAAAAAAATAGACCACAAATCATAATCAAAAGATTTCAAGAAAATACTCATTCTAGTTTTCCAATAAGAGTAATCACTTCCATTAAAAAACGGAGGTCTAGAGATAGAAAGTCCCTCAACATATGAAGTTGAATTAAAAGTTGCCATAGCTCAAAATCGGTTAAGATTTAAAAAAAAATGAGCAACCTTGCTCTGATACCACTTGTGACCCAGGTATGGCAACCCAAGAGGGGGGGTGAATTGGGTTTTTATTTATCAAAACGGATTTGTAAAACTTTTCTTTGAAGATCAAAATTATATAACTCTTTCTTTGAGAATAAAGGTGAAGAAGATGAAAATAGAAGTTATTAAAGATGCAATCAAGAGAATACAATAATGAACAATCACAAGTGCAAGTAAATATAAAGAGATAGGGATAGAGAGAGTGCAAACTCAATTTACGTGGTTCGACAAACCTTGCCTACGTCCACGGGCTCCTAGCTCCACGAGCTAGGCTTTTCACTAAGTTGTAGAATTCTTTACAACTTGCTTGATGAACAACCTCACCAAGACTTTTTCTTCCAACTCTTGATAACACCACACCAAGAGTTCTTCTTGATGAACAACCTCAACAAGGCAACTTCCTACAACCCTTGATAACACCACACCAAGAGTTCTTCTTGATGAACAACCTCACCAACGAAACTTCCTTCAACCCTTGATAACACCACACCAAGAGTTCTTCTTGATGAACAACCTCACCAAGGCAACTTCCTTCAACCCTTGATAACACCACACCAAGAGTTCTTCTTGATGAACAACCTCACCAAGGCCACTTCCTTCAACTCTTGATAACACACAACAAGAGTTCTCTCAAGGATAACTATTATCCTTTACAATAATATCTCACTTTCACCACAATACAAGAACAAAGATAATTTTTACAACAAAAGTATAACTCTCTTCAAAGAGTAGATAAATAATATAAAAGCTCTCTAGACTTGATATTTCTCTTGATTTTTGCTTGATAAAATGCTTCTCTTGCACTGCTTGAATGCATGGGAGAATGGCTCCTTTTATAGGCAAATGAGATGAACTTAATCAAGTGAAGACACCATCTCCAAATTTTCTGCCCACCATAAAAATCGTAAATTTGTCTGCCATTTTTGTCAATGTTCCGTTTGAAATTTGAAAATCTTCAAAACATAAAAATCTGCACATTTGAATAAGCTTTCCAACGCATCAAGAATCAAGTCATTTGGATATCTGTAGCTCAAGATATGGCTAAAACACCATTCGGTGCTCATGTGACTTGATTTTTCTTTCTTGTGTCAGTCCACCAAATTAAATGATAATTCTGTCAGCCTTCTGTTTGAAATTTGAATTTCTTTAAAACATAAAAGATCTGCATATTTGAATAATGTTTCCAAAACATTAAGAATCAAAGCATTTGGATATCTTTATCTTAAGATATGGCCAAAAAACCATTCGGTGCTCATGTGAGTTGATTTTTCTTCTTTGTGTCAGTCCACCGAATTGCATGTCAATTATGTTGGCCTTTTGTTTGAAATTTGAATTTTTTCAAAACATATGAAATGTTCTTCATTAAGTCATCTTTCCAATGCCGTAAGAATCAAGTTATTTGATTTTTCTAGCTCAAGATATGTCCAAAGGAGTATTCGGTGCTCATGTCAGCTACTTCCATTTGTCTTTCAAATTGCATGATGATTTGGACAACCTTGCACTTGAAATTTGAATTTCATTAAAACATATGAAATGTTATAAATTGAGTAAGCTTTCAAAGGCTCAAGAATCACATCATTTGGATATTTGTAGAGATATATATGACCAATTGATTGAACATTACTCATGTGTCACATTCCTTGAGTCAATCCTTGTTCTTAAACTTTGATGCCTTTAACATGTAGTCTTCTCCTTAGCTTCAACACTTCATTTAATAAGCCTCTTCTTGATTTTAAAATTATTTCAATGATCTTACTCTTGCACATAAATAAACATGTTAGTAAATCTCAATTAATCAATGTGTATTGTTATCATCAAAATTATCATGTAGCCTTAGGGCTAACATCAAATAGATTCAAGAGGATGTGCAACCGAAAGAAAATGGTGATGGAGAAAAAGAAAACGAGTTGGGTGCCTCAGCAAGCAAGAAGTCAATAGATTCAAATGTGTTTATCTCACAAGCAAATATTCTGTCATTAATCCATAAAGAACTGAGTAAGAATGATTCAAATTCAATTATGCCCCTCAACCACCTTCTTCAAAGAGATCATGTTTAAACCATACCCTCCCTAGTATGAGGTGCCATATTTCCCTTTATTTGATAGGAGAAAAGGAAAACCTAGAGAACATATTGCACACTAACTGGATATGTTGGGGTCTTTTGCCTGTGATACATATTTGAGGGTCAGAGAATTCTCTAAGTCATTTATAGACAGAGCAAACACATGATACACTTCTCTCACTCCTAGATCAATTCATTCCTGGGATGAGTTGGCCAAAAAATTCTGTAAAAAATCTTTTCAGCATAAAGAAAAGGTTACTATGGTGCAACTCAACAACATTAAACAAGAAGCTACAAAACCTTTGGTAGAACTTGTTAAAAGTTTAAGAGATTTGTTACTATAGTGTGATACAGAACATGATGAGGTCGAGTTAGAAGAAACTTGCATCAGCAACATCATCCTACAATATATAATTTTTCTGAAAAATGCCAATGTCACAAAATTCACAAAGCTTTTGGAGTCAGCAAGAAAGACAGTAGTCAAACTTATTCGAAAGAGTATCGAGCCAGAAAGAAATGAATTTAGTTCACACAGTCACACTTTGTTTGCAGAAAAGAAGCCAAGGTTCAAGACTAAAGAAAAGCGTAGAGCATTTATGATGTATTCTGTAGTTCTTTGTTCAACAAAAGAGCTAGACAATTTTCTAGATCAATAGATTAAAGATGGTGTAATCAAATTACTCTTGTCCCATAATTGCCAACAAAAAAAGAAAAACAATAAGTAGAATATTGTAAGTTTCATCAAAAGATAGGACATGCAACTGCTGCTTGTCAAGTAATACAAAAAATAGTTCATGAGAAGATTGCCGATGGCATGCTTGAGCTTCTAGAACAGAGATAGATCATTGAAGAGGATCCCTGTGACGATCTGGGTCGAGGTCCTACAACCTCTTCCTGGGACTCAAACCCAATCTGAACCCAATCGTACAGTAAACCGTATTGTCCGCTCCCGAATGGTACTCATGATGGATTTCGGGAGCCTTTAAGGGAGGTCCTGGGTTCGAGTGGGGGACGCGTCCTTTGGGAACAAAGCCATGAGGCTGTGCAGGTTTGAGTCCCACGCTAAAGCGGACAATATGGTTTACTGTATGATTGGGTTTAGATCGGGTTTGAGTCCCAGGAAGAGGTTGTAGGACCTCGACTCAGATCGTCACAATCCCCTTCCAGCTCACAAGATCAAAAGGGTTGTTGTAGCTCATATAGTTCTAGATGAAAAGAAAAGCGTACTTTCTATAGCCATTCTACAGATAAGTGACACAAAGAAACTTTATAGTATTGTCTAGATCCTATAGTTTGATCACTTCAACACAGCCTAAAATTCAAGTCTCTATTTGGCCAAATGGATTATGTTCCTCAAGCCAAAATCGTTGCAACAGAAGCCTTGATGAAAGTCTCGGCAGAATACGGTCCAAAATGTTATGCATCAGAATCCAGAACCAACAAAGAGTTTCTAAAGAGTATGGATGCAATTACATTTACGAATGAAGATGTGGAAGTCTCATATACATATCACAGTAGGCCTCTTTATCTAGAAGCTCAAATAAATAATGTGATAATTAGACGTACATTAGTAGATATCGGCTCTTCTATGAAATTATCTCTGTATCAGTTTTAGAAGCAACAAGAATATATCAAGGAAAAATAGTACGAACTACAATGAAGATAGTAGGATTTGAAAATAATACAGAAAAGACTATTGGTTCTATCCAAATAGACCTTTCTAGAGGACTAATACAACCAACACTAGATTTTATATGTTAGATATGGATGTTAGTTACCAAATTTTGTTAGGCAGACCTTAGTTGAATCGACATAAATTAGTGGTATCCACTTATAATCAATGTGTAAAAAGGAGAATAGGGGTGAAACCCATCGGGATTCTAACAAATCAGACCCCTTTTGGCAAAACAGAAAGCCATATAGCAGATGTTGAGTTCTATGTGAGTATGTACTACAAAAACTGGATCTACTTTCAAATTTCAGCTAGTGCGACTACCAAAATGGGAAGAAAAGACTGATTTATCACGAGTATTGCAAAAAAAAAAAACAAAAGAAAAAGAAAATGGTCTCATTCGTTGTGCTAGAACCAAACTACCAGGATGGAAATTGGTATACGGATTATGACGATGTGTGGGGCCTAATCACAACATGTGAGAGGGCTTGGAGAAGTAAGTCATGTGCTACTATAGAAACATAGAAGGAAACGACAGCAAAAAATGACACAGAAGTAGAACAAAAGGTACAAACTACATCAAAATATATGCAAGATGGTACAAATGTTGTGATAGAAACCTTGGAAGAAATTGATCTCAGTTCAGAGCCAGATAAACAGCAGAAAGTCTCAATTGGAACTCGCCTTACTGATATAGAAATGAACTGATCAAAATCCTTAAACAATATAAAGATGTCTTCGCATGGGATTATAAAGATATGCTTGGATTAAATCCATATTTGGCATGTCACTCTCTAAGCATATAGGGTTTCAATCTAGTCAAGCAACCATGAAAAAACTTCTATCCAGAATTAGAAGCCCAAATCCAACTGAAAGTGGAGAAATTAATGGCAGCTGGTTTCATTAAACTGATTG
Source organism: Boswellia sacra (assembly GCA_013180625.2). NCBI lineage: Eukaryota > Viridiplantae > Streptophyta > Magnoliopsida > Sapindales > Burseraceae > Boswellia > Boswellia sacra. Next base: position 925,681 of record SNVD02006000.1, read on the forward strand.
CTCATCCAACTTGGTTAGCAAATATTTGTCCTGTCAAGGAAAAGAATGGTCAGATTTGGATATGTATCAAGATCCCAACAAAGTATGCCTTAAGTATGAATTCCCCTTACCAAATATGGATGTCCTCATTGATTCATTTGTGGGACATAGAATACTCTTATTTATGAACGGCTTTAGTAGATATAACCAGGTCAAAATGTCTTTGAGAGATGCCCATAAAACTATTTTCAGATACCTTTCGATGACTTTTATTATACCGTGATGCCTTTCAGATTAAAAAAACGTAGAATCCACTTATCAACGATTGATGACAACCATTTTTCATGATATGATAGGAAAGAGGGCTGAAGATTACGTCGATGATCTAGTAGTGAAATCAAAGCTAAGAAAAGATCATCCAAAAATCTTGGAGAGGGTATTTGAGAGATGCTGCCTTTACAAGTTAAAAACGAGCTGAAAAAATGTGCCTTCAAAGTCTCATCAGGCAAATTTCTACAGTTTATTGTTCACTAGAGAGGAATAGATGTTCATCCAACTAAAATCTAGAACATTGCTTTTGTTGTGACTCTATCATCTAAGAAAGAATTGAAAAGTCTACTTGGTAAGCTTTCTTACATACGAAGATTTGTCCCGGATTGGTAGCTCTCATTACCACTTTCACTCCTTTACTCAAGAAAAAGCTAGAATTTCTGTGGAAGGAAGAATATAGTCATGCACTACATAAAATCCAGAAAATTATCATCCGTTTGCCCACAATGAAAGCACCTGTTAGAGGAAAACATCTGAAGATCTATCTAACAAATACTGCAACAGCAATCGAGGTTTTACTTGCACAAGACAATGAAGAAGAGGTCGAGAACCCAGTTTACTATATTAACAAACAAATGACAGAAGGTGAAAGAAAGTATTCAGATGCTGAGCATTTGTGTTTGGCATTAATTTATGCTGCTCATAAATTACGACACTATTTCCTCACATATAAACTAGAGCTCATGGAGAAAACAAACCCTCTTAGATACTTACTTATAAAACCTATTTTATTTGAAAGGTTAGCAAGATGGTTATTACAGTTAATAGAATATGATATTATCTGTATCACATCAAAAGCTATTAAAAGTCAAGCTGTGATAGACCTGATCATTGCTTTCTCAAATGAAAAGGTCAAAAGATAACTACATTGGAAAGTTGCGAAACAAGGGGGTTCGGTAGGCCACAATCGGTTGGTAGTTGTAAGATAGTTGGCTGGCTATCCTACCATCAGCCGACGATCCACCTATAGCCGGCCAGCTGTTCTTCCCTTATTTTTGGCAAATTTTGATGCCAACCTTCCATATTTGATTTCTTCCTTCATTTTTCAATTCAACCTTCAATTATATAAACCCCTTGCTCCTCACTTCACAACACAAATCGAATTCATCTCTTTTCTCTCTTAAAGACATACTTCAGAATTCAATGAGTCTTTTCTAGTCTAAATCTAGAAATGGTAAGTCTTAAGAGCAGTTCTCTCTTCTCTCTCTTTATTTATTCTTTAGTTGTCTTGCTTTAGAATAAGCATGTTTAGGTTTGTTTATACTTAGAATAAGCATGTTTAGGTTTTATTTTAATACTTAAAAGCATGATTAGGGTTATTATAAATTGTTCTAACTATTGTTTGAAAAAAGGATAAGCGTGTCAAGGTAAGTCTGCTTTCCGTCCTTTATTAGAATCATGCTTAGAAGTTTATTTTCTTTGGGAATACTTAAAATCATGTTTAAAAACACATTAGCATAATCATGCTAGGTTATCTTATGATTTTTGAAGCATGCTAAGAAATAGCACAAAATTAGGTATGAATTACCTTAGTCGGTTGAAATTGTCATGTTTGCTTTAATTGATTGAATTAGGCTATAATATGCCATGATAACCATGGTTAGACTAGAAATGCCATGCTGATTACTATGAATAGGCTAGAATTGCCATGTTTAGGTAGAATTACCATGATAGAATTATCAAATCTAGGTAGAAGTGTAATGATTCTAGATTATGACTTTGTATAGAATTTTAATTGATTGATATGGATGAATGTATAAATACACTATGATTAGAATGATGCTATAAAGTGATGATGGACTCACATTGATGGTAAGGGACCATCACTAAGAATGATGAGTATGTGTATGAATATGCATATAGAGGTTTGATAAACATGGAACAGACTCACATACGGTGGTGAGGAATTCCTTATTTATCGAATCTTGCTTTAATTGATTACATTGAAGATGTGATTTATATAAATATGCTATGATTAATATGAATAAATGAGTGAATATATGAAATGTTAGAAGTAGAATTTACTTTATTGTTGAAGAAAAGGGTAATCCTCTCCCCTATCCCCCATGTTTGAAAGAAATGTAACTCTATTCTTCTCCCTCTTTCTTTGCATGAATATACAATTGTTATTGAATGAAATCACCTTATATGTCTTAAAGAAGATAAAATTGGAATGTGTGCATAAAATGAACCACTTAAGCAGACTGTATAGCAACATAAGCTATTTTAATTTGGTATGTCCTGGTGGAGGCCGGATTTTGATACGGGAGAGATGAATGTCTCATATTTAACTTCCCGAACCCATCTCTAAAGGGATGAGGGTGGTTTAAGTCCTGAAACGAGGGATTAGATTGCCCGCATTCAGTCCCAATTAAAGAATTAGGTGGCGACTCCATTTCTTCATACATGCCCACGACTTGTTTGTGTTCCTTTAAGTCTCAAAAAAGACTTTGACACAGTGTTGTGATCGCACTTTAACAGGATGAAAGCCTTGTTCACACTTTTCTTTCCAAAAGCAAAAAAGGACAAATACCTCATTTGCTGTTAAAAGACTGTTGCTTAAGTTCGAGGAGCTGGTCCCTATTGCCTAGAGATAAATTGCTCGATTAGGAAGCCTCATGTTATGAGTACTTGATGGAAACTCTAAAAAAGAACAAGCCGAAGATCTAGGAGCACTTGGCGGTGGGAGCAAACAAAGAAAGAAAGTGATGATAAATTATAAAATTGGCCCCAATAACTACTGAATGTGTATGCTTGAGGCCTGACTTGAGTTAATGAATGTTTGTTACTGAAGTTGGATCATAAGTGGTTTCAGACATGTGTGAAGATCTAAGGAATGCGTAATTGATTGACCATTGGAGTGTTTCTAGATAATGCACGGAGGAATGATGTTAATTTACTTTGTTCACTTGGACCTAAATTATAGACTAATTGTGTATGCATGGATGATAATGTTTTGGTCTAAAACTATTAAACGTGTGATTTGGGTGAAAGGTAATGTGTTTAGGCTGTGTTTTGGGTTAGAAGGAATTACTACAACTTGACTTATAAACTAGACGCTGGATGGTATTTGGTTCTTGTAAGGAGGGCTTCTATTTAACTCTAGATCCCTGTGAATGCTATGTTGTTAGCTTATTTATAGTAGGATGAATGAGTGTTTGTGAATAGATCTAATTTATCTAAAATAATGATAATGCTTAATATTATCTAATAGATAAAATACTCTAGATAATGTGAAGTAAGACTAATAATGCCTAAGTTATTACGTATGATATAAAACTAAGATGAGATAATGAAAATGAAAATAATTTATTTAATATTTATATTACTAAAATAGATAATTCAAATGATGGTAATGATTATAGATAATGCATGAGGAAAGGCACTAATCCAATCAACCTTAATTTACCAACCTGCCCCTGTTTAGCTTTAATTTGTTATTCGGTCAAAGTACTCGTCAAGTGGGCTTTAGCTTCAGCAAATTAAGTTAGACATGAGCCTTTTTTCCTTTGTTTGTGCCAACCAGACTATAGCCCACGTAGAGCCCCATGAGTGGTTTGGGTCCACTTGGCCTGAAGAGTAATGTCTTTGGTGTTTAGGCTCCAAAGAGTGTATGAGGACATACTCAATTGTATTGGGCCTGAGCTTCAAAATATCATGAGTAGCATGAGGATTTAGCCCAATTGCAAAATGAGCCAGCTGGACTTAGAGTGTTTATTTAGGCTTAGCATGTTGCATGATATAGGCTTTTTTATGTTTATAGTTCTATGGATTGCATGACATCTTGCATGTGGCATATTGATAGCTTAATGGAGGCTTTTGCATGAGCTTATAACTTGTATGGGCTTGTTTTTAGCCTCATTCTTCAACCCTTTGGGCTAATGAATTTTCAGACATCAACAACATTATAAAAAGATATGAAGTCTAAAAATAAGTTAATTTCATACTTTAAACCAAAAAACAATCAACCCCTTATAACCTAAGTTAAGTAAAATATCATTGCATGAGTAAAAAATGAAAAGAAATTATGGAGGTTAAATTATATGACATGATAATTATCCATCCACTAATATATTACTAACTTTTGTTTTGCTAAAAAAATTAGTTGTAAATGAGTAGTAGATGTAATATTATTTCAATGATGAATTTTCCTTCGGTCACCCCCATCACTACCAAGATATTCTCCAAACCAAAATGATCAACAATAAAATCAACCCAACGGTGGAAAAAAAAGCCACTGGCCATTGGTCCACCACACCCCCACCGAAGCAGATACTCGAACAATCCTAATCCACTGTCAGCACACATGACCGACCACCACCACAACCATCAAAGAATTGCCATAACAACTTTATGAATTGCTCAATTCATTCTTTTGATTTGGGAATTCAAGGTTTATTTGATTCGAGAATTCAGGTTTATTTGATTTGGGAGTTAGAATTCAAATAATTTTGGTTAATCTATATTCTTAATAGAATAAGTGGTGGTAGAAAAAGTCCTTTTACATTTCGATTAGATTTTGGACTAACATAATCCGTTAACGAGGATCATGTATTCATGTTGATGACTTTGTGAAATGTCGAAGAGGCATTCGATTATTTTTTACTGTTGATTTCCAAAGTAACATTAAAGCAAACCTTAGGACAATTATTTGGTCAAAATAGGTTCCGTTGTTTAGTGCTGAAGCGTGCACTTATTTCACACATGTAATTCTACATAACATTCCTACACTTTTTACCCAAATTCTCAACCTGCGTCACTTGATTTAGGTCGTGCATAGTGTGAGAATTCACATAAAAAACTACGAAATGAGGATAAATCCAGATAAACTATGATCATAGTGCCGAACAAAATCGAGGTCCGATTCATAATTATAACTTACCACGGCAATGAAAATTTTTTAAAATTAATGCTAACCCAGGTTTATTTTCCAGATTTGTTCAGGATACTACAAGTAATGTTATGTTTGTTTCGCCTCATTTCCCACGTAGTGGCTAGTAGTAGCAACCAAACTTATAGATTGAGTATGGGGATTTACTTAATTTGAAACCATCTTCCCCTGTTGCCAAGCCAGCGATTATTTATGATCAAACGTCATATAAAAAACGTCCAGCAAATATCTGGGAAATGAAGGATTTGAAAACCATAAAACACAACTACTCAGCCATGTAGCAAATTACTCTGCGAAATTGGCACCTATCTAATTTCAGGAACCCAGGAGAAGGAGCTGATAGATAGAACTAATCTCAACATCAAGCACCCAAGCCAGCCCCAGAGCCCCTACGACATTCTTGCAGCATATCCATGTAGAACTGGCACTTGCTGATGTCACTTCCATAATTGTTCAGGCACTGCAAAGAGAGGAGAAAACATCATTCATAGAAAAGCATCATAACCATTACACGGCCAGAAGCAATGTAAACATCATCACATCAGGCAGTTAGTAAATTCTTCCAAGATTTATAATTATTAAAAAACGACAGCCAAGACACCTGATTGGAAATAAATCTCTAAGCAAACCAGGATACTAGGATACTATCAGAATTGGGCCAGTCTGATATATAACCTATAAAAAATAAGAAACATCTTTGAATTTTTTTGCAGAGGTTAGAATGAAGATCACAAGTTCTTACATACAACAGGAAAAAAGGTTTCATCTACTCTATAATTTGTTTAGGCAATAGGCTTGAGTTTTAGAAATTAGAACCATAAAAAAATTTAAGAACTGCCCGGTACAAACCAGGAACCGAAGTCTTAGAAAATCTAACTTAGATGAAGAGGAAACAGGGGAATTTTGATAAATAATTACTCTTAAATGCAATCCAAACAAAAGTAGTCTACGACTTAGAAGGAGGAAAGATTCATACATCTTGCAGGGCCTTGAATTGACCACCACAAGCTTCAGCACCTCCACGACTGCTTGTGTTCGATGCTACTTCAGATGCAGGGCCTGATGAAGTGACAGTCTCCTTCACATTGACGATGACATGTGGACCACCCATCACAGCACCAACAGCCCTGTGAGCTATTGCACTACCAGTACCAAAGGCCATACCTGTTCATTCAAAAAAAAGGGTACAAGGACAAAAACAAAAGCATAACCGCAGTTAGGTTGCACGAACCAGCCCATATTTAGAAAAAGAAAATCATCAACTACACAAACGAGAGACCTAAACTCACCATCTACAACGGAAGCACCGAGAGTTCCCATCACAGACGATGGCCCTTTCTTAGATTGTGCAGGTGCTGGTTGAGAAGCATGAGCAACTGCAACAACAAATCCATTCAATCAAAATTATCTCAGTAAATGCAAAAATAAACAAAATTCTAAAGTTGGAGGATCCAAATATGTGTTTTGGCAATAACGTCAGCGTGCTCTGACATGCAATTTAGACAAGCATAGCATAGAGAACAGATCCATAACCATCCAAGTTCTAGCACCAACAAGATATTCAACACGTACACTCAAATTGCATACCAAATATGGCATGAGAATACCTCTGCCATATGCACCAGAATGTGAAAAATGCATACACCACATATTAACGAAGTCCCCAAATATTAGATCATAAAATCCCTGTACCTGGCTGGGGAGGATTGTCCCGTAGAGCCTGAGCAGCAGGACGAGAGCGGGAAGCAGACCTTACTCCAAACGAAGCAGACCTTCCTCCAAACGAAGCAGACCTTCCTGCAAAAGGAGGATGCCAAGTACGATCAAATAAGCTTAAAAGCACTTAAAAAAAATAAGTATGCAAAAGATAAGTATATATTCCGGGAAAATAGAACTTCCATCAAAGCAAATCAAAGTCCTGCACAAAATTACTTGAGACAAATTCTTCCATAACATTTTTATTTTTATTTATTTTTGAAAGAACCACCTTGCACAGTCACGAAAATATCTAGATCCTCCAACGACATTTGAAACAAATATCATTGAAATCGCATTTCATGCCCAAACCAATCTTTCCCACCAAATAGCCCATATCAACTTTCACGGTACAAAATTAATGCCTTATGAGTATTCGTTTCAAATAGTTCAATGCAAAATACCTATCCAGTGTACAAAACAAACAAGCGTCAAGTTTTCAATGCAAACCTATATTATTCCCGTATAAACAAACAATGATAAAACACATAAATTATATTATATTCGTTGCAAACATAATATCAAATCCATCTTAAAAATAAACATCACAGAAGATCAATACATAAAAAAAAAATCGACAGGAAACTGAACGGTGTATACGGAATAATTGGCCCAAATACTCACCTCCGGAGCCTCGGCGAGTCATTGTTGACAGTTGGTAGGGGATGCGAAGGACGTGAAAGCTAGAAATATATCAACTCTCAAGCAATAAATAGTGAACGAGCTAGAAACAAATTTCGAACGGTTATTTATACAATTATACTTGCTTAAGGCACAAGTCTTACCTTGTAAATTAATATACCGCCACCTCTGTTGGAATTGCTTTTAAAATCAAGAAGACTATATTTATAATTAATTAATTTCTTACAATTTTTATTATAAAAATATTAATAAACGAATGATTATTATATTATATAATTTAAACTTTTTAACGTGATGATAAAAATAGTTATAATTTTTAGATGGGTTATAAATATAAGTGTTAGTTTCAGCCTTTTTACATCTCGTTGGAAAATGATCAACAATTTATTAAAAATAACCCTGTGAACTATTAAAATTGTACAAATGACCGTACCAGTGATGTGCCACGTGAAAATAACTGCAAACGGAGCCATCGCTTCCGAATTTATCTTTGTGGTCACCACGTCATCACCTGTTCCGCTGAACACCTCCCTCTGCTCGTCATTCCCCCGCCCTCCGTCTCTCATGGGAATGGGATTTCCTGTTACGTCGTCGTTTCATTCCATTTCATCCCGCTGTCCCTTCCTTTGCAGCCACAGACTCAACGAACTAAATTCTCGTTCTTTCATTTTCATGTCCTCTGACCATCTCCCTCTGAAAACACCTTCGATTAGAAATTCTAATCTCACCCGCAGAAACACTGACATCACTCTACGCAACTCAACCAGAAACCATAATCCCTTAGTGCGGGCATCAACCAACAACACACCGCAACCGTCCTCGCCATCGTCATCTAAAAGTCAAGTAATCATAATCTGCTCCGCAATCACCGCAACACTAGCAGTTGCCAATCGTGTACTCTACAAACTGGCTCTTGTTCCCATGAAACAATACCCTTTCTTCTTAGCTCAACTCACCACTTTCGGGTAAGTTCACAATTCTGATTCCGAGGCAATGCTTGCTGATGAGTGACCGAGATGTTGTACTTAGTTTCGTGAAATGTTATGTTGCAGGTACGTGGTGATTTATTTTTCGATACTGTATAGTCGGTACCGGATGGGAATAGTGACCGATGAAATGATAAGCCTTCCGAAATCTCGGTTCATGGCTATTGGTATTCTTGAGGCTCTCGGAGTCGCTAGTGGAATGGCTTCTGCTGGTAAAATTGATGATTAAGGTGTTTGTTTGTTGCGTTAATAGTTGAATATATGATATTATCTATCTTCTACAGCTATGCTTCCTGGACCGGCTATACCTATTCTGAATCAGTTAGTATGTCATTTTTTATCGTAAGAAAAGTATAAGTGATAAATGAGAATGTAGTCATGGTTGAGGTTTAAATGAGTAGCGTATCTAAACAACCGTTTCTCGACCCATAAGAACTCAAATTTATTTAATTTTATTATTTTTTTGGGCAGACCTTTTTGGTGTGGCAGCTGGCTTTTTCTGCTGTTCTTTTGGGAAAAAAGTACTCTTTTAACCAAATTGCTGGTTGCTTTCTTGTGGCTACTGGTGTAGTACTGGCTGTTGGAAGGTTTGTTGATAGATAACCATTTCAATTTTTCCTTTCCAACAATGTGGAAGCCTTTGTAATATGATTCTTATCAGTGGCGCTGCCAGCTAGTTTTGATTGGCCTTAATGGTAGACATAGACTTGATGTTTCTCAAGTCTCAATGTCTGTAAACACTTCATACAACCAAAGATGTCAAAATAACTATAGGACTATGTGCAGTCTTTAGATGTTCCACCTCTGAATTTCGGAAGCAAACCTGTTATTACTCTTTGAAGTATATTTGGTTTCCCTGCCATTTTCAATGTCAAGTTTCCCTTTTGCATTCAGTCATCAGGTATTATTGCCATGTGCACTATTCCTGATTGGCTAGAAATTACTGTGCTAAACTAAATCCTCTTTGACATGAGGCAAATTTTCTGTTTTGGTAATCTTTCTCATTCCCTTTACTGTAAGGTTCCTGGTTAATGTACACTGTTATCGCCATGAAATCTACTGGTATGTCAGGTCTGCTAGACTTCATCCACAATATCTTAATTTTGAAAAATTGAATTTTTATTGACGTGAATTTGAGACTCCTTGTGAATATGTATTTCTTTCATGTGATAAAGTAGGCTGCTGAGTTATTTGTGCATTTTGCAATTGCAGTAGGTCTAATGCTGATCAGATGCTATCCGGAGTTGCGTTTGTATGGCCAGCAATAATGATAGCATCATGTGCTTTTCAAGCTGGTGCATCAATTGTCAAGGTTCCAACTGTGATCTCTAGTCATGATTTAAGTGTGCTCTGCATAAGCAACATAATCAACCTTGAGTCTTTGTTTATTATACAGGAATTTATTTTTGTTGATGCCTCCAAGCGCCTAAAGGTATGTCTTACTAACTATTGTCTGTTTAAAAAATCAGATGGCCGCGTAATTTATCTTGTGGTTGACAAGCTATTTCTGCATTTGTATTGTTTGAGAATGTCTTAGCCATCATACTGTTTACATGCAGGGAAAATCACTTGACATATTTGTTGTCAATTCTTTTGGATCTGGATTTCAGGTAAGTATTATATGTCTAGCTCTGTGATTTTGTTCTTATTGTTCTATATCCATTGTATGCAAACTTGGGGCACCTTAATACTGAAGATGAGACAGATTCATTGTAAATTCTAATATTTCCTCATTTTCGTAGGCACTTTTTGTTCTTCTTCTTTTACCTTTTCTGTCAAATTTAAAAGGCATACCATTTGCTGAACTCCCCTCATATCTAAAAAGTGGTGCTGGTTGCTTTCTAAACATGGGAGCCGACACACCAGGCAAGCTCTTAATATTTTGTTTTTATGTTGATAGACTTCTGACTATATATTACATTTACCTTCTGTATTGTTTATGATATGAGAATTTGGAGATCTAGCCTGTGACTAGTTGACCATGATTATGCCATGTAATTGGCCTCAACATATTCTTTATTTGTCATTGCTCAGCAATATTAGAGTTGATGCTGCTTAGTCAAAAGTATTATGAACATAGAGTGGCCTGTATCTTTATGTACTTGGATTGATGATCATTACCCTTTTACTTTTCCTAATATTGCACATTTCTTATTTCTTGCTGAAAAAGCATTTCTCTTTATTGAAATTGCCTTAAATTACATTGGTCTTTGAAACTGAAACCAATGGACTAAAAAAGCAACAACTTTTGTCCCCTTTTTCCCCCCTCGTTTTTAGCTAATTAATAACCTAGAACTGTTGACACAAAGCACATTTACTTCTCCAATGCATAACTTATAAATTTTGTTAATTGACTGTATATATAAACTAGTTAGAATTTCACTTAGTCAAATTATTTAGAAACAATTTGAAGTACATGCTTCTGACAAATTTGATCATTTACGAAGGATGACCTTCTCAAGCTCCTCTGCTATCAGCTAATATGTTACTTGGTTCAGGTTGTGGGGGGGCTCCGATGCTTCCACTACTGTATATAACTACCAATATGGCTTTCAACATATCAGTGCTCACTCTTCTGAAAATTTCCTCAGCAGTTGTTGCTTCGCTTGTTGTGATGTTGTCAGGTCTTCTTTCTCATCCCTACTCTTGCCTGTATGAACATGAATATATGTGGATGCATGCACATGGTTACAGCTATTTACTAAGGTGTGATTTTGCTCATTTTGCAGTGCCACTTTCAGTTTATGTCCTATCCCTTCCACTGCCATGCCTCCCCAATGGTGCAAGCTTGAGCCCCTTTTTCCTGTTTGGCAATCTGATTCTTTTGTTAGGTCTCACACTATACAACATACCCCAGCCTGTAAAGCAAAAGTCATGAATTGTCGAAACCATTACTCAATGTTAGATTTGTTAAATTTTTTCCTGTCAATATTAGATTTTGATTCTGTTTATGGATTTGTTCCAGACGAAGAGAAGACTATAAATTTCATTGGTCTGTAGATCCCACATATCATATATTACACTAAATATTAATCTCATTTGAAAGGGCATTTATAATTTTTTTTCTATTCATTCCACGTTTACAAATCAATTTGACCAGGGAGGTTCTGATGTATTCATAAACTGACGGAGTTCTGTTGTGGTACCATGCTCCATGTACTACCTTTCTTATGCTCATTCCTAATAAGCGCTGTTGTTACCCTGGGCCGCGAAATCTGAACCTGCTCACTTATTAGAACTTCTGTTTTATTTTGTTGCTGCTTTAGTCTCTTGGCGTCATCACCGGTACATCTGCACTACCGTGAGAGGCTGTTGGCACTCTGCAGCCTATACTTCTAAGCCGGTTTGCACCGAGCACACAGCAAAAGCTAAATTATCTCCTGCTCTTGTAGTCCCTAACTCAGGACCTTAGGCGATAACAGTATCAAAATAGGATCCATACTTACCGGTGAGTTTCAAAACTTCAAATCTTGTGAAAGACACCTTATAAAAGGTTTCATCAGAGCTTAAGAGCTTCATACAGCTTCTACATGGAGCAATCAGCAATGCTAATACTTGGTGAGGTAGCACGGAGTAATGGCTTATGAAAGGAAAAATGTTCATCTAGTTTGTCCGCACATTGGTGGATGAGTGTTGCCAGTATCCAGTATCCACCATAACTTCAATTAGGAGTCAACCTTCGAGTGTCCGTTATAAGTATTAAAATAAAAAATTCACAAAAAAAAAAAAGATAAAGATAAAAAGGGCATCCAAATTGTTGGATCACCTGAAAGTTACACACAAATACAGATATGGAAATTGTGGGAGCTAACTGAACCTGAGGGTGTTTTCTATTTAAAAAAATGTGGATCATCTAAAGTTACGCAAAAGTACTTAAATTCCAAGACAAACATGTCAGATATGACATTCTGCTATATAACATTTAGTAGTAATTGTATTTTCCAACCTATAAATCTAGAACCAAATTAAACACCAAAATTTGATTTATTTGAACCGATAGCTCCATCCAAGCAGTAAAAACAACAAAACACGCTACCACTAAGCCTTCAAAATTGCATCGTACATGTCATCTAAGTCTCAAAATACTCCCCAAATTCAAGGCTGTTCTCCAGCTTTGAGTCCGTATAGCTCTATATATCCACAAATTTGTTTGTTTTGGTCTTTCAATACCTCTGCAAAAGGCCAAAACTGTTAACCCCTAGTGTCTGCAGATCGAGGACATCGAAATTTATGCACAATTTAAAGAACATATGAAACTTAAAAGCTCTCAACAACTTTAATATGAAAACAAAAACAAACTACGGAAATACCTTCCGCTTCTTTAGTTTGCCCATTCCACTGTTACCATTACTGAGGCTTGTTGTTCGCTCACCATTATCATCTAGAGGTAAAGTTTTAATTTCATCAAAGAAGCTGTCGGTCAGACCAATCAACCTGGAACAGACAAATGACATGATAGTCAAGGCAAAATAATCATGAAACACCCCCAAAAAGTTGATAGTACAACAAGTTTAGAGACCAACAGATGACAAAGTTAGAGAAACATCTAAAACCATTAATGTAGTTCAAATTTGGCATATACCCATTTCTTGACTTCTTCAAGTGTTTCATCTTCTCTTTTTCCATCTTTGTAAGAGGAGCACGGGTGAAAAGCTCCTCTTCTTGCCGTGCACGCTCTTCCATTTTTTCCTTATATCTAGTCAGTTCTCTACTCTCACTTCCAACAAATTCTCTAACCTGTATTTTAGCCATCAACAAAAGATGAGCTCAACCTACACATGAAAACATTCAAACCAAAACTACCACCAAAGATTAAAACCAACCTCTTCAGGTCTGCCCTCCAAATTATCTATCAATTCCCTCATATAAGTACTCTGCCTAGCTTGTCGTAGTGTCTCTTTCTCCTTTCGCAAAGCATCTCTTTCCTTTCTCGACACCTTATCTTCATTCATTGAAGTAGGAGCAAATTTGGGAGGCTTATACACACCAGCACCATCCTACATGTAAATTAACATTTCAGTATTGATCTCCAAATATAAGCAACCGCCAATATGCCTTCTCACATAAGCACTCACCTCGTCTCTCATATCTGCTTTGCTAACAAGCATGTCGGGGTTAGGGCGATATTTCAATAGGTCCTCTGTTTTCTGTGGCTCGTCTGATCCCTTTTCACTTTGATTCACTTGCACTGATGCACCCCCACTAACCCTTGCACTCGTAAGCTTCTGAATTTGGTACTGAAGCTTCTTGTCAATTGGACGAATCTGTTTACAAAAACAAACATGAACAATCTCAGCATAAGTGACAAATGAAGATGACAAAATTAAAATATAGTAAAATAAAATCCATACCTTCTCTAAAAATAATCTAATTTCAACAAGGCTTCGAACAACTGGATGTCCCTCAATTGATAGACCCTTTGTCTTGCGAAGTAAGTAATAGACAATTGACTGGCAATAATTTAGAAGCAGCAAATGCTTAGCTTCAAGATAGCTAATTCCCTCCACCGTTGGATAATTATTCTCTTTCACCTGCTACATAAAACATCAACAATATCACACACACACACACACACACACACATTTGACAGTTTCAGCGGATAAGTTTCTAATTCCAACCTTTGTTATCAAAGCTTGCACTTTACTTGTCACTGCATCTAACCCTAGTTTCATCTCTTTTAACAAAGCCGCCAACTGAGGCGCCTCTCTGAAAAAACAATAGCACAATACAAAAGACAAAAATAAATTGTATTTGAATCAACGTGTTCCACAAACAACAAGTGCGAAACTAAACAGAGCAGTGAAATATAACTGGAAACTTACTTCTTCATTCTCTCATCGTAGTCTGAGCTATTATTACCAGTATCCATGAGAATTATCAACGCTGATGCTGAAATCAATTTCTTAAACTTATCGTTATGAGGTTGCGATGCTAAACACGCAAGTAGAATGAGCACCAGCGCCGAGCAAGAAAGAAATCAAGTTCTAAAATGGCCGCCGGAAGCTAGGTCCTGGAGAGGGAGACCAAAAACATGTACCAATTGCACGATCCACGAGCACATCATTAAGCGTGGGCCGTTTTAATTAAGCCCCAATTTATTCTATGAATGATCTATAATTGGGCTCATTATGAAACCCTAACCTAGTCTGATTGATTTAAAACAATTTTATTTATTTATTTATTTTTGTGTGAGTTATGGTTAAGCATGTTGCATCAGATATTACACTTTTAACATTTAGAAACTGTTTTCGATAAGATATTATATCATCGGCACGTTCGCATTTTTATGTCAAGCTTTTAAGTTCGAAATAAATTATATACATAAAATAAAAGTAAAGTAATATAAAAATTTATAAATGTAATATAAAATATTTTCGTAAGTTTTGTATTAGTATAAAAGTAACATTTTAACCAAATTTTTTTATACACATTTATCATATATGTAATATTAAATAATTGAAGAAATAAATTTAAAAAATTAACAATTTTAGTTAAATTAATAATATCAATGTCACATTAAATTTATATGAAATTTATATAAATAAATCTGAATGAATAATTTGTAAGTGTAATATTATTTATTATATCAAAATATTATTTTTTATTTTTATATTATTTTTCTTAAGTACCATAGTTTTTTTAAAGATTAAAATTAAAAAAATTAAAAACATTAATCTTCTTTAACAAAATATTCAAAAACACTTTTATTAAAAATTTTCATTAAACAAATTTACTTAAAAGAAGCAAAAATAACATATAATTATTTATTTTTTCTGAATAACTACAAATTTGACAACTTTCAACCTTGGTGACGTGTGCCAATAAACTTCCATCATCGACGTACTTCAGTTCTCTAATCCGAAGACTGTCCAATTGTCCAAACAACCCCGTTGACAAAATCCTTATTGTGGCAGTACCGAGGACACGTTCGCCATTTCCTGAGAGAATAGGGACATCTCATGCACACTTTCCGAGAATTCTCCCGCGCACTTCCCTGCACCTTCAACGCACCGGATCCAGACCCCTCTGGTCATCATCAATCAAAAAAACAGTCTCCATCTCTCTCTGATCAACCGGATCCGATCTTCTCTCATTCTACAAGTGCACACTGTCCGATCGCTACGCCTCCATGACTCAGTCTCATTGGCTCACAATAAGCCCACTAATTTTTCAGTAGATTGGACTCGTTGATAATTTTTTTAGGGTTTTCTCTCTTTAATTTGGGTTTACATTATGAATATTGATTTTTTTATCCTGAAATGAAGAAGTTATGTGCCTCTTATTTGGAATTCAATTGTAATTTGATTGAAGACTGTGAGTTTTCGGAGATTATCAGACTCTTCTGTGAGAATGGCAGCATCTCCTGTGAACTTCCTCTTTGGATTCTTGATGGTTTCCATTGCAATGTGGATGGTCTTCATGTAAGTCAATTCAGTTCAATTTAATTTCGTTTTATTTATTTTTATTTGCAATTTCGTTTTCGGAGACTCAAATGAAAATCATAGTCAATTTTGAGTATTTTTAAAACGGTGGCAAATTAAACAAAAAAAAATGTAATAATGAAAACAATGCTTCTTTTATTTCGAGGATATCGAGTCTATATTGCAAAAGAAGAAATATAAGTTGAACGTATGGTTTTTCTGTTGTTGAAGGTGTCAGTGGAAGGGACACATTGTGGAAATGAAAATATAGCCAAGTACAAATTGCTATGAGATTAATTATAGCCATATCTCGTAAACAGAAGTACTGATGATTGTTTAAAGAAGTTGGGTTGCCTTTGCAGAATTGCACTTTTGTATAACTTTGATTCTTATTTTTTTCCTTTTTTTTTTTTGTTTAGTCGAGTTTCTTTCCACTTAGATTTCCTCCAGTATCTGGGCGAGATTCACGAGTCGGGCACATTTTCCAGATATTTGATGATGGTTTATGTCGTTTGGTATTGCATATTTTCACTTATCAATCAACTTATCTATAGAAAGTTTGGTTTTCTTTTATTCATAATTTATTTTCTTTTGTGGTTCTGATACTTGGCCTCTTAGTCGGCTATTTTGAGATGGTTGCACAATATGTGATGAAGATCTTGAAGGACAAAGGCTGAGAAAAGTTTGGGATAACGATAATGCACAAATACACATTCTTTTATTCTTGTATGTTTTATTTGGATCCTATCATTTCATGATGTTTTACCATCAACTTTTTAATCCAGTATGCTGTTGATTTAACCACAGTTATGTATTTGTTATAGATCAAGTGTTTATCATTGCCTTGACTCTCATCACCATGCTCCTGTAGTTCTTGAAAATAATTATGGTCTCAATAGTTCTTGAAATGATTATATGGCTATCTTTGTTGCTAAATTTCTATTATGCACCTTTTTCTTCTCAGGTTTGCCTCAAGGCTGGTGGCTTGGATTCTAAGCCGGATACTGGGAGCATCTGTGATGTTTAAAGTTGGTGGCTGGAAATGTTTAAGGGATGTCGTGGTAAAGTTCAAAAAGGTATTTTTTTCACCTAAGCTACTGTGTTTGCTTTAATTTTTAGTTTGTCTAACGGTGATGCATGTATACTTATACCATTGATGGGAAAATTGTTGTATTAATGCTGGCATTATTAAAGTTATTTCTCTACAAGCAGACTTGGCTGAGAAGTCAACATTGAGAATAGTATACAGTTGGTGTTGTTCATTTGGGGAGTCCTGTTTGGGCGGTCTCTTTGTGCTGATTTCACTGTCAGTACCATTCCATGGCATTATATGCTGACCAAGCACTGGCTCGCTTAATCTATTGCGTTTATGATTTGTATATTTTTTTATGAGAGACTGAAGTTCATTTAAAAATAAAAAAAGATTTTACAAAAAGTGTATCAAGCTGTCCACCTATAGGTTGTACATGATTTGACTATTTTATATATATATATATATATATCTTTTCCATTTTTGTTTCTTGATCTGATCCTCCTTTGGTTAAGACTCTGGTCTTTCTGGGTGTTTCTTATTGAAGGCCTTTTGTTTAAGAGAGGGTTTTCTGAGATTTTTTTTTTTGGAGAGTTTTTTGACACAAAATTACTCTCATAGGAAGCAAAGGAGTCGGATGATTTCCTTTGGTTTAATTTCCTGAAAAAAATCTCTTTAGCATGATTGGAATGTTCATTGCTGTGACATGGGGAATATAAATATAATGTGCTTGTGCTTAGTTTCTCATTGCTAGCTTTTCTTGTTAAGGGTGCTTACCTGTCTAATGCTAGATCTCCATGGGATCCTGACATTCGCATTGTTATGACATTGGTTATTTGCAGGGTGCAGTTGAATCTGTATGTATTGGTGAAATTAAACTCAGCTTACGTCAGTCCTTGGTCAAACTTGGCGTTGGTTTTATTTCTAAGGACCCCAAGCTGCAAGTGTTAATATGTGACTTGGAAGTTGTAATGAGGCCATCAAGTAAAAGCTCGCAGAAAGCTAAAACTCGAAAAACCCGCTCTTCAGGCTCTTCAGGCCGGGGAAAGTGGATGGTTGTAGCTAACACTGCAAGATTTTTGTCAGTCTCTGTGACAGATTTGGTTCTGAAGGTAAGTGGCTTCGCTATGATTTTGTTTTGTTTTGTTTAAATCTTCCTTTAATTTGCATTACCCATTAATTATTTATTTATATTGATTTTAAGGGTTATCTTAATGTATTCCCAATTGGCACATGTTAAAAAATTTAAAATAGTAAGTAATAAATGTGATCTAACTATTTCAGGAAATGTTTTCTCATTGATAAATGACTTGAATAGTAAAGTAGCATGTATTACCTTACACTTTAAATTTCTTAACATTTGCTATACGCATATATCTTAAGGCACATTCTAAAGAGGACCCTAATTTTAATATTATGCTATTGCCTATTTTATGCTCTTTTATTGTTGATGGGTGATCATTTATTCATGGTTAATGGATTCTTGAAGTCAGTCAAGGACAATTATTATGGATTAAAAAGGTTGGTGTGAAGCTGTAAATATCTTTTATGTTTAATAGTGATTATCTGTTAATGGTCACTGGACTCTGGATTTTTAAGATCAGTCGAGGCCAACTATTATGGATTATATTTGTTTGAAGCTGTATATATGCTCTTTGCTTTTTTAAGCTGTTGTATTTGTTATTTCAAGGGTCCGGATCACTGTAAGTGTTCTCTGAAACATTTTTGCAGACACCCAAAGCTACTGTTGAAGTCAAAGAGCTGACAGTGGATATATCGAAAGATGGTGGATCAAAACCAAATCTGCTTGTTAAGCTACACATATCGCCAATTTTTGTACACTTAGGTGAACCAAGGGTTAGTTATGACCAATCATCCAACTTTAACTCTGGAGAATTCATTGCTGCCAGCCAAGCTTCCTTAGGCATTATGGAAAAGTCTTCTGCTCCTTTTACCTGTGAAGAATTTTCTCTCTCATGTGAATTTGGTCATGACAGGTACTTTTTTTCTCGAATGATATGTTTGTTTTGATATTCCACATCATGCAAATTTAGTCGTCTTGGCATATTAATAAATAAGTTCTATTTTCATATTCAAGAAAGAAATAAAAAATCTAGTCATCTTTTGCATTAGACATGGTTGAGCACATGAGCCAGGTCAGAGAAAAACTTTGGGGCAATATCGTGGTTGTTATACAGCTATGCTTTATATATGTGTGTGTACGTAGGTATGCTATGTATTTATATTTGGTTTTGCTGATAAATGTGCTTGGTTTAGTTGCTAAAAGTTCGTGTAATCACTTCTTTTGGATGTAGAGAAGCAGGTGTTATAATCCAAAATGTGGACATTACCTCTGGAGAGGTCACTGTGTGCCTGAATGAGGAGCTGCTTTCAAAAAAAAAGAAATCATCAGATGCTTTTTCTCATGCTGATAATGTTGTGGACTCGACTGGTGATTGTTTGGCTGCTGAAAAGGCCCAAAAAAAGCAAATGTCACTTGCAGCAGTTACAAAATATGCTTCTATATTTCCAGAAAAGGTAACAAGCTTTAACATGCTATTTAGATGGTTTACTGTATATCTTTTACCTCTCTTTCTTTTATTGTTATTCGAACTTGTCTGTCCTGTTATTTTCCCTAATTGAGTTTTTTCAGTTACTTTTTATCTCGGTTGGATTTGAGTCATTTGACTATCAATTTTACATTTGTTATTGCTTTAATTATTAGAATGCAAAAAAGTTATTAGAGTGGCTAGTTTATAGTTGTGCTTTCGTCCTTAGCTTTTGTGAAATAATTGTTGTAATTTTACTTCCACTTTGACTGAATATGAGAAAATTAGATTGAGAAACAGGAATGTACAACATTTATAATGGATGGAAAGTTTTAGCCTGCTGACCTGCAGAGACAATGATTGCCAGTAAAATCTTGACTGAAGTATTGCTGAATGCATCGTTGATGGCTTATGTTCCTACTGCTCAATTTAGTTTGTGTAGGTTTAAAGTTTCTCTGTTAGTTCCATTATGCCCCTAGCTCCACCAGTTTGGATATATTGAGAGATGACCTTGAGCCTTTAAAGAGAGGAAAGAAGAACCAGATATCTCCCAAGATTGAAGAAACAGGAGCATGCGAAGAGGCATTTGAATTTGAAAAAAAAAATGATATTGGAAAGCGGCTGTGAAGATAGGACGTTTATTTGCAGTTTCAACTTCTGTATTTTTATAGCATGTTTCTTGAATTGTGGTTCAGACAGTAATTACATTTCATCATCCTTGAGTATATTGAGGATTTTATTTATTAATTGTAACTGACTTCAATATTTGATGCCTAATTGTTAATTTTTTTTTCGCTGGTCTAAATGATAACAACAAATTTTTGTTTTCTTCAATAGTTCTCCTTCGCTTTGCCGAAATTGGACATGAAGTTTGTGCACCAAGAACACAGTCTTGTTGTAGAGAATAACATCATGGGCATCCAATTGAAAAGCACCAAATCACGATCCACTGAAGATGTTGGGGAGAGTACACGCCTTGATTTTCTATTGGAATTTAGTGAGATTCATGTATGATTGCAATCTTTTACAGTTGTTAAGTGTCATGCTGCTGAAAATTTCTCAATTATGATTTATCCTAGCCTTGTGTGACAATGGTTTCATGTTTTATATTTCAGCTTTTAAGAGAAGCTGGCACTTCTGTCTTGGAAATTCTGAAGGTTGCTGTTGTCTCTTCTGCCTACATTCCTGTACAGGTGAGTTCTAGGCAGTTAGCCGTGGCAGATTAGTGTCATTTTCAAGTTTAGTCCTTTTTCTTTATGTGTGTTATAGAACAGGTAAGAACTACAGGTTTATGTTGTTGCCTGGTGCTTAGTAGTATCGCATATTTGTCAAAATTATGCTTAGTAGTATCACATATTTGTCAAAATTATCATGTTGTAACTTTTTGTACAACATGATGTTCAATCTGCACCATTTAAAAGATGGATAATTATGTATTAATATCAAGAAGTGGCTAACCGAAATTCTGCCTTGACCTAGTAAAGTGGACAATGACCCGGATGTCTGGCTTTTATGTGGTCAAGGTTTCTTAAAAGTGCAGCTGAAACCAAATTGAACTGCAGTTTGCTTAAGTGTTGGTCTTAGTGTTGTGAGACATTTCATGTACTGTCCTTCTAGAAGCAGTTGAATTTAGATTAGTAGGGGAGCCTTTCCATCTAGAGGGGCAGTAACAAGACCTTGTGTTGGTATATGCTATGAAATTGCTTGAAAGAGTTTCCGCTTGTTGAAGTGACAACAGTTTTGGTAAAGTAAGCTGAGTGGTTAAGTCACCTTCATCAACTCCATTTGGTGTAATTCTTGAATTTCATAATTCTCGCTTCTGACTGGGCTTTCTGATCAGTGGAGATTTATGAATTCTTTCACATGTTGAGGAGGATGAATATAATTCTTCTTCTCTCTCTCTCTCTCTCTCTCTCTCTATTATTTTATTCGTTATGATTTTTAAATTTGTATCTATTTATTATCACCTTTGGACAATATGATATATTCACAGAAAAAGATATCTACATAAAGGCTAAAAGGTAGTTCTTTTGGTTTTCTTTTCCCGCGCGCGCACCCACCCACCCCACCCCCACACCACACCACGCCCCCCCCCAAAAAAAAAAAAAAGACCCGAATGATACTTTGACTTGGCACATTGTATGTTTTCTTGTGTCGTACTATTGACTTATTTTTTTTTATTATTATTATTTTTTATGCCTTTTGCCTTTCAGCCAACCTCACCTGTTAGGGCTGAAATTGATGTTAAGCTGGGAGGCACTCAGTGCAACATTATAATGAGCAGATTAAAGCCATGGCTGTGCCTCCACTTGTCAAAAAAGAAAAGAATGATTCTTCGGGAGGAAACTTCTACTCGTGAAACACCACAATCTACTGCCTCCAAAGTTGTCATGTGGACGTGCACTGTCTCAGCCCCTGAAATGACTATTGTGCTTTATAGTATCAGTGGTTTGCCGCTGTATCATGTAAGTGTTTTGCTTGTCAGTTTATCATTTTCACATAATTTTGGGCTACAAGGAAGTATTGAACCCTTTATCTAACATATTGTGTAGCATTGGTGCTCCGTGGTTGAAGAACATAACATCATCCCAGGGTTGTAGGTTGAATATAAGACATTGATCGGTAGTTTAGCTCAAAGAGATTGATAACCCCAAGTAGCTAGCACAGCTCAGATTGTAGAATTTTTAAAATTAAATTATTCAAAAGTCCCAGTAGATTTCTGGCCTTCCTAATTTGCCAAAGTATGGATCTTTTTCTTCTAATAAATTGGGCTATTATCAGTAACCTCCCCTATGGTGTGGCATATCGGAAAGCATATTTGGGAATATCTATAAAAAGGGTCCTGGCTGTAAACACAACATTTGAGTTAATATTCTAAACTAGTTTGACAATATTGTAGGAAAGTGGAATCTGCAATCCCAGAGGAAGAGAAAAAATCTAAAAAATAACTTATGCAACATGATGTATCAACTAAGTCCTCTCTTCTGTGAATTAGTTGTATTAACATTTGAGTTATTTGTTGTATATGTCTATCCACATTGTCTGTCTTCAGTTCTTGATTTTCAAACTTTATGATTACAGCATTTAGATTTTTGTTACCTGTTGTAGGGCTGCTCACAATCGTCACATGTATTTGCAAATAACATTTCAAGTGTGGGAACTGCAGTACACATGGAACTTGGTGAACTTAATTTGCACATGGCAGATGAATATCAAGAATCCTTGAGAGAAAGCCTTTTCGGTGTGGAGTCAAATTCTGGTTCCTTAATGCATATAGCGAAGCTTAGTCTGGATTGGGGCAAAAAAGACATGGAATCATCTGAAGAAAGTGGTCTTAAATCAAAATTGGTCCTTTCTGTTGATGTGACTGGAATGGGTGTTTATTTTACATTCAAGCGCATTGAGTCACTCATAGTAACTGCGCTGTCCTTTCAAGCTCTATTTAAAAGTCTTTCTTCAAGTAAAAGAACAACACAGGGCCGAGGAGGGCATCAATCCAAATCGTCCGGGAAAGGAACACGACTCTTGAAATTTAATCTTGAACGATGTTTTGTAAATTTTTGTGGTGAGATGGGCTTGGAAAACACTGTTGTTGCTGATCCCAAGCGTGTAAATTATGGATCTCAGGGCGGTCGAGTTGTAATTAGTGTCTCAGCTGATGGCACACCACGTACTGCAAGCATCATTTCCACTGCATCTGATAAATCAATGAAGTTGAAGTACTCTGTTTCTCTTGACATCTTCCATTTTAGTTTTTGTGTTAACAAGGAAAAGCAGTCTACACAGATTGAGCTTGAGAGAGCCAGATCTATCTATCAGGAACTTTTGGAGGAAGATAGACCTGGTACAAAGGTGACGTTATTTGACATGCAGAATGCTAAATTTGTACGTCGTTCTGGTGGTCTGAAGGAGATTTCAGTCTGCTCTCTTTTTAGTGCTACTGATATTACTGTCCGGTGGGAACCAGATGTACATTTGGCATTATTTGAACTTGTCCTGCAATTGAAGTTACTGGTACACAATCAGAAGCTTCAGGGACTTGGTGATAAACATATCGAAGACATCTCTAGTGCAGGAGATGCTGAACAGAAGAAAGAAGCCACCTTAGAATCAGGTCACGTTGACAAGCACAAGAAGAAGGAATCCATATTTGCTGTTGATATTGATATGCTGAGTATATATGCTGACATTGGAGATGGGGTTGATGCAATGGTGCAGGTTCAGTCAATTTTTTCTGAGAATGCTCGTATAGGATTGCTTCTTGAAGGACTTATTCTTTGTCTGAATGGGTCCAGATTGTTCAAAAGTAGCCGGCTGCAAATGTCTCGTATTCCTAATACAACTTATTCATCTGATGGAAACTTGCCTGCATCCACCATTTGGGATTGGGTAATTCAAGGACTTGATGTTCATATTTGCATGCCATACAGGTTGGAGTTGCGTGCCATTGATGATGCTGTTGAGGATATGTTGCGAGGTTTGAAGCTTATAAGTGCTGCCAAAACTAAACTTATATTTCCTACAAAGAAAGAAAGCTCGAAACCTAAAAAGCCTGGTTCAGTGACGTTTGGTTGTTTGAGGTTTTGTATACGCAGACTAACTGCTGAGATTGAGGAAGAACCAATGCAGGGTTGGCTTGATGAACATTATCAGCTGATGAAGAATGAAGCTTGTGAATTAGCTGTCAGGTTAAAGTTTCTTGAAGAATCTATTTCCAAAGCCAAACAATGTGCTCAATCTGCTGAAATAAATGATTCTCCTCGTGAAAGAAAGCTTTGCTATAATGGGGTTGAGATTGACATACATGATCCTTCAGCTATTAACAAAATGAAAGAAGAAATTTATAAACAGTCATTCTGTTCCTATTACCGGGCATGCAAAAATCTTGTGCCAGCAGAAGGTTCGGGTGCCTTTAGAGAAGGGTTTCAGGCTGGTTTTAAGCCTAGCATTTCCAGAACTTCTCTTCTTTCTATTTCTGCTACAGAGTTAGATGTGACCTTGACAAGGATTGAAGGTGGAGATGATGGGATGGTAGAGCTTTTAAAGAAGCTGGATCCTATATGCTGTGAAAATAGTATACCGTTTTCTCGGCTTTATGGCAGTAACATTCTCTTGCATGCAGGAACCCTAGTTGCTAATTTAAGAAATTACACATTACCTCTTTTTTCTGCAACTAATGGTAAATGTGAAGGTCGCCTAGTGCTAGCACAACAGGTAAATGTCTAACTGGATTCCTACCTCACTTCATTTACTAGGACTATTTTTTTTTTTCATATAATTTTTATGTATGCTTGTGTGCCTTGTCCTCATTCACTTTTAGATGAATCTTGTATTATCCGTAAATCGTATATAATAAACCTACTACCAGATTATTAGTTATAACCATGAAGAACAGATTCATATCCAGCAACCGGGGATATTTATCTTTAATTTCTTGATAAACAGAAAATAAGCTATGAGAATGGAGAAGAGATCCTTATCCAGCACCCATAGGTTACTGTGATAAATATCCTTTTGGAACTATCTAAAGACCATTAATTGTTTTTTTCTTTACATTGTTTTAGATGCAGTACAATTGAGAGATATTTCTGCTTTGACTGAACTAAGCATGTTCAACTAGTTGAAAACCGTGAGGTTGAATGGTGGAGTTGTAGAATGCCCCTTCTCCCTCCCCAATCTTTGCTATAATGCAGTTTGTAATTGCAAACTTAGGTATATCAAAAATTCTAGTACGATCAGAGGCGTAACTAGAAATTTTTTTTCGGTTCGGCTGAAAAATTTTAAAAATAATTTAGTTAACCTCGAATGTGAGAAGAGATTTTATTGATAAAAAAAGTAACCTATTTGGGTGATATATTGAACCTTACCCTTTTAAATATAAATTCTATATTAAAAATTAACGAAAATTACATGGACAAATATGTAGTATAGGATAAATTCTATATTCCTTTTTTTTTTGTTTTTCAAAAGGACAATTATATATTTTATAAATAAATTTAAATATACCACCAAGTTTGAATTAAAACAAAATAAAAAGATAAATAATTATTTGAGCGAAAACTTGCTTCTATCTTATTGCAAAGTAGTTACAAAAAATTTAGAGAACTATTAGTATAAGAATAAAATATAAAACAAAGGATAAAAAGTAAGAGAAAGAAGAGATTCTTATTTTTTTATTTAATTATTTTTTAAATGGTATTAAAGAGACTTATAGATGATAGATGAGTTTAAGAGAAGGTTTAAGATGTCTATAAATTGTAGGCAGCTATATGTTTATCTAGGTTGTGTTGTCTTGTCCAACTAGAAACTTTTTTTTTTAAAAAATATGGATTAAGTAATAAAATAGAAAATATTTTTATATAATAATTGTTTTAGCAAGAATTAAATGATAGTCGGAAATTATTATTTTAATAAAAATAATTAAAAGAGGAAATAAGAGTACAATTCATGAGAGAGTATATAAATTTGAAAATAAATGTGAATATATTCTTATTTTAGATCTTTTGGGTAGGCTACTTAATGAATAATAAACTAAGATATGGAATTTCTTAGTTGTTGTCCTTCAAAACTCATCTAATACTTTTTTTTTTTTTTCAAAACTCTTGGCCGGGCTACAGCCCCTACCTTCTTCAGCCAGTGAGTATGATGTACATCAGTGATTAGTCAACCAAAATAGTTTATCACTTTTTATCTCTTTTTTGATCCAATCTATTTGAAACATTTTTTTTGTGGCCCTCTTTCCCACTTACTTTCTCTTTTCTTTTTAAACATAAGTCATTCCATGTTTGGTGGTGTTCTTTTCATATAAATTTTATACAAGACAAGAAATGTTAGGATGTTATTGTGTGAAATCATTATAAATTCTGGTTGAACCTTATCATAAGATTGACATTATTTTGGGCGTGGAAGGTGTATTCTTTTTCTAATAAGTAGAGAAAATTCATCTAATGAGTGGGGGTTTAAATAGAGTGAATACGCTGCCCACTAAATTTAAGATCAGCCTGGTGAAGCAACTGAGTCTTTACAAAATGACTACTTAGTAATTGGGTCTGGAAAGAATACCATAGGAATCAAATTGCTATTGTATCTTTTGAGAAGCTGCATGAGGTAATTTTGGTAAGGGACTAGGATGTGTTTACATTTGAGATAGGAAGGGAGGTATGGCAGGAAGGAGGCAAAGGAGGTTTACGGAGTACCTATGTTTGAGAGGTTGGGAGATCCGTGGTTGATAACGATGTTGCTGAGTGGTTTTATCCATGCGTAGATTTAGCTGCATAAACTATCATTTGTTACTTGTCAAAGTTAAATAAAAAAGAATAAAATAAAATTCTTTTAAGATTGAACTTTGGAATGATCTTTTTGGAACTAAATTGGCTCATCTTTATTTGTCTTTGGCATTGTTGTTAGTGGTGCTACTTTTCTAGTGTCTCAAACTTTTGGGCTTATTTATATGTTATCATGATTGTCACTAATCTTTGCTGGAACTAGGCCACAAGTTTTCAGCCTCAAATTTATCAAGATGTCTTCATTGGAAGATGGAGAAAGGTGTGCATGCTTCGTTCGGCAAGTGGCACAACTCCGCCAATGAAAACATACTCAGATTTGCCTATATATTTTCAGAAAGCAGAAGCATCCTACGGAGTGGGACATGAACCAGCTTTTGCTGATGTGAGCTATGCTTTTACTGTAGCTCTTCGTAGGGCTAATTTAAGTGTCAGGAACCCAGGTCCTCTGATTCTGCCACCAAAGAAGGAAAAGAACTTGCCATGGTGGGATGATATGAGAAATTACATTCATGGAAATATTACCATACACTTTTCTGAAACCAAATGGAACATACTTGCAACTACTGATCCTTATGAAAGGCTTGACAAACTTCAAGTTGTATCATCATCTATGGAGATACAGCAGTCAGATGGTCGTGTTCATGTTTCTGCACAGGACTTTAAGATTTTTCTGAGCAGCTTGGAGAGTTTGGTTAAAAACCCTGGGTTAAAGCTCCCTACTGGCATATCTGGTGCTTTAATTGAAGCCCCAATCTTTACCCTTGAAGTTACAATGGATTGGGAATGTGATTCTGGCAATCCATTGAATCATTATTTATTTGCACTTCCTGCTGAAGGGAAACCTCGTGAAAAAGTTTTTGATCCCTTCAGATCTACTGCTGTCTCCCTCCGGTGGAATTTTTCTCTCAGGCCCTCTCTTCCGGCATGTGAAAAACAATCCCCATCTGCCACTATAGGAGATGGCAATACTGTGGATGGGACTGTTTATGGTCCACCTTATAGAAGTGAGAATGTGCCGGTGGCTTCACCAAAAGTGAATCTTGGTGCTCATGATTTAGCATGGTTGAGCAAATTCTGGAACTTGAATTATATCCCTCCTCACAAATTGCGTTCCTTCTCCAGGTGGCCTCGTTTTGGAGTTCCAAGAATTCCCAGATCAGGCAATTTGTCATTAGACAGGGTGATGACAGAATTTATGCTCCGCGTAGATGTTACACCTGCTTGTATAAAGCATATGCCATTAGATGATGATGATCCAGCGAAAGGACTGACCTTTACCATGTCAAAGCTGAAGTTTGAAATCTGTTATAGTCGTGGAAAGCAAAAATATACTTTTGAATGCAAGCGTGATCCTCTTGATCTTGTTTACCAGGGTCTTGACCTTCACGTGCCTAAGGTCTTTATAAATAAAGAAGATTGCACCAAAATAGAAAAAGTAGTTCAAATGATGAGGAAAAGTTCTCAATCTGCTTCCATGGATAGAGTACCAAGTGAAAAACGTAATCATATCAATGTTTGCACAGAGAAACACCGTGACGAAGGATTTCTATTTTCATCAGACTATTTTACAATCAGAAGGCAGGCCCCTAAGGCTGATGCTGCTAGATTATTGGCATGGCAAGAGGCTGGAAGAAGAAATGTTGAGATGACATATGTGAGGTCAGAATTTGAGAATGGCAGTGATAGTGATGGGCACACACGATCTGACCCAAGTGATGATGATGGATACAATGTGGTCATAGCTGACAATTGCCAGCGTGTCTTTGTTTATGGCCTGAAGCTTTTGTGGACTATAGAGAACCGGGACGCTGTTTGGTCCTTTGCTGGTGGGATATCAAAAGCATTTGCACCTTCAAAGCCTTCACCTTCTCGACAATATGCACAGAGGAAATTACTTGAGGAGAAACAGAAGCAGGATGAAGGTGAAATACCGCAAGATGATGTTTCTAAGTCACCTTCTACCAGCCATGCCGCAGTTTCGCAATCTCAACATGGGAAGACTTCAGGACCACCCTCATCTCCATCACAGTCAGTTAAACTGGAGAATTCATCATTTCCTATGATTGGTATGTCTTGAAAACACCTTCAAATTAGCTTGAAGTATGATAGTGTATTATCTTTTGCAGGGGTCTATTACAATCGATGCAAGCATGTTAAAGAGTTTGAGCTAGATTTTATCATCGTGATATTAAATTAACCATGATTTGTTCTATGACAAAATGATCAGCTGAGATGCAACTGTTTTGCTTTATTACCAGTAAAAAATGAGGGCATCAATGATTGTGAGGAGGAGGGAACTCGCCATTTCATGGTCAACGTTATTGAGCCTCAATTTAATCTTCACTCAGAAGAGGCCAATGTAAGTTCTAAGAATGCTTACCTTTGAACTTAAAGGCACCTTGAGATTTTCCAGTCACAATGTCATACTAATTATTCATGATTTCTTTTTGTTCTCTGTTGAGTGGGGGATGGTGGGGAGCTTTTTCTTTTTTTTGGCTATAATCATGTGATAAATTCCACTCCTAATTTCCACTTTTGTAGTCATTGTTTTTCTTTTCTTTAATTATAGAACTTCTGTATGGAGTCATTTTGATTCATACTTTGGGGTATATCATGCTGTTAACATAGTTTTCTTAGATATCTGTGCTGTTTTGTTTCTTAATGGCAGAAATCTGGTTCATCTGCATTCAAAGCCCTTTGTTAGGTGACTGCTGTGTTTATGTAAAGAAAATGGAGTTAAATGATAAGTGAATGTTACTTTAAGAATAAAAAGTCAAAACAATACTATGGATTAGAACTTTAATCCCCATTGATGTTAACACAATTTGAATGTGGATGCATACTCTTTAAAATTTATAATGTAATGTTACAATTTGTGCTCAACTTAAGTTGAATGACACTGTGGTTGTTTAGGTACTGAAAGATTGTTTAAAAGAAGTCCAACCTAATGACATTTAAAAAATCCATAAAACTAAAATTCTTCTTACCGTTGGTAAATTTTCTTATTAGTCTATGCCTATTTCATTCTGTGAGTTCTTTCCCTTGTAATTAAAGAATACAGAAAATCGATAGGCATATTAAATCTTGTGTCAGCAATATCTTGGCTTGTTTTTTAAAGTTAATTGCTTGTGTTTTAATTTAATATTATTATTCTGAAAATATCTTAAATTAGATTGTATTTCTTGAGTGAGCATGGATATGTTAATATCAACCATGTATTATTTAATACTGACGTCCCTTCAAGTTTTTATCATGCTAAATGTGTAATTTTTTTGACATTTTGTTGATCCCCCAGGTGCTCATCGTCATAAAGACCTTCGAAACCTTGCTGCCCTAGCTTTACTACATGTTATCAAGCTGCATGACCATTTATAATGGTTTTGCCTTTGAGTTTCTTTTATTGTGTGTGTATGTATGTCATTTGAAGTCTATAAGTAATATTGCTTTCTAAAAGTTTCTTCAAGTATCACGTAAATTTTATCTCATATCTACTAAGAACAAGTTGCATATTTTTTTGTATGCATAGTATTAGTATTTCTTAAGAATCTGAATCCATTAATTAGTTTTTATGTAGTGAAACTTGATCAAGGAAACTGGAGCTTAGTGTTTCCAAGTCCAAATTTTATGATTTCTTTAAGTGGTTTTGATAAATAAATTGGTTTTCAATGCTTCAACACAGATGGTACTCATCATCTGTGCTACATTTGATGTTCTTCCAGGGTAGATTTCTGCTTGCTGCGGTCAGTGGCCGTGTTTTAGCCCGATCATTTCATTCAGTTCTTCATGTTGGATACGAGATGATTGAACAAGCACTCGGTACTGGAAATGTTCATATTCCTGATTGTGCACCTGAAATGACATGGAAACGCATGGAGCTCTCTGTAATGTTGGAGCATGTTCAGGCTCATGTTGCTCCAACTGATGTTGATCCAGGGGCTGGACTCCAGTGGCTTCCTAAAATTCGCAGAAGCTCTCCAAAAGTAAAGCGCACTGGCGCACTACTTGAAAGAGTTTTTATGCCTTGTGATATGTATTTCCGATACACAAGGCATAAAGGTGGGACTCCTGACTTGAAGGTAATGCAAGCATCTCCTAGATATTAGTATTTTTCACCAGGTAGTTTATTTAGATGTCTGTACCATTAGTTTTGCACACAGATGAAAGCACTCATAAATAGATTTACTATATTGATGTCTTTCCTTCATTGTAAATCACTTGAATGTTGGTTGAATACTATGTTTAAATGATATGCTTGCTTATGCTTTGTTCTGCTACAGGTGAAGCCTTTAAAAGAGCTTACTTTTAATTCTCGTAATATAACCGCAACAATGACGTCTCGCCAGTTTCAGGTCATGCTTGATGTGTTGACTAATCTTCTCTTTGCAAGACTTCCCAAGTGAGGATATGCATATTTCCTTTTCTTTTATTTTTCTTCTTTCTTTACTGAGGTTCTATTATTTTAGTTTGAATGATATGGTTACTTATTGTACAAGATCTCCCTGTGTTCTGCTTTTGACCCATCTATATTGAGTGTTAAGAGCTCTTCTGCTAAAATGTTATGACTGCAGCTGACCTTTAGCCTCTACCCTGGCTCACATCACTTCTTAATCATTATCACATTTTAGATTGACGGAAGATGAGTTAAACTTTTGATCTATATTTATCGTGCCTGAGTTTGTTAAATGAAACATTGTTTACCACATCACTTTTGCTGTGGGACCAACTATTTATGAAACAACACATAATTTCTTTCTCTCAATTTTTTAAATGTATATCTGCTTTTGATGTTGATATTGTTAGATGAAATCTAATTTACAGCATTTGTATAATTATCATTGGATTCAGATAGTGTAGAAAGTACTTAAAGTGAATATTTGATCTGGTCATTAGAGATATTATGGTATTTGATGTAAAATTGCTTGTGATTCAGACCTCGAAGAAGTAGTCTTTCATATCCTTCTGAAGATGATGAAGATGTTGAAGAGGAGGCAGATGAGGTGGTTCCTGCTGGTGTTGAAGAGGTAGAACTTGCAAAAATCAACCTGGAACAGAAGGAGCGGGAGCAGAAGTTGATTCTTCATGACATTAGGAAATTGTCTCTTTATTGTGATACTTCAGGAGATCTTTATCCAGAAAAAGAAAGTGACTTGTGGATAACTGGTAGCAAATCAACATTGGTAAGGAACAAATATTCTGGTGTTCAGTATTCATGTTTTACTGATTTTAAGTATCACTTGTTTTCTATATTTGGAGTGGTAGGCTCTTGTTAAATCTGTTTAAGAAATTATGAAGTTTTTTATATAAGAGACCCTGTATTATGATCTTTTATGGGGAATAAGGGGTTGAGTTGCATCAAATGGGGGAGATCTGAAGCAGATTTGATTTGCATTCTACCTTGCTCCTGCTGTTTATCTCTGTGGTAAGATGCGATTACAGAGGAGGTGAAAATGAAACACTGACTATGGAAGGGGTATTGATTCTGCATGCAGTGAAGTGGTTTTTTTTCTCTCTTGCTGTTTGGGATCGTTATATATGATCATCGAACTTCATGTTGCATGTAAAACACACCTTATTTTATGTCTTTTATGTCCTGAATAGTTGTTTTTTTTTTTTTTTCTATAGTCCAAAGCTTGTTTTATGTTTTGAAGCACATTGCTTGAGACTGGCTGTATGTAGCATGTGGTGAATCTAAGATATAACCCCTCTTTGGATAGTAATGATGGAATGAGAAACAAACTCTTTGCAATCTCTAACGGAACAAATTCCTAAGTTGTTTTCTAACTGAAAATACTCATTACTCAAGCGTATGGATCTCTAGCATGATATTACATGCGTAGTTGTGGCATACTGAGGATATTTTCTGCAGTGTTCCTACTCACTGTGTTTTACAATTTTTCTATGGACCATGCACCTGACTTGCAAGTCATCGTGGATCGCATTTTGAGTTCATTTCCAGCATTGGGATCTAGTTATATTTTAAATTTCTGGTGCATATGTGTTAATGTATAATCTCGCATATCTGTTCTGATTCTGTTAGGCGGATTGAAGGTTACCCTATATGCTAAAATATCCTGTGCTTAATACATGGTGCAACTTTGTAGTTGGACTAGCAACTTCTACTAGTTTGCAATGAATAATACTCTCAGTCACTTTTTTCCATTTGTTTCGGTCAGATGACTTTATTCTGACTTGCTACAGATTCATGTTGCATTATCTCTGTGAATACCAAAGATAATGATCTAATTAATATTTTCTTAAATAGTTTGTTGAATATATCCATGGTTGTTCCCAAAATGGAGTTTTGAAAAGGGTATTTTATTTTGATTTATTTAATTAACATAAATTTTGCCTCTCAGGTGCAAGGACTAAAGAAAGAGCTTGTACATGCACAAAAATCTAGGAAAGCAGCATCTGCATCTTTAAGGTT
The DNA here is from genome assembly GCA_013180625.2 of Boswellia sacra. Taxonomy (NCBI): domain Eukaryota; kingdom Viridiplantae; phylum Streptophyta; class Magnoliopsida; order Sapindales; family Burseraceae; genus Boswellia; species Boswellia sacra. Next base: position 958,977 of record SNVD02006000.1, read on the forward strand.
GGCTCTGCAGAAAGCTGCTCAGTTACGACTGATGGAGAAGGAGAAGAACAAAAGTCCATCCTATGCTATGCGAATTTCTTTGCAAATTAACAAAGTTGTTTGGAGCATGCTTGTAGATGGTAAATCCTTTGCTGAGGCTGAAATAAATGACATGGTGAGTTGCCAAATATGATAATCCTGGAGATTTATGTGTATTTTGCCCTTTTTGTTGTTATTTTGACTGGTTCATTTTTCTTCAATTTACAAATTATATTTAGGTCATCTAGTAGCATTTGGTTGGAGTTGCTATTTGTTTTGGTTATTGTGGTTCCAATATAATGTTTTATTATTTTAGCTTCTTTAGAAACCAAATTTATTCCTCGTTAATTACAGTTTTATAAGTTTTGATTTTGCTAGGATGACTGATACAGTTTCATATTATCTTCATTCACAGATTTATGATTTTGACCGGGATTACAAAGATGTCGGTGTCGCACAGTTTACAACAAAATACTTTGTTGTAAGAAACTGCCTCCCAAATGCTAAGTCTGATATGCTTTTATCGGCATGGAATCCTCCACCCGAATGGGGAAAGTATGCACTTTTTCCTTCCTGTTTGTCGTATTTACTGGTTAGTATAGGGTCTCTCCAATAGTTTCTAGTTATTTTACTTGTTAAAAATATAAAAATTTTCACAATAATCTTGTCCTATAGTGGCTATGGTGTCTTTTAAGTTCATGCTGAGCCAAGCTTGACACAAGCACAAGCTAGTTTGAAAATTTCTGTGCTTGGGTCCAGATGCTTTGCAGGTTTTCTTGGTTCTATATTAATGAATTCGTTGTTCTTTAGGATAGCTGATGTAAATGGAGTTGGCAGTCTTTGTTTTGTAGACAAATCCTCTTATTAAATATTCGTACTTCGTAAAGGAAAAAGGCAGAAGGCTACCAGTGAATGCATAACAAAATTCCATCTTAAATAACAAGTCAGTCCATTTAAATAACCTTCTTAGTAGATTTTGTATCTGGTTCAGGGGAAGATTAAAGTTCTTATATAGAGTTTTTACCACTTGACTTTCTTTTTTTTCTTTTTCCAGTTGACAAGCCAAATCTGTATTTTTACGGAAAATAATAGAACTGTCATGCCATGTCATGTTACCGAGTTCAACATTAGATAGATTAGTGAACACAAAGGGTTCAGCACATTATTATTTTTCTTTGTTGAATTATGAGTTCTAGAAACTAATAGTAAGTGCAATATACAGTCACACACAAGGGACAACACTATGATGATATGCCATATTGCCTCCTCATATGTTTTTGTGTGTGCTAGTGCACGCATTCACACTCAACCATAACATAAAGTGATTACACAGTTTACTGAATGGATTAGATACAAAATGTCTGGAGGGTACAGGTTTAATTGAGGATTAGTTTATAGAAATTGTACTTTTATCACAATACTTGTGGTAGTCATCCATTAGATCATAATAAAGGGGCGGGAAGGGACTTTCTAATACTCTGAAATGTTATCAGTTTGTTTCTGTGTTTTTGAATTCTTCTGGATGTAACTAGTATAATTCATTAAAGATATAACAAAATATTCTCTTGCTTCAGAAAAGTGATGCTTCGTGTCGATGCAAAGCAGGGAGCTCCAAAGGAAGGAAACTCTCCTCTTGAACTCTTCCAGGTAATTTTTTGTTGTTTTTCTGTTACATAAATCATTTCTAAATGAGATCTGAGTTAATATTCAGTACCCTGTTGGCTGCACATACAAGTTTATCAGTGTTATAGATCAATCATTTTTAAGTTGATTACCCTTAATGCAAAGTGTTGGTTTGAAAATGAAGCAATTTCGTATCTTTATTTGATCTTGAATTCTGGTGAAATCATTTATTATAACGTAATCCCTTCATTTATACTGTAGGTAGAAATTTATCCCCTTAGGATCCATTTGACAGAAATGATGTACAGAATGATGTGGGAGTATTTCTTCCCTGAAGAAGAACAAGATTCACAAAGGAGGCAGGTAATTGGAGGCTCAATCATTACAAATTGTAATGGAAGTTTCAATGCGAACCAAGACCAAGCTAGGTTCTTTTTTTAGATGCTAAGTTGACTTTTGTTCTACGTGAAATGCAGGAAGTTTGGAAGGTTTCCACAACTGCTGGCGGCAGACGTGGTGGTAAGAGAGTCATGTCGATGCACGAAGCTTCTCCCTCAACTGCTCTTTCAACAAAAGAGTCTGAGGTCTCATCCAAACAAATTGTCTCTGCTGATTCTCCACAAGTGAGTTTCATAAGTTTCTTCTACCCTCTTGCTCTTAATGCAATTTCTTTTCTGATAAGAAACAGAAATAACTATTAAAGATGATAAGCAAAGAGTACAATGAAGTTGAATCAGCAGTTTATCTCGGCTCTCACATAGATACATGAAGCCAGTTCAAATAAATGTTGAAATTTAATAACATATATAGTGAACAAGCAGGCTACCACCGAAAACAAAACTTTACAAATGAAAGAACTCATCCAAGAACACCAAACTTAAGCCTAAGCAATATTCTAATCCCATAAATGTCCCACAAAAGTTAGCCCCAGATCACCTGCATCTTCGACAATTTGTTGATTGCTTACATACCAATTAACCTATGAAACAGTAAACATGCAACATCTCCTAAAAATCAGAGCTCTTTTACCCCTTCAACAGTGAAGTCTTTCTTATATAATAACCAAACATGAGAAATCAAAACAACCCTAAAAATTCTAGCTTCTCTGAAGAGTTGGAACCACAATTTAAAACAATCGAGTGTTAAACCATTGGTCAATATTTTCTGACTTCTTAGGACATTATACACCAGCTCTTTGTCCAATTTATTAATATTAACTAACCAGTAATCACTCTTGGCAAGCCCTGTGGATGAAGGATTTTCAGGATTTCAGATTATTATTTTTCTTTGGCCTGTAGAATCTGTCTCAACAATTTGTTTATGATCAAGTTTATGCTAAACCTATCTGCAGGCATCAAAGCCGCAAAATACAAAGACAAATGCTGTTCGAAGTTCAGGCCCTGAGTTAAGAAGAACATCCTCTTTTGACAGGACTTGGGAAGAGACTGTTGCAGAATCTGTTGCTAATGAACTTGTCCTACAGGCTCATTCTTCCAATGGGCCACTTGATTCTCTTGAACAAGATGAAAGTTCTAAAAGCAGAATGAAAGATTCCAAGGCTGTGAAGCCTGGACGGGCATCTCATGAAGAAAAAAAGGTCAGCAAAGCACAAGAAGAGAAAAGATCTAGGCCTCGGAAATTGAGGGAATTTCACAACATCAAGATAAGCCAGGTCGGTTCAGTTGTCTGAAATGATGATATGCTATTTTTATTGCAGTTGTTTGGATTTATAGATGTATTTACATTATTATGGTGTAGGTTGAGCTACTTGTTACGTATGAAGGATCACGATTTGTTGTGAATGATCTTAAGTTGCTGATGGATACATTTCATCGTGTTGAGTTCACTGGGACTTGGAGGAGACTCTTTTCACGAGTTAAGAAGCATATCATTTGGGGGGTCCTGAAGTCTGTGACTGGAATGCAGGTAAGATTATTTCTGATACAATAGTAGTGATTGCACTTGCAAATTCCTCTTAACAGCAAAGGTGGAATCATCTTTTATTACAGGAGTGAAGTTCTATTTGATTTTTAACTTCCATTGTTTTTGGTGTCATGAAATTTTGCCTCACACTGCCGTTCCAAGAGATACAGATTAATGAGGTGTCTAATCTTGCTGGTATATATCAAATAGACGTATACCAAAATATCTTAGACATAGACATAGAGGTCACTAGGAGTTGTACTAGTGGTCTGGGATTGAAATCCTACCTCCACCTGGGTTTGGGGAAAGACATGGGTGAGGCCTGCCTGTTGCATTTAACCCCCAAATGATTGCAAGCTGCAAAAGAGGAAAGCACAGTATCCAAAGAATGCTGCCTTATAGTTGTGCTATCAGTAAACATGATTTATATTTATCTGCACATTTAAATATATCCTTGTGTGGAGAAAGTTTTGCTCACATTGACTAAGGCTCAGAATCTGGAATTTCTAGAAATATATGACTCAAGCAAGTTCACAGTCCCAACCACCATTACTCTATTGAAATTACTAGTATTCTTGCTTTTTTTACAGGGTAAGAAGTTCAAAGATAAAGCACATAGTCAACAACCTAGTGGAACTGGTGTTCCTGACAGCGACCTCAATCTGAGTGACAACGAGCAAGGTCTGACAGGGAAACCTGATCAGTATCCAATAACCTGGCTCAAGCGGCCAACCGATGGAGCAGGTGATGGTTTTGTAACTTCCATCAGGGGACTGTTCAATACACAACGTCGCAAGGCTAAGGCATTTGTGCTTCGAACTATGAGGGGAGAAGCTGAGAATGATTTCCAAGGGGAATGGAGTGAAAGTGATATGGAATTCTCTCCCTTTGCTCGGCAGCTGACGATAACAAAAGCCAAGAAGCTAATTAGGCGGCACACAAAGAAATTCCGGTCAAGACAGAAAGGTTTGTCGGGTTTTTTTTTTTATTATTTCCTGATGTTTGTCCGAGTTAGCATGTGTAAATGTCAAGCACATCACATTTATCACATATTACATGAAAGCCAGTATTGTCTATTTCCATATTGATATATTTCATTAGTCTAATTATCAATCTTTAACAGTGATAAACTTTCCTCCATCAGGTTCGTCCTCACAGCAGAGAGAATCACTTCCATCATCTCCAAGGGAAACCACTCCGTTCGCAAGCGACTCTTCCAGTGGATCCTCACCTTACGAGGATTTTCATGAGTAGAATACCTCTCTAACCATCAATTCTAAGTCTTACACTTGAGTACGCAGCATGGGGTAAATGATGGTGGATGACTTTGGGAATATTTTCTGACCGTAATTCCTTTGACTGGTGTACTACCTTGGATGAAAACTTGAAAGTTGATTTTGAGTTCATCAAATAAAAGCAGGCTGAGGGGCACAAAGCACTAGAGATGAAGATACACAGGTTTGCCCACCATTTTCAGTTCATTTATCCCCGATTCTTGCGACCTGTGAAAGAGCTAATGGCTTCTACTTCAAAAAAAAAACAAAAAATTCAGTTGTAAAGTTTTGTAGGATACACAGACGCCTAAAATTATAGAGGAACTACCCAAATCTCATAATTTTGTACATACATTAAAAGTATATTAGAAAATAGAATAAATGCAAATTTGCATATTGCTCGAATGATTATCCGTCTTAAGATTTTTTTTTTTTTTTTTTAACGAGGAAGTAAATCACAGTGTCCTTCGTTATCGTGCTTTATTTCCTTGTTAACAAAACCGCCCTTGCATTTATGTTCCTGCGTGCAAATTTTTTTTCCTCCTATTCGGGAAGCTTGAAAACACGAAAATAGATAGCGAATTGTTGGCCTCGGATACATATAATACACTTGTTTAATTTGCATATCCCAAGGAAGAATGGTCTTAAATTGGATAAATTGGTTAAACCATCGCCTACAGCCACAAATCGACCGCCAAAACATCTCCATTTTTGAACTTTTTGGGTAGTAAAGTTAATCTAAATCCAAGGTCTCTAACTAAACTTCATCCTAGATTGAATAGCTTTGGCTTTCACCTCAGGTTAGCATGACATCAAGGCAGGTGATAATGACACCGAAGGCTCCCACGTTAATAGCGTGGCAGATCCGTCGCATACTACCTGTAGTGTGAAAAACGCCACAACAATGATGTGCCACATTAATTGATCCAAACCAATTGCTCGTCACAAGGCCAACATAAACCAGCATTCTAACACCATGGACCAACTGACTTGTCTAATGCTGAAAAATTGCACCGTTTGATATCTACAGTTAAACAATCTAATAAAAAATCGCCACATTTTTCCAAGTGCATCATCTACAGATCAGAACATCCAAGCAAACTTTAGCTGCTCATTTTAACATTTAAAATGGGGGAAACGACTGCAGTAAATTGCTATCTCAATCAGACCTGGCAAATAAATCACAGTATATACTGCTAAAAGCACTCAGGCATATCTCATAACAAATTGTTCACAAACAGATCCCAGCACTTATATCAACAACAAACATCGCCAGATTATCTAATGTCAGCTGGAAGCAGCAGTTCACCTTCTATGGTCAAGAGTGCATCCTTGTACTTAAGATTCAATGTCATGGCTGTTTTTAGTTATAACAACTCAATTACCTACTTTCGCCCCCTCAGAGGAATCAGTATTTAACCTGTAAGTATCACAAGGATGTAAGAAACTAAAGTGAAGAAGCCCAAATCTCCCAACATTAATGGAACAAAGCGAATGATCACCTTCTAATCAAAGTTAGAAGGAATTTCAATATCTGTATCTGAAGGATTAGCAAGCTCAACCAGAGGTTCCTGCAGATCCCAAAACTATTAACATGAGAAAATATATATCAATTTGAAAGCATCATAACCGTGTAGGCTATGCACATTATGGTACAAAGAAGCCACAGACCGAGGGAGAGGGACAAGTGTCAACAAAGAAAACATTTTGAAGATTCTCCTTTCATGTATAAAAATGTTAAATTTCTAAGTTAAAACCGGAATCATGTTAAGACAGAATAATAAGTATTTATGGTGATATTGGCGCAATATTTGGTAGTAAGCTAAATAACTTTTAGAGATTTTTTTTTTTTGTCTATTTTTCCGGTAACTTGGCTTGAGATCAGTCAAGAATCTTTTTAAGATGCTAGTGGTAATGGGGCAGATCTTGAGAAATAAAATTTGCATCTTTGCTTCCTTGTGGGCTACTGAGTTCACCGATTTGAGTATTTCCCTTTTCTTTTTCATTTATAGAGATCGTAAAATGTTTTAGCTTAGCTGGTAATCTCGTGTGTTTTTTTTTATTATTTTGTTTCTTTGAAATGGGCTGCCAGCTCACTTTCTTGCAATAGTTTATTCTTAATAATACTGGTATCTTGCATCTTTTCCCAAAGAAAAAGGGGGGGGCCAAAAAGTATAGCGATGTTACAAGTAGGGTTGTATGAAAGACATGCTGTGTCAATTGACTATTCACGGAGAAGTTTTACCTGCTCATCATCATCAGCGGAAGAATGGACAATTCCCATTGGCAGAGTATTTGTGAGGTCTTCAGCAGTTCCATGCATATCCTATTCCATACAGAAATGCAAGTTACCTCAAATAAGAAAGAAATAAAAATGTATAAATGGTTTGTGATAAAAAAATAAAAAATCAATTTTGCAAATTGCGGGGATTGCATTGCAATCTCAAAGTCAATTGCCTCAGTATATATAACATTTTAAACACCATATATGCTTATTTACCCAACGGCTGGCACCTACTACCAGGAATCACCACTAATCCCATTAGAAGGAAAAATCCAATATATAAGACCTTTTAATCAATAAAATAGGATTGGAGGTTAATCTTCACATTGACAAATTTGGGACATATCCACCACAGATTGCATGAAGCTAGTGACATAACCATTCATCAACCACTAAATCTGAAGCTTTTTTAAAGTTCAAGGCTTTCAGAATTGATCTTGTAAGTTAAATAACAAGTCTCTTAACATTCTCTTCTACTTGTGAACTTCTTTTTCCTCTATTCAAAGAAATATTGAGCCAAATACGAAAAAACCGTGTATAACCTGTAGTGGCCACTAATCTTGCTGTCTCCATCCTGCTGAAGTCTCCACAATCAAAGCCAAGTTAACAAGCCATAGAAAACTAAATCTCTCCGCCAATAATAATTTGAATATTTTCCACATTATGACTAGGTAAAACAGATGGGTGTAGTCAATAAAGTCATTTACCGAAGCCAATAAAGAATTAGTTAGTCATACTCCTATTAAAGAATGGCTAAAAGTAAAACTCTAAGCTTGTATATGGCACAGCCAAGACATTAAGCACACACAAAGTGAATTCACCGGTTTATATGCTAATGCTGGAACTGAAACATACTTCTTCATCTGGGTCTAAAGAAGGATCATTGGACCCTTCATTAACAGCCTTAGCAGCACCTTCAGGAGCATCTTCAGGAGTTCCCTGCACACCCCATTGTACAACTTAGAAGAAAGAAACAAGTCTTCCAAACAATTGAATGGAAATTGCAATGAAAAAGATGACATCTTACATGCTCGTCCTGATTCCCAGAGAATTCTCCTTCCATAATCGTAGGCTTGACATCCATTGGGGTTTCCTGTAGACTCCATTAATATTGGCAAATAAGTTTATCGTGCCAATAGCAGCAAGAAGCAGCAAGACTTTGTACCACATATAGTTTTAGAAACTTGAACTTGTATGAACCCTCTGGTGGACATGAATTCTCATCCCACATAACAACTTTGCAACGACAATCAAATCATAACAAGTATATACTGATGAGAAGATTAAGGCCACCCAACTATGTTGATACATGCAGACAAAAAATGAAAATCTCCAGAACATAGTTTCAAACTAAAATCCCGGCTCACACCATAAACTGATATAACATCTATAAATGAACTTAGCCCAAAATTAAAATAAATAAATAAATATTTTTAAATAAAATAACAAAGTAAGATCCAAATTAGGGTACATACAGGCTCAATTTGGTCCATAGAAAGATTTCTTCCTCCCTTACTGAGATCTCTCAGAGTTCCCTGCAAGACCAAGATGCTGGTTGAGGAAATGGCAATCAATGATAAAAATATAGCACTAGCATCAAACAAGCACAACAAGCTTGATTACTTAATCATAATAAAATCGAACCAACCTTATTTGCCCACATAAGCCCACAAGCATTACATAAAGTCCTTGGTCCAGCAGGCCCACGACGCATTGCTGGAGTGTTATTTTCACTAACACCACAATGTTGGCATCTTCGAATGCTAAAGAACATAACAAAACAGAAAAAAGAAACACAAATTACTACACTTTCATTAGAAAAATCTCCTGGAAATAATTCCTCATGTTGAAATATTCAAATGCTTAAAATAATTAGCAGCGGAGAATATTTGGAACTCACACAGTTTCTGGACGAGGTGAGCCATCTTGAAGGCTACTCTGTGAGGAATCCCAATGTGAAGTACCTGAACTTTCTTTTAGAGATGCAAACTGACCGTTTTTACGATGCATCCTGCAGGGATGATAAAGCCAAAGAATCCTATCTCATCCTTCATATTGACGCACAACATTATGACAAAAAATGCGAGAAATAAAGGAAGAACTCATTTTTTGGAAAAGAAGGTTCAATCTGTAAGTGTTAGAAGCAATGTAGAAGTTACAACCATGGATAACACTGAACTCAAACAGTGAACATAAGATTCAATGAATTCTGTAGAGCATAAAGTAATGTACTGACATACAGAGAAGATCTTTACTTGTATTCCTCACACAGCAAAATAGAGAGAGAGAGAGAGAGAGAGAGAGGGTAGTCATGCATCAAATTCCCAGGAGCAAAAATGAAAAAAGGAAACCAGTAACTGGAAAACTACACTAGGGCATAATAAGCCAAAGTTAAAGTTCAAAACAACTCAATCAACGGTTTTCCAAGTGGAAAAGACAAGAATCTTATCACCAAAAATATATGATACTTTCAAGATTTTCTTTATAGTCAAAGTTTGCTAACTTACCTGCTTACCAGAATACAGAACACAAGATTGATATGCCTTTATTGTATGTTTCTTTTATTCAAGCATATGAATTCACACAAAACCAAAGAAGGTTATCTTCAACAAAGAAAACGAAAAATGTAGACCTACTGGATAAAATCACTTGAAATGTCGCACCTAAAATATTATACCCTATAATGGGCTCGGTATGATATTTTTCATCATAAAAGTTCATATGTATATGTCACATTAGCTTATTTTCTAGGAAGAAGCTCATTGGAGCGAGAAATATAAATAAAATTAAATCGATTCTGAAGAAGACCTGAAAATGATCCAGTTTATTTTCTAAGAAGAGGCTCATTGGAGCAAGAAATATAAATAAAATTAAATCAATTCTGAAGAAGACCTGAAAACGATCCAATCCCCATGTGACTCTGTCACAAATACCACTAATCCCACTCTGGTCTTTCAAGGTCTCCCCTTCCGCAACATAGGGGCCCACGTGGGGCTATCTCTGATACCAAATGTTACAAACTCGAGGGTAGAACTCACCCTTAAAACCGGCCTGTAAGGGGAGGGAGTTCATAGGCTTATAGGCCACCCACTAATCCCATACTTTGCGGATGTGGCATCACTCTTAAGAAACATTATGACAAAAAAAATAAAAAAGATGTATTTCATAGTGTTATGGCAGATATCAAATACAGCTTGCATTTCAAAATAAATTATCACAGAGAGTCAATATATTTTATAAACCAAAAATATAGATTAAACACGATGGAGATCTAGAGGTAAATCGTAAAAAAAAAAAAATAAATAAATAAATAAATAAATCTCAATAGTAAAAGTCGTTAAATGACACTCCGTTAAATTACCTTTTTCAAAACTTCTTCAAATCGAAACTAAACTTCAGCATGAATACAACAGCAAACATGACTTTTTTCAACTACACAAAATTAAGAAACAAATAAATTCCCTATCAACCTAATTGTTATTCCTTTGGAAACTTTTTACACACAAAATGATCCTGTAATTCCATGACCATCTCAAATGGTTATAGTTGAAAGCATTGAGTAGAAACATTAAACAACAGGTGTACCTCTGTGCAACCTCTTTTCGCACGCTGTATCTAATTTTCTTGTCAAAGCATCGCTCCTTCCTTTTTTCTCGAAACCTAACAAGGGAGGCTATTCGTCGGGAAAGATTTGAGCGCTTAGGGGTGTCACCCACACCCTACAGAAAATTGCAGGTTATGCATGAAAATAGAACCAAAGATGAAATTAAATTATCTTGATAATTTCAACATTTGCATACATTACCCTGTTACTTTGATCATAAGGTACTTCAATGGTAGGTACACCAGTAGGTATATCACGTCCTCCCAAAAGCAAGAGCACAGCTTGCACCTATTTTTACAATCCAACAGGACACATGTAGACATCAAATGCATCCTTGAAACCAGCAAACTCATTAAAAGAGTAAATGAATTAAAGTAGTGGACGACAAGCTTGGCCAGTTGAGAATGACAAATAGAAAGCAAGAACAAACACGAAAACATAAGTGATAAAGAAAATGTTTAAATTTAATTGCAAATATCCAACTAATTATCCAATAATACCTGTGATAAAGGACTTAACATCAAAGCATGGTATCCATTTTACAAAATAAAAGGGAATATATGGGAGACAATAGTTTACAGAATGCACCCTTACCAGTGTGATGAACGAGTATCCAATTAAATGCCTTAAATAGCCATGGATAAAATGAATAGCTTAAAGAATCACATCAAGGAATTGAAAGTAGGCCACTGGGCTTCATAATTGAATCATGTCGATGACTATTTTGTGCCACTTCCAATAAAACAGACAAACTAAACCTAAATTCATTATACAAACAAAAATAAAATAGCAAATTCATATACTGTTAAATAGAAAACAAAAAGAAAGAAAACATTAAAGTTGAAAAAAAAAAAGAGTAACGACAACAATTAACATAAACACCATTTATCTCAAGATAAAAAACAAATCAACTCTCCTTGGCTCAAAAAGAACTTCAATAATTAGAAACAAAATAAATGGTACCGAAACTCAAAACCCCAAAAGAAAAACCACAAACCCCAAATGAAATTGCAAATCCTCCGCCAGTATACCTTAGACAAACTAATCGAAGCACACTCATTTATGCTCCAAAATTCAACTAGATGTCCAGAAATCTTCACAATAAATCACTAAAAGACCAAGAAAACTGCTTACAGAACTTCCATAAACCAGCAAATTACCAAGAAGCGGTCAGATGACCTCAAAATTTCAAAACAAACACTAACTCGCCTTCTCTAATAAAGAACTAATGTTTACTACCGAGATTACTATAAATAACAAAAAAAATTAAATATAAAAAAAAAATACCTTTTCAGGAGTAACCGCTGGAAAAACGTAAACCTCGCCTTCAAAAGAAAGAGTGAGCTCACTAGTCCTCGAAGCTGCTGCCACAACCACTCCGTGTTCCGCCACGTTAACCACCGAGCTACTACTGTTGTTGCTATGATTATTGTTGTTATTATTCATAATATTCATGGAATTCATGTTTCCGTCTTCCACGTCGTCCAAGCCATCACCGTCGTCGTAATCGCCATCCTCTTCCTCGATCTGTATCGGCATATGCCCGTGCTCCTCAAAAGGCCGCGCCTGCAGTGGCTGTGGATTGGCCGCCGCCATAGCAGAAACCCTAGCTTCGCCGCCGATTACGACCTGCTGTTTTTATTCAACAGTTATCATCGTTTTTGCTTCCGTTTTGCCTTAAAAACCCTAACTCTGAAATCGAATTGTTTTCTGAGCTCGGAGAAGCTTCGGAAAAATGGGAAAATAGATAGAACAAAAAAAATAAATAAAAATAAAAATATTAAACGGATAAATTAAAAAAGTACCCCTAAATATAGCTAAGATTTGCAAGAAAGTGAGTTCGTGTTTCCTTGAAGAGGCCTAAATTGGAATAAAATAATTATGTTTATAATATTTTTAATTATAATTTTGGATTGAAAAGCAGACGCGTCGACCTGTCGAGTCGAGGATTACATAACTATATCTGTCTTAAAAGGTCGAGATGTTATCGAGTGGCTGAGGGAGCATAGTAATAGTATGGATTGTGGGGCCCATGAAAGTTGATGGTTCACATGGTATGTGTCGTGGTTAACGATGGGGATAGGGCTTTGGAGCCGAGATAGTAGAGTGCTAGGAATGCGATCCAACGGCTGGTTGTAACGACTGCAGGCGTGCTTGCGGTGTGGAGAATTATAGGGATGATTTTGGAGGTGGAAAAGATATTTTGGGTAATTTCTATATTGGGACGTGGATAATTCATTCCCACTTTGAATTTGAGAGGGAGTCCACATAAGTATTGTTTTGTTGGTTCATTTCAAAGTGAGTGTTTTGTCGATATATTTTTCAGTTGACCAGAAATCGCATGCCTTACTTTTATACTAAATAAATAAATAATATGTTTGTAAGTATTATGAATACTAATCACAACTTTTTGATAATATAAAAATGGGAAACAAGTAGGCATTCATATGATAAGTTCTCTACCGGGGAAAGCCAAACATAGTCATTCATATGACTATATTCTATGAGGTAAATTTAGATTCTTTATTGACTTTAATTGATCTGACCTATGTTGCTAATGATGTTACCATGTCTGACTACTATTATTAATAATGTAGAATCAAATTTTATTTCTTTAATTACTTTCTGTACGTAAATTATAAATCTCAATTAATTCAAATCTCAGTTACATTATGTAAATAGTTTAACCGCACTAGTTTATGAAACACCCTCACGAGGATATAAACATATATAGATTCCAATAGATAATCCAGCCAAGCAGACACCATAACCATTTTACTATAATTAGATATTTTCCTAATATATGTGTGTTAGTAGCAGCTACAAGCCTCCTCTTACTAGCTAGTCCCGACATGGGATGAATAGGTTTACACTCATTCAAGAGAAGAGACAACCAACCAAAACAGTAGCATGCGTTATTTTCAATTTTTATGTTTCTTTGGCCTTGCAGAATATTCGGTAGCCATTGGGTTTAAGTCAATAGAATAAAATAAGGAAATATCATGGTACACGTGTGTCTATTCCCATGTCCGTCAACTGTCAGACCATGCAGCTCCGCTGTCCTAGAAGGGCATAATGCAAAATTAAAAACAAGTAGAGTGGCATCGCAAGCCCGGAAAATTTGTCTGACCAAGTTCAATCTGGCCTATTTTAGGCCCGTTGCTAGGGTACATCAAATTGAAGCAATTTACCAGACAAGTCCAGAACAAAAGTATAAAATAAAATAAGTGTACACTACATGCAGGAAATAAAACAAACTACAACTAAATCACAACTGCAACTATTACATTTTTTGCTTTTGTTTTTGTTGAAAAAGACATTAAAAGTTAATTAACTTACATATGTTTCCTTATGGGGGCAGGGCATTGAAAAAAAAAAAAGGGCTTGGCTTATGGCATATAAAACTTACCGAGATATCTAATTGAAGCTCTTTATGTGATACATCTGACATAAGTTCCTTTTGAGGTGACCTCATGCAACGTCCCAATTAATATATTAAAAAAAAAGGGAGAGAGAGAGACAACCTCATATATTGAAGGGGCTATAATATCTGTACATATAGGACAAGCTACAGAAATAACAAAAAACCTTCTACTTGAATGAAGCAAGGCAACTGTAACCATTTATTCGAAGAAGACTTAATGCTCTGATATTAAAGCAGAGTCATCATCATTAGAGAAAGATACTAATTCGTTGTCTGTATGAATGGCAGTTCCACAGTCCGAGTCATTTGTTTCGCCTTCACCCTAGGGAAATACCAAAACAAGAAAGCGCCACATAGCCTTAGGAATTTGGGAACAAAAAATAAATAATAACAAAACACAAGTATTCCGACACTTGTACAGTAACATACCTGTTCAACTGGAGTAATAGAATGTTCCTGGGTTTTCTTGGAAAGATCCCTTAATGTACCCTGTAGAGTTCCATTGTCAAAGATGTGACACAAAAGTCCGCAAGAGGAGGATTCATAGATGCCATCAGATGCTCAAAATATTATTCTTAAGTAATGTCCACAAGAACATCTCCAGTTGATCCTTCAATAATAACTACAGTAGCCAGTTTCTTTTATCAAAAAAATAAAAAAATAATGAACTAGAGTAGCCAGAATCAGAATATCACAAACTTTGGCAATCTGAGTGTCATACGTTGCACAAGTATCAAGTTACCAAAAGATACAAAACATACATCCATGGGCTGTAATTACAAGTCAAAGTGGTGTTAAGTTCCAACAAGTCCTATATATAGGTTCTGTTCAAGTGGCTACAATACCATCTGACTACTAAAAGTTTAAAGGATTTCTCATTTCAATGCTCCACCCATGATACAAATTTCCATAGTTTTTTTTTTTTATTTATAACTTTGAAGTATCTCTATCCGCCAAAATCAGATCTCTTATTGAGAGATAGCCATCTCTGGGTACCATAACACTGGAATATCCCAAGGTTTTTAATCAACCCTCTCATTTCATTTACCACCCTATCAATCTTAACAAGAGTTTTTGCACATGCCAACATGCTGCATACATAGAAAATGCATTGACAGAAACAGGACAGTCTTTTCGAACATCAAATCCCAAAACTCACTGTAACATATATAACATATGCATAAAAAATAATATGGAGAACGAACATAAGCAAATAAAATCATTAAATACCAACCCTGTTTGCCCAAAAGAGACCACAGGCATTGCAGAGAGACCGTGGACCAGATGGACCACGTCGCATCATTGGGGTGGACTTTGAACTAATGCCACAATGCGTGCACCTAAGCAAACATGGAGAAGGTAGAACTGGTGAAAATATGCTAAAATTTATTTCACAATAAAAAGTTCTATATTAGTAGGAATTAACCAAAAGAAGAAGTCAAGTGGTGATAGAACACAACATAGAATAGGGCGAAAGAATCACATCCTTCAAAGCTTCATGGAAACAAATGGCTTAGATAAAGCAAGAGACTTAGAGATGGTACAAAACTCACGAGGTTTCTGATGGGCTCTCATCTAGTCCTGAATCCTGGGAATTGCCCCAACTAAAAGTTCCTCCTTCAGACTTCTTGGATGAAGTAAATTGACCCTTGTTGCGCTGCATCCTGAAAAAGCCATAAAATTCAGAAATTTAAGAAACAAAAGACAGATCACTGTAGTAAATAAAATAGCAATAATTAACATTATTAGAATGATACAAAATGTGATAATGATTGTTTGTCGAATACGCATGCTTCCACATTACAAATTGACAGTGAAAAACATGCAACAGAGAAATATGCCGCACAAATAAGGATACAAACAGAACCCATCACACAAGCACCATATCTGATAATGCATATAAATTAGACAAGCCCCACCGCTAATGAGACCCACACTTAAAGAAAAACCACATTAAATAATTAACTTATGTTGCAACAAAGGACGTTTGAATATCTGCATGCAAGAGTACTAATTGTCCACAATGCCCTGCCCTCCTTTTTGAATTCCTCTTTCAATTAGCCCCACAAAAGGAACATTTATAACGAACCCTCATTAATCATCTTTCATTTTTATAAATCACGTCAAGAATTCATGAGTTAAAATTCGGTAATGATATAAGCCATCACTATAGCATACCAAAGAACAAGAATAGGTATATCTATTTAAAGGAAACAAGATTATCGAACCCTATCATTTTAAAGATGCTCACACCACAGATGTCAGGTAAGAAAACATTGCAACCAAGGAAAATGGTATTGATGGTGCTTGCTCAAGTACATTTACTTTAGGCTCATTTATTGTTGTCGGGTTCTGTTTATAAATACAGCAAAAATACGAGGGAACGATTAATAGATTCATTAATGACAGGCATCTACAATGATAAGGAAAAGTTCGCACTTCATGTTTCAATATGTTACTGATCAGTCTTATATATGCTTAACTCTTTTAACATGATCTATCGACCCACAGCTGGGAGTGGGACAATGGTATAAACACTTCACAAAAGGTGATGGAACAATGCAGGTAAGAATCAGGTGGTCTGTGTGAATAGGTGGGTCCATTCGAAAGAGTTTGGGGGTGGGGTGGTGGGGTGGGGTGGGTGGGGGTGTGGTGTGGTGGTGGGGGAGAGGATGGGAGGAGGAGGAGAGAGATGCAGCGCTAAGTGAAAATGTTAGGCTGAAAACTAGTGGGTGTCATCAAAAGCCATAATTGGTTGCCAGCATTGCCTATTAGGTAAAGGAGGAGCTATTATCCGGATTGAACTCAAGTAGATAGCATATAAACATAAGTACTCAGATTGAATCATTGACTACCTAAAAAGCACTGCACACGCCACCTAATTTAACTCAATTAATCATTACTTCTTCTAATAAACTATTTGCTCTACTTAAACAACAGATCAATTGCAGTGGAAGAAATCTGAATTAAAATAAAACCGCACCTGAGAGCAACTTCTTGGCGGACACTATATCTGACTTTCTTATCAAAGCAACGTTCTTTTCTCTTCTGCCTGAACCTATCTAATGAAGCTGCTCTCTGTGGTTGGGTACACCTTCCAGGAAAGTCAGCAACACCCTAAACACAATCACGCAAAGAATTAAAAGACGAAAACGTACAAGAGACATTTACATAGCTTCAATGGTTCAGAAAATGAATACCCTCTGACTGTGAGGAATCACCTCCATTCCTTGTGGGCCCGAAGCTAACTCGCATCCTCCCAACAATAGCAACACCGCTTGAACCTGTAAATATATAATAAGGCAGAAGGGAGAGTCATCAATCACATTCTTCGCAATGGATAGAAGCCAGAACCCTAAAAATCTAATTGGCTGTTCAGAAGGAAGAAGAAAAATATATAAAAACTGAAAGCAAAGCTTGAGTAAATTTGAAGTTGCATGTCGTTTCAATTCCATAGTAAAAAAATAAATGGAGCACATATACGCACCAATTCACCGGGTGAAACAAAGAGAGGAAATTTGTGCAGTACCTTATCAGGAGTGACTGCATCAAAGACATAGACCTGGCCCCGAAAGGAAAGAGTAAGCTGGCTTGAATTACCCAATTCGGAGCCTCCGGATGGAACGTAAACGGAATCGTGAGCAACGTCTTCGACGACAACGCCATTTTCGAGGGAAGAGTGAGGGTCGTAGCTGAGGTGGTGATTATCGGCGCCGACGGAGACATCGTCGTCGTCGGCGCCGGCCGATAACTGATTGGTTATGTTCATTGACTGAGAGTACATTGGTGGCGAGGAGTTGTCGAGAGGGGAAATTGAAGCATTACAGAAAGCAAATTGGGAGATTTTCAGAGAAACCCTAACCCTAAGTTTGAGAGAGTGAGAGAATTGTTTAAAAAAGAGAAACAAAAAGCTTGTACCCGGGAGAAATAAAAGGAGCGTATGTTTTTGTGCGTGTTGTGTTGTGTTTTGTGTTGTGTGGGAGTTTCTCCGTGAGAGCGAGAGAGAGACCAGAGAGTGAAGGACAGCTCAGGTCAGGAAGAGACGGAATGAGGCAAGAGAAAAGTTACCCCCGGATGATGTCGGTATTTACCATGTATACCCTTCCTACTACTGCTACTGCTGCCCAACCCAATCCCAATGGCCCGGTAAGGAACTATCACTCATTCATTCCCACATTTCATATATTTCCTACAGTGAATTTTGTAATCATGAGAAATGAAATTTTGGTATTTAATACTGTTATAAATCGTATTCCTTGTTTGTTTAGTGTTATATGTAAAACGAGCTTGGCATTTAGTCATAACCTACCTAAAATCTCTATAACCCACGTTCTATTTTTAAGGGAAAACGATATTGTGACCCTCTTCTTTTGGTTGAAGTATAATGTGCCCCCCACTTTTGGATAAGTAACATAGATACCCCCGATTCAATCTGTCATTAGAGAATCTATTATCTTAACTAGAATATCTTGTGCAAGGACTTAACTACCCTTATTTGTCTTATTCATCAACAATTTTATATTGTGAAGCTTTGTATTGACGTTAATTAAAGAAGAAAAAAGTTGTTATCATGTCAGCAAGTGATAAGAATAAGAATTAAAAAATACAAAAGTATATAAAAACTAAAAATCTAATGAATAAAGAAGTCAATATGGGCTTATATATCTTTTTTGCAAACACAGGAACGAGCAAAGCTCGCACATGGTGGCTTATCTCCAGATCTGAAACAACCTATTGTAGATTAATCAACAAAAAACCGAAGCAACACACAAAGCAATAAAACCTAAAGCAAAGGTTAGAGAAAAGTGCACAGGAAATGGCTTCATCATTTTCATCAACCATAGATGTCAATGGAGGCATTGTCTCATTCAAGAACAGAATATGTAATTGTGGAAGAAAGGCTAGGATCTGGATTTCTCATCACCATATTGACGATGTGGTATAAGAAAAAGAATAACAATATAAATATGATAAATATGCCAATATAAATAACATCTTCGAAATAGTAGTCATCACAAATGCAGTCTGCAGTAATAATACACACACCAGCAAAAAGTTTGAATTATGGACTGTGCATGGTACCATGGCTTACAACAAGCAATCTATGTAAGCTACAAACAATAAGCAAAATAATTGTGACAATATTTTAATGAAATTAACTAGGCTAAATGAAAAAGTCCAAAAAAATTCAGCCATTTATTTTAAGATCTGTCAAAGCACTCCCCAAATAAGCTTCTCGAGGTAATGTTATCACCAAGATCTTTTATTTTGAATTGGTAGTCCTCCTAGCATTTTGTTCTTGAGATGCAGTTCCAATTCCTATGAAAATGTCAAAATTTGTTCACTAAGTTAAAAATCTGTTCCTCACAAAAAAATTTAAAATTGAGTTGGCGTTATTCATACCTGTTTGTGATCCAACAATTGAACCAAACCTTGGTGTGGGCCGTGTGGCAGCCCTTTGTATGGTAGTCCTTGTTGTAGTAACACTTTGTGTGGCAGTGTTTTGTATGGTAGTTGGTTGTGAGCTCCCAACACCCTTAACTCCGTCAACAGTTGTTTGCTAAATAATGAAAGACCAAATAAAAATTAAACTCTATTACTAATATGATTACACAGTATAAACATTAAAAAAATATATATTGCTCATATGACCTTATGTTTAGCTTTCTTTGGTCTTCTTCCCAAAGCAGGACATGTCCTTTTATTATAGCCAAGTACTTTACAGTATCAACATTTAACTGAAGATTCCTTTCTCTCTTTTGGTTTCTCCCCAGCTTCTCTTCTTCTATTCATTAGAGGCCTACCAATTCGTGCCTTTTTAAGGGGAGGTAGAATCTTCTCATCGTCAACCTCTTCTCATATTCGTTGATCAGGGATAGGCCTTAATATCTGGCCATATGTTTGCATGAACATCGCTGTTGAATGTACAGGGTGGACATACTGAGTAATAAATTGAGGAATCACCCGTTGGAAAGCTAGTGCACTTAGTGCATGACTGCAAGGCATTCCAGAGACCTGCCACATACCACAATCATAGGTATGAAGCCTAACATTGACAATGTAAGTCCTCCTCAGTGTCTGAAACTTATCCATAATTTCATGGATCTCATCACTAGGCCATAACACTCTTAATTTCCTAGCATCTGTCATTGTATTTTCTATCCTACTATGGACTTTTGGTGGCAAAGGTGTTACCCAACTTTGAGCTTCTTTTCTTCTCTTCTGGAACCTTTTCATTGCTTTTCTTCTATAAAACTCTAACAAGCTTAACACTGGTAAGCTTCTACTATCCCCCAACCAGTTATTGAAACATTCAGACATGTTGTTTGTTACATGATCTGACTTCGCAGTTATGCTAAAATAATACATGCTCCAATGCTTGGGTTCATTGTCTTTTATCCAATTGTAAGCCTTTTTGTCTTTATCATACAAAGTCTTCATACCTGCAGTGAAATATGAGCTGTTGGAGGCCTTACCTATTGCCCAAAACATGATCTTGTAAGCAACACTTGGAAATTTTTTCCTAAAATTGGCATAAACATGCCCTGCACAGTGCCTAACTTCAGCCCTTGGCCAATACTCTTCTCCAGCATTAATTATACCTTTCTGCCTATATGACATTATCACTAATGATTTTCCTTCCATTGGGCCTAAGAACATCTTCAAGTTATGCAAAAACCACAAGAATCATTGCATTCTACCTCGCAAATAGAGACTGCTAAAGGATATATGTAACGGTTGGCATCAATTGATACTGCTGATAAGAGAACTCCACCATGAGGTCCCTTCAGGTGACATTCATCCAACCCTATGAACCCATTACATCCATTTAAGAACCCTAACTTCTGCGCAGCAAAGCTAAAGAAAAATCTTTTAAATCTTGGAGCATCAGAAATTGAGCATCTGTCTAAATGCATAGTTGCAATAGATCCAGGATTTGTTTGGTAAACAACCCTTGCATAACCTTTCAATTGGTTATATGACTCAGCATGGCCCATCCCTTCACTAAACAAGAATTTGTTCCTTGCCCTATACAATTTGTGATTTTCTATTTCAAGCTTATGATTTTTAAATATTTCATCTTTGATTGGCTGTAATAGTTGACCCTTTGCTACTCTAAGTAGTGAACTATACTCTGTGGAAAGCCAAGTAGAAGTAGCCTCAGGATTATTTGCAGTCCTAGTGCACTTGTGAATAGGGTAGCAAGACTTGATTTCATAACATTCGGTTCCTCTAGTTCTAAATGCATAAATCTGCCACTTGCAAAGTTCTTTCTTACATTTTGCCACCACTCTTCTTTCTCATTTTTCTTCCTATGTATTAAAAAACCCTCTTGAATCACATATTCAGTGAGCACTTGTCTGAAATGATATACATCCTTGAAGATTTGACCTACCTTGAAAACTATTTTTTCCCTTCCATTCACAATTTCCTTCTTGAATGCATTTTTTGATAGTTGCCTATTGATTCTTGGATCTTGTCAACCTCATCACTGCCAAAGCCATCACTTTCATCTCTCAAAAGGTCTTGGTAATCGGAAAGATTGCCATCATTGTCCTCATCACCTTCTCCATGGACACGTTGTTTTTGGGAGCTAAATTGGATTCTTATAGAGGAATCATCTTCATCTTCCTCATCACTCTAGTGGAAATCCTTCTCTGGCTCTATTTCACAATCAGCCCTGTCACTGTCTCCTCCATGATGAAAAACATTTTCTTCATCTTCCTCTTCTAATGGTTCATTATCATTTACTGCCTCAGGTATTGGCTCATGAATTGGTTCATTAATATCTCTGACTACCTCAACAAGTTGACTAGAAGCATCAAAATTAATTGTTGAAATTAAAAAAGAAATTTAATCGAGTTCAATTTTCTTTGCATATGCAAAGGCTTGGAAAAAAAAGATACAATTATAATAATAAAGAAAACCTGAAAAAGATGTTATAAATAATTTTCTTCATCATCCTTATCCTCTCCACACACTATTATTACTTGTCGAAACGTGATGCAAATTCTAGAATCTAAAGTTAGAAGTCGGCAGCTATGAAAAGAATTTAGAAACATGCATCAAAGCAATGAGATAGCTCACATGAACCAAGCCGCAACATTTGACCATGCATGCCAACATCAATAAGGCAATAAGAAGTTAAGAAATAAAAAATTTAATTTCTAATATGCAAAGCCAAGTCGGTGGAGACAGTCAACCAGATTCATTCACATGTGAAGACCAAGTTTAGTAAATATTCTTGGCACACATGTATAATTAAAATTAAGAATCCATCAATAAAGCATTACTAAATCTAAATCTAAGGATTACTAGTGAACCAATTACTAATATACCTATTATCCTCTCCACACACTATTATTACTAATATACCTAAATCTAAAACATGCACATGATAAAGTGGCCATTATTATATCTTATCTACCGAAGGCTTCCTCTCTCCCAATGCCGAATATGCTAAAGATGTCAAATCCATTCCAACAAACTAAAGTCAGGTACTGCAAGTCATTCGAGTAATAGAGGAAAAAAACCCATCTTTTTAAAAGTTTTTACTCATTTTTCATTTGTTTAAACATGAAAAGTTATCGTTTTTCATATTATTTAATTCAAACCACTGATTAAGGGACAAGGAAATGGCATATAAGTGTTAAACCTTATATAAAAATCCAATCTTTTTCTAAGTTCTTGTGCATTTTCAATTGTTTAAAAATGAAAAGTTATAATTTTCCAAATAGCTTACCCTTTCCATGATCTGGTTTCCTTGAAGTTGACATAATGTTTAAGAACTCCTCTACAATAGGTTATTTAAAATTTGGAGATGAGCCACCGTGTGAGAGCTTCGCTTCCTTCCTGTGCTTGCAATCATATACATGAGCCCATATTGACTTCTTTGTTTATTAGATTTTTAGTTTTTGTATACTTTTGGATTTTTTAATTCTTATTCTTTCCACTTACTGACATGATAGCTTTTTTCTTCTTTAATTTACGTCAATACAAAACTTCACAATATAAAATTGTCGATGAATAAGACAAATAAGAGTAGTTAAGTCTTTGCACAAGAGATTCAAGTTAAGATAACGTATTCCCTAACGGCAGATGGAATCTGGGGGTGTCTATGTTACTTATCCAAAAGTAGGGGACAAACGTTACTTCAGCCAAAAGAAGGGGGTCACAATGTTATTTTTCCTATTTTTAAAAATTATGACTAAGGGACTTTCATGGTGAACTTCTTTTTTCTTATGAGCTCTTAATTCATTTGAAGCACAGTACTCTCAATACAATTTTTTTTTAATGGCCCCTTAGCGAAAATACTGAGTTTGTAGTCGGCATATAAAAAGGGGAAACGAAAAAAGTAATTATATCTTGAGGATTATTTAAAAAAAGTTAATTTTTTTTATTAATCTAATAAGTAAGTGGAAGGAGTTGTTGAACAAGATATCTAATTCTCAAATTGATTTCTTCAAAAGTGCAAAAAAGGGTTATTATTTGTTTAAATAACCCCTCTTGGGGTCATTTTTCTAAATATAACTCATTTCTTGTATTTTAGTAAATTGAACCATTTTGCATATAAAAAGTCTAGATTACCTTTATTAGTAATTATGAAACGAGGTGTTGCAATACAAACACTTATTCTCTAGACACTTACACGCCAAATGCCAAACTCAACAATTTTACAGAAAAGGAATGTGGAGTCAGTCAGTGAAGGTTGAAATCAAAGAACTTGATTGTTGAGTCTAGGGGTGGGCATATTTAACCGACCCGAACCAACCTGATCGGGTTTACCTGACCCGATTCGGGTATATCTATATATAAACCCGATTTCGGATATAAATATCAAGACCCGATGAGTATCAGTATTTATCGGATATACATTTTAAAACCCGATTAACCCGACCCGAAATTATTTATGTTAAAATTTTTAATTTTATCACGTGTCTCCTTTCTATTAGTCATACAAAACATGTTTCTTTATATGCTGCTACACTGGATTATTAATATAAATATAAACTTTTCTCCCTTCTCATTCCTAACCCTAGCCGCCCCCCCTCTTTAAGCCTATCTATTTTCTTCTTCTCTCTCAACTCGTTTTTCTTCCTCTCTCAAATCTGCAAAAACTGAATCTCCACAGTCCACTTGCAACCATGCTTTCCTCTACACTTGCAAACATGTTTGTCGCCATTACTGTCATCACTACTCGTAGTGCAACTAGGCCTTTGAGATGCAATATAGAGCAGGTCATGATCGGAGGAGGCAATGAGAGGGCAGTTGGAGTGAGTAGAGATAAAGACGATGAGAGATGAGATGATGTTGGGTGATGGGATTTTGTGGAAGATGCAGTAGACATGAGGCTTGATTTGGAATAAAGTGATTAGTTTATTTAGAAAAAGTTACTTTGGAGAGGTAAGGCTATCATTGTTGAAGTGTTTGGAAGTTCCGTAGGTAACTTGATGAGGATGCATTGTGCTTGTAATTATTTTATGTTTGCAAATATAATTATTATTTTTCTGTTTCAAGATCATGGTAAGAATTTAATTGATTTTATTTGCAATTCCTTTTTTTATTCTTTGATTATTTGGCGGAAATCATATATGCTTTACACAGCAAATTGGCCATTTATGTTTTATATTATCAGTTGTCCCGTAAATTGAAGTGTGTTTGAACCCTAACATTATTTGTTATAATGGGAAATAACCATTTTGTATCATTACCCGACAATCCGATCGGGTTTACCCGACCCGATTGATATCGGATATGTTCGGGTATCCCATAAATAATACCCGACATCGGATAAAATTTTTAAGACCCGATAAGTAATCGGGTTTGATCGGTTATACTCAAACCCGACCCGACCCGAAGAGTGCCCACCCCTAGTTGAGTTAACATTGAAAAGTCAAGGTAATATTTAAACCCTCTTCATGGTGTTGATAACTATTGTTATGTAAAGTTAGGGTTGGATTTATACTTTAAATTTGTTTTTTCTATTGTTTAGGTTTGATATCTATCAATGTGGACCATGTTTAAGAAAATTAAGTGTTGAAATTGTGATTTTTTGGTATAAAAATGTTGAATATTTGTCCATGTCATGCTGCACGACTATTTTCGTGAAGTAGTTATGCGACTTTTTAAGTTTAGAGAAAACGGGTAATTTGTGATATTGTACATATTTACTTCAATTTTCTTACATTATAACATGTTTAATTTCCTTTATGAAACCATTGTTATAATTTTTACTACTATAAATATTCTTATACATTTAGAATTTGAATTAATTGTGTTGTTTTCTATTTGCCGTGTAGGCTTCAATAAATTGATAATGTTCATTTTTTTTCATTGTGTATGATGGTGAATAGGTGTCCACTGGCAGAGAATATTTTTTCAATGGTCATAGAAGCAAATGTGTGACTTTGCCTATATCAGCAACCTATGAAGAGTTAGTTCGTAAAAGTTTCTGAAGTCACCAATAAATCATTAGCAAAAAACACCTTTTAATTACAATATGTATTAAGGGCACATATTCAACTTCCTCTATCAATAGTAGAATGTGAAGATGATTTAAAGTATTTCTTAGAAGAAAACCTCAATGTGGACCCTTCAAATAGGATCCCCTTATGCGCAATTGTTGAACCCTGTTCACATGAAATTGATATTGAAAATGGTATGGATTCAAGGGATGGTAGTAACCAATTTCCTACCAATGTTCCCGCTGTTAGCCCTAAGGCTACATGATAATTTTGATGATAACAATACACATTGATTCATTGTGATTTACTAACATGTTTATTTATGTGCAAGAGTAATATCATTGAAATAATTGTAAAATCAAGAAGAGGCTTATTAAAATGAAGTGTTGAAGCTAAGGAGAAGACTACATGTTAAAGGCACCAAAGTTTAAGAACAAGGTTTGATTCAAGGAATGTGACACATGAGTAATGTTCAATCAATTGGTCATATATTTCTCTACAGATGTCCAAATGACGTGATTCTTAAGCCTTTGGAAAGCTTACTCAATTTATAACATTTCATAAGTTTTAAAGAAATTTAAATTTCAAGTGTAAGGTTGTCCAAATTATCATGCAAATTGAAAGACAAATGGAAGCAGCTGACATGAGCACCAAATACTCTTTTAGACATATCTTGAGCTAGAAAAATCAAAATGACTTGATTCTTGCATAATTGGAAAGAGGACATAATAAGTCACATTTCATATGTTTTGAAGAAATTCAAATTTCAAATAGAAGACTGACATAATTGACATGCAATTCGGTGGACTAACACAGAGAAGAAAAATTAACTCATATAAGCACCGAATGATGTTTTGTCCATATCTTGAGATAGAGATATCTAAATGCTTTTATTCTTAATGTTTTGGAAAGCTTATTGAAATATACAGATCTTTTATGTTTTGAATAAATTCAAATTTCAAACGGAAGGCTGACAGAATTATCATTCAATTCGATGGACTGACACAAGGAAGAAAAATCAAGTCACATGAGCACCAAATGGTGTTTTGGCCATATCTTAAGCTACAGATATCCAAATGACTTGGTTCTTGATGCGTTGGAAATCTTATTCAATTTTGCAGATCTTTTATGTTTTGTAGATTTTCGAATTTCAAACAGAACATTGACAAAAATGATAGAAAATATTACGGTTTCTATGATGGGCAGAAAATTTGGAGATGGTGTCTTCACTTGATTAAGTTCATCTCATTTGCCTATAAAAGGAGCCCTTCTCCCATGCATTCAATAAGAAGAAGAGAAGAATCCATCAAGCCACAAATAAGAGAAATATCAAGTTTAGAGAGCTTTTATATTCTTTATCTACTCTTTGAAGAGAGTTGTACTTTTGTTGTAAAAATTTTCTTTGTTCTTGTATTGTGGTGAGAGTGAGAACTCTTTCCTTGGTGAGGTTGTTCATCAAGAAGAACTCTTGGTGTGGTGTTATCAAGGGTTGAAGGAAGTTTGCCTTGGTGAGGTTGTTCATCAAGAAGAACTCTTGGTGTGGTGTTATCAAGGTTGAAGGAAGTTGCCTTGGTGAGGTTGTTCATCAAGAAGAACTCTTGGTGTGGTGTTATCAAGGGTTGAAGGAAGTTGCCTTGATGAGGTTGTTCATCAAGAAGAACTCTTGGTGTGGTGTTATCAAGGGTTGAAGGAAAAAGTCTTGGTGAGGTTGTTCATCAAGCAAGTTGTAAAGATTTCTACAACTTAGTGGAAAGCTTAGCTCGTGGAGCTAGGAGCCCGTGGACGTAGGCAAGGTTTGCCGAACCACGTAAATTGAGTTTGCACTCTCTCTATCCCTATCTCTTTATGTTTACTTGCACTTGTGATTGTTCTTTATTGTTATTCTTTTGATTACATCTTTGATAAATTCTAATTTCATCTTCTTCACCTTTATTCTCAAAGAAAAAGTGAACAAATTTTGATCTTTCAAGAAAAGTTTTCTAAATCCGTTTTGATAAATAAAAACCCAATTCACCCCCCTCTTAGGTTGCCATACCTGGGTTAACAAGTGGTATCAGAGCAAGGTTGCTCACTTTTTTAAATCTTAACCGATTTTGAGCTATGACAACTTTTAATCCAACTTCACATGTTGAGGGGCTTTCTATCTCTAGACCTCCATTTTTTAATGGAAGTGATTACTATTATTGGAAAACTAGAATGGGTATTTTCTTGCAATCTTTTGATTATGATTTATGGTCTATTATTTTGGAATGACCTTTTCCTCCTACCAAAATTGAAAATGGAGAAATCATGCTTAAAGAACCTAAAGAGTTTAGTGAAGATGATAAAAAGAAATTGAGTTTGAATGCTAAAGTTATGAATGTGTTATATTGTGCTTTAGATAGAAATGAGTTTAATAGAATATCTACTTGTTCTACGGCACAAGAAATATGGCACACACTTGAGGTAACTCATGAAGGAACTAGTCAAGTTAAAGAATCTAAAATTAGTATGCTAGTTCATAGTTATGAGCTTTTTAAGATGAAATCGGATGAATCAATTTCTGAAATGTTTACTAGATTTACGGATATTATTAATAGTTTGAAATCTCTTGGTAAATCTTATTCTAATGTTGAAATGGTGAGAAAGATTCTTAGGTGTCTACCAAAATCTTGGGAGCCAAAGGTGACGGCAATTCAAGAAGCAAAAGACCTCACCAAACTACCATTAGAAGAATTTATGGGTTCTCTCATAACTCATGAAATCATCTTGAAGGAGAATGAAGAAGAACATAGCGATGTGGCAAACATGTGCTTCATGGCTTTAAGAGAAAATGAGATAAGTATTCTAAACCATGATCCTAAGCTTTCATATGATGAATTACTTGAAGCATTCCAAAATTTACATGTGCAAGTTGATAAACAAAATTCAAAAATCAATGCTTTCAAAAAGAAGTCAAAAATCATGTTATCTCAATTAGAAGAGTTGGTGGAAATAAATGAAGCTTTAGAAAATGAAAATGAAATTTTAAAGCAAAAAGATTTTGAAAGTTTGGAAAGTCAAATACATTTATTAAAAACTGAAAATGAGATTTTAAAACAAAAGGATTTTGATAAATTAGAGAAAGAAAATGTTATTTTGAAAAAGGAAAATAATGACTTAAGAAATATTGTTGATAGTTTTACAAAAAGCACAAAAAATTTGAATTCTATGTTACAAAACCAAAGGTGTGTTTTTGATAAAAGAGGGATTAGGATATAAAACTAATAAAAATCAAAAGTATTTTAAAAACTATTTTGTTCATGCATCTTCTAGGAATAATCCTAATCATTCATGTACTTATTGTGGAAGTAAAAGACACAAAGTGTATTCTTGCTATATTAAGAAAAATCCTAATTTGAAACAAATATGGGCTCCAAAAAGTACCATAACTAACCTCCAAGGACCCAAGAACATTTGGGTACCAAAAAGTCTCTCTTTGAATATTGATTGTAGAAATAAAGGAGTGTCAAACACAAGTGGTACTTAGATAATGGATGCTCAAGGCATATGACCGGAGATGCCTCCAAGTTCTCAAGATCAATCATCAAGAAAGGAGGATATGTGACCTTCCGTGATAATGCCAAAGGAAGGGTAATCGGATATGGTGATATTGGTAACCCTTCTTCACCTATTATTAAAGATATTTTGCTTGTTCATGGTTTGAAACATCATTTGATTAACATTAATCAATTGTGTGATAAGGGATATTTTGTTACTTTTGAGCCTAATAGAAATGTGATTAATAATGTTAGTAACAATAAGACATTATTTGTTGGTAATAGATGTGGTAAAATTTATACAATTGATATTGATGTTAATGATCATGTAGAAAATTATTTCATTGTTAATCATGATGCTTGGTTATGGCATAGAAGGTTAGGTTATGCTAGCATGGACACAATTTCAAAAATTTCTAAAAATGATTTAGTTGATGGTCTTCCAAAAATAAAATTTGAAAAGGATAAGATTTGTTATGCTTGTCTATTTAGAAAACAAGTGAGAACTTCTTTTAAACATAAGAAATTTATTTCAACAAATAAACCTCTACAATTACTTCATTTGGATTTATTTGGACCATCAAGAACTCAAAGCCTTGGTGGAAAGTATTATGTTTTTGTTATTGTGGATGATTATTCAAGATTCACTCATATATTATTCTTGAAAACTAAAAATGAGGCCATACAAGCTTTTTTCAAAATTTGCAAAAAGGGTATT
Organism: Boswellia sacra; assembly: GCA_013180625.2. Taxonomy (NCBI): domain Eukaryota; kingdom Viridiplantae; phylum Streptophyta; class Magnoliopsida; order Sapindales; family Burseraceae; genus Boswellia; species Boswellia sacra. Next base: position 988,828 of record SNVD02006000.1, read on the forward strand.
CTATTGTGTCCATTAGGAGTGATCATGGTGGTGAAGTAGACAATGTTGCATTTGAAAATCTTTGTGATGAAAATGGTTTTGAACATAATTTTTCCGCACCTAGAACTCCACAACAAAATGGTGTTGTTGAGAGGAAAAATAGGACTATCCAAGAAATGGCTAGGACCATGTTACTTGAAAATAATTTGCCAAAATATTTTTGGGCCGAAGCCGTTAATACCGCATGCTTTATAATCAATAGAGTTCATATTAGAGCTTTAATAAAGAAAACTCCTTATGAACTTTGGAAAGGAAGAAAACTCAACATTGGATTTTTTTAAATTTTTGGATGTAAATGTTTTATTTTAAACACCAAGGATAACCTTGAAAAATTTGATACAAAAGCCGATGTTGAAATTTTTGTTGGCTACTCCAACCATAGTAAAGCATATAGAGTTTTTAACAAAAAGACTCTTGCTATTGAAGATTCTATGCATGTTGAATTTGATGAAACTAATGTGATTTCTTCAAAGAATTTAGATGATGATATTGTTGAGGTAAAAAGGTAAATCAAGGAATCAAGGCTTGATGAAAAGAGCAAAGATGAATTACAACTTCAACAAGAAAAGCTTGAGGAAGTAAATGATTCTTCCCAAGAATTACCAAAGGAATGGAGGTATGCAAAAGCTCAACCTAAAGATCTCATTATTGGTGAACCATCACAAGGTATGAAAACTAGATCTTCTTTTAAGAACTTTTGTAATCATTTTGCATTTGACTCTCAATTTGAACCAAAATCTTTTAAAGAAGCCAAAAATGACGAAAGTTGGATTTTGCCTATGCAAGAACAATTGAACCAATTTGAGAGAAATCGAGTTTGGGAATTAGTCCCTAGACCCAAATATGACTAAACCCCTTAGTCAAGATCAATTTTGCATAATTAGAAGAGAATTAGGCATGTTAGATATGTTATAATTTTACTTTAATATGATAATCTTTGAATGGTAGCATATGTATAGGGGGAGAATATATTTAGGGGGAGTAGTTAATTTGATTATGTTTTTTGATGATAACAAAAGGGGGAGAAATAGTTGGATTGCTTATATTCACAACAAGTGCCATTTTTTTGTTTATTCTTGATTTTATTTTCATTCTTTATTTTAGATATTATTTGAAAGCAATCAATGGTTTATCATCATCAAAAAGGGGGAGATTGTTAGCCCTAAGGCTAAATGATAATTTTGATGATAACAATACACATTGATTCATTGTAATTTACTAACATGTTTATTTATGTGCAAGAGTAATATCATTGAAATAATTGTAAAATCAAGAAGAGGCTTATTAAAATGAAGTGTTGAAGTTAAGAAGAAGATTACATGTTAAAGGCACCAAAGTTTAAGAACAAGGTTTGATTCAAAGAATGTGACACATGAGTAATGTTCAATCAATTGGTCATATATTTCTCTACAGATGTCCAAATGATATGATTCTTGAGCCTTTGGAAAGCTTCTCAATTTATAACATTTCATAAGTTTTAAAGAAATTTAAATTTCAAGTGTAAGATTGTCCAAATCATCATGCAAGTTGAAAGACAAATGAAAACAGCTGACATGAGCACCAAATACTCTTTTGGACATATCTTGAGCTAGAAAAATCAAAATGACTTGATTCTTACAGCATTGGAAAGAGGACATAATAAGTCACATTTCATATGTTTTGAAGAAATTCAAATTTCAAATGGAAGGCTGACATAATTGACATGCAATTCGGTGGACTAACACAGAGAAGAAAAATCAACTCATATAAGCACCGAATGATGTTTTATCCATATCTTGAGATAGAGATATCTAAATACTTTGATTCTTAATGTTTTGGAAAGCTTATTAAATATGCAGATCTTTTATGTTTTGAATAAATTCAAATTTCAAACAGAAGGCTGACAGAATTATCATTTAATTCGGTGGACTGACACAAGGAAGAAAAATCAAGTCACATGAGCACCGAATGGTGTTTTGGCCATATATTAAGCTACAGATATCCAAATGACTTGGTTCTTGATGCGTTGGAAAGCTTATTCAATTTTGCAGATCTTTTATGTTTTGTAGATTTTCAAATTTCAAACAGAACATTGATAAAAATGGTAGACAAGATTACGGTTTCTATGGTGGGCAGAAAATTTGGAGATGGTGTCTTCACTTGATTAAGTTCATCTCATTTGCCTATAAAAGGAGCCCTTCTCCCATGCATTCAAGAAGAAGAAGAGAAGAATCCATCAAGCCACAAATAAGAGAAATATCAAGTTTAGAGAGCTTTTATATTCTTTATCTACTCTTTGAAGAAAGTTGTACTTTTGTTGTAAAAATTTTCTTTGTTCTTGTATTGTGGTGAGAGTGAGAACTCTTTCCTTGGTGAGGTTGTTCATCAAGAAGAACTCTTGGTGTGGTGTTATCAAGGTTGAAGGAAAGTTGCCTTGGTGAGGTTGTTCATCAAGAAGAACTCTTGGTGTGGTGTTATCAAGAGTTGAAGGAAGTTGCCTTGGTGAGGTTGTTCATCAAGAAGAACTCTTGGTGTGGTGTTAACAAGAGTTGAAGAAAGTTGCCTTGGTGAGGTTGTTCATCAAGAAGAACTCTTGGTGTGATGTTATCAAGGGTTGAAGAAAATTGCCTTGGTGAGATTATTCATCAAGAAGAACTCTTGGTGTGGTGTTATTAAAGGTTGAAGGAAAAAGTCTTGGTGAGGTTATTCATCAAGCAAGTTGCAAAGATTTCTACAACTTAGTGAAAAGCTTAGCTCGTGGAGCTAGGAGCTCGTGGACGTAGGCAAGGTTTGCCGAACCACGTAAATTGAGTTTGCACTCTCTCTATCCCTATCTCTTTATGTTTACTTGCACTTGTATTGTTCTTTATTGTTATTCTTTTAATTCATCTTTGATAAATTCTAATTTCATCTTCTTCACCTTTATTCTCAAAGAAAGAGTGAACTAATTTTGATCTTTCAAGAAAAATTTTCTAAATCCGTTTTGATAAATAAAAACCCAATTCACCCCCCCTCTTGGGTTGCCATACCTGGGTCAACACCCGCAACATATCCAGAAGAACGTCTTCATGTAATTCCATCCATTATTAATGAAGATGATTGCTAGAAGAACCATTAGTTAATAATAATCTTGATGTTATTCACGTGGATGATTTATAAAATTTTGATCATATCCAATCACCAGAATCATCTTCATGTGAAATTTCTCAATCAAATGATGAAGGTTATTTTCCTTGAGGTAATGGGATTTCAACTAATCATGATTTGGGGAGTAATTCAAATCCATTTGTAACTTCTAATGTTGGGTTATCATCTAGACTTTCTAATAGTAACACTGATGTATATGTAAGCATTGTGTTCAAGAATAAGAGTGATTTGCATAACAAGATTAGCATTTTAGCAGTAAGAGTGAACTTTCAGTTTATGATAAAAAAAGTCCAACAAAACCCTTTACAAGGTAGCATGTATAGATGAATTTTGCATGTGGCGACTTTGTGTTATAAAACTTAAGAATTGTGATCTTTTTAAGGTGACAAAGTTTTGTGACGCACATACATGTGCTCTTAATATTCTTGAGCAAGATCATCGTCAAGCTACATCAAAGCTAATTGCTATGGATAGTCATGGGAAGTACAATGATATTGGAGTAACTTATAGGCTTAATGATATTAGACATGATGTAATAAAAAGTATGGAATTCATATTTCCTGTGGCAAGGCATGGCGAGCACGAGAGCATGCGTTAAGAGTTAGTTTGGGGTTCACTAGAAGATTTGTTCAGGTTATTACCAAAATATTGTCATATGTTAGAGAAGCATAATCATAGCACTTCACTCATATACATACCGATCCACATGACCATTTCTTATATTTCTTTTTTACATTGGGTGCTTCCATACGTGGCTTTGGAACTTGTATAAGGCCCATCTATTGCTGTAGATGGGACTTTTTAAAGGGTAAATATAGAGGCACTTTGCTTGTGGCTGCATGCATGGATGGTAATAATCAAATTTATCCTTTGGCATTTGGCGTTGTCGACCCCAAAACTAAGGCATCTTGGGAATGGTTCTTAACGAAATTGAAGGATACGATTGATACTGTTGAAGATCTTGTGATAATCTTTGATTGTCATAAAAGCATAGGCAAAGAGGTGGGTAAAGTGTTTCCTGATGCTCAACGTGGTGCTTGTGTGTATCATATTTCTCAAAACTTTAGAGTCAAATTCAAAGATACGGTTATAAGTGATATTTTCTTTACATCCAGTAAAGTTTATCGTTAATGTCAGTTTGAGGAGCTAATTTGACAAATTAATGGCATCGACCACCGTGTTGCACATTATCTACACAAAGTTGGGTATGCCTAGTGGGCTCGTTCGCATATTGATGACAAAATGTATAGTATTTTGAAAACCAATATTGCAAAGTGTTTGAACAATGTTCTTAAGGAAGCACGAGAGTTTCCCATTGTGAAGCTAATGAATCATATTATATCAGAGGTGTTGCAAAAATAGTTTTCTACACATGGGAAGGAGGCAATTAACATGAAAACTCTATTAACAATATAGGCTGAAAAAAATTGAAGAATAGGCATGAGGAAGGACTTTTTTATAGAGTACTGCCAATTAGCCTACACGAGTTTACTGTCAAAAATAGATATTTTGATGGTCATGTAAACTTCTATGTAAGAACTTATAGCTACCAAGAATTCCAGGTTGAACAGTTACCATGCAAACATGTTATTGTAGTGTGTAGAGTTCGCAATTTATCAGTCTATACTTTTTGTCATCTCTTTTATAAGTATAAAGTCCTACTAGCTGCTTATGCGGAGGCTATCTATCTTGTTGGTTCGTCAGAGGAGTGGGACATCCCAGATAAAGTTGAGGCGCGTATAATAATACCCCCTAATAAAGTCTCGTGGACAGGGTCATCAAAAGAAGAATCGAATTCGTCGTTGAGTGAAGAAAGGACATTATATAAACGTGGCAGGTGTGTGGCACAATTCATACTTGGAAGACATGTCGTTCAATGAACCCATTGTCAGCCCAAAGAAATTTGGAGGCTCTATCAAATGATACTGGTGGTATACATTTATTTTCTAAATATTGTCCTTATAATAAGTTAACATACTCACTATGTTTATAACTAACAATTGCTCATTTATTTTTGTTATTTTAGGTCATAATATATGATCTCCTACATGAAGGTAGAAGAGCTTAGTGTCACGCCCCGCGCGATATGCGCACTGTATCACGACAAGCTTGCTCGGAAGAACGCCAAGGAATGGGATTTCAGGGCAAGTGTTATAGTGATTTGGGATCCTCGTGTCGAGAGGAACTCAATGGCGCAAAGAGTAGGCGCGGTGATCCGGAAGCTTCTAGAAGGTTCTGCAACGTTCCGAGATATTCCGGAAAGATCCGGAAGAATCCGGAAGTCATGAGATGCATGCGAAAGGCACTAGAAGACTCTAGAATACTCAAGAAGGTTGCGGAAGAGTGTGGAAGGCTACGGAAGGTCCTAGAACGTCTAGCCTATTCTAGAATTCTCTAGCAAGCCAAGTTGCTAGAACCTTCCATGGAAATATCTTAGATATTTTAGGATAAATATCTAGATATTTAGGAAGATGATTCTAGATAGAAAATATGGACTATTGGATGTATTTAATCCTAGTCGTCCATTTAGGAGGTGGATTACTATAAATACCCCTCCTAGGCTCATTTGCAAACCATCCTCACAAATCCCACAAATCCAAGCTAATCCAAGCAATTACAACATAAAGCATTGTAAGCAAGCATTTGTGTAATACAAAGCTCTTTTGCATTTGCAACACTTGCCTCTAAGTTCTCTTCTCTTGTAGCCTCTAAAGCTCTTTTGGCTCAACGGTCCTAACTTCTCCTTGAGCGAGAAGCACACTACAAGGCTTACTTAGCAACTTTCGGGTTCAAGTTGCCTAAGTGCCGCACGAGCAGCTGCGCAAAACTCTAAGCTCGTGACAGTTGGTATCAGAGCACGGTTCGAGCACAAGAGCAAATGGCATCCGATATTGAAGTGACCATGGAGGAGCAAGTCCGCGGACGCGAGGAACAACCTCAACCTCAACCACGCCCACAAGGAAAACGAGGTAAGTCCAAAGCTCTCTCCTCGGAATCCTTAGAGCCTCGTGTTGCTAGCATAGAGCAATCTCTTTCGAGTATGAACAATACTATCGAGGGCCTCTCCGATCGTTTCGAAGGCCTAGAGATGGATTATGGAGAGATCACCCAAGCAACAAAGTCCACAATACTCGAGTTTAGTGAAAACCTTACACGAGAGCTCGCTAGCTTACGAAGCTTTGTGGAGCGTGAGTTGCGGGCAATCCGTGCGGAAGTGGAGGAATCTCGCACGGAATGGGAAAAGCACCATTGCGAACGTGCTAGCCCCTCCTACTCAAGTCCTAGTAGGCTAAGCAACATGCAAGTGCCAACTCCCGCCACATACCATGGCACTCGCAACGCTACGGAAGTCGAAAACTTCCTATTCGGCTTGGAGCAATATTTCGAGGTGAAAGGTGTCTATGATGACGCTTCGAGAATAGGTATTGCACCTACTTTCCTTCATGATGCAGCCCAATTGTGGTGGCGTCGTAAGCATGACGACGCAGGCAAAGGCATCGTCGTCCTTCGCACATGGGACTTTAAGAGAGAGCTACGGAAGCATTTCTCTCCAAGCAATGCGGAAAAGGAGGCAAGGGGTCGCCTCCGCCGTTTGAAGCAAAGTGGCACCATTCGCGAGTATATCAAGGACTTCACCACCATCATCCTCGAAATCGAAGGTATGTCCGAAAAAGATTCTCTCTTCTACTTCCTCGACGGGTTAAAGGATTGGGCCAGGATTGAGCTCGAAAGGCGCGGCGTGCAAAACCTTGATGATGCCATAGCCGTGGATGAATCGCTCGTAGATTTCTCATCCCAATCAAAGGAGAGGAAGACCAACCACGATAAAGGTGGGGGAGAGTGGAGTCCTAAGAAGGATCATACTCGAAGGGAAGGTGGTGCACATAAACCATTCAAGGGAGACAAACGCGACACGCCTAACAAAGGTAAGTCTGATTCCCTCAAGCCCAAAAGTCCTTGTTTCATTTGTGATGGCCCTCATTGGGTACGGGATTGCCCAAAGAGAAAGACCCTCAATGCCCTCGCGGCTCAATATGAGGGTACACAAGATAGAGAGCCCCAAGCGGAGATGGGTTCTCTTCACGTCATCGGTGCACTATAGAGACCCACATATGCCAATAAGGGTCTCATGTATGTGAGCGCCATGATTAATGGCAAGGATGTGCGTGCGATGCTTGACACGGGAGCCACGCACAACTTCATTTCTATTGAGGAGGCCAAACGGTTAGGCCTCAAATATACCAACGGAGGAGGCACCATTAAGGCGGTAAACTCACCCGCCAAAGCTATAGTGGGTGTGTCCAAAGCGATACCATTGCAATTGGGTACATGGAAAGGCAATCTTGATTTCTCCATCGTCACCATGGACGATTTTCAAGTAGTGTTGGGCTCTTCGACCAAGCCCACGCTTTCCCCATACCAGCATCTAACTCCCTCAACATCCTCGATGGGAGTCAATCATACATGATCATGGCGGAACGTGCAACTAAGGTCGAGAGCAAGATGATGTCCGCGCTACAACTCACGCAAGGAATGAAGGAAGATCCTAACCTCCTTGCCACCGTTCGGGAACGAGATGATGGGAAAAACATTGGCGTTACCAAAGACCCATTAGCAAGACATGTCCAGGCCATCCTTGAGAAGTACAAGGATGCCACGCCCCAAAGGCTACCAAGGAGGTTATCGCCAAGACAAGAGGCTAACCAAGACAAGTTGGAGCCCGATGCCAAACCTCCATCCACAACGCCATCCAAGATCGTGAAGCTAAAGAAGGCTACCAAGAAGCCACGCAAGCACGCGAGAGGGAAGCATCAACATGGAGCCATGACCACTCACTCGTAACCAATTACCCATCCTCCAAGACGCGACGAGGACGTCGCGAAATTAGGTGGGGGAGGATGTCACGCCCCGCGCGACATGCGCACTGTATCACGACAAGCTTGTTCGGAAGAACGCCAAGGAATGGGATTTCAGGGCAAGTGTTATAGTGATTTGGGATCCTCGTGTCGAGAGGAACTCAATGGCGCAAAGAGTAGGCGCAGTGATCCGGAAGCTTCTAGAAGGTTCCGCAACGTTCCGAGACATTCCGGAAAGATCCGGAAGTCATGAGATGCATGCGGAAGGCACTAGAAGACTCTAGAATACTCAAGAAGGTTGCGGAAGAGTGTGGAAGGCTACGGAAGGTCCTAGAACGTCTAGCCCATTCTAGAATTCTCTAGCAAGCCAAGTTGCTAGAACCTTCCATGGAAATATCTTAGATATTTTAGGATAAATATCTAGATATTTAGGAAGATGATTCTAGATAGGAAATATGGACCATTGGATGTATTTAATCCTAGCCGTCCATTGAGGAGGTGGATTACTATAAATACCCCTCCTAGGCTCATTTGCAAACCATCCTCACAAATCCCACAAATCCAAGCTAATCCAAGCAATTACAACACAAAGCATTGTAAGCAAGCATTTGTGTAATACAAAGCTCTCTTGCATTTGCAACACTTGCCTCTAAGTTCTCTTCTCTTCTAGCCTCTAAAGCTCTTTTGGCTCAACGGTCCTAACTTCTCCTTGAGCGAGAAGCACATTACAAGGCTTACTTAGCAACTTTCGGGTTCAAGTTACCTAAGTGCCGCACGAGCAGCTGCGCAAAACTCTAAGCTCGTGACATTAGGCTTTGTACATGCCATGTTAGGAGTGACCATAACATGAATATGATAACAACCACATGTTGTTACTACTTATTAAAAGCATTACTTGAAGGAATGCATGTATGTATAATAATAGTTAGGTTGGACAATAAAGTGGCTGATGTTGTTGACTAATGACTTCAGTGCTAAAATTTATTCTTAAGTTGTTCATGTATAACGGGTAGCCATGTCAATGTAATGCAATTTTATTTTTCTTAAATGATAATTATCTATAATATCAAGAAAAAATGACAAGAGTAACATCTAAAATAGGACTACTGCATCGCACAACTATGCTGTGTTCGTGCAAGTGCCCATCCTACAAAGTAACGAGTTATGGAATTTCGCTCCCTCAAGTCATGCAATAGTTGTGAACAGCATAAAGATTTGCTCTATTATTTTTTACAACTATGTCATCTTAGTTTAAGACCCATTCGTACATCTAAATGAGTTGTGAAATCTTGCACGACCTAGTCGTGCAGTAAATGAGAAATTAAGAAAACCATCACTATTTTTTGCATAACTACTTACACAACTCGGTCGGGCAAAAAAGTGAAGTCCACAATTTTGCACGACCTAGTCGTGTAATAAATAAAAACTTAAGAAAAAATGCACTATGTTTTGCACGACCTAATCGTGCTACTTGCATGACCCGGTCATGCAAAAAAATGAAATCGGCAATTTTGGACGACCCAGTTGTGCTACTTGGAAGACCTGGTCGTGCAAAAAAGTAAAATCGACAATTTTGCACTACTCGATCGTGCAACTTGCACAACCTATTCGTGCAATGAATGAAAACTTAAGAAAAACATCACTATGTTTTGCAATACCCAGTCGTGTAAAAAAAGTGAAATCTAGAATTTTGCACAACCTGGTAGTGCAGTGAATGACAACTTTATACAGATATCACTATTTTTTACACGATGCAGTCGTGCTATTTCCTTGTAAACCTTACCTAAAATAAAGAAAGATTCAAAAGACGATGACTCATCCCTCCTCATATAATACGAAAATTTTTATGCCTTTAAATCTTATGGAACTCTATATGTTTTGTAGAAGGAAACTGAATTACTACCAACTTCAAATAAGACCAAAATCTCTAAAATATTCTTGAGAGTTCAAGGGTCATGCGTTTAAAATAGTTAGATATACACCTTTCTACTACTTTTTTTGGGAGCATCTAGAGCATCATAGTTGATATCAATCAATCGATAAATGTTTTCTCGTGCAAAAAAGTGAAATTTGAAATTTTGCAATGACAACTTTATACATATATGACTATTTTTTGCGTGATGCAATCGTGCTATTTCCATGTAAACATTGCCCAAACTAGAGAAAGATTCAAAAGGCGATGACTCATCCCTCCCCATATAATACAAAAAATTTTAGGCCTTAAAATCTTGTAGAACTTCTATAAGTTTTGTAAAAGGAAACAGAATTATTGCCAACTTCAAATCGGATGAAAATCTCTAAAATATTCTTGGGAGTTCAAAGACCACGCGTTTGAAATAGTTAGATATACACCTTTCTACCACTTTTTTGGGGAACATCTAGAGCATCATATTAGATATCAATCAACCGACAAATGTTTTCTCATTCGATCTTTCTCAGCCGTATTTTCATCTCTGAAACTCAGTAACCGATCCATTCTTTTTAAAAGAATATGTTAATTTAGGAATAGGAATTTCAATTCAAAAACAGGATCTTGTTCTTATGATTCAAAAGTGAAATAAACATTTACTTGTACATTAAGAGATTAAAAGATTCTAATAGAAGTTAAGGCCATAATTTAGTGCAAGCCAATTCAATCAATAGCCATTTAGTTCTTGTAGCAAGTCCCATGACAGTTGCATGAGCCAGATATGAACTTTTTTTTGCACAACTAACGTGAAATTTGGATTTAAGCACGACTAGGTCGTGCAAGTTACACAACTACAAGAACTTATAAAGATTTCACTTTATTGCACGACCCAATCGTGCTACGTGCACGACCAGGTCATGCAATAAAGTGTAATATGAAAAATTGCACAACCTATCGCATGAGCCAGATATGAATTTCTTTTCTTTTCTTTTTTTTTTTTTTTTGCACAACTAACGTGAAATTTGGATTTAAGCACGACCAGGTCGTGTAGGTTACACAACTATGAGAACTTATAAAGATTTCACTTTATTGCACGACCCAATCGTGCTACATGCACGACCAAGTCTTACAATAAAGTTTAATCTAAAAAATCGCATGACTAGCTCATGCAAATCGTCCAGTAAATGAGAACTTTATAAAAATCACAATTTTTTGCACGACCTATTCCTGCAGGAACTGTCAACAACATTCTAAATTCACACTATTGTCATGAATACTTTTGCCAAAGGAAAAAAAAAACTTGCATATAATTGTCAAATGGATATTACTATTCAAGCACTCATACATCGATACAAAGACGCTAAAATAAACAAAGGTATTGGCACGTGAAATTCATCATGCTTTGGAATTCATCATCCGTGTACAGATTGTGGTCCGAGTCATATACATTGATTTTGCTTTCTTTCAAGTTAACTACTCCCACCACCCAATGAATTTGCCCAACATTTACTGGAATGAAAACCTAGGATGTGACCAAACACATAAAAGCATTGGCACATAAGACAATATCGCAAAACAAACATATTCATAAATATAAAATGGTGTTTTTTTTTTTTTTTAGTCACCTCTCTGCGGACAACCATAAGATGTCTCCATATTTAGTTTCACCTTTAGCATATTGGATGCTTCTATCATCATGCTCGGACCAAAGTGGTTGTTGTTTTTCAAATAATGAGAATTTTGAGAACAACATTTGTTGTGCATCATACAAGGTAGTGCATTGAATCGATATACACAAGAAATCATGATTTCTTCTAAATCGCTTCATTATGATTACATACAAAGCTGAAAAAAAAATCCATTATTGCATATTGACCACTTCGATTTATCTGTGTCTTATGAACCAAAATGCAGCATCTATGTGTTGTAATCATGAATAGATTTTAGTTGAAAGTAGATAATAAATGTCATGCACTAATATGTTGACTTTCATACATACCAAGTTAGACAACCAATCTCTAGGTTTCAAAAGAGTTCTAAATAACTTTTTCTCACCAAAAGCTGGACCTAGTTCAACACCAAAACAAAAGTAATTTATGAGAACATGGAGGTGCTTTTAGCCCAAAGAAATATGTAAATAAATGGATGTTTTTAAACCAAACACAAAAATAATGCAAGGATGATCCATAATTATAATTTCTCATCTTCTTCTTTGTTCTGCAACCAAGTATTCAATTCTTTCAAGGCCTTATCTTCTAGTTTATGTTTTTTCAATGGATTTGTGTAAGGAGGTCTACAAGCTTTTGCACGTGTCGATGGCCGCTTACACAAGTAAACCTTCTTCTCACATTTGGGTTCTAAAACTAGATTGACAACATCAACATCATGAATGTCAGTGTATTTAGTGGCTGGCTCCCCCAACATATTTTTATTATGACAATCTCTTAATGGAGTATTCAAGGAGTCATTAAAAACCTGTAATCAATAACATAACATAAGATGCTGAATCTTTTTTATAGATAACCAAAGAAATAAGGAAGTAAAAGTATTACTCACCGGTTACTATTCAATATTAACCCGATTAAAACCCGACAACCCGATCGGATCGGGTCGGGTTGGATCGGGTTTGGTTTTATTCAAACATACTATTCAAACCCGATTATAATACGGTACTGTTCAAACCCGACTATTCCAACCCGATTTCGGGTTACTGTTCACGGTTAACCCGACCAAAACCCGACAAATCCGACAAACCCGATCGGGTCGGGTCGGGTCGGATTATTTTGCACACCCCTAACTTGAGCGAATAACCGGTCCATGATGAACAGAGTCCACTCTAGGAAGTGAAGTGGTAGGTGTATTTTATATTTATATTTATATTTTTTGAGAAGAGCAAATGGAAGTACCCCTCAATGTTTTCCCGCGACCAGAGTCGCGGAAGAGAGATTCGAAGCCGCTGCATCGAAAGCAAGCAAAATGCGAGCAGCGTAGAGGAGAACAGCGACATAGGCGAGCAATGGTAGAGCTAAGCAGCACAGGAGCAACGGCGAAGGCGAGTAGCACACGAGTGCAGTAGCAGAGCAAGCCCAAATTCAAAGCCGGAGGCAAGCACGATGAGAGCATAGGAACGAAGCGACTCGAGATGCTCAGATGCAAGCAGCGACGGACCTGAGCACGACGCGAGCACAACAACTGATGGAGGAGCGAGGCGAGATGCGAAGATGCAATCAGCAAACGAAGGCGAGCAGGATGGAAGCACAGCAACGGAAGCAACCAGCGGAGGCGATCTGCTGAGAACCAGTCCGTGTGTCATGATGTCTACACGGATGGGGGTGAGTGACTATTCTTGATGTTGTTATTTTACCATTTTTCATGGGCATTTAGGTATTTTCCTTTCTTCAAAGGGATCAATATTAGTTAAATTTGAAAAAGGGATTAGTTTTGGTTAATGGGTGGGATAAAGGGTCATTTGGCGAAAATTTCACGTAAAATAGTGATGAAATGATACAACAAGATAGTTATCAAATACACTGAAAATGCCTTTCAAACTATCAAATATTATATATATGTCTGAGCATAAATTTCATAAGTTAATTAGAACATGTAAATTTTATATAAGTTATTTTGTAAAAACTCTTTAAAAACTGGTTACTTCTTAAATTTTCTTTAAATAAGTCTAAGCATGAAATCTAGAGACTGCGGAGTTTGCTTTTTGTATAATGGGTTGCTGGTCTCCAAGTGTCTTCTTTTTTCTATTTTAGGTAAATAGGTATTCTATTCGAATGGTACTACATTTACAACCCACTTATAACCAATTCTCTCTACAACCTAAGTTAACAAAAATCCTATCACATATATAATTTTCTTATTAAAAAAAAAATTAGTTATAAATAAATTGTAAGTATAATATTGCTCATCGTATTCGATCCCACCAATCACATCCCACAATATTTATCAAAAACTAATACTAGATCTATAATCCATTTACAATCAACTCTCCTTACAACTTACAAGTTACAACCTTTTAGCAAAATTCATATAATTATTATGCCATGCATTCTAATCTCCCATGTACATTTTTGTAAATTCCTCCAATTTTTGCACCAAGATATTTTCACTTTTCACACGCATTAAGTCTAAATAGAATCTTCTGTTTACATAAGACTGTCTTGCTAGGTCAATTTGACGTATTTTCTTGAATATGGTTGTAATCACGCTAACAAAACCTAAATGACGAAGATGAAACATCGAAAACTTCTATAAGTGAGAGACGCAACCGCATGCGCAGCGTATGCAAGGCTACACGTACATGAAGTGTGTATCAAATGAAACCCAGAGCATTTGCCTAAAGACTATTAAAAGTTCGACTAACAATAAATCTGTCGACAAATATAACAATGAAAAAGTAGACAGGGAAATAAAGAATAATATAGAGAATAATAAAAAAAAAAAAACTTCCATTTACTTTTGGAAGAGGCATATATACCTATCTGTACAAAGCATAGAGGGCTAAAGATAAGATTTGCTACCAAAAAACAGAAAAAAAAGGGGGCGTTTCTAACAAGATCTGAGATGATGATGCTAGGGTTAATACACAACATTTTCTAATCTAACCTTATAAGAATACAATGTACATGTATTTGTTGATGCCTGACTCATAACTCTTTTCTCATAATGAAGAGGATGGGACTAAGAGACTCAGGAAGGTAGCATTAGCCCGCCCAATAATGTTAACTGAAAAAATTTTGCAGCTTGCAAATTATTCAAGCTTCGTGTATATTGCAATATGAAGTTCCTGCTGCCCATCTGTTCAAAAACATGCTGCCACAGGCGAAACCTCTCAATAAGATGAAACCCAAACAGAAAGAATTCTCCGTTGTCTGAACATGAATGCAATGGTGCCCCAATGGAGAGTCTCCCCGGGTCTGAAGATCTCCATTCCTGAAGCCATGGCTAAACAATCAGGATCTTTAAGAGAGTCTCCTGGCGGGAGATGAAACAAAGTCAAGGAAAGAAACAAGGAAAGGGGATCCATCAAAAACTTTAATGGAGTATTCTAAAGATTATAACTATTTCCACATCGGCAATGATTCTTACCAAAATTAGTGCGCGAGAGAGAATTAAGGCTTGATGATTAATGCTAAATTACTGAAACACAATAACAAAAAACAAATTTTAGAATTTTAGAATTTTTCAATGTATGAAGAAGGCTTGTTTTGGCCAACAAAGTCTCTGCTGATGATGATCTGATTCATATTAGGTCTCAGGTATAAGATTATCAATGCAGAAATAGCTTGTTCAACTGGCCACCAGAGTGGAATTCACATTGCTAATACACAACGATCACTTGTATTTCCAAGGCAAATTTCCAAGGACAGAAACCATTCAATTAATATCCACTACCCAGAGCTTGTATTTTTCAAGAAATACTGTTCCAGCATAGGATTACCATTCTCTTGCACCTCATTAAAAGCTTAGCAAAAACTTCATGCATTGTATAAGAACCAAATTTTCTTACTGCATTTCAGGCAAAACATTCAAAATATCATGACAGCAGCACAATACCTGAGATTTACATCATCAGTTAGCTCTGGCCACCGAAACTCCATAGCTCCTCTTGTCCATTGTAGATCTATCCTGCTACAGAAGCTTTGGATTTGACACTACGAGGAAGACTACTTTTACGTTGAGGATTTTCTATTGAATAAACAAGAAGGCATCCATCTTTAGTCCCAACTAAGAAGCATTCTTCTGGAGTCACTGCTAGAGATGTTATTATCTTACCAACTCCACTATACTTCTGCACAACCTCAAGCGTATTCATAGACCGTACAACAATCTGTCCTTGGTCACCGGCACAAACCAAAAACTCAGCACAAGCACTGAGTTCAACACAGTTAAGGCGGCCATTAGACTCTGAAGTAGCAAGATGTTTTCCATTAATAGAAAATAGGTGCAGACTCAGATCATCATCTCCATAAAAAACAATCTTTCCATGACGAGAGGCAACAAGCTTTGACAACGCACTGCCTGATGGATGGCGCAAAGATCTTACATATCTTCCCTCCCGCAGCGTATGGAATACACAAGTTCCATCTTTTGACCCACTGATGACTATGTCAAGCTCCACACTTACATACAAGCATGTAATAATGTCATCATGCCCACAGAGAATATGGAAGGGAGTTTCCACAATGACGTAGTCTTTACGGGGTAATTCTATCTGTGTATTTCGGACCTTCTTTTCAGCGGCTCTGGCACGAAGAACTTCCCAAACCATTACAGTTGTATCATAACTTCCAGTTGCAAGTATACTTCCATCAGCAGTCACTACAACATATTATTTTAAGAATGCTGTCTTAGTGCTAATATAGAAAAAGCAAACTTTCAGCACATGAGTTTTGTCTAAGATAGTATTTAGATTCAACATGAAATAAATGCAGTTCAACGACAAAGCCACATTGCTCACAAGTGGTCAGAAGGTTCTTGCATTTCTCCACCATCAGTGCAATGGCAAACATGTCCTTTCTTGTAAATTAAGATCAAAAGTGCAACTTTTGACTTCCACTCTTACCTCATATCATATGTTATAATCTATGAATTCTTGTCAAAAGTAAATTATTTTATAGTTAGGTTTACATCTATGAACTTAAACTTTTAGGTCAAATAGTTTCTTAACATGATACCAAAGCAAAATCACCTAATATTCGTGAGTTCAAGTCTCTCTACAGTGTTAATTAAAAAATAATAAAAATGTAATATTTTGGCCTACTTGTGAGACCCATAAGAGTCTCCCAGTCCAAGAGCAAGTACACATGCGACACTTATACATGAATAGGTATATTAAAGGTAAAATATTACAGTTAGCCAACAGCTATAAACTTAAATTTTAATATCAAATGATTGCTTGAAAATTCTTGATATCAATTCTAGTCTAAATGATTCTGACAAGTTGCATGATATACACCATATAGATGAGTTTCATTATTTCTCTCTCTCTCTCTCTTGTGTAAGAGAGTTATCTTATTGAAAATACTAACTTCTCAAATTTGTTTCGCAATTTTTGTATCCCAAGTAAAATGACTTTGATTTAGGATTTCCATACAGATGATAAGACACTGTGACATGATATGGTACCACTAAATCAATGCCACATACTTGCAATGTAAAAAATGATATACAAATAATTTCTTCTATAGCCAGAATTCACTAAAACTGTCCACCAAGTTCCAATTTAGGATCAGTGTTGAACCTTAGAAGGAGACCATGGGATGTATAGGTGGCTCAAGGGATTTAAATTGCATGAGTATTCATTACATGCTCCCTTTTGATGAGAGTTTAGACTCTGCATCAATGAATGTCTAAGCCAATATAGCTAAATTCATTTAAAATGATCTACACACATCCAGTCCTCACATTTCTTTGATGAGAAAACCTTTTCTTTACAAACAGAAAATACCTGCAACACAACTGACCACATCTTTATGCTGACGTATACTTTGCACCATTCTTCCATCATTCAAAGATATCACTTGAAAACTGTTTTCCCAGTTGCCACACGAGATAATAAAATTCTCCAATGGAGTTTGCAGCGTTGCAAAGCATTGTGCTCCGAGTTCAAAACTCTCAGCCAAAGGGCTCCCAATACTACGGGGAGAAAGAATGTCAGAACCAACTCCAAAGAAAGGATCCTGCAAAAGTTCGTAAGTTGTGTTAATACAAGTGCATCATGTCCACTGAGACAAGTTGTATAACCAGTAGTGCATTAGAACAAACTTTCATTATCAATGTAACTTCAAAATTACATTAATATAATAGAGTGAGCCAACTAAAAAACCAACCTGGGAACCAGAGAAGGTAAAATTGCCACCAGATTGCAAGTGAGTTGTCAACCACATCTTAACTGACAAGGTGCGCCCCTGATTCAGAAGGACAATATTCGAGTCCAAGATACCAACAAACACAACAGCTGATGGTTGATTACTTGTGCTATTAATGACGGAAGTCAAATTAATGGAACTGGGAGCAAAATATAATGGATGAGCAATTGGAATTGGCGGCCCTCTTCTTGGATGTTTCTTGCGGAATATCTGAATCGGTGTCTGGCCAAAATTAGCAATTTGGTCTTCTATTGCTGATCTCTGCAACTCATCTTCCATGGTGTCCAGATCGACAGCACCTTCATAAGTCAAATAGTAAAAGATATTTGCAGCCTGTAATCCAATTTTTGTTCCAAACAGCTCAGTAAGTTTGAGAGAAATACAAATCTCTATTCAAATTAGCACTCATCAATAGTACCTCAACAGCTGGTTTTCCACGTTGCTTGTATCCAAACACCAGATCAATCCAGTGGTGCAGATTAGAACTAACATATTCGCTTTCAAGAGCTTCCCTGTTTCTATTTATAAATACTTCAGGTGAGCCCTACACAAATAATTGGGAATCAATGCTTCACAGATGGCAATTAGATACAACTAAACATCTTAAGTACAATCCAATTGAAATGGTAAATCATATAACAAAAAACCAGTTCCAAGACATAAGAATCAGATAATATTCGTTCTCAACCTGGGACACAGCTTAGTGAGGACTTCCGTTGCCTTGCTTAGTTAAGAGAATACATTTTATTGGGGCCAAGTTTGAACCTATAGTATAAGACACTAAGCTCCATAGACTTCCAGTACACAGAGACATACATCCATATTTCATGATACGTGAGCCGCTGTTCTTTTTATGAATTAATCTCAATTTTAAAATAAAAAACTTTTGATGTAGACTAGTTTCTTTATTCAGATGATTGCACAATGCCAACGAAAAAGGAAAGAAACAATAAAGATGGTTCAGCACATAACCAGAACACCAAATCAAAGGCTATCTTGCAAAGAGTTTGCACTTTTTACTACTATAGTATAAATGACTTATATTCATCATAAGTCTACAGAAAGATTTTATCCATTAAAAACTATCACAGTCCTCAATTGCAGTCTTCATAATATATTTGTATCTTTACCTCTCAGCAGCAAAGGAAAAGACATATGCAAGAAAGGAACTCTGACTCTTGCATTACTGGATCAGTAAAAACTTTAAATTTCCCAGAATTATCTAGTCAGCAGAAACTATCAAACATAGACTTTGCACCATCTAAAGACATATCAGCTATACAAACTCCTTGCCACTTTACAACATCTAGACAGTTACTTCCATTCCATCATAACTAACATATATTTCCTCTCATAACAATCCAAAAGCAATTTTCTTGTGACTAGAAAGGTGATTTCCAAATAATGTGGTTCCACCAATGAGGTCTAATTTATACATCTTATCTACTAGATGAATTAACAATAAATTCCAAAACACATTTTAGACCAAAGCAAATAAATAAATAAGAAATTATTCCTCATGGATTCTGAACTCTCAAGCATATAAAGGAAATTCTCACACCTTAGCCCAGAGAGGGAGACAAACATTGCCTATAGGTTCACCATCTTGTTTCACTCCAAGATGATAAGAATTTGAATTAACAAGAAACTCCGGAGTGTAAAAGAACTCAGGGATTAACTCCTTCACATCACTTGTATTAGAAAGGCAATTTCTATATGTGCCCTCAATGCTTTGGAAAAGACGATCTGCATGGTCAAATTTACCACCCTGACCAGCAACAGCAACACAGTGAGCCTTTTGAACTATCAATAGTACACATCACTTCTGAATAAGCAAAAACTGGAAGAAAAATAACAAACTAAGATATGGAAAGTTCAATATGTTATCTTCTTGAAGAGAAAAGAAAGATTAAATGGAGTCATATATACTGGCTTAAAATAAATTGACTTCATAAATTATCTACAGAGACAGACAATCAATTATTGTGGGCTAGGGTTCCGCTTTTAGCTTCGCATTGGGCTTTAGTGAGAAAAGCATTTCATGATACCTCTTTATTTTTTATTCATTTGAATTAGGAGGGAGTTTCAGGTATTACTTGTTGATTTGAGGTGTTTTTGGGTTTCCAAAATTTATAGGTTTGATTGAATATCTTATGTATAGTTCTATCTATTATTTAAGGTAATCCTGCTTTTGTGGACTGCTTGTCTTCTTTTGTATTGTTTTCATCCAATGCAATTCATAGTTTCTTATACAAAAAAAAAAAAAAAAGACTAAGAATGAATAAGTTGATATCAATGACCACAACATATCCCTCTCACAGTTTGTCAAATTTGTGTCATCACACATCATCAACACACCTTTTAGATGTTGAACATTCAATGAAGGTCACAAAGATAGAAGATAGCCAATTGCATGTCCATATCATTATATCAAGCACCAAAAGATAGAATAAGCGCGCCACATATAACACATAGTGTCAGATTGAGGATGCAGAGTATATGCAACACGTTGTGCCACATTGGAGATTTGAAATTATGGTTACTAAAGAGAGAGTACCTGCAAATTACGGTGAAGAGATGTGAATGGCTCTAATCTAAGAAGGTAATAAAGTACAATCCCCATGCTTGAGTAATGAGACCCATAGTAAAAACTGCAGACATAAATACAAGCAATTTCAGACATGAAACAAATCAGTTGAACAAAATTCTTAACAGAAAACCATAAAAAAATTTAGAACTGGGGTAGCAGATTACCTAGGTATATCAGGGTCACAAAAGTTACGATATCTGTCTTCAAACATCTATATAAAAAGCAGAGGGCTAAGAATTTTGAGAAAGAAATAATCCAGTGAAAACTAAAAACAAAATAAACTAACCTCAAACCGCTTTGAATCCAATGCTCCAACAGGTTTAGAAAGATCTCGAAAGGTCGATGACTTGTTAAAGTCAAGAATCTCTGAGGAATAATCAGCCAAAACCCAGGGAAAGACAGGATACTGTGTTAAGTCATTATAAGATCTTCCTGCAAGTGTGTTAAGAATCATTAAATATTCAAAATTTGTTATATCCCTTCTCCTCCAGCTCTCTCTGGCCGCTTCTGCCATTTCTAGTGCTACACGCCTATCGACAAAAGCGATAGTTCCACTCTTGTCCCTACTACTTCCTTTTGGGAATAAGAATTCATTTCTGACAGCAACTATCAAGGTTCCAACCTCTTTTGCATCCTTCTGAGAAGCAAAGTTCAAAAATATCGGAGCAACTGAATCACTAAAGAAAACCTCTATTGCGGTGTACCTAAGCAAATAGCGAGTCCAGTGAACAGCTCTTATCTACAATCACCAAAATTAATGAGATGGAGTCAGAATTTGAGTACAAGATATAAACAAAAGCAAATATGTAAAAGAGCTTCCCCACCTTGCCAATATTCCATCTCCGGTGACGTTTAACATTTTTTAATTGTTTTTTATGCAAGTTTTCCACCTCTGCATTATCAGCAGGAACCCCCTTCTCGAAATTTAAATCAAAATGTTCTGGCCATTTAAGAGATTTATGCTTTTGATCATGCTTGCTTGAATCAGAATTGCTAGCTCCACGGAAGTTCTTGAAAACAGATGATCCTCCGGTGCCTTCAACCAAACACTCACCAAAAAAATGCAGAACCTTTTTCATGACTGCCAAACGACCAGCCAATTTTCTCTTTGGTGTTACTAGAACACAAGGAATTGATAAAAGAACCTGAAACAGCAAAATACCCATAAGCCATGCAGTGCTAAACTTTAACCGCACTCATATATTAAATAGGTCAAATCTACCTCACTGGTTTCCATCTCTGGTGAAGATGAAGAAGAATCTTTCCTGTCAACTGGGTCCCTTGGATCACTGGTGCCTTTAATTTGTTCTGACCACCGACCGTCTGATGGATCCTCAGGGACAGAGGCCTTCTGCACACAAGGCTCATTATCACTCTCACTGGGTTCTGAGGTCCCTTCATCAGTTATTCGACGTATTCCTTTAAGTAGGAACTGCTTCATTTGCTCAGGAATATGCCCCACAACACTTGACTTGTTTTCATTAACCGAAACAGCAGCCTCATCACCAGGAGCAGTGGATGGTGGATTACACAGCTTTTCATCAAAATGGTAGTTCTGTCGTAACTTTGGTCTACGCCGCCAGGCATCTTCTGTCTTGTCGAGTTTCCAATGAATTACAGAATTATTGGGAAAAGGATCAGCGGACCAAGGTCCCCTTTCATCAATTAAAGCACGGAACATATGTATCCATTTTTCCTATCAAATAAAAATGATATAGCAGGAAAAAAGTCAAAATTTCAAAACAATTTTAATAAGAAACACATGCTAAGCAGCTGCAGGAAAATAAAGGGAAAAAAATTTGGAACGTCCAATACAAAGAAGCTAGTGCACATACAGCGACATTTTGTTGGACCTCCTCATGAGTAAGCTGGAATAAAGCTCTTCTGCTCTCATCTGAAGCAAGGATGTTGTACAAGCTACTCTGTATCTCATCTTCAAGAGCTCTTGTGTTACTTAATTCTAAGGAAGAATTTTCATCCATCCTACCACGAAGCTCAAGCAACTGCCTGATGCGGTCCAATTTTACTTTCTTCAAATATTTTATCTCATCAGAAACCTGGAAGGTGAAATTAGACAGTTGTAAAAATATATTGAAGCATGATATCAAGAAGTTACATTATTAGATTAGACATCCACAAAGAGATTCAAATAATTCAAGGAAGAGGTAATGATAATCTTCCCTCCTTGAACCAAAAAAGAGAGAGAGAGAGAGAGACTATACGAAGTTAACCCAAAACACACATGAAAATATAAATAAATTAAGATACACCCTTTGCAAGAGATGAAGGCAGTAATACATGGAATGCAGATGTGAGATATTCATTAGTTGTACAAGTATTTAGTTTTCGCTGAACCATCTTTATACAAAAAATAAGGATATTGGCAGAACAGGGCAAGGCTGCTGTACTAATGGTTCAGTGGGGGTAATTTTTATAACTCCTGACATAGAAACATTGGCATAACTGATTTGAAAATATCAAACTAGGGCAGTTAAGACTGCAACCAAGAAACCCCTCCCAGGCACTTTGGCTGGGCAAACACTGAGTATGGCCCTTTTAGGCTATGTTATCCACCATAACACTGGTAAATCTAATACCAACTTTTCCAAAACTAGTCCAGATATTAGATTTTCAATTTGAGCCACAAATGATCAAGGTAATCACACAGACCACCTTCCATATAGCAAAATATAGGTAAATAATGATGAATAATATATCAAACATAACTATATGAAATACTTAAGCACATAAACCACTGAAATAACATAGATATAAACCAAAAAGAAAAAAAATTAAAATGCCATACTGCTGCAAGAACACGATCTTTCTGAATTAGATTCTGAATGGAGCCTGTTTCTTTTGTGTTGCCACCTGACTCAGAGTCATCTCTACTCATAATGCTAGTAGCAAGCAATGATTTCCCACAATTGACTGTTTCTCGTATCAAGTGTGATATGACATGAAAACGTGAGCCATCATCCAAAGTCCCATACTGCGATCTTATAGCTAGTAAAGCCCTGCAAAATATCATCTGAAAGTCAAATCTTCATGGCAAACGGTGAAAGGAAGGGAAATTGAAAAATAAGAAAACCTATTCCAAATAAATTCCTATAAAACAAGCTGCATAGCATCAATTTTTATTCAAATGTGTAAAGAACTGGTACCAAATGAAACTCTGCAACCGGCCCTTGCTTTGCTCTTCATCAGCAGGCAGAAGAGAGGGAAAAAGAGGAATAAACTGCTGCACACATCGTGAAGCTCTTTCTAGCGAAGCATGACAAAGATATAGGATTAAAAGTCGAAATAAAATTCTCGGGCACCTCTCTCCTCTCAAAAGCATAGCTTTATCTACACTTTTATTTGGTTTTCCACCCAAAGCACTGCCAATCCCTCCTGATACAACAACAGCAGCCATTTCAGCAGCAGGAATGTTCAGTGATTCTACCAAGCCACGAGCTCTTTGGCCAAAAGACGGAGCCACTAAAGATGATGATTTGGGTAACAATTTGCTCGGACCCTTCCCATTAATCTCACTAATGATGATCCACAAATTATCATATAAATCCCACCACTTGTCATCAACTATGCCATCTTTACGTGTGATTGGCTGCCTGTAATCCCACAGATTTCTACAAATTATGAATACTCACAAATATGTCAAGCGACTCATCTTTCAAGTTACTATTTCTAATCAAGAAACAAAAAAGATGAAATTATCCATATATAAATATAATATAGCGAAAGAAGAAACAAAGAGGAAAACTGTTAACAGTCCTGTCCTTGATTAGAGAAAGACAGAATTTTCAAAATCTAAAGAATCTATATAGAGCCATGCTTTCACCATAGGCATTAGGCAGTTGAAATTATAAGATCTAAAGAACAATACATACAGTTTATACATTAAGATCTAAAGGACCAATACAAAATCTGTTATAGTTACCAGATAGATGCTAACAAATAAGCTTCAATTTCTGTAACAACTTCCAGATAAAAAATGAAAATTGCAGTACCTAGATGTTTGTCCCTCAAGTTCTCCCTGAAAAAGCTCATACAATGCAGAGCTATAATCTTTGAGGCTTTCTCCTTCTCCTTCAACAGAATCCAGAGAAACACCACAAATATTCACAGGAAACTGCAAGAAGACATATAATAAAGTGAAACACTCCTAGTAGGTGGATATAGGAGCATGTACAAGAAAAGCAAAATAAAAAACTTCCATCCAATGCCTGACAAGAATGTAATCATCATAATCCAAGAAACACATGCATTACTAGAATTCCAAATGTTTCTAAATGAGAAAGAAATGACACTACCAGCAGCAAGAAACACTAACAAATCTGATGATGACAACGCATCAGTGTCTGCCTAATAATCCTAACCTAAATCTCAACCTACTCAGATATAGTCATAACTTCATTCATGGAAATAAATACTCGATATTAAGATGATAACTGCATTTTTGTTCGCATCAAACTAGAGTAGTTGGAGAAAGATGGAGCAATAAAGATGATAAAGTATAATTAGAGGTAAGTCACACTCTTTCACAAAATTGCATCTGGCAACTAGACCCTTTTATGGGACATTTCATAATATAATTATTAAGAACTTGTCATTACAACATCAAATCTTGCAAAAAGTTGATGCAAAATATGTAGCCATAATAATCTTAAGAACAGAAACAAAATAAAGAGAAAAATATAGGGCCAAGAGATACGTAAAAAGAGACCTTCCAATATCTAGAGAACAAATTTACAAAGGAAGATAAGGATGGAGAACTAGAGCAACATGGATGCAGTAAACTTCCCTAAAAAGTCTTATATGATCATAACCAAGTCATATGAAATCTTAGAAAGACAGCAAAAGGGCTAGCATTGCCCAGTCAAGACTTTTCAGCTAAGGGTGGTTACCAGAAGTTTCTGATCAATATCAGAGACTAGCATCTCGTCAACAAGTCGTAGAAGATATAATGTATTGTCACGACATGGCTGTGATAGAAAAATATTCTCCTCAGATGATAAGTCTACCAGCCTCTTAACCAAGTCCTCAAATATATCACGAAGAAAGTACCAGTATGACATGCCTTCCTGCATGAGGAAAATTTTAAGGTACCTTCAACTCTTAAATAAATTAATAACAATAGCAAATGATGCAAAGTATTTATGTACAGTGGGAATTCTGACATACTTGCTCAGAGTGCATAAGTAGGAAATTAGCTGTCTCCTCTAACTGTTGCCAGCCCCCTTTAACAGAATACACATAGTGACAGAGAACAATGCAGAATAGACTCCTCAGAAAAGTTTGCTCATTTATCTCTTCATCTTGATTTGTTGACTCGAGTTTGTAGCCTTTTAACACGTCAAGCTTTACAGAAGCTGTTAACCAGGCATTCCACCCATGTTCCTATTTGCAACATTTGACTAGTTAGATGGTAAACCAAAACATACATGTATACATATAGTGTCAAAAATTATAGAATTTGTACCATGAGAGCTTCAATATTTAAAGGATTCGACTCAAGAAGATCAAGTATATCACTGATTATTTTTATTCTTGCAGAAGCATCCTTGCAGCCAGACAAAAATCTGAAAATAAGAACCAAAATTTGAGGAAGGAAAAAATGGCAGTTATTTCCTTTTCTTCTATGCTTGTCAACTTGGTTATATTTCTGCAACACCTGTAAAAATCAATTCAAAGACAAATTTTACACCAAATTTTTATCCAACACAACTAGCAAACTAAAATGACTAAATTTAATTGAACGGAAGGACAAATTAATAATAACTGAGGTTGCATCAATTACCTGTTTAGGGCTAGCACCACCAAGAAGAACATCAAACAAAGTGGCACATAAATTGTCTGACTGCGGAAATCTGAACAGTCTGTCGGACATAGCTGAGAAAATAGGTTGCATCCTTAAATTTGTTTTCTTATGGATTTCCGAAAGGGATTTAGATCGTCCAACGGCAAGATTGAAAAATTTTGGCCCCTTCTTCTCAGATGGTAAACCAACCAAAAGTCTTCCTAGGAACTGTAACCCGAGCAATCTAATAGGTTCATATTCACTGTTAAATGATGGAAATCGAATATGTTAGTTTTGGCAATGAGAAGGAGTGCTCTTTTATATGCTGTAAAGTTTATTGAGGTCATCATCACACTAGACTTTTTGTGATAAATCTAAAGGAGGCAAACCTTTGAAGAAGATTGACAAAAATTTGACAGCCACCAATAGAATTGACTTGTTCAAGGAAACAAGCAAGCAATAGTTTTTGAGAAATAGCACGAATAACCATATGTAAAACGTCTTCAATGCATGTCATATCCTGACTGGTTTCAAAAAATGCAATGAGAGCTTTTATATCTGTGTCAGCAATGTTCTGCCTGCACATCCACGATCCACCAAGCCTTTTTTATAAGGATATTTTAATCAAAAAGGAAATCATAGTGCAGTATCAAAACAATTATATTTAAAATAAATAAATATATAAGAGCATTCTACCTCAGGCTCATTTCACCAAGACTTAATAAAAGCAGACGAATTTTACGTATTTCTTCTCTACTAGGTCTCTCTCCAATAACTCTTTTGGTAATGGGATGCAGAAGAGGCTTGCTTCCAATAGGAAAACGAGATTTAGCATTGTCCCAATAGAATTGGCGTATTATATCAATTACACGAGGAAGCCTACAAAGACTCTTCAGCAACCTTGGATCATTATCAAATTGCTGGATAAGAAACATGTACAATTCTCGCTGCACATTATAGGCAGTGTAGAGCCAGATGAGAGGATTAAGGAAAATGCTAGATATAGCATCTTTCACCAGCAGCTCTGCTAGCCCTGCATAAAAAAAGTTAAGTACGATGGAAATCATGTTAATTATATGCAAAAACTCATGAAGGACTGATTACAAGAAAAGGAAAGTAAAGAAAAATAAACAAATAATTGAATATTAAAATTCTTCACTTCTAATGAAACTAGAAGACCAGTTCATAATACATACCACAGTTCGAAATGACATTAAACAGATGTTTCAACGCTGAAAGTGTTTCCAAATTGAGTTGCTGTGGTGGTACAGATTGAAATAAAAATCCCAGTACTGAAAATCCGGAAAGAAGATGCATTTGTTGCTGATTTGATAAATTATCATCCAAGACAGATGCTATAAGCTCAATAACCTCAGCTGTTAGACGCTCTTTTGGGATAGGCATTAGCAATGTATGCTCAAAAAATCCACTCTCTTCATTCTCATACTTATCAGATTGAGCAATAAGTGGGAAAAACACAGATACACCCCCAACACAGTAGATAATCTGTTGAAGCAGGCGACGGGAACATAACTGTGTACCAACCATAACAGTTGCTTCAAATGAACTCTTATCTGATGCAAGATCCAGCATTGGCGAGACATTAAACAGTTTTCTACCACTACTTGCCTGAAAAGAAAAACAAACTTTTAGATTTTTGTCAGAAAACAACTCAAACTTAAAAAATCATTTTTTCCAGAAAAGGGAGAAAACCTGTGCATTGATTCCAAAAATAATTTTGGATGCAAGACCATCCTTAGCATCAAGAATACCACTAGGCAATGGGTTATCATAAAAAGATGCAGCTTCATTATCAAGAAATGAGTACATGTAACTTGGTCCCAGAGAATGGATACCCTGGACTTGCTCAGAAGAAATGGCATCATTGAACAAATAAACAGGACCAATCTGACCAAAAAAAGGAAACGAATCTTGTGCACTGTCAGGAACATTATCTCCTTCAATTTGTGGCATTCTAGTTTTTGTACCAATCGAGCAACTTGTCAACAGTTCACTCACTTTTGCATAACTAAACGATTGAAGATGAAAAAGTCAGAGAAAAATCCATCCATTAAAAGAAATAAAAATCAAACTTTTCTAACATAATGCATTCTAGAGAGAGAAAGGAATTAGACCTGCATCTTTCAGATGATACAGGATCACCATTAATGTAACACCTCAACAGGCTACCCCCAGAAAATGCTCTTCCAACGCTATGAGTAATACAAAGAAAATGCCATTTCTTACTGACTAGATTAACATGCAACTGAACACACTGTCGTTTCAGATTGACTGCCTGCAAAAGACATGAAAAAAAAAAAAAAAAAATCACTTATTGCATGATGTCAGCAGTAATCTTTACAATAAATAGTGGAAAATGGAAAAAAAAATGTAGCACAATTGAAGTGCAACGAGTTAACGTCTGATTAATTTCTCATCCAGAATGATTCAATGCAATACGTCCTGAATATAATTGAAGCACCATGAGAAATTTTCTGAGGACAAACTTATAATTTACCTCATATATAAGCCTGTTCTTCGCAAGAACTGCCAAGCAACCTCTTCCATTTTCAGTGAGGAAACTAAAAAGTCCCATGGTTCCACTTCTGGGGAAGTTTTCTACCCTAAGCCAACAACAAAATGAGAATCCCTTATTGAGAGGCCACTGCAGAGGTGTTTTGATTATGATCCCCTACATACAGAAAGGATAGTAAATGAGCCAAAAGTCCTTATGGAAAGTGAAATTGATTTCGGCATTGCAACAGACATTGCAAGAGCAGCTAAACATGCATAATATAGAAAATTCTAGAAAATTATATCATTAATTTCCTTATTTTACAGAACTTGACTCTACATACATCAAGTGAAAAAGTAATTCAAAATGAAATCAGAATAAGAAATTAGTACAATGAGAAAAAATCACAATCACAATGGCTGCCAGCTTCCAATATGTTAACAGGAACTGCATTTCTTCAGATATAGGTATTTGTTAACACCAGTGACGAATCGTTTATAAGTATCAAATTTTGCGCAAAGTGAGAAGAACAAGTAAGCTGGACCACTTAATTATTTAAATCTTAAGAACAGACCTACCACACAATTTAAAGAATCATACAGGTCATAACCAAAGCACACAGAAGATTCTATATGCCTGGTCCTACCCATTCATAGAATCAAGGAATAGCACCTTTACATACAAAATTCAGAAAAGGACTATCAACATAATAAGATTCATAATACATCTTTAAAAGCAAAGGAAATGCATCTCTCTCCCGATGCAACAACAGACACAAAGAAAAATATTCATAGTCTTAAACAAGACAAGTTTGTTCTTGAATTGCTTTGCGAGAAACAATATGGACTTACAGAATCATTCCCATTAAGATCAAAAAAGGCAGTTGGTCCCTTCTCATTTAGCATCGACAAAATACAGCTCAACAATAATGAGCAGTACTGCTGCCGCGTCCCCACTTTCTCACTTCGGAGGAGTGCAAATATTTTGCGGATATCCTTCCCAGATATACTATGCCCACCAATGACCTGAATCAATTGGGCAATTAGCAAAATGATGCTATCATTATCTTCTTGAGAAAACCAATCAAGAAGAAAATGAAGCATTCCAGCTCTGACACATGAAGCTCGATTAGAAATGGATTCCCTAAGCAATTGCTGAAACACATTAAGCCCGTAATGCCGCAGCGAATCACTGCTCTGCCCAATCACAAAACAGCAAGTAATGATATACTTTTTTTTACTAAACATATAATTTGCAGACTGAAAAATTTTCAGATTAAATATATGCAAACAATCCAACGGAAATGAATTACCAACCTTCTGTAGAACGCTCAGATAGAGTATGATCACATCTTCATTCTGGTCAAAAAAGACAAAGCAAATTACACGTGAGAAGCCAGACTCGGCTACATAACTAAACGTTACCAAATACTCAGCATGAATGAAGAAAATATCAAAAAGAAAAGGAGCAGACCAGTTAATAATAAGGCATTATTAGATAGAAGAAACCTTGCTAAAAATACAGAAACTTTCAAGAGAAGAACAAGTCACCTGTATAAGTGGGTTTCTTTTAATATCAAACTTTCCATCAACAAGCATATCAAGCAATGCATTTAAAAGCCCTTCCCTAGGACGCCATTGGCAAAAATCCAACAGCAAATTTTGCAATGTCTGATAACCCTTGCCAACAAGAGCTCTAAATGCAGCCTGCAATAATAAATTAGCAAGTCAAGACATACAATGGTTATGCAATGACATGGAGCATGAAAATGGGAAGGAAAAGAAAAAATTTGCAACGCAGCAGGTAAGTATGCGTTTATTTCACCTTATCCAATAGAGAAAAGACCGGTACACTTTTTTTTGCGTCACTTGGTTGTAATTCAAGAACGGCTTGTCAGCATTAAGAAACCTCTTTTATATCTACTAGGAGAAGCTCAAAATTGGGGTTTCTCCGATAAGCTTAATTGATCTTAAAAGTTTTAAAATGTTAAATATACCTTTACTTTTGGACAATCATTTTTCACTGTTTTATTAAAAAGCACTTGTACATTTATTCAACCAAACAACCAACACTTTTAATGAAAGTTCTATTTCCACAAGCTTTATTCCCACAAGCTTCACTTTCATAAGCTCTATTTGAAGAAGTTGTACCCAACAAATAAGACTGAAATGCTTGAACCAACTTATATACATTCAGAGGAACTAAATAAATATTTATTGAACAAAATGAAATAAGAGTACAAAAAGTCGAACAAGCTGTTCACAAAATCTAGGAACAAGAAGCACAAAAAGATCTATTATTGTAAGCTTATAGCAAGCAAAAGAGCTATTCAATTTTACTACATATGAGCTTGATCTGAGTCAGTAATACTCCTTGGACACCATTAACTAAGTTTCTTAAACAAACACCAATAATTGGAAAGATCTAAAAAAGCAGTAAACAGCTTAATGCCTTACAAATAGGCAAATTCAACTCATTCAACAAAGTCATAACTCCAACTAATTGGGATGTGATAACAAAAACCCTCTTCAACATCTTCACAGCCATGTAAATTTTTGTCTACTCAAGCCTTTATTAACATATATCCACAAAACTATACATTTTGTTGGACTAAAACCTACTATGACCCTCCTGTCTTTATGTCAGTCAAGCACAATTTGCACACATATGTAAAAGATATAACATAACACAGCAGCTAGACACGTCTAGAACTTTTTGCTAAAAGAATACCAATAAATATTACAAAAGAGAGCAAAATAATTGAACTAGATTAAAAATAACTAATCAAAATTTATGCAAAATTTATTTTTCACCATTCCACTCCATACCACATTTGAAGCAATTAATATTTTTTATCACCATGAATTAGGTTCCAATTTTCTCAAACAGCTAATATTTTCTCAGAGAGTTTAAACAACTAGCTAAGTAATGGTATCCTAAAGAAAGTAAATTCAACCAGTTATTTACCCAGTAAAGTAATCAGAAAATGAGACATTCAATCATCAGAGAAATGAAAACAAACCAACAAACAAAAAGAGTATACCTTCGAGGCATCATTACTAGCAAGCAGCGAGGTTAGTGTTTCAAGGACATTCAAAACCAACTTTTCACCATTTGCCTCATCAAGATTACCATTTAGCAAAGAGACAACATGCAAAAAGCACTCCCCATCACGAAACAAAGCCTGATAGTACTGAAGGCACAAATATTCAGTTAGACATTGAAGAGCCTTCTTGTAGCAATAAAACATGACTCAACTAAGAGTAGAAACTAAATCACTGCAGGAAATTATACCAATCGATCTGTAGAGATCATATCTCTCATTCCGACCAACAGATCAATTGAAAGTTCCGTAATACTTGTTTCCCATTCCTTTATGTGCGTAAACATTTCTAAATACTTTGAACATAATTGCAGCTTTGCTGTATGGTCATCGTCAGTTGATGGTACACCCTAAAGAGAAGAAAAAAGAGAGGTTTAGTTTCGTTACATTGCAATGTTAACAATAAAGATACTCTATGTAAAAGCATCTTAAATTTATTTTAAAAAAACGTTTTACCTTCATGAGGTCAAGAATGTACTTAAGCACATTATTTCTCAAAATTTCCTCCCGAAATAAATCAAACAGACAGTCAATACACAAGGAGTTATGCAAAACCAAACTCCTAGCATCATCTGCTAGTGAACAAAACTCCGCAAAGAGCTCCATGCACGTTTCCATGCATTGATGCCAGCTCTGGGCTGTCTCACAAGAATCAGAGCTCTGATGACTATGACCAGAGGGGGTTCTATTGCCAGACCTTCTAGATTCTTGGGCCTGAATGCAGGCAACTTTAAGAACCCGGGGAACTGCATTGAGTGTTTTAAAGGAAGCAACAGTTTTCTCCGATGAAAGCTGTAATATGCGATGCAGACTCTTTGCAAGAACACTAGCAATCTCAGAATTACAAGCAGATTGTTCAAGAGCATCTAGCACAGCAGAAGATTCAGGCTGCCCAAAAAACAGGGGAAAATAATGTAAGCAAGAATCCTAGAAAATGGATGATTATAGAGCTAACTTCAAGAAATAGAACGGCAAGCCACTATCATGAAAATAATCTCCAGCAAAGAAGGCCCCAAGTTTTACCCAAAAAAGGGAGGTGAGAAAATAAATAATATATATATATATATATATATATATGGCAGAATATGGTTGATTGGTTATCCAGCAGAGTTCAACTTTCAGTATCTTTATGGGCTTCTCTGTCACATAAATTTTAGGATATTGCTTTTTTCTTAATTCTAAATAATCTAAAGATTCATTATGCAGTTATTTATCTGCTTTATTTTTGTTGTCCACCCTTGGGTATTACCATATTACCAGTGGACTTGTGGTTATATTTTCTTTTTTTTTTCTCTATTTTATTTATTCTTCCATCTCTTACTGGTTAAATGGTGCACTGAAACAGGTCAAATATTCCAAATTTTGATCATCAAATAGATTTGTTTAGTTATATATTTACAGTACAACAAATTTTGTATAACAAGCAAATCAACCAATCAAACTAGACAAATATTTGATACGTTTCCTGAGATTGGCCAGCCTCATAGATTTTTTTTTTTTTTTTCAGCTAGGAAAGCCTTCTAGAATAGTTAAAACAAGAAGAAGACCTTTTGGTCCAGGATGAAGTAAATCAACAACATTACTTACTTTTCTCACCCAAATGCTTGCCTTAATATCCACAGACTAAAATCTATTTTAGTATCCAACTTGACTCAATTTAGTATTACAAGGTATAAGAAGTTTTAAATACTTTCACTGGGCTTTTTGATATAAAATTAAACTTATGACATAAATAGTGTTTCAGGATAAACTAAAGGTCTTGTACTTACATTTCCACATCACAACAGTTAAATTTTGGTGCATAATAAACAAGTACATGCATTTTTTTTTTTTGTAAACAATGAAACCCTCATTAGAGGGAAAAAGAAAAAAAAAAAAAAGAGAGAAGGTACGGAAGTGTACAAACTGTGAACAAAAGATCCAACCAAATCATAAAAGTGTCAAAACAGTATAGGCTCAATAACTCAAGAAGAGAATCTATAGACAACAAATAGGTCCATGGATTGATCTACATGTTTCTGTATGTATCCAAATCCACATGTCAAATTCATGAAAAAATTCAATCAAGCACTGAGTGGACGTGATGGAGTTTAAATTTCTTTTTGATATTTGTTAAAAGATCTAAAACTACTGTTGAGTCATTTCCTATAAATTTAAGCATTATGGACAAAGAGCCCTTCAAATACAAAAATTGGCTGACTAAGCCACTATCATTCATTTTGCAGACTAAAAGTCTACATCCATGTCCGACAAATATAGGATTAAATAAATAAAGCTTAATGATGAGCCAATACCCTAACATAAGTATATTATCAAGGAAAATAAAACAAAAAACCTACCAAGTTATGCGCACTCCCAACTGAAGTTGCAGCAAATTCAACAAATGAAATTATTTCCATTTGAAGAACTTCTACCCCACTAGACTTTACGTGACTGTTAGTGCTACGGAGGAGAGAATGCCCCTCATCACATGGGCAACACTCTTCAAATAATTCCTCCGAAGCCGGTCCAAAATAGAAAAAATTCTCAGAAAAGATAAGGTCCCATATACCCTCTCCCCGAAATACTTCTAACGTAGTGGGTGCTGAAACAAGAACTTTCCTAAATGCATTAAGAATAGAGTGCTGCATAGTTGTGACAAAGGTCCTGCAGAAAAGAAATTAAAAAAGGGGAAGGGAAGAGGAATTAGCGAGAGAGAAAGAAAAAAAAAAGCTAATCATAATAAAAAAGAAGTATAAATTCTGCCTACATAAAATTTGCACAGAGTTAACCTTAGATGGCTTGGTAATTCATTTTCATTTGAACAGGCCTTGATGCAAGGGAAAACAGTAAGAAGAACCCTCATGACCCATTTAATTGAAAGTTCACCATAAACTGAAGAAACTGGAGGAGCAATTCGACCAGTCATTACTTGGCAATGATGAGATTTTACATCATCTGCTGCAAGGAGGAATGAACAAAGTACTCCGCTCAACTTAACTACATAATCGCCCCAAAGCTGAGAATAAGAAGTATCCTCTGAAAAGGGAACCGAGGACTCAACAGACATCTGAAAATCATCTTGCACATGCAAGTCCTTTCTCTGCTGCTTGTACTCTTGAAGCATGAAAGCAGGCGAACAAAAACTATTTGCAAATTTATGAACTCTTCCATTTTCACATAGAAATTGCAAGTTGTTCAAATTCCCAAAGCTGAATATTCGTTAAGGGCATCATCAATTGAATGCATAAAATGAAAAACATAAATGTTAAAGAAGGCCAACGAGTCATATTCCACTTATTTAAATATTGCACTGTCTTGCAATACTATGCATCCCCCAATATTAAAGATAGAGCTTTAAAGTGGCAGCTTAGTCCAAACCTGAGCAAACATACCCATCAAATACAGGCACTTAAAGATCCCAGATTGCTTATACAAAAATTCACGAGTTTCATTCATGAAATGAATACTTAAATGACATGAAAATGTTTGCAGGTTTCTTAAAGTTATTGGAATGCAACACAAAGGATACACTGCATCTCTAAGAACTTCCAGAGAGAGAACATGGAGCTGTAAAATTTGCGGCAATGGATTTTCACCCCTGTACAATATTTAAACCACTATATTAGAATTCAGAAGAAAAAGAAAGAGTTGACAAAACAAAAGTAAAAAAATTCAAACCAAAATGGAAGCTTAAATGTATACACAAAGCTTTTAGAATGTTTAACTTCCAAATTAAAAATTCATGAATGAACAAAAATAAATTAAGTAATTAATCAGAAACCAAGCAAAAATAAATTAAGTAATTAATCAGAAACCAAGATTCATAGCTTGTCTAGGCAATTAAGACAAGGATAAGCAACAAGTAGATCATCCAATATCATAATCTAGGATTGAACATATCAAGACAACGGCTGTTTATATAGCACTTTTCAGTCAACGAAGATTTTCATACATACCAGATTTGAAGAAGAAACTTCTCTGTGTATTTATGTCAGAGAGAGAGAGAGAGAGAGAGAGAGAGAGAGAGAGAGAGAGAGAGAATAGAGATAGGAGAACCAAAGACACCTTTTTTTAATAATTATTAGTAAGTCATAAGGCACCTGGAATTGATAGTCTCAATAAGCCTAACTCCACCACACCCTCCAACCAGATCTCAAATTTGGCAATTGATTAGTTTGAATCAGACCTTGAGCTTACAAGTCAAGATGTTTGGACATAAAGCCCTATTATTCTTAACGTATACCTAAGGATATGTTAAACTCTAAAAAATCGTGTAAATTCTCTTGAAGATTGTGTAAATTCCCTTGAAAATGGTAAATTCTCTCGAAAACTGCATAAAAATCATTAAATGCACAAAATTTAAATGAATCTACACAGTCTTCAAGGGCTTAACATGTGGCCCTATCCTTAAACCATTAAGGAACTAAATTTATTTGTAAATACATTTTCAGTTAAACTCACAAAATTTGAATTTTTAGACAAATCTACGTCTTGTTTGCCTGGATTTTGAAAAATCTGTGAAATATCACAAATAAAATTAACAAGTGGCTCTAGGAAACAGATGCAATCGATGCAGTGATATGAGAGTTTTACAATCCAACAAATCTAGTTAATTTCTCAAACCAATCACGTCAAATGATTGCAAGCATATCTAGATGGCATAAGAGTATAAATTACCCATATCATGCAAGCTTAAAATATACATATATATACCTTTTAACAACCACGGTAGCAGCATTTTCCCAAAGTAGAACATTAGTAGATGGAAGTCCAAGTCCATCCAGTAGAACCTCAAGCCCTCCAATGCTTTTAAAATGATTTTGACCCCTTGGATTCTCAGATAAGGCTAAATGTATGGTTCTCAAAGTCAAGTACTGAAGCGATATATCTGTCCACAGTTCTTTCATGCCCAACCTTCTGACAACACGCAATAGCTCTGCAATACACGAAAAGTTTCTGTAAATGATAAATAATAATTTCATTAATAAAGAAATATAGAAGCAGATATATTTTTTAAATTTTAGGACAAGAAACATGAAACTAATTTTTACTAAAAACATGAATAGAAACATAGACAGTAAACCAGAAGTCCACAACAGTATTGCAAATCAATACAGGGAAAATATTCATAAAGTACATAGCATTTAAACCAAAAAAGCCTTCCAGCCTCCATCAATAAAGAAAAAAGAAGAATCCCAGAATTGTAGAGAAACAAGCCTGCAAAGAAGTCCATAAGCTAATTAAAAAAATGGTTATAAGAGAACACATTGTTTACAGAAAAGCACACTAGATTGATTTGAGAAACATTACGCAAGGCAACAACCTCAATCCTTCTTAAGTCTGGTGATGTTAAGTCCCTAGACATAATAAAATCAAGCATCCAAAGAAGCTTAAAATGCACCTTAATTTTCAGGGAAGGGGAAATGTATTCAAGGATTCGAGTTTTGCTGGGGTTACCTTATGTCTGGAGGTCAAATTATTGAACCATGGGAAATGTCCATTAAGGAGAAATAGAAATAGAAAAGATAATTCAAACAAAATTATAAAATTGATTGATAAATGCACAAAACATATTTGGTGAACATGCAGTAAATAAAGATCAAAGGGCCAAATATTATCATCCACAATGGGCTGCCGGCATGCAAAAGTAACATTTTCTGTATCCATTACCAACCCAAGACAAGAAAATGGAAACTAAAAATTTCCTACCTTACCTACTAACCAATTAAGGCCCCCGGCTTCCATCACCGACACAACTGCTTTCTTATGCCAATTTAGCCTTGTTACAGAAAAAGAAGCCTCTGAATTACTAGAAGAATCACTTGAAGAAGCAACCCGCCTTGGAACAGAAAACTCTATGGTATTACTGTACAACTGAGCCTTCTCACTTACATTTGAATTTAAATCAATAAAGCTACAGATTATTGAGACCACATATACAAGTATTTTCTGCAAGAGTCCAGTCTTATCTACTATAAAATTAGAAAAACTTTCATCAGCAGAAAGAGCACCAGCCATCGTTTTGAGTTGGATAACCACCCCTGAATAAACAAAAATGATATTGTAAAAATGGAGAAGGCACCATATATTTCTGTTCCTAGTAGGCCTATGAAGCCAGAACATAGATAACAAAGTTGATAAATCAGAAATCAGGACGTAACCATTCACATATAGAGATTGATCCTAAAACATAATAGTGATCAGGTGGCCATCAACCCCTACTAGATGAATAATCATAAATGAATGTAGCATTTACCACAAAATTTCGTAATTTTTTTTTTTTGGTATTAGGTGAAGATGTAAATATTTACAAAGCACATAACCCATCCTTTAGCAATAACAAGAACAATAGCAAAAAGATATCTTACAATCACCAAAAACCCAACCATACATGAACGACAATCAAGTGCCCATCAAGCCTTAAAAGAAGAAAAATCATAAATGAATTTAGCATTTACTACAGACAAATCAAGACTTGAGAACAATTTGAGGTACCACCATATCGAGTGGAGAAAAGAAGTGATTATTATATCTATGGAAAGTACATCCCCTATATTCAATCATGAATAAAAATGCAAATTACTACAAACAAGAACCAACAACTCCACAAGAAAAA
The DNA here is from genome assembly GCA_013180625.2 of Boswellia sacra. Classification (NCBI taxonomy): domain Eukaryota; kingdom Viridiplantae; phylum Streptophyta; class Magnoliopsida; order Sapindales; family Burseraceae; genus Boswellia; species Boswellia sacra. The sequence continues at coordinate 1,027,244 of SNVD02006000.1, forward strand.
GATAATAAAATCGGTCCCACCTTTCATTAATGCTGTAAGTTTCTGAATCCCACCATAATAGCCAAATACTCTGCAATTATGCATTGAACGAGTAATAATTGTCAGAGCATCCAGGACAGGGAAAAACTCGGAAGCAGTATTCAAGCTTGTGGAAGACTCTGGTAAGTCCACTGTAGAGCGCTCCACATTGGTGTTTACTGAATTAAAATGAAAAAAGAAAATAGAGAATGAAAATTTAACAACACCTGAAAGGTTTCCATCAATCAACAAGGGGAAAAAAATCGCAACGGTATAACAAAGAAACCCAATCTCACAGACTATGCAACCAAATTTCACAACTCAAGCACCTCATTTCATAAAAAATATACCATATTCAACCTCGACGGTGAGGAAAAGTTACCCATTATTAGAACAGAACAACAGTAGGTACTGAAGAAAAAGAAGTTTAAAGAAACAAGTAATAGACAAATTTTAAAAAAAAGGCTAAAAATAAGTATATCAGCTAAATGCCCCTGAAAATCCTTTTTTTACCCTACTTAATATGATAAAAGAGTTGAAATAGTAATTAGCAACTCGTCCCTCCAAACATCAAAGTGAGTTTTGACCAGGTTTTCTCTTTCTGTGATCGTGGGAAAAGAAATGTAGTAGCAAATCTAAGAATAAATAAATAAATAATTGCAAAATACGATCATCAGAACATTCTAGTGACAAACAGGGTTGAAAATAGAGCCAGTGAGCAAGTTAAAAAAAAAAAATCACCAGTAAAGGACAGAATACAATTGGGAAAAACAGATGGCCTTGAATCATACTTTTAAGAATATATTTTAAAAGGAAGGGAATCTTTTGACACAAATTATTGACACAAAATTAAATACAAATTTCTAGCCATTCATCTATACATTCTAATAGTCAAAATAATTGATAAGTTGACAACATTAAATGTAAATTTGTTAATCTTAAATCTCAACCATTAGATTTGATGAATCAAAGACTAGACATTTGTGTTAATTAATTGTATTAAGAATTTGTGTCAATAAATTTAGTTTAAAATTTTGTATCAAAAAATACTTTCCTAATTTAAAAATAAGAGAGCTGCAAAATGACAGAAAAGATACCTAGGGGAATTGCAATCAAATTTAAGATTTAGCAATTAGGAGTTCCACTTTTGGGGCCCAGAAGGCAATCACAGTAGAGGATAATCTTACATCATTTAAAAAGTCAAGTTCAACTAATTTAGGACTTCCAGATTTTCTTCTGGGTTCTTAGTTTATTTATGAGTATTACTCAAGCATGACACTATTTTTCTTTAAAAAATGGAAAGTATATGCAGAATGACGAACCAAAATTGTACTACGAAATCAATGGCCTTTCACTATGCACCTAAAAAAATGGAATGATAGAAGAACTAGCATTGAAGAATCTAAAATAAAGCAAAGAATGTAAACCATGATATTTATCATCTCAGGACCTTAAAAGTTTAAACTGAGAGTTTTGGCGATTTTCTAATTGGAAAGTCAACTACCAAACGAACTATTGACATCTTAACACTAATAAGAAGTTCTTTGCAATTAGAAACATTGACTACGTCTCAACAAAGAAAGATTATATCAAAAATTTATAAAAATAAATAATAATAATAATAAAGTGCTTTATTCAAAGAAATTTTTTTGCTGAGGAATTTATCATTATGCTTTACCAACAGAGTAATCTATCCAAATCAATCTGCTGTGGGAAACATAAACTTAAACTTACTCTCAGTGATAAAGGTGGTCAATTTTGTAATCTCTTCAATTAACAGCAAAATAAGTTCAGAAGGATGTCCAGCAAAGCAGCCAACAATTATATCATCAAAACATGACAAATTCTCTGCAGGTTGGACAGTTGCTGAAGAAACCTCAGGCAAATGACCGCCATTAACTGGTTCCCAGTTCTTGAATACCATAAGAAAATGCTTGAGAAAGACGTGAAACAACTTTCTCTTTTCCACCTAAAATTAAGTTAATATATATTTCTATTATTAGTAAGAAATAAAAATTTTGAATAACAAAAAGCAATGAAAGAAAATACCATATCAACTAGCACAGCAGCTTGGAATTAATACAAGGAAAAAACCAAAAAGTGTCCAGGACACGTATGGACTGGACAATCTTAGGCAGAGCCAGAAAAAGCACTTTATGCCCGGATCTCACTGATGTGGGGCGTTGGTCATCATTAGGTTTAGCAGAGAACAAAACAATTTCACCATTAGGATAACTGCATGTTGCCATAATTGCATACTCCCTCGATACGAAATAACCAGCCTACTTTTATCCATCATAATGGAGAAAAAGGAAAAATCAACCTCCTAGTGACAAGACCATTATATAGAAAAGGAGAAACCAGACAAACATAGTTGAAAGTAAACAGTTGAAAGGTGGCCAATGCAACATAATACGTCCATGCCTTTATGATTTATCTTAGTTGGGTAGTTTTATATTTCAACAAACAAAACTTCTTTCATACACACTTTTTCTGCTTCTTGTTAAGCAAACAATATCAAAGTTCATCATTTCTATCACCATGAAATTTTTTAGTCCAGACATTATAATCTCTCCTTCTTTATCACATTAATTAGTATCAGAGAACAAAAGAAAAATTTACGCCCTGATCTCTGATGAAGCTTAACACCTATAAAATGCCTCTCAAGAAATTTGTTCGTCTTCTTTTTGTTATAACCTAGACCTATTACACATGATAAACACTTCATAGGATTTTTCTTACGTGGTACAGAGTATGCACTGTCCTTCCTTGCCGATTACCTCATACTTACTTTTGTTTCAAGTAACTAGGAAACACCAAGCATGCATTTTATGAAATAAAAACTCCAAAACTATTAATAGAAGCTTCTTTTTTTTTGTGGGAACCTCCAAAACTATTAATAAAAATATGAAACTTATACTCACAAAACTAGAATACTTTCAAATTTTTTGAACTGCATTGGAAATATTAAACCACGAGGTTTCTCTGCATTACCTTATCAGTGGTGTTCTCATATCTCTCCCAAAGAGCATTTAGTAGCGCCTCATCACCAACTTCACTGCAAAAGTAACCAAAATTTTATATATAAATATAAATATATATATATATATATATATATATATATATATCAAAAACCAAATTAAGTGATCAAGACTTTCTTCCACTAAGACGGGGACTCTTCAACAAAACCTAAATGGAATAAATCTATCCATCAGCACCAAAATGCTGGTCTAGGAGAACTTACATCTATTACCCGCAAAAAAAGTAAAGCAAAGGTCTCACTGAAATAGAGCTGAGTTCCAATAAGAACTGAACACATGGAGATCAAATAACAAATAATTAATCAACTTAAATGAAAAAGCACTTCACGTTTCAAGTGCCATGCAATTTTTTAAAAATATTTTGATGCCTATGATAATACAATATGGAAAACAAAGCTGCCAACATTGGCGTGGGGCTGCATTTCCCCATATACGCAAACCCAACTAGACCTGCAGCTTATAGCCGAAACTTAAGAAACAAAACTGAAAATCTTCATAAAGTTCTTTTTGTCTAGAAAATGTCAGGACCAAAGAAGATGGCTTATAATATGAGCCAGCTTGCTAAGTCCGTCTCCTTGTTCCTAATAAACATAAGAGTATGTGTAGCATGAAATAAGATTCCACTTCATGAAGTCTACCATAACTACTTATATTATGAAATACAAACTTAAAGGTTACCTGTAGCGGATCTTCGGAGAAGGAGGAGAGAACCTCTCAGGTTGTATCCCCGAAGAAGACCCTCCACTTGAGCCACCGGATGTCCTACGAATGAGGTCAGCAACACCCTTAACGATGTTCATGCTTTCCCACCAAGATTATCTTACTACCAAGACCTCACCGGCAATAATTTGGACAAAATTGCTCCATCACTCAAAGTATCCTGTTCTGGAACATGTAAACAAATACAGAAGCTGAGGTTATTAACGTGATACAATATCTATTCAGTCATGCCCGTTTGGCAACAGAAAAAGAGAATTCAAAGGAAATAATAATAATTATAATAGAAAAACAGCTCAACTTTTCTTTTGGGTCAATTTTTTGAATATAAAACTTTATTTTATTAACAAGAATAAGCCATGAAAAAAAATCGTAACCTATTTTATATCGCTTATATGCAAAATTCCTACCAAAAAGAACTCGAATCAATAAAGCTTCCAAGCGATCAAATAGAAGCTAATGCAACGTTTACAGAGAGTCAAATGTTCATAAAACGCACCGTTTTGGCGCGAATGTAGCGGTTAGAGGTCTAGAAACTGGAAGTAAAAAATCAAATAGAATCCAACAATCGATACATATAACTTAGGCTCTCATGATTAGCGAAACTGTCGCAACTCATCGACAATAAAAAGAATTCGAGTATTGAAAATGGTTTTACCTGATCGGATCACGTGACGCGGCTCCAATACTCTTCCTCCGTTCTAGGGTGTATGATGTGAGATCTGAATTTAACTCTTTCTTCTTCTCTTTTGCAGAGAAAGAAAAGAGCTTCTCCAATGGCTTCACTGAGAAATCAAATGAAAGACGCTAGTACGTGAATTAGAGAGAGAAAGAGAGAGAGAGAGAGGACGATTGAGCATTTTATTCTGTGAGATTGACCCTGACTGTTCTTTTATTTTCGAGATTGCCCCTGGGTTTAGAGTTAACCGTGTCGGTGACGTGGTTTTTTTAATCCGTTAAAATGGATGTTTCACTACACGGACAAAACGATTTTACAGGTCTCTTCCCAAACGCTGTCGTTTGAACCGACCAGGCTTTCGTTTTAATGTGATACAATTCTATTATAATTCTAACTTTATGCAATGCAAGCAAACTGGATTACTTCTCTGGCAAATAAAGAAAGGGGACAATCAAAGTGGACCGTTAGGTTACACTCCGAAATATGATATCATTAAGCTTTAGCCACAAGATAAAGAACACAACTACCTTTATCTATTCCACGTGCTGCTGTTAGTTAATCAGCTTAGTGCTGTCTGATTTGGATCGTCCGATGTGAATACTAAATTATTATCACTTTGATCCTTGTCATACAATAATCAAATTTAATCCCAGTTGATTTGATTTGATTTTCTTCCTCCATTAATGATTTATAGGAAAATCTTCTGATAATGCCTAAATAATTTAATCCCACTCGACAACGACTTCTTAAAATGCGAGAGCCTTGTAGAGGATAATCAAACCTAACTTCTTACATGTAGTTCTAGTTTTGTATTGGTTTAATACTTTAAAATATTTTGAAAATATTTTAAATGAATGAAAGTTATTAGGGCATTTGAACCAATTTGAGCTTATGCAATAATTTAGATTATCCTTTAGAATAGTTCTATTCAACCCTTCCTTAAAATAAAATTGCTGAAAAGCAAAATCCTAATATTTTGATATTTAATATTGGTTATAAATCCAAAATTTTCTTAAACATTTTGGTCCTTAATAAATATATATTATTTCTTGAAGCAATTAAAAAATAAATTGTCCCGGGCAAACTAGATCTAATTGCAGTTTTTATTTTTTCGTCTTTTCTTCAGTAGACTTCTAGATGAAGGGATGTAGAACAATGAAAAATGGCTATAAACATTTAAAAGGAGCAAGAAACCTCAGGCCTGATAAAACGAATAAACACGAAAGTTTCCTGGAAATCTTGGGCGTTGCAATATATGAACTGGATCACTTCTGCTTTTTTTTATTTTTCCCGCCACAAGTTGTCATCAACCCAGCAAATAACGAATCAAAATCAGCCAATTTAACCCAAATTCAAAAGTTAATGTTAGTAAAGATTTGAATCACGCCAAAGATTCCAGGAATCAATGGTTAAACTAAGCCAATATACAGTTAAGTTAAACTAGAACGAGGAAATATTATTGTCTTGATATTTATTTAGAACTCAAATACCACAAAAAATGGGGTCTAATGAGTTTAAAAGTGGAGGCTAAATAGAACTACTCATCCTTACTATATTATTTTATTCTCTTTTTACAAATATTAAACAGTGAGTTGATATTAATATTAATAATATTATTGTTATTATTACTATTACTATTTAAAAAATAAATAAATAAAAGACAAATACAAACTGAAGTATTTTCAATGACTTAGAATATGTAATTGAAATTGAATTTATTAAAAAGTGACTCTCCAATGTATGATCCAAGGATTCAAATTTTAATGTGTAACAATTGTCATTTCATTGTTTAGTTATTTTTACACGTTGTAGTTACAAAGAATGGCTACTGGGTTACAATAACAAACATACTGGTGGATGTTAATGGATTAAAAATTTGTTTAACATCACTTTTAACTGCAAGCATTTACCTTTATGAAAGGGTAAATTCGGGTCTCCAAGCCTAGCCCAAAGTCTCACTAATTGATAGCCAGCCCATCACTTGTAATTCAATGTCACAAGGCCTAGTTGATACCAAACTAAAGTGGAGAAAAGTCCAATTTTGTTAATAGGCCTGACCTATCACTCATTTTTATTATAATAAAAATAAGACAAATAAAACAAGATGGGAAAGGCGACAAGCAGGAGGCTTCGCCCGAGTGAGAATAAAAAGTAAGGAAGTAAGTACAAAGTTCTAGAAGCAGAATTTGAGATAAACCAGTGGGTAAAAACTTGAAGTCAACCATTTATGGAAGCAGCAAACTTTATGTAGAGGAGAATAAGGGAACTGGAGATGAAGGACGACGGGGGAGATATGACATTGAACTTCCAAGAGACGCAATTCCAAAAGAGGAATGCAAGAAGTACGGAGGCAGCCTAAAAACAGAGACAATGACGACAAGTGGAAAGGCCCGAGGAGAACCGGAGAAGGAGGAAGTTATAGAAGGAAGGCCCTTCAAGAGCAAGATCCCAAGCACTTTTAACCTCTATTTCTCTATCTCTCACTGTTTTCTCTCTCTCTAAGACTTCACTCTAGTTTTTGTTTGCAACTTACTGTTTTATTTTCTGTCCGCTGAAAACATGATCTGGACGTCAGAATACCTTTTGTAGGCACCACGTCGCTGTACATGGTGGAGCTCTCTTGGTTTCATCCAGGTGCTATGCCACTGCCGTCAAAGTGCTAGAGAAAAAGAGATTGTTGGGCCATCTAAGGTCATATAACTGAGAACGGGCCGAAGGCTTAGCTAAGGGAGTGAGGAGCAGATTTTGGGTCCTTTACTTTATCTCTTATTGTCTTTTCTTTTACTATCATCCATGGCATCTCCCCCCTCCCCTCCACGAGATCATTGTATTATCTTTAACAAGCGTTAAATATTTAACTATTATTTAACATTATTTATTAATGTATAGTTGTGTTCACAAAGTGAGACTTCGGAAAATGTGGTAAAAACTTCTTGTTTTCTTGTTATTGAGTCAAAGATGAGATGGATACATATCTCTTTGATCGGTAAAATATGAGTCATATTACAGTACAACTATTGTATTCATAAAGCACTTTTATTGTAGTATATAAAAATCATAAATATATGTTTAAATATCGTAAATCGACTGAAAAAAATCGTATTTACGACTTTTATATATTTTTTATTTACGACTATTTTACTTACAATTTTTATTCATTCTTTACAACTTTTATAATGTATTTATTATTTTTAAATAAATAAACCGTTGCCATATTAATACAGTAACTATACCTAAATAAAATCCGTAAAATATCACTAGATTGTTCTACAACTTGACGTAAAAGATGTTTGTAAGTTTTTACTCTTACCTCGTAAGTCGCAACCATTACGGTTGATTAACGCGCATATGCGTTTTCAGGTTAGTGGGTGCTTATTATCGGATGGCTTTTATAACATTTTGGGAATGAACCCGTATCTGTGGGTGATGTGCAATGACTTGAAGGAAAGCGGCTGCCATCGTTAATGTCCCTTAAAGATATTGAACCTAGTGAAACGACAATGGAGGTGGTTCTTATTGATAGAGAAGGTGACTCTCGCCTCAAGGAGCTCGAAGACAAAGCCCAAGAATTACATTGTGCTTCTGAAAATACCCTAGTGTTGGTGGAGAAGCTTGGCAAACTTGTTGCTATTTGTATGGGGTCAGTTTAAAAATCCTTGTTTGCTCACTGTTTAAGTCTCTCTTTTCTGCTTGTTGGATATTTAGTGCGTCGAGTTTGTTTTATTTTTAGGGAAACTTTCCCGGTGGAGCAAGGAGATCTCCACAAGCGTCGGAAAGTGGTTAGCAGGAGATGGAGAAAATTTCGAAAGTGTATAGTACTTCCTATTGGCAGCCTATCTATGGGACTATGCAGGCATCGAGCAATACTATTCAAGGTAAAAAAAACTCATGCTTTGTCATTTTTTTATTATTATTAATATTTTTTAAAGTTTTAATTTTACTATTTATTGTGTATAAGCTTACCCATTGATTTGTCGTTTTAGTAGTTCTATTGTTTCCGAAAAGCTAATGGAATGTATCGTGTAAAAAGTTATTAAGAAAAAAGAAATTTCCGGTCTGTGTATGTGTTGATGTGCATGTGAGCACGTGCATTTGTGTTAAGAGTAAGAATAGCCTGATCATCTCTTATTGTCTTTTCTTGTATGTATCATCCATGATCATCCAGTCCACGGCATCTCCCACCTCTACTCCACGAGATCATTATATTATCTCTAACAAGCGTATCTGCCACCTCTTTTTCATTGAATCATTGTATTATCCCACAGGTTTCTATTTAATTATCTATACTTTGTTTTGTCCAAAGACCAATATTTACGAAAGGGCTCACTGCTATCCTCTGTCGTCATGTGGTCAATTGCAATGAGTATAAGATCAGGGATGGTTAGCTTTTGTCAGGCCTGTAATTGATGACGATCGAGTTTTGTTGACCATTGCATCATGAGGCTGCGTATAGTCAAGCTCACTTTTGAAGATTGGTGGATGAATGATGGTAGCGGCGGAGCATTTTGCACGGTCTTGAATTGTTGATCCGCATGGGAGTTTGCACTTAGCGGGTTTTCCAAAAATGCTTCTCTGTTTTTTATATTTGTTTACTTATTATGTGACAATATTGTGTTTTGGTTTTACAAAATTGATAAAAATGTGGGTCAATTTTTAGTTTTATTTTATAAACTTGAAATTGATATATAGTTTATATTAATTTAAAATATATTAATAACAAAAACGAAAAAAGCCTTACCCACTTATAATTTAAGAAGAGAAACATAAAGCGTGGTGCCAATATACCACAGTTCCATCTTAAAAAAATATTTATAATTTGGCGTAGGAGGATATTAAATATAACTAAATTGATGAAAATATTTTAAGTTAGGGAATGAATATTTTAATACAAATTAAAAATATTTTATATATTATCAGTGAAACTCAAAAAGTTGTATGTAATGCTATCAACTCATTAATTATCTCAATCATTAGATTTTTAGATCAATAATTATAAATTTATATATAGTTTTGTGTCAAAAGATTATTTTCTTTTAAGTTGTTGTTATTATTATTATTACTACTAATCAAACTATTTTTATCTATATATTAAAATATCAAGCTATTGACCAAGGGGTTTAACTGTTGAGTAAATTTGCTTGAAAATTGGATACTTTATTTGAAGCTTACCAAGTATTTTTAGACAACGAACTACAAGTATTGAATAAGTTATCAAATTGTCAAATAGTTTAGCAATTGATTAGATTATAATAATAATAATAATTAAAACTCATAATAACACCCGAATTTAGTTATCTTTTATTTTCCAAATAATTTTAATTAACTTTAAAATGTTGTCGTATTGACTGCTATCACTCACACGGCATCTCCTGGTGGGAAATTATTGGAGCATTAATCTGAGACCGAGATAAGCCGTGCAGTGCAAGCAAACATTGGACTGTTGGACTATTTTTGGATCGCAGGCCCAATCACTGTTTTTGCAGGCCAGGCCCAAGCTGCCCGCTAACAGCCCCAGACCCCCACAACAGCAAACATTTGTGAAGTCATCGGACACATGAAGTCACATTTCACTCTTCTGGTGTAAACAAAACGGGGAAAGTATTTAATAATCCCTGAAAATTCCTAAGATGTACGTCGGTTTGAAGAGGATGGATAATATGCATGCCATGTCATCAATATGCCATGTAGGCATGCTGTCCTGGAGCTACCAATGTCTAATTTATCTCATATTCATTTTTTATCATTGAAATCAATAGTTTAGACCAAAAGATATTCTTGCTCAATATATATATATATATATATATATATATATGTTTAATTATGTTGCTCTTAAGATATTTCGTAGACAAATTAAGCACAATCCAAATTAGTTTATAAGAATGATACAAATTAACAATAAATTATATAGTATGTTAAGCAAGCATTATATGAAGTGAATGATGAGTAATGGGATAGGATACTCCTTGTCGTAAGCTTAAGAGTCCCACTTTTTAAATAGTGCTTCAGGTATCAGGAGGCCTCAATCTTTAGCTAGTCTTCTTGGTGGATGACTAGGACCATGAAAATCAAGCATTCATTCATTATCAGATTCTTTTAACAAGAAGTTGATTGGGGTTTTCTGGAGATATTGCAACTAATGCCGTGGCCGAATTAAAGCTTTTGAGACTGATCAAGACAAGCAGAAAAATTATAAGTTGAAGTAATGATGACAGCCGACTACAGCATTTGAAAACTTGCAACTTTTCGGTATAACTTACAACTTAAATTTTAGAATTCTATGATACTTCCCTTAAGCGCTACAGAAAATAAATGGATTCGCGACTGATGCTTCTATGGAAATCCAAGTGGCGCAGCTCAAATGGAGAAAATATATGGACCATGCACACACACATATATATAAGAAAACCATCACCTCCGCTATTCGAAGTTCAAAATCCATAAACAAGCAATTGGCAATTGGACCATGCATAAGAAAACCATTACCAATATCTCATTTCTTTAGCAAAAGGATGATCGACCCAATTTCATGGATAAATTTTCAACCGACAGACAAAGTGTTTTCGTATTAATTTGAGTCATCTAATTATCTACCTTGTATGAAAAGTGTAATATCTAGCTAGTTTTGTGAAAGGCTACAAAAGCACAAATTTTACCATTATTGGAATGAGTTTGCTTGAGAATGTTTTTGTTGACCATTATTTTATAACTGATTAAATCATTAAATGCTTTATAAAAAGCACGTTCATCAAGGTATGCACTTAATTTATGCTTCACCAAAAAATATTCCGAACACTTCTTTTAAATTAAAAAAATATTGTCTGCCAAAAAAAAAAAAAACTCTTTGACAATATAAGAAGCAATTTGGAACTGCCCAGCATGGGATTTATATTATTAATTAGCAGTAATATTAAATATTTTTATAGGCCATCAACAAAAATCTGAAATGAATGATATCGATCCACTTTAATTAATAATTTGGATCTGCCAATTGAGATACATTCTAATCAACGTTAGCAGGCATGGACTTTTTAGTTTGTAGATTTAGGGTTATCCTAAGATCACAATCACAAGGCATACCAAAAGTTAGTTGTAGGAGAAGAACTACCCATTTCGGAAGCTTGTGATTGGAATAAGATATTACAGTCTTAGCTACCTCGATATTCAAATGCAACTTGCATTAGAATACTATAGTATTCGCCTTATTATTCTTCCCTTCAGAATTTATAAGTTATTATATATCTTGATTAATTATTAGTACGAGATCATAGATGTCCCATTTGGTTTATGTTACCATCTGCTTTCCCACTTCTGAAAGCTACTATATACTAAAAGAAATCTCTTGCCCCCTAATTGTCTTTGATATCATCAGTTTATTAGAATAAACACAAAATATATGGTTTATATAAAAAAATAACTTTATGATAATGACAACAAAGCAATAGTAAGAGACTGATAAGAGAAACCTAACATTTCAGTTGATGATTAATTGTGACAGAGAATCGCTGAATCGCAACTGCTTGGTTACACCTGCTCTCTTTACCTTAATTGACGATAAATTTCACAACCAAAGTGAAACCGCACGTAAGGTCAAGGAGAAAATAAACGATGAAAACTAACTAATTGGTTTGCTTATGAAATAGATGGGGATTGCTTGGTGTTAGGGATGGAAAAATTCCCCATAAGGATGGGGGCCGGTGAGAGCCCGCCTCGAATGGAGAGGGGATAAGGAAAGGATTTCGTGGATCGGAGAGAGGATAGAACCAAAGCTTCATACCTGCATTTTTTTTTTTTAAGGTTGGAGATAGGGGGTTAGTCCCCAACCCGAAATCCCCTTACCCAACTTGAAATATTTAAATATATTTTTTAAAATATGTTTTGTTATGAAGTTTAATATACTTCTTAAGATAAAATAAAAAAATCTTTTATTTTTATCTTCAATTATTCAATCTAAGATCGTAAGTTGAAGTTGAAAACTAATTTAAATCCATTAAAAAAACCTCAAATACTATCAATTAAAGCTAATATATCAATTTGAAATTGAAGACTTTATGCTTAGAGTTCTCTCTCTCTCTCTTTTTTTAACCATTCAATTTTTTTTCTCAATTTGTTAAAAACAAATCTTAAAGTTAGAAAATAATTAGTAGAGATTTTATATATTTAAATTATTATTGACTTATGATATATATAAATATATATAATATGATTAAGTTAGTGACAAATTAATAACTTTGTAACTAATCTTATAATTTAAAGAATATGATTAGATTAGAAAAAAAATCTAACAATTTAACTTTCTAAATTAATTAACCTTACAACATAAAGAATATGTTATATTAATACCATAATAGAAGGTTTAGTCATAGTATATGTTTGTGATGATATATTTTTTTAGTTGCTATAATTCATGGGTTAGAGTTGTAGATTTTAATTTTTTTTCTTTACTCTCATCAATACTAGTTATATTTCAATTACATTTTTTATTTGAATACTTTACTTTTAAATTATTATATCAATAAAAAAATTTAAGTAGAGTATGAGACGGGGATAAAGATCTTTTTTAAATTCAAAAAATCTTTATATTTGTACCTAAATTATAATAATAAGGATTGGAGTGGCGACGGAGAAAACACTTCTAGTAGCTGGGGATGGTGATGGGATGGTCATCCCTGGCCGTTCCCATCCTTGCTTGGTATCGTAGACATTTGAGATTTTCCCCTTCATGTGATGTGACATTTCCCATATCTGATCAGCATGCAAAACAGCAACGAAAGCTGTTGTGTAGGTAGAAGAAAGTTCGCAACGGGTGAGGTGATCTTGTCACGTTAAAAGTAAACGTATGAATGCATGATAGTCTTAAAATCAAATCATGGTCATGAGAAACTTTTACATGTGTAAATTATTGAGTCGTCTGTTTCATTTATACAGACTTTTTCATGGTTTTTTGAAACAAAACAAAAATATCATTCATCCTTTACGTATGATTTTCCTCTCTCGAAGGTTCAATGCAAATTAATTCAATTTAAAAAAAAGTATTTACAATTATGTTTGTATGTTTTTCTCTAGTGAAGCAAATAACATTGACATCGTTTATAAAACAAGCATAAACAACTTATATATAATTAATAATAAGTTACGTATCTTCAATAAGATATACATCAATATATCATATCATAACCTATATAGTGTTGGAATGAAAGATATATTGTTCCCAATATACTATAATTTCAAAAATACATAAATTGAAGGCAAAATATGGAATTAGATAAGGGGTCATGTCGATCCATAATGGTAGATTACAAGTACAATCATATGAAATAATATCCAAAAAAGTAGCAAGACCAACGTAACCAGAAGTGGGAATTAGATAAGGGGTCATGTCGATCCATAATGGTAGATTACAAGTACAATCATATGAAATAATATCCAAAAAAGTAGCAAGACCAACGTAACCAGAAGTGGGAAGCAGCTGGGTTCACGTGCAATGGAGGGTAAAGCGAGTCAACAAAGTATGGTTAGGGCCGTCCATATTAATTGAGCCTTGGCTTTCAGGGCGTGCTTAGTTGGAGCCCTAATGTGGCGTGAGATTGCGATGGTTTGTTTTGTTGCTCTTTTAGGTTTGCTTATTTGTCTCTGCTTACATTTGCTTGATCATAAATGGAATATTAATATATAATATGATTGTGAATACATAGAAGTTGGGACTTGGGAGGCGATCCGATTGACCTGCTTTTGGAGTTGTTTGGACTTCGGCTGACGTTGAAAAAAGCCACGGAGAGAGACAGAGAGAGAGGTGCCTTCTAAATTAAGGCCTACAAGGCATGGTCCCACGTGGGCTTCCTCGTCACCAGTTCTGAGAGCTAATTAGAGCGTACACTGCACGGCGATAGGATGAGATAGCCCGCTTTCATATATACTACTACAAAATTAAATTTTCGTGGGCCAGCATTGAAATGAAGTAATTTTTTAACGTAAAATTAAATATAATTTTTTATTTATTAATTTATAAAATTTAATAATTAAAATAATTGATAAATTAATAATATTAAATATAATTAATAAATTATATGTCGTAGGACTGTATGCAACAAATTTTTTTTCTCTGATTATCGTCTCTTTAGCCCACCACTTTCCGACGAACTGCACTGTAGTGGACGGTCCAGAACGTGCCACATAGGTGCCTCATGCTGATGTGACATCTACGTGACAGCTCCTGATTGCATCCGCTGCAGTACAGCGGATGTATGATAGACTTTCTCGTCTTCCAGATCTCAACCCTCCTCTGAAATCTATTCAAAGCAACAAAAATATGTTCCAACTTTAATGGACTTTTTTTTTGTCATCATCTTTTACTATAAGTTCATTTCATGATATTCTTCGTTATATTGGAAAATGCTATGCTAACCTTGGTGTTGGTACCGGTACTTAAAACAGATAAAAATTATAAAACTTTGTATAAAAGTTACCAACATTTGTAAAAAAATAAATAAACTAGACAAAAAATTATAAATTTTGCAAATGCATATAAAAATTATAAATTAATATAAAAATAGTGAATAATCATATATAAATTATAAATCTTACTCGTACTTTTTTTAATTATTTACAAGTTTTATATATTTATTTATAATTTTTTTTAATTTTTACAACGATCCTGTTATATTATGCTCTGAGATTATATAATGTTGTATGATATAATATATGCTAGGTTTAAATTCAATGTGTGTGATCATCGTTTTTAAGTAGGTTTGCTACTTTCTTCCCCTCATCGTTTCTATATATATATATATATATATATATAATTCGTTAAATAAATCTCGTCAGTTATTTTGGGATACTAGTCACTTACCGAATCTAGAAAACAAATTTGACTTGCACACAAATTTCGATACCGCAATTACGGCACTTAGAAACAAACAATTAACAACAGACACGCTTGGTATAATTTACTTGTCATTAATCCCCTTTATTATAAGAATAATAGTGTAATTACAATTTTTATTTACAAACTTGCATATTATAGGTGAATAGAAGGATATATATTCAAAATTCAATTTATTTGATGAAAAATGAATGATATGACTCATCTACGATGTCGTATAAGTTGTGTACAATATTTTATATATAAATGTTATGAATTTGACATATAACAATGCTCTTGTTATAATAATTTATATTTATCTTAAAAGATAATGTTAATTTGATGGACGTGCTTATTTAACAATTAAATAAAAAAGCGAGATTAACATTTAATTTAATTCAAATTAAAATGCAAGAATGGAATAGAATTATGCCCTTTTTATTATGCTCAAAGAATATAAAATATTTTATTTCTCCACGAGCCAAGAACCTGAAGGCACTAACAGATCCCACAATCTTGGATGAGATCACCGTCAGATCACAATATGATGATTTAATTTGCTGAACTTAACCTCAATTAGTCGTAATCAAATTACCTTTGTTTCCAAGATTACCTTTGTTTCCGAAACAATAGGTCATTAGCCCATGACTCATTTAGCTTTGAATAATCACGGATCTTCCACGTGTCATCTCCTCGTCACTTTCATTCTATTAAATTTTGATTTTAGCTCACCTAACCAAAACGAATAATTGTACGTCCTCTAATCACCTGCTAGACATATTAAACAATTCAAATCCCCCTTTTTTTTTTCACTCTACATTATCATTGAAATAACATCTTATTTTAGTTCAAGATTGTTAGGTAAGAGATGTTATAACATTAAACACTCTAGGAGTTAGGATAATTGACATATTTTATCAAGATAATCAAATATATTAATTTTCAATTCAGTCAAACAGTAATATTTGACTTACAACTCAAATATAATTCAAAATTTACTATATGATATGACAATCTATACAATTAAAATTTATTTGAAGAGGAAAACACAAAAATGAATTAGAGAACCAGCAAGATTTTGTTACTTTCGTTGTTACATCAGGTTGTAGACTTTATATTATAAGTCTAATATTATTATTAATTAAATTAACAAAATTAACAAATCTCCAAACCCCAATTTGAACGGAAATCTCAAACTGCTTAACTTTTCATTAAATATAATTGGGATTTTTTGGGTGCTCAGAAAGTGACAATATGCAGAGTGATATTGTATATTGCATTTGAGGGTACAGCAAATGGACTAGACCTCTATACTCTATAATACACGTAATTATTTTTTATTATGCAAAGAGGTCTACAAGTCTACACATGGTTTGCCAACTAAAGATTGACAAATTTATCATATACAAATATGGTTTATGGGGAATTTTGTGTAAGACACCGTACTTTATATTATATCTCAAGTCTAAAATCTCATTCTCAAGTCTAAAATCTCAGCCACTCATCTTAAAAAAAAGTGCCATTTGTCATCTTATGATCCTTTGTAAAGCATGATAATGAGAAACTTTAACTTTGTATAGAATTGATACTCAAAAACGAATGAAAAATATTATTATGGGCTTGCATTTCAAGAAAGTGGGTGAAATTTTATGCGGTTTATTCTCTTTTATAGAAAGCAGCAGTGCTGCAGATCTATTCTATAGTTTTCTCTCCTTTCTTCATATGGAAATACTATTTGTTTATTTTGCATTGAAAACGCCCAAAACTCCACGCCGCCCTTTTTATGCAAGTGGGTGACATTCTTTATCTCTCAAACCCACCAATCAAGAGCCACGCTTATGTGCTCCACTAGCTGCGGGCCCTCGTTTGCTTCTTAATTATTGGACCTACCGCGAATATTTATTACCCAATCAAATCGTACTTATAAAATTTAGAGCAAACGCATCTGAGAGTAATATAATAAGAAATATTTTTTAAAACAAAATTTCGAAACTTAAAATAATGTTCAGAAACGATTCAAAACATGAAAACTTCAGTGAGATAATTCTCAAGTGCTTTTTGCTAATGGGTTTTTAAACCATGATAGAGTACCGGGGACCACTAATTTTGTCGTTAATTAATTTAAAGTTAACAAATAGTAAATGGTGCAGGAGCAGTACATTGAATTAGCCACAAAAACTGTCCAGTGACTATAAATCTATTACGAAGATAGATTAATCGGGAACCTCTGCCTTTTGATGAGCCAGTCACAGTTGCTTGCTTAGTCAACACTACTTTAAATTAATATTTTGGTGGTTCACAATCACAAAGACTTGTATTATAATTCATGTAAATATTTTACTATCTCTTCATATATTTTTCTTTTCATAATATATCTATGTGATCATCAATAATTTTGAAGACTTATATTATAATTTAATTATACAACAACTTCAAGAACGTATCCATTAGTATAACTAGATTTGGGACACCTTTGACTTCCTAGCTTGTAGGTTACTCCTCATAAATAATTCTTATCTGCAATTTTTGCTTCTGTATTTTAATAATTCAAATTCAATTAAAACCTTAGTCTAAATTTGCAAAGTACACCAAATAATGATTTTTATAACAAACATCTAATTATTCGCATACTGTCATTGGTGCACAAATAATAACAAAAATTTTCTAATTATGGCAGGGAAGGATTTGATAACTAATTGCGTGGTTTAGTTTAATAAGACAACCCTTTCAAAATAGCAACAGTCAAACATCAGTTAAACCAAACAGCCCCTAAGAGGGAATTTAACAATAACCTACTCTTATAAACAGTAAGCTTAATCCCGATAAGGATAGATTAGGAAGAATAAAAAAATGATTAAAGTTAAAGTCATGGCCAGCATCACGCACTCCAAGTGAAGCAAGAGGCAAATTGCCAAGCCAAAGCCAATCTAAACAGCCCTTTACAGCCCAGATTACAGACAGCAAACAGGATCAAGTTCAACAACCGTCACAATTCGCATGCCGTTGGATAAAAGCCAAACAGAAAGCAGAGACTGGTCGAAAACCGTAGTTTCCAACGGAAAGTAGGGGTATTTAAGTCTTTTAAGCCTCTCTCTTTCCTTTGTGACGATATAGATGATCAATCCCTTACTCCAACCGTACATAACTCCGAGTTCATAATTCGCAAAACCTCTGGTTCCATAGTCACTAACCTACGCATATTACACCATGCGCACTCTGCCACAACTGCTTACGTGTCGCAACGACTTTTGTACTAAATTTTACGTGTGATCTCTATACGATAGGTGCGCATTCACGTACAGTGCGCTCGTTAGCTTCTGTCTCCCTTATTATATTTTTCAATTTCCCTCCGATATTCATCCTCGCTTCGCTCCCTGTGGTGCTTAAAATACTCGACAAAACTCAACGCACCATTTGCTCACTCTCCCTCTCCCTCTCTCTCTCTCTCTCTCTCTGCGTCTCCGCAACCGCCTTTTTTTTTCTCTTGTTTCTACGGCAAAACTAGACGATTGCATACTTTGTGAAGCTTTTCTTTTGATCAAACTTTTTTCTCAAGGAAAATATAGAAGAGTTTTATTATCAGGTTTGCTAAGAAGCGAGTTTGGAAGTGTTTTTTTATTCCAGACATTTTATTGCATTTCTTGAGCGGTTTCACGTTTGAATCAGAAGAAAGCTGAAAGTGTTTCTGATTTCGTTTCTTGAACTCAGCCATAGTACGTGATAGAGATTATCTTTTTTCGAGGTTTTACGGTGTAATATGACGATCAGGTGAAGGCTGAAGGTAGCGAAGTACGAAGAGTGTGTAAGAGCGAGGAGTCGGTGGCGAGTGAGAGCGTGTGTGCGTGCGTGTTAATTAGTGCGTGAGTCCGTGAAAGAAACATGCCTCACAGAACGACTTACTTCTTTCCCAGGCAATTTCCGGATCGTGGATTCGATGCATCTGCAGCTAACAAGCAACTATTGGAGAATCACGAGAAGAGGACTGTGAAAGAAACTTTTAACATTGAAAACGACCGAAAGTCATCATCAACAACCACAAAGAACTTCAAGAATTCAGCTCTATCAGATCTCTTCACGAGCAGTGATGAAAAGTTCCAAATCAAAAAGCAGCAATTTGCTGCCTTTTGTGACTGGTTGACAGAAAAGAAAGGTGAGAGATCTGGTCACGTGAAATCAAGACCATCCTCAACTGGCGAAGACCGCGAGCTTTTGTTGCCACCAGCTGATTCAGTGCCTGTACTTGAGGCTGTTGTTATCAACAACGACCTGAACTTTGATCGGCAGGTGTCATTACCCAGACTATCCAGTACTGGAAGCAGTTACGCCGGGAGTAGCAGCTTGTTTTCTGGGACTACTGTAGATGGAAATTTTTCTAGTGATGTTAAGGACACGTCAACGCGTGTTTCCACGACGAGACAGGAGGTTGAGGAAGAAGAAGAGAAGAAGAACAGCTTGGCGCAAAGGACGAAAGAGAGTTATATGTTGCAACTTGCATTGGCTCGAAGGCTGACCTCGCATGCAAACCTTGTTAGCGAGCCTGTGCTCTTGCAGGGGTGTGAGGTCGAGGTTGCTGATGCTGAAGCTGTCTCGTATCGTCTATGGGTATGTTCTGATCAATTGTCAGCCTTGTCTCACTCATTAAATGAAACGCCAAGCACATCAGTAGCATTATCTAAGTCAATGTTAATTTCTGTAATCTGTATCGTTTTAATAAATGTTGATAAGTTCTATATAGCCGGTTCGATCAGGTTAAATATTTAAAATTATTTATTAATGTAGTTGTGCTCAGAAAGTGAGACTCCGGAAAAAGTGGTAAAAACTCGTTTTCCTCTTATTGAGTCAAAGATGAGATGGATATATATCTCTTCGATTGTTAAAATGTCAGTAGATTGTTCTCCAACTTGACGTAAAAGATGTTTCTAAGTTTTTACTCCTATCTCATAACTTTTTCTCGTAACTCGATACCATTGCGGTTGATTAAGGCGCATATGCATTTTCAGGTTAGTGGGTGCTTATCGTACACTGACAAGATATCGGATGGCTTTTATAACATTTTGGGAATGAACCCGTATCTGTGGATGATGTGCAATGACTTGGAGGAAGGAAAGCGGCTGCCATCGTTGATGTCCCTTAAAGATATTGAACCTAGTGAAACGACAATGGAGGTGGTTCTTATTGATAGAGAAGGTGACTCTCGCCTGAAGGAGCTCGAAGACAAAGCCCAAGAATTATATTGTGCTTCTGAAAATACCCTAGTGTTGGTGGAGAAGCTTGGCAAACTTGTTGCTATTTGTATGGGGTCAGTTTAAAAATCCTTGTTTGCTCACTGTTTAAGTCTCTCTTTTCTGCCTGTTGGATATTTAGTGCGTCGAGTTTGTTTTATTTTTAGGGGAACTTTCCCGGTGGAGCAAGGAGATCTCCACAAGCGCTGGAAAGTGGTTAGCAGGAGATTGAGAAAATTTCGAAAGTGTATAGTACTTCCTATTGGCAGCCTATCTACGGGACTATGCAGGCATCGAGCAATACTATTCAAGGTAACAAAACTCATCTTCTGTCATTATTATTATTATTATTATTATTTTTTAAAGTTTTAATTGTACTATTTATCTTGTATAAGCTTACCCATGGATTTGGCGTTTTAGTAGTTCTATTGTTTCCGAAAAGTTAATGGAATGTATCGTGTAAAAAGTTAAGAGTAAGAATAGCCTGATCATCCTTGAACGCAGGTATAAGAAGTCAATATTATTGAAGCGAAAAAAAAAAAAAAGAAACTCATTTCAGGATTGACCACTGACCGGTGATATGTTTTTTCATATGCAGAAATTGGCAGACTACATAGGTTTGCCATGTCGGATAGCTCGTGGTTGCAAGTATTGTGAAGCAGACCACCAGTCTTCTTGCCTTGTTAAAATAGAAGATGACAGGCAATCCTTAAGGTTCAAATGCCTAACTTTCCCAACTAAATGTTGAAATTTGTGTTAGAATTTAGTGTGGCTGGTAGAAATTCAGAATATTGATGTGCTCTTTTGAGTATAATTTCCTAGCTTTAGTAATTATCCAAGCGCTTTGTTATATTATCTAGTCCAGATGATTTGTACTATTGCATAATACTTGTTATGTTATATATTGTTAGGGATCTTTTCCTTTCAGTTAAGATGGAGGTTGCCATTCTCAATCATTTATCTATTTCATTTTAAGGATTGTAGAGTTGTTAAGTTATGCAATACGAATAATATTTGTTGAAGTTGTAGGATGACGCATTGAAATTGTGATCCACGAAAAGAAACATGCATGATATTCTGTTTAGATTCATGAAATGGGTCAGACAAGAAATAAATCGTTAAAGATTGATTAATCTTATAAGCGCTTTACATATATGTGGGTTAGGATGCACAAAACTATTATGTTATTACCATGTAATCTATGTTGAATTTTTTAGTTCATAATTAATTTTGTCCATCCATTGTTATCTTATATATCAATTTTGTATGAAAGAACTTCTCTGTGTCATATTATTTATATGTTTAATGGTTTTATTTTATCTAGGATTGCAAGAAGTATTCCAAATTTTGTTCTTTGTCTTTTCATTTTCTTGTTTTATTGTTAACATGTGTATACATTCTTTGCAGGGAATATGTGGTTGATCTGGTTGGGGAACCGGGAAATGTCCATGGCCCAGATTCCTCAATTAATGGAGGATTTCTTTCTTCAATGCCTTCACCCTTCCAAATTTCTGATTTAAAAGAAATCCAACAACCGTATATGGAGAATGCATCATATAGCCATATTCTAAGCTCAAAGCGCAGTCGTGCTTTCCCTGAAAATCCTCTGTACTCAGGTATGTTACATTTTGCAAATCAAGGGTTATCTTTTTCTTATTACTTCATGGATTTAAGAATTGATGAAAGGTCAATCAAACAATAACAAACTGGGGTTGAGACATCTATGAAAGTATTTGAGCTGCTCACTTTTCGCTTTTAGATACATTCGCAAAGGGAATAACAGCTTTAACATTTTCCCCTAGTTAGCATTTAACTTGAAAATTAAGCAACGTGATTTTTTTCCTTTGTTTTCTGCTCCAGCCAATTGAGGATTGGAATTGCTGTTGATGATGGTTATTGTTTCACGACTTCCATGTGATGATGTTGTTCTATACATTTGAAGAGCACAAATTAAGTTTACCGGTAGCTTTAAATTGCTCCAGAAGATTTCAACCTTTTGTGCTAATCTCTCTCTCTTTCTCTCTTTTCAGAAAAAGGGGAAGAAGGTCAACAGTTGAAGGATACTGGTTTACTTGAAAGTCGAAAGGATTTCATCTATGCTCCAGTTGTTAATACCAGTCCTATAAAGGAGTCATCGCTAGTGCCTTTGAAAATGGAAGGGAATCCTGATGCCTTCGACGTTGCCACCAAGGAACCGGTACATGAATATTCTATAGCTGGTGAGGAAAATGTTGTTATACAACCCACTTACAAAAAGGAGATTATTGTATCTGGAGGATCAATAATAAATAAGGTTGGCAAGCAACCTAAAGCAGACTTGTCCAGCCAAATGGATAAGCAGGATGAGACTAAACTTGAGAAACGATGCAAATATACCGCCGCCGCCATTCCGAAATACTTGAATCTTGAACCCTCTCTTGCAATGGACTGGCTTGAGATCTCATGGGATGAATTACATATCAAGGAGCGCGTCGGAGCTGGTACTGTCTCTTTTTTCTTTTTCTTTTTTTTTTTTTTCTTATTGGCTATACCTTATAAATCTTACAGTTCTCTGAGTGGCAATAACGTGAACAACTAATGTAATTATTTTCTCCTTTGTAGGCTCGTTTGGGACAGTTCATCGTGCAGAATGGCATGGATCAGTTAGTCTTCTTTACCTTCTCGTTTGATATCTTACATATCTTTCTTTGCTGGATTACTTGATTTTTGGTTGATTTGTCAAGTGAAATTGCTATGCTTCATTTGTCATTATTTCCTTTGACACTATATAGTTTTTGTACGAGTTTGTTAATTTTTCTTTATTGCATTATCCGTTGTTGGTCATTTTAAGCAGTGACAGAGCCTGAGAACTGCATGTGAACAAGTTTGAGCCAAGAAATGAAATTATCATTAGATCTTTAGCTGTTTGAGGAATCTTTTGCACTGTCACAAGTTCATGGGATATGATAAGTGGTAATTGGTCATACTGCAATGATGGGTCTTGGTCCGGGGGAGGGAATCCTAATAAACATAAACTAGTAGTAAAACTTTGATATGGTTACTTGCATAATTATGCTAGGTGATGCTTCTCGAGATAATAAGGGTCGATTTCTAGTTCTGTGAAGGTTATTCTGGTTAGGGGTCAGTTAAATTGGAATAGATGCATTTTGATCTCAGGGATATCCTAATAAGGTTTCAATGTATTGATTTTTCCTTCAAAACTGAATTATTACTGGTAATCCAAAACGCGTTTGAAATGTTAGTTCATGAATGGTGTATCTGTGTGTAGTTCTTCTGCTATTGACACTTCTTTGTGGATCTCCACAACCACCACACCAACACCAACCACACCCCCACACACCCCCCCACAACCACAAAAAAAAAAAAAAAAGAAACTATTGAAATTAGATTTTCATTTTTTCTGAACGTCTCTTGCCGGAACATAAAATCTCCTTTCGGCAATATTATAAAAACTTTGGATATTTTTCTGTTGTACTGCTTTCTTGACTTCTTAGTGTGCTTTATGACACTTACAATGCAGGATGTTGCAGTCAAGGTTTTAACAATTCAAGATTTTCATGATGATCAGTTGAGGGAGTTTTTAAGAGAGGTATGTACTCTTTAACCTCAATGAAATGACATTTGGCTAAAGGTACATATTCATTGTTGTCATCCCCACAAAGTCCTTTTTTTGGGTAAATTTTTTGTTTGGTGTCTACCCGATTGAAGTACATTAGCACATTCTATTTGAGTTTCCATTTTCAAATTTGTTTTACGGAATGAAAAACACGAACATATATAAACAAAATTGTATGCATTGCTTATTAATAAATTGTTTTAAGCATCCTATGATTCCTTGTCTACTGCTTGACTTTTATTTTACATTATTCTTTAGGTTGCAATTATGAAACGTGTCCGCCATCCAAATGTTGTTCTTTTCATGGGCGCAGTCACAAAGCGTCCTCATCTGTCAATTGTGACAGAATATCTTCCAAGGTGAACAATTGTATGTGGTAGTTGGTCTGAATATTATCTGAGCAAATTATTTGAGATTGTTTAATTTTGTCGAACAGGGGCAGTCTATACCGACTCATACACAGGCCAGCTGCCGGGGAAATGCTGGATCAAAGGAAGCGGCTGCGCATGGCATTGGATGTGGTGTGTATTAGTTGTTATTGTTGTTTGTCTTCAAATATTTAACTGTTAATAGTGGTTTCTGTTAGAAAATATTTACATTGGGTGCTGGATGCAGGCAAAGGGGCTCAATTATCTTCATAATCTAAACCCTCCTATACTTCACTGGGACCTTAAATCTCCAAACTTACTGGTTGATAAAAATTGGACAGTGAAGGTATTCATTTTCCTCCTGATATTCTGAGAAATTTGTTTCTGGCTGGCTTATTGACTACACAACTTCCTGCATTTCATGCTCAGGTGTGTGATTTTGGATTGTCCAGATTCAAAGCAAATACTTTCGTATCATCCAAATCTGTTGCTGGGACAGTGAGTACTCCCTCTACGAAACTACTAGCCTATAATTAAATGTGATTCAAATGGTTCTTGTATCAAAAGTCACATATGGAAAACTTTTGATTTCTTCTTTGTAATCTAAATCAGTCTTTGAGCCTATGCCGGTGTCACCCAAAAGTAGAGTTATGCAGTGAGTGTATTAGTTTGGGGGTTGATTGTTGTGGTTTTAAGTGTTGATCTATCTTGTGAATGAAGTCCCTGGTACAGTCCAAATAGTAAGGGCTTTACTTAAGCATTTGTGATTTATTGTTCAAATACTTTAGGTTCAATAGCAATTTAACTCAGGAACATACCACCTACATTTTTGGGCTCGAGTGAAGTTCAAGTTATCCGAGAACTTGGTTTCTTTTTAAGGGTCTAGCGTGTTTTCTTCTCATTTTTTTTTCCTTAAATGCTTCTTCACTTTGGGTGATAATAGGGATATGATTTTAATTTTAGTTTCATTTGTTTACGGAGTGGGTCAAGAGGTTAGTGTTCATGGATGTAAAATATCATTATAGCCTGTAGCCTTGAATTTCAGAATATGGGACTTGGGAAGGTAGTTTTAGTCTTGTCTGGAGGAGTAAAACTCGAACATAAGCTTGATTTGTCTTGTGAAGAGGGAAAGAATCTTGTTTATCATCATTGATCCTTTTTCTTCATTCTTGGTTTGTAATTATCGAGTGTTTTTAATTGTGAACTATAGGCTTGATTTTCATACTTCTTGAAAAGTCAGATATTTCCATCAACATCTTGCAGGTTGAAAATTTTCTTCGCAGCACATCAATCAGCATGTAACTCTCTTGCTTTTATTTTCAGCCTGAGTGGATGGCTCCAGAATTTCTTCGAGGAGAGCCCTCAAATGAGAAGTCTGATGTTTATAGTTTTGGAGTGATCCTTTGGGAGCTTGTGACAATGCAACAGCCTTGGAATGGACTTGGTCCAGCCCAGGTATGATAATATGACTAGCATTATAAATCTGTTCCACCCCTTCTCAATCATCCTGCTTATTCTTCTTCGTCGTCTACCTCTTTCTTTGTATTTCTCTCCGACCACATTATAGATGTTATTGTCTCTGTCAAAGTTCCAATTATTATAACAATCAAGAACACCTGGAGGATAGTGACGATTGTATCCCTCAGTTTTTTCATTTTTATTTTTCTGATTGGTGACATGACATAAAAATGAGAACTTTCAGGTAGTTGGAGCTGTTGCTTTCCAGAACAGAAGGCTTGTTATCCCACCAAATACTTCCCCAATATTGGCTTCCCTCATGGAATCTTGCTGGGCTGAGTAAGTGTGTTTTAAGTTTTGTGGTCATACAAATCTTATTTATAAGATACTCACCAGTTGAAAGCGGAATTTTTAAGGTCAACCAAAAATCTGCACGTAGGGACTGCATGACTTCCCTGTCTTCACTGAACATGAGAATCGTGTATATATATATATATATAACAGTTGATGACTAGGGCATGAGCTCTTTTATTTATATTGAAACTCCAAAAGCTGGCGGAGATTTGGGTCCTTAATTTTGATACCTGCTGTATAGATCTTTGTGCGACTTAAGAATGTTTTAAGCATTTTGAAACTTCTAATGGCTGCCTATTTTAATTCCTTGACAGCGAGCCTGTCCAGCGCCCATCTTTTGCTAATATAGTTGAGTCTCTAAAGAAGTTGCTGAAGTCTCCAGTGCAGCTGATACAAATGGGTGGATAATAACGAGTGTCCTCGCCTGCTGCCGCTCGGCGGATTTGAAACAGCCCATAGATGCTGGAAGCAAGAGTTTATTAGTTATATTTTACTGACACAACCGTTATTGTTCTAGGCAAATGTAGATGTATTGTTTATCTAACCCATTTTGGAAGGCAGTAAAAAACCTCCTATCGAGCTGAAGGCTGCAAATATAAAATGCGGGATCTTTGGTGTTTACATGGCGGTATTTTATGTGGCAGCTGCCTTCTCTCGCAAAGCTCTTTCTCATTCTAAATCCGAAATATTTATAAATTCGGAATCTAAGAATGCTATGTATTGTACTAATACTGATTCTCCATGTTGGAGCTGGACTATAATCAGTATAACCCTTCCCTTCCCTTCCCTTCCCTTCATTAAATTGTTACTATATTATATATCGTTAAAATAATGGGACGCAATGTAAGAAATTATAACTTGAAAAGAACGTGTTTTCTCCATAGGCTATAACTTATGCTCTGTCTGTGTGTCTTATTTTTCTATTCGCAAGTTGAATTTGCAATTGGTTGATAAGGGGATACTGAAGTGGATGACTTTATGTATGACTGCTAGGAGATTGTGAAGCATATTGTAAGATATCTCTTGTACTACAATGACAATGGAACGGAACAAATATAGGATACCTTTCTTAATGTATATTTATATCCTGAAAGACATGGCTACATGCATAGGTTAGAATACAAGAGATCCGTGCGCAGATTTTTCCGAGGACCTTCTCTAAGATGAAGTTTTGGAAAACGATGCTGGTCAAATTTTTGGGTTTATAATTTATGGTAAGGAATTCGAATATGACGTAAACGGTTTTGATATTATATTAAATTTATTACTTGATGTAAGATCTTGAATTCAATAATAATTTTATATTTTAATGAATACATATTATTTATTTTTGTTTTATTTTGATGACATATTTTGTATAGTAAACCATAAGTACTATCAACCAGGTAATTAAGAAAGGATTATCTATTATCGTAAATTATAATACTGTTGTCATTTACCTTGCATTACTCGTATGACCTTTTGTCTAGTATTATTTATTAAAAATAATTCAATAAATAAAAAATAATTTAAGATTTACAAAAAAGATATGAGTGATGAGGTGTAGTTGAGATCTAAGCAGTGAGCAAACCCTTTTTTTTTTTTTTTTATCTATCACTTATTCACTTTGCTCTTTTCTTAGTAATTATAGGCGGACAATTATCTAACCGAATTAATTTTATATAATTTTGTTTTATACTTTCTTATTATTTAAATAATTATTTAACAACAATAATAATGTTAAATAATTATAAGAGTAATTGTGTCGAATTAATTTTTCTATTATTTATTTAATTATATAACCTGCGATGACTATGAGGGCCACGGTAGTACGGATGGGCGATGTCCTAAATACGAGCGAGTTGGTGTGTGCAGTAAACATTGGATTTGGAGGTCAACCGAGAGTACCCTTTCCCTTGAGAAAAATAAAAAGACAAGAAAAGCAATCAGATCCTTGAGGGGTGTTCCTGAGAAGCAATTACAGAGAAAAAATGTGGACAGATATTCTCCTTCAAGCTGCTCTCATACTCCTAACTGTCTTTATGTTCTTAGCTATGCATGACATCCCCAAGAAGTTCTTAAACAAACTCAGACTAAGGAACCGAGCCGATATCCAAGCCAAGCGTCACTTCGTCGTCGGCGCCCAGCTCTTAGCCCAAGCTAGGTCTTCCAAGTCCAAATCCTCCGCCGCTTCTTTAGCCAAACAAGCCGAAGCTGAAGCCGAAAAGGCCATTTCTCTTGACCCTAAGGAAGCCGCATCTTTCATTCTGAGAGGTCTGGCGCTGGATCTCCAGGGTTTCAAGACCTCCGCTATCGACTCACTCGATTTGGCTCTCTCCAATCCCGCCGTCAAGAGTTTGACCGAGAAGGAGAAGGGCGACGCGTTGCTCAAGAGGGCGGAGGTGAAGATGGGGATGGGGACGGGGATGAGCCGGCGGGCACGGGTTGACTCGGCGATTGATGACCTGAATGAAGCCGTGAAATTGGGTTGCGATAATGTGAAACTGTTCTGTTTGTTGGGAGAATGTTACGAGGTGAAGAAGATGAGTGCAGATGCTAAGAAGGCTTATGAATCGGCTTTGAACGTCGACCCTAATTCGGCCGTGGCTCGAGCCGCGCTGGACCGCTTGGTGTCGTAGTCGAAGTCGAAGCCGCTGGATATGAAACTTTAGTGTCATTTTTGAGATTTTCTTTCATGTACTCGCGATTACAATCACCGATGCGTTACTTGTATGCATTTGTGATCTATCTAATGTTCTGTTTCTCAGGTTGAGAAAGAAATTCTATAATATGGAGTTTATAATTGTATTCAGATACTCTTTGCCTCTCTTCTCATACAAGATTTGCCAACAAAACTTTACCAGATACAAATGTAATAATAATAATAACTAGAGTGAGAGAGTTGAGAGCGTGCTACGCAAGCTACTGTTGTTTGACGCTGACTCCGAGGCCAACACTCTGTTCTTGATTCCACTGTCAGACCAGGAAGCTTCCTAGTATCAATTGAAGCGTTTTGATGCATGACTTGGTCCATTCACTGGTGTATATCTATAAGAGCACTGTAAGCTCCTTCGAAAGCAGGAGACCAAACGGGGCAATTAACATTTCCGTTTATAGACCCAAAGGGAATACTTTTAAAACAAAAAGCGCGAAGAGGAGTGAGTTTGCAAGTGACAATGGCATCAAAGTTGAGCAGTATGAACAAGGCTATAGTTTACAATACCCTATTGAGCGTCTTAGTAAGTGCTATTGTTTGTTCACATGACTACGGGTTACAGAAGCATTTGGAGGAAGGAATCATCGCTTTGGCAATCAAACTCCTCCATTTCTTTGCTGCAAAATTTCTACAGTTCAGATTTATATCAGTGTTGCAGGCTGCCTCATCCATACCATCCATGCTATTTTGGGTAGCATTAACTCGATCAGTCTCAGCTATGTCCAATGATTCTTTGTAATAAATAATTATTATCAATGCTACTTAAATGAAAAACTGGATTTGTAAGGTTCGGAGCCCTTGCCAGCAGTAAGCTCGTATTTTTTCTTGCTTACGATAACCAAGATTTCACAAACTTGTTATTCTGTGTTTTACATCTTTTATATATAAAAGTTCTTACCTCTGAATTCTTCCTGCTTGAACATCTTATTGAGAGTAAACTTCCCTGCAAAACAATTTGCCAAAACTTTAAACAATATATATGATTTATATTCTTGTGGGTAGCTGTGTGTCAGTCGCTCACAGGTTACTACCAAGCTTGCTTTTTATTTCGTTCTTTTCTATATAAAACTCGGTACTGAGGAACCAAGAAAACAAGTTACAGTGAGAAATTCTAGACATGCAAATGATTGAAAGCATGTAATTAACAAGCAGCTCTCCTCAAACCTACTAATATAATCATGGACATCATAATTAAATCATGGTATCCATAGCCTGGACGACAAACTCACATGCTATAAAGTCCAAGCTAGAATTTCATAGCCAAAGTTTCTAGCTATAAGTATGTTTGGCTTGATTTGGATTCAATTTCAACAGATCCTTAGCAGAATGACCACTTACCTCGACCAGGTAATCATGTCGATCTACACTAGTTATCACCACATAATCCAAACCTCACAGCGTAAAGGAGTACATATGATCTTAACAAAGCAGAGTATGAAGTTGATGCTATACCATTTTCAAAAGATAGTTGTTGCAATACAACTAGCCAGCTAATACTTCCATATGCTGAAACCAATACTTCCCTGCTTCGTCTTTTATCAGTCCTAAAAGCACTTTGGATGAAGTGCTTCCATTGATAATATGAGAAAAGTTATTGCTCAAATATTTATTCTCAACATTGGAGATTCGGAAAGAATACTATGTTTTATGTAAATTAATGCTCCTTAAAAAGCATTTTCTGTTCACTAATGTCTGGAAAAGGATATGAATTGTGATACATAATTCAACTATTTTTACTTGTAACAATGAAAAACACTTGAGTATACGAATGTATACATATGATTTTTAATGTGTATTAACACTGTGATAATATGGAAGGCTATAAATATTATACATTTATTAATTTGATATGTTCTTGTAAATACGACCTACAAGTTACAACCTGGCCTAGTTATAAAGAAAATATATAATTAGGTCAAATAGAATCAACAACGAGAGATTATTTTAACTTTAATTAAACAGAGATCCTAATGAGTTGTACTTAAGATATGTTGGAGCCCAAAAAATTGAGAGCTAATTACGTACGTAGCAAGCTGCAAAGCTTGGGTATCAATCTGAGGTCTGACTCCGTGCTCTCCAAGACTTGAACCTACCATACATATGAACCTCCCGATGGATCATCAAGCAGGTGGTAAAATATTTTATTGCAAAAACACGCAGTAGACTAGAACTATTTTATTCCATCTTAAATTACTATTTCTGTTTACTTTTCTTCAAAGAGTTTTCCTGATACACCAGAGCTGCATCATGGGCGATGAACCTTAACACTCAAAGATCACACAATTTGCTTGATCATGAATGAAACCGTCTGATCAGAGGGAACCAACAATAATCATCCTAGATCAACCAAGAGGGCTATATGTAAAAAGTGCACATTTATTCCTCCGATATAGTGTTAAGACTTCCACGTAGACCTTCTAGTAAGCAATCACAACCTGTTTTAGTATTGCCCAGAAAATAAGGTGATTTGGTTAAGAGAATGAAAAATTGCTTATATAATCTGATGCCGTTTTGATTGGTTCAAAACCGAGCCTTTATTGACCAAGAAGATTCCTGCCATCAGTTCAAGCCTTAAAGACTTTTCGGACCTTCACTTGGTTTCCGAACTTTATATAAGAGCAATCTAGGCTAACCGGAAAAGCATAAGTTGTCATTTCAATTGTGTGGCACTCTAAATAAAATTGCATTTGGAAAGGTTTGCCATAAGAGAGGAACTTGTGACCAAGTTACAATAGCATCAAAATCAAACATGTACAAAGGTATCATTTGCCATGCCCTGTTGGGGATGTTTTTAAGCGTTATCGTTACCTCTCGTTATGACGGGGTACAAAAGCTTTTGGGGCAAGAAAACACAATCCACTCTAAGAACAATTTGGGTGAGTGCTAGTTTCATTCTCATAAATTATCTTCTGCTCTAGGTATTTTGAAGTTTGCGCAAAACACTTGATGCGTTGGGATTTACCATTATATAACTAACATCTTGACATCTTTGTATCCTCAATGTGCAGTTCAACTTCATGGAATTGTGACAAGAAGCATTCGGGATGGCTTTATCACTTTTACAGTTAAATTCGTACATTTCTTCGTTGCAAAATCTTTACAGTTCAGATTTTTGATGCTACTGCAGCCAGCGTCTTCTATACCATCCTTGCTATTTTGGGTAGCATTTACTCGATCAATTTCATCTATGTCAGATGACTGTTTATGTAATACTTTTCCAAGGTCCACATGACTAAACAGTATAATGTGTACAACTAGCAATTAAAACATGCTTCATTTTTCTCATTCTCATTCAATACTCACAATATAAGCGTGTGGAAATCAGAGATTTGGGTGAACAGTGACGTTTGAACACGGAAGTGGCGTGTAGCATTTGCACATAATATTCCTAAAATTGCCCACTATTAACCCTCAAGATCTGAGTTGCCGCGCTGCGGGTTGGAAATCGAAGTGATATTTCAAACTACTAATAAAATGGAGAGAGAGGTCAAATGGTCAATCAAGCTGAATATCTATGGTGCAATTACTCAACAGTCAATAAAAAGGTTATATCACATGTCCTGTATAAAAGTTACATTTTGAGCAAAATAAGAGGATATCAATAGAAAAATGGTATACCTCATCCTATTATAACAACAGAGAAAATGAAAAAGAAAAAACTGACTCACAAAAAGAACTGAATTCAATGCAATCGTTCACCATCCAGCCACTTAAGTGCAGGTAGAGTCTTGATTAGGAACGACTTAAACTTTTCATCAGCAATACATTCCCCACAAGATCTAATTGTGTCAAGTTCAAGCCTTTCAGAATAAGATAAGCTTCCCAATAATTTTTCACATCATCATCACTCACAATTTTATCGGGATGCCATTCACTTCCAATTGAGTGAGATAATGGAGAAGAGCACAGATACCTTGTTGTGTCAATGGAGTGAGCACCAATCTCATTATGTGAAATATTTAAAACTTTCAATGACGTCAGCTGTCTTAGAGGCTCCAGGGCAGTAAAACTACGTAGGATATTGTTACTCAAATTTAAGCATCGTAGGAGTTGCATAGCCTCCAATCCTGAAACAAAATTCCAAAAACAAAAAAGGTATAACCTTTCCGCTCAACAACATGAAGAAGGTTATTAAGAACTATAAATGTTTCATAAAGCAGTGAAGCACTCTCTCCTGATCCTATAAAGCATAGAAAACTGGGAAATTGAGTGCTTTAAGGGTTTATTGCGGCTTAAATTACTTGATAGATAAACCTTTGAAATTGTCAAATAGCCTGAACTAATATTACCATGCTAATAATCATCCTATGGCTTTTCCCAAATTTTCCAAATTCTAGATGCAACTTATACACTTCAAAGATCAACATGGTAAATAATGGTGGTATTTCACATTTCATTAAGAATGACCTTGCGATACCATCCCAGAAACATTGACTAAGCTATTTGGGGAAAAAAATTCAGCTAACAGTTAATTTATGAAAAAGAATGACCTCATGGATCCATAGCTTGATAGAGAGTTGTTGAAAATCAAACTTTAACAAGGATTCTCTAAATTAAGGTTAATAGATAACTTTATCATGACGTTAGAAAATCAAATGAGAGAATAATTTGTGTTAATAAAATGGAAAACAAGTTCAGTTGCACAATAAGGGTATAGATGGGCATGATAATGATCGAAATCCGTTTATCACCTCTCCAGCCCAATAACCAAGGTTTACAACATCAATAAAAGTAGCTTACCTTCAATCGATGAAAGTTCATTGTGGCTGAGGTCTAGCATTTGCACCCATAATAATTTTTCAACAGACCCAACTCGAGATAATGATAAATTATTAAGTCGTAGACAGATTGGATTTCGTATACGTGAACAAGTCAAGTCCCCATAATGAAAGCAGTGCCTCAGCAATAACTCCTGGCTGGAAGTCACCTGCAGAATAAAAAAAATTTCAGAATTATTTTCAGCTTCACAGAAAATCTGTAGAAGCATAATAGTTTGATGGAAAATGAGTTCACTGTTGTGATTAGCAGGGACCTCTAAGTTAAAGGTGGTATGTGGAGGAGAAAACCATGTACGTAATTGAATTTTATAAGCCAAATGAGATACATAGTTAATTAGTTGCTTTTTCCAAACTTATAAAATCCCAGATAAACATATCTGTAACGGATGACTAATATTTCTTCTTTTACTTTCAATTGACAGGTAAAAAAATCATAGGGCCAATCCAAGAGCAGGACAAATAAAAGAGGTACAAGTAGATAAAAATTTTTGCCATTCCAATTTTAGAAAATATTTAAACTACTAGTAACTACTAAAAAAGGAGAGGAATCATATCCCCCACAGCCCATAGATGTTGATCCTGCATATTACCCATACATAACTCTTACAACGGGAATGGTTTCAATTCCACCATTGTAAGAAATGTAGATTGCCACATGCAGTGGAAATGGTCTACAAAAAGGCAAGCCCATTGTATGGATCCCAAGAGCATCCTACACAGCCACTAGATATAATTGAATGAAAAACCACATGCACATGCACGGTAATAATCTATCCCTATCAAAAAGTACTACACTTTTCTAAACAGAATGCTGAAGAGAGGAAAATTACCTGCTGCAATAAAACCAGGCTATGTTCGTCCTTGTAGTATCGAACATGTAATGGATCCAACTTCATTAAATCATTATATAGTTCAAGAACTTCTTCAGAATGAGAAACTTTGTCAGCAGATGAACACAACATAGCATCATGGGCCATCAACAGTCTTGCAAGTGTAAGCTTCCCAATTTTACTACAAGATTAAACATATTTAAGGCAATGGGTAAAAATATTGCTTGGTTAAAGTTTAAAAATAAAAATCAACTCGATCTAATTTACCACTCTAGTAATGACAACAATTCACGAAAATGATCGATCTCGTTGGCTATAATTGCTGCTCGCCCCTCCAAAGCCGATTGCTCACGTTCATTCTTGAAATTCAGTTGACCTAATGATACAACAGGACTTGATTCTAGGGAATGTGTATTATAAATGCAAAAACTCTCATCTCTCCACGAAATACTATCACCGCCCAGCACTTCAGCAGGATCTGTTTCAGCCAGCTTTACACACACTCTAAATGTTAAGCGAGAAGGATGTCTATAGTGAAAGCCATTTGAAGAAACAATTCCCCGAGAATGTCCTAGGCTAACCTCCACTGGATATTCTTTTAAGGGATGAAGCTTTACTTTAGGAAAGTTTAACCGTGTAACCCAGATTTGGGAAGTCCAAGAATTATTTGGAATTGGTTTCCAGATAAGATCTTTATTTGAATTAAGTTCATAATCAACTGTCACTGTAGATGAGTTTACACCATCAACAGCTTGATTAAAATAAAGAATGAGTGGAAATGTTTCTGAATCTGGATGAGAACTTGTGAATGGAGAAGAAATAGAACCAGTCAGGCTGCCATCTCCTGATAAAATGATATCAGAACCATGGGTAGGCCAAGAAGAAACAAGAAGGGGAGAATCAACTTTAACCGTTTGATCAAGAAGCCAAAGATGGTAAAACCAACCACTTTGATCATCTGGGTCAGTGAAAAGAGCTTGGTGTACAAATTCATACTCCTCAGGTAGTACCTTCTCCAAAAGAAAACCTTCAGGCTTTTCTTTAAGTAAATTGGACAGAAGCACACTGCAAAAATCGCCTCAGATTATTATTTATGGTAATAAATCTTTCAGCTATCAAAGGAACATGGTAAAACATAAATATAAACCACATTGCCGATTTCTCATTGAAAACTATAATAATAAGAATAAATAACAGAACAAGAAAACCAGCCCTCAAGAAAAATAGGCCATGTGATTAATTCCCAGTATGATAATAACAACAAAACAATATCAGAATGCTCCAACTGATAAGAATAAAATAACAGCATTCATACCTACGGTTGTGCCAGGCAGAATAATTGCTAAAATTGTTGTTAATCATATCCTCTGTATACTTCAATTCATCCTCATCTGATCTCTTCATCCATGTTGTCACAAATCTGGGGAAAGAAAATGACTACTGAGAATATGCACAAATCCAAACAAATAACAGAAACGCTAAAAAATGTCTCCACCTCCGGTAATTCCATGCGTGAAAATTTCGAGAATCAGCCTTCTGCAATTTATCCAAAAGCCGCAATTCGTGATCTATGGACGAATGCCCTTTGCTTAAAACCCATTTCCGATGATACCATGCTCCATACGACTTAAAATTTTGCCTTAATGCACTCTCTACCTTCACAATATATCCAAAACTCACTATCATGTCCAAGCATAGTTAAAATCAAAGTTTTTAAAACAAAAACAAAGCCAAACGAACGCTTATACGAGACTGAAATGAAAATCTTACACTAAAATTTCACCATCTCTACCTGTACTACACTTAATCTGGCAAACAAACAGTATTTTGAATTCGTTCCTTTAAGTTACTAAAACTCGCTATTATTGCTATCGCAGAGACTTCATAGAAAATCTAAATTGAAAGATCAGATCTTTAAGCGAGTAAAAAATTGAAGAGCAGAAACGCACCACTCTAAGTTCTTCGTCAAAAATAGATTTGAGCGAGTCAGGATCAGACTCGGACTGACTCAGATTGTGCTGGACGGCGAGCTTTCTATAGTTCCAAGCCGTGTAAGATTCCGGATTGATTTCCAGAAGCTTGGCGCTCAGCTCTACGGCTTCCTTAGTGTAACTGAAAAAAAAAGTCCACAAAATAATAAATAAAGTATTTAGATTCTGGAAAGCGATGATAAAAATAGTTAAGAAATTACATGTTGTTCTGATGATTGTGGAGGAATTGAGATTGGAGAGTGCGGAGCTTCTCAGCTTTTGCAGCTGAAGCAGCTTCGTCTTCAGGTTTGGAGGGCTTACGTGGACGACCATGCATTTCTTAGAGCAGAGTTTGTCAAATTGTAGTGCGTTTACAGTCCAAACACCAGAAAGAAATAGAAAGACCAAAGTAGCTTAGACTTCTTCGTCCTTAGCAGAACAACGTCTCTGTTCTGCGCATTCCCTTACATCGGTGATCGGGAAAATTTTAAAAATATCCCAAATTTGGGTTTCTTTGACTCTGACTTTAAAAATTTACAATCATGACCCTATGGATGCTTAATATTGAACAGTTTCGATGCCTGAACATTGTCCAAAGCTAGAAGTGGTAATCCGGGTCTTGACACGTGAATACGAAATGAATATGATACGAATATGATATATGATTAATAAATGAATCGAATTCGTATTAAAGATGTTCAATACGTCAACCCGTTTAATGATACGAATAGTTAAATAAATTTAGTTTATCTTTAACATGTAAGCTCATTTGATTATATAAATTGTTTATCTACTTATAATATATATATTATAAAACTAAAAATTTTATATTGTAAAGTAAATTAATTTATAAAATAATAAATTATGATAATTTTAACAATATTTTATAGATTTATATTCTAAAAATAATTTTAATTTATATAAATATATATATATAGCATATAATATATTATGCAAAACTAGATTAAACAATTAAGTAAATTATGTAAATTAAATATGATACGAATATAACACTTTAAATGACACGATTATAACACTTTAATAACTGTGTCGGATCCGTATTTCATGTCTTGACACGAATAATTAAATGAATCGACACGAATTATCATCCCTATCCAAAGCACCTATGAGACGTCGAATAGGATTATTAGGATCGTGACATACAAATTTTTAACTAGGAACAATTTTACAATCTACATTCCACACTTTAAATTTGGTACATCTTTTGTATTGAATGGAGTAAATAGCCTCTCTTGCTTGCTTGGACGGCATCGTTTTATTTATTAGTTGATTCATTATTAACATGAATCAAGCAGCAGAGAATTTGATTTGCTGAAGTTTTGCATTGGATGTTGTCAGAGAAGTCTGCTGGATTTTCAGAGAGAAGAAATTGTTTATGGACATAACAATTTGAAGTTTCATTCTTAGTGCCTGCTCAATAAAGATTTAAATTAAAATAAATACTAACTTATATTTTAAAACTTTCTTTATTA
This sequence comes from Boswellia sacra, assembly GCA_013180625.2. NCBI lineage: Eukaryota > Viridiplantae > Streptophyta > Magnoliopsida > Sapindales > Burseraceae > Boswellia > Boswellia sacra. Next base: position 1,065,341 of record SNVD02006000.1, read on the forward strand.
TCTATGAAATAAAAAATTTTAACATAGTTAAGAGGAAATAGACCACAGGTAAACCATCAATGCAACTTTCAAAGATGAGAATTGAAAGACAGGCAAAAGCTTTTCGAGATGTTACCATCAGCTACGCTACGCCACTAAACGCGGTCTTAACACAGTTTTGAAACAAGTTACAAAGGCAATAATAACCCGCAATAGCATTGGTGATGAAAGCCAATATAGCATATGAAAGAGAACCAAACGTAGGATGTAATCTCTAGATGTAGGGTCCATGACCCCTATAAACTAATGAAATTTCATAAAAATGGTTAAAAATAAGCCTATTAAATTTCAATATATCAATACGCCTGTCCCTCTCATCCGTCACTTCCTAACTGCAAAACCCAGTCCAAATATTCTAAGCAGAGATCCTACGCTCAGCTTGTACCGGTTTGCATCATTTCTTCCTGTTGGTTTACGCCAGGAATGACAAATGAAGAATCCATCTGGCCCACAATGGGATTACTTACCATTGGAGACACTTTCTCCAACTCTGCTCGCCTCATTCACCTCTTTTGCCAGATCAGCCACACCTCCAGAAGGCAACAAAGATGTTACTGTGCTTGGTACCGAATAGTCATTTTGATTAGAGTTTATAGGTGTTGTATGTGCAGTTGCATCTCCACGAAACGTAGAAGATGTTATAACATCAGCAGCCTCATGACCGCTTTGGTTAGAGTTTGCAGCTGCTGAATGAAGAGTTGCCTCATTTACCTCCTTTCCCAAAGCAGTCACTTCTCCATGAGACATACATGATATTATCACATTGGGAGCCTCAAGAGCACTTTGGTTAGATTTTTCTACTGTTGGATTCCCAGACTGAGAATCACCCGCAATATGTTGAGGAAGAGGACCTTGCATGGCAGATATTGATCTGTCAATTGGCTCAATGTTCAACCCCCCTACTTGGCAATTCCTAGCTGCTTCTGTTGACAATTGTTGAGAATCCCCTACTTGAATACCAGATGCATTAGTTTGACCAATTTTTGACCCTTCCCAACTCGCGGGGGCATTAAGAACCAAATCAATACCTTGGCCTTGGGTATGACCTGTTTTATCCCCCGAAAGCCTATTTTTCAACACTTTCTTTTTGAATCGAGCTTTCTTGGCCTTCGGAGCATTTACAGTTTCCTCTGCCTCTGGCTTATTAGCCAACTCTGCTGCCCTCTTTCTGCAAGGAATTACCGTTAACTGAGAGTTGCCAACCGGGCTGCCAGATAACTCGGATGCACTAGATTGGATAGCTAACAGCGCAGTTCTAGCAGCTTTGATCTCAGCTTCTTTCTTTGTTCTTGCTGCTGCACCAATATACTGAATTCCTCCTATTTCAACAGTACATGAGAAATGAGGCACTCTTCCAGGTGCTTCATCCTTTCGGCACTGATACATTGGAATAGCATAATTCATCTTTTGTGCATATTCCTGAAGTAGATTTTTGCATAAACCTGTTTCATGCTGGACCAGACACCCAATGTTAGAGCTTAGCTCTTAGTAAGATAATTATGAAACACAATTGGCTTCATCAACGTGTGGAAATAAAATTAAAAAATAGGGGGGGACATTCCTTGCATGATAATATATTAAAAATAAATGAGAGCAATTCTGTTAAATCAAATTGCGCTTGATTTTAGAAATATATGCTGTATTTAGATAATGAAGTTTGGCATCCAAACCATCCAACATAATGCACCAGAAACATGAGTGTGTCTATATATACATATGTAAAAAAATTAATCAGAAGGCATATTTCTGATCCTACAACATATAAATACATTATTTAACACTGTTAGCAGCGCCACAAGCAACTAAGGTTCAAGCTTTCATGTATAGTACAATAAAGGAAACTAAAAATTTTATGAAAACATAAAGTACATTCTATGGTAATAACACAAAAAAAAAATGCAGCAGAAGATAAAATAAAATTACCACAGGTTGGGAGATGCATTCATTGACTTCACCACGTTTTGCCAACTCCACGAGAGCTACTTCAGCAGCCGACTGCTCGGCTGCCTTACGATTGAAAAAACCCGGTAAAGAATCATATCTGACATCATTCACAATCACCGTTGATCTGAATGAAGGTTCATGCGAGGGACCTTCCTTGATAGTCTCATAAACAGGCGTAGGAAGTCCTACTTTTTGGGCATATTCCTGTAATCGGCTCTTAAATACATAACAATTTGATACACCTGCCAAGTCACACAAAGCAGGAGAAAAGCATTCATCAATAAATATTCTCACCTCGTCGTTTTTACTTTTATTTTTATTTTTATTGACGATGAAGTTTCATATATATTACGCCAAACAATACTTCACTTCAATAAATATTTCATACAAGTTTGTATTTCCATTATTTTGAAATTTACAAGAAACGAGATAATATCATCTATTAAGTTAGAGAAAAAACAATTCCACTAATATAATCCAAACCCAGAGCTTAGAAAATAAATAACAAAAAAAAAAATGAAACTAAGCTTATAATATAAGCAAAATACTTCAATACCAACATCTAAACTCATTTTTATACTTAAAAAAAAAAGTTCTTTTACAGAAAAGACTCTATCATCAAGCCTCAAATTACTAATATTCACATGGAAAAATAAAAATAAACTAAATTATTATTTATCTCACCAGTAGAAACAACATTACAAAAAATAAAAATAAAGATATCACCTGAGAAGCCATCGTTGGTGGGCATGTTTCGAGAGTTTCTTTCTGCTTTGTTAATAAAAATAATGACTGATTGATCGATTAAAAAGTTGGAAACTGTTTGGTCTCTGAAGCAACTGCCAGCGGGAGAAGAGAAAAGCAAAGCGGCGTCGCTTAGGTTAAGTTCTACAACTTCAGTCAAGATTAATATGAATTACACTCATAATAAAACAAATATATCTATCATAAATCTTCGCCTGGAAAAGTTTTCGCTTGAACTAGAGAGAGAGTGTGTATGTTTCAGGGTTCACTCGAAACTGTCGCTTGCGTCAAACCGTGAAACCAGTTCTCTGTGAATGTATTTTGGAAATTCACGTGTGTGGAGAGTTAGTGGAGGCCGGTGATCAGAGCCGCTAGATGAGAGTTATGATGATATTAAGGGTTGATCAGACGGTTGTGTGCCGACACTAATTGTGAAGGGTAGTTTGGGGATTTTAACGAGGTTGATCCAAAGCCCTAGATTACATAATTTTGGGGCTCCTAATTATCCAATATTGGTTCGAGGAAATTTACCCGGTTGGGAACCCTAAACTGCATTTCTCTTACCGTATTGATCAGCAAGGCACTGTGCCTACAAGTTTCATGCCCCCGTCCCTGTATCTCCCTCTCTTTGAATTTTGTAGCTGAATCAAAGACTCGTACATCGTGCGAAATAGCTGAAGCAACTGAATTTCACGTGATACCCGTTCTTCTAGCTTCGGTGAGGTTTCGGGTTCCATGATTGGTTCTATCCGCTATGCTGTTCAGTTTCAAATTTCAAAGAAGTCATCGCGTAGTTCCTTTAATTTCTTTTTTTTTTTAATTATTTTAGGGTTTATGCAAAGCTTGTGGTTACGAATTTTAGATGATTTATTATTGTTGATTGAATGTTTATGGATATATATTTAGGTAAGGATTTTCCTTTAAGCTTCTTTTCTTTTCTTTTTTTTTCCTCAAATTTAAATTGGCATTTCATATTTAATTATTGGAAGCTCTGACAACATCAAATATGTTTAAATCGTCAAGCTTCATTGGGATTCAAAGGCAGAATGAGGATTGACTTTTCATTAGAATCTCAGGTTAAATGGAGGAGTCAGAGAAAAGAAGGGAAAGATTGAGAGCAATGCGTATGGAAGCTGCACAGGCTGATGTTGGTGGCAATGTTGAGACTTCTGCAGTGCCCGGTTCCCTCTCTAATCCACTGCTTGAGAATTCTACAAATCAACCAGCAAGGGAGGAGTCATATGCGGCTCCAAGGTTTGATTATTATACAGACCCTATGTCAGCTTTCTCTTCTAACAAGAAGAGGGGCCAGGGCCAGCCTTATAACCACATTACACATGGTAACTCGAGACCTCTTATATTATGTTTGTGACACCGTGTTTCAGTTAGTTAGGATCAATCAACTGGAATTTTCTAGTGTGTTAATTTAATGTCAATGTCTCTCTTTTACGGATAATGATTTTTATGTTTTCGTTCTTCAGGACCAAGGAAACCTGATATGAATCCTCCTCATGCTCATCAATTGCAAATTAGTTCTTCATATGATCAGAGAATGTATCAACCTCTAGGTCCTTTTAGCAATGCTGCCTATGGAAGCCCAAGAGGAATGGCGAGTCCAGCACCCTTGCATCAAGGAACTCCTGAAGCTTGGAATGAATCCAGGGCCACAACTGGTTATCACGGCTCTGCAGCCCATGGCCACAGAAGCGCTTTTCCTACCATGCATCAAGGACCTCCTGAGGCCTGGAATGCATCTGCAGGTACAGCTAGCTATATTTTTCCATCTAATGCATCAGCAGGGGGTCAGTTCTTCAGCCCTGGCTTTGGACCGGTTAGAAGCCCTAATTTTAATTATCGGCAAGGACGACCTCACTGGTATGGCAGCAGTGCAAGCCCCAGTTCTGGACGTGGAGGCAGTCCTGCTTTGAATTCAGGAAGAGGTAAGGGCTCCTGGCACGGCAGCAGCTCAAACACAGGTTTGGGACACAGTGGTGGAAGAGGTCAAGGTTTCTATTCTCGCGGTTCTGGAACAGAAGGAAGACAGGCACCAGAGCGTTTCTACCACAAATCCATGGACGAAGACCCATGGCAGCAACTACAACCTCTTATATGGAAAAGTAGAAGTTTGAAGAGCCCTGGCTCTTCAAATTCCTGGCTTCCAAAATCCATTAGCATGAAAAAAGCAAGAGTAATGGAAACATCCAACAAGTCTAGTTCTGAGCCAAGCCTTGCAGAATACCTTGCTGCCTCATTCAAAGAAGCCGTTAGGGATTCACCAAGTTCATGACAGTTCCTCAGTTTTATGGTGAATCTCCAAATGTACTTTAGCAAAAGTGTAATGGATGTTCAAAGAGATGGCATTACTGTGTGTGCGTGTTTTTTTTTTCTTTTTCTTTTTTTGGTGGGGGAGGGGGGGCCGCGGGGTTGTCGGCGGTGGTGTTGGAATTTTTCATATTAGCATTGTTAGATCAATTTTTCTTATTAGCATTGTTAGATCACTAGTGATTGAAGGCAGTGGAAGAAGTTCTGTACAGTATTTCCAGAAAGGCAGTTCTGTGGGTGAGGACATGCAATGATCTTGAAAACGTATTCTCGCCCATTGGTTAATTGCAAGTTAACAGAAACCTTGCTTTTTCGGCTGGTTTATCATGTTGGATTAGTTTTGCAATGTAAAGATTTTCTTCAATAGTTATGGTGTCATATCGCGTTTGCCTTGGTTGTTTTAAGGACTCTCATGGTAATTAATAGTGTTGAACAGAATCACAAGTGAAGTAAGCCCATTTTCAGCTACTGTGTACGAAGAAAGGGAATTCCAGATTTGTTGCGAGGGTGAGCTGAGCCTTTTCAGGTCCCAAAAGCCTGTGGTCCCGTCTTTTTCATCGTAGTAGGGGTGAAAAAAAATTGAAAACATTTTGGTTGTGTAGAGCAAATATGGTGGCCTACCTAAACACGAGCGTCACCGATTCTTCGTACTAGAACCATCACGAACGGTAATGGATGCCATTCAATTTATTGGATTTGTGATTGAGATGTTATAGGTATATATCATACTAATTGCCCGTGAAATTTGCAAAGTCAAAACAATTTCATTAAAAGAATGTTAGTTTTACAAATTTTATACACAAATTTTTACATACAAATTGATTTGTTATAAAGTGATTGATATAATTTGAAGTAGTGAATATATAAAATTAATTCATTTAATAAAAAGTGATGATATTTGAACAAATAAATGATGTTATATCAGTCTATATATATGAATACATATACAAAGGTTGTAAAAGCAGCATACATATACAAAGGTTGTAAAAGCAGCATTATTTAAGAGCGAAGATTTAGAATTAGATATTCTTTCTTATATAGTATATTTAGGGAAATTTTAAGATGATGCAGAGCTTTCATATGTTGATATGCATGAGCCGGTTGTTTCCTCAAGGATTTACCGAAAAATGATCCAAATCTAAATCTCTCTGCCAATTTATAAGTGCATGAAATATATATGTTAACCTAGCATCCATATGCATGTCCACTTCAACAAAGCAGAACTACTAAAATTTTCGTAAAGCAAGAACTAGCCAGTTATTTTTCCTTGTTTAACGTCTACTTCCTATTAAAGTTTTTTAACTCCTTAACGGGATAACCTGGTTTCTGCTCACAACAAATCTCATCCATGAAGGTGTGGATGAGCTGCTCAGCCAAGCTTGGTGGGTCATCAATCAAAGCATCAACAAAAACACTGACAACTCTTCTCTCATGCATCGTAGCTTTCAAGCTGAACCAAGTGAGAAACTTCACCCTGAAATATTCCTCTATGTGTCCTTCCTGCTCTAACCATTTGACTACTCTGACAGAATACTCGTAACCACTCTCTTCCATTCTCCTTTCACAACCCAAGCCTGGTACTTTTCGTGTTCCATCAGACCTACAAGGTGTGGAAGGAGAAACTGATTTTGGGCTCTTCAGGCGAGGCAGCAGATAGAGCCCTTCATCCTTCTTGTTGTTGATGTCAGCCAGAGATAGTGGAAACTCTACAGGGTGCTTGCTGGAGGCTAATTTAATATTGCTCGAGTTGTTTGATTCTACTTGGGAATGAATTTTACCTATTGTAGTATTTTCTACCTTTTTACATTTGTCTAATGTTCTAATGAAGCTTCCACTTGATGCAGATGTCGTCCATTTAGCTTCCCATACACCAAAACTTCCCGTGCTTCTGAACAAAGAAATCTTGCAGCAATACTCAGTTGAAGGATCAAGATCCGTTACCAAGAATCTCTTCTCTGGCTTTAACACAATAAAAGTGGGATTGTCTGGATAATCCTTCAAGGAAGATTTACGATGCCACAGCCTGCAGCCTGAGAAATCTTTCATTAGATGATCCTCGTATTCTAGAACAATGATGACTGAGGTTGAGTTGGATTCTTCAAATCTGATCAGGCAAGCTTCAAAAGAAAGGAAAATAATAAGTAACATACATAAATAATGAAAGGAAAAAAAAATCGTGAAGACATCATCTCAATTGGTTTTAAAACATTAAGGATTCTCGCAGTATAGCAGTTAAGTATGAGACTTTTATTCTCCCATATTCGTTTATGATGCTTCTTTTCATAACAGTAAACAATGCGAATGTACCTATATGAAACCAGGTAGTTTCCTTTTCACTGTGAGATAATAAATTAAAACTGCAGATAAGTAACTAAAAGAGTCGACAAGCTTACATGCTGGCTCCTTTTTCATCACATCAAGGGAAGGGTCAACAACATACATGGAATCAAATGCTTGTACTGCAGAATTACACAATTCCTGAACCTCAGAACCACACGAGAGCCTGTTGACAACACCTCTTGCCATCTTCGTGCATAAAAGATCCAGAGGCCCCACCTCGTTTTTCAGTATATGTAAGGCAGTCTCCACTATTTTCTGCATTTCTCTGTATTTCTCAGTTCTTAAAAGAATCTTGTGACTCAAAGAGATTCGCAGACAAAGAACATCCACTCTTCTAGTCTCTTTAGCGATCACCAATTGTTTTCTCCAAGTTCTGTAAAACACTAACCATTTAGTGAAGCATTTATTTTCCAACAGCTAGATTTTTCTCTTCTTTCGTTTTGGACCAAGTTGAGTATTCTTGGGGCAGTAAAAAGAAAATTAAAAATTAAAAAAAAAGTATCGGGTCTGATATAAAAAGGTTCACAACATGCCTAAGGTTAGTGAAATGCATCTTAGCTTAATGATTTTGCCGATGAACCCAACCCCTTGACTTTAAGTAAGTCAACCTTACAATTGCTTGCCACCTAGCAACAAAAGCTATAATAATGAAGGGGACTTTGTTATCAGGTCAACTAAATGCACAGATTTTTTATGCCCTTTTCATACATTTGGCGGCTAGTGAAATGAATCATGATAAAAGAAACAAACAGCCGGCATTTTCCCCGAGTGTTAGTTCATTCCTACGCACTAAAATATGGATAATTGGTATTGTGAATTCACAACTGAGTCTGCCATGAGAACTTCAAACTTAAATATCTACAAGCAAAAATTCCTATATGCAGCATGTATTTCACGAGTGTAGATGTGTCAATGTATCTATACACATCTGTTATCTTATCATGTTCGGTTTGGGGGAGGGTGACCATACTATGTGCTATGTTGGCAACCATTCTGTACATTATCTATTATTATGCTTTATAAGCAGTTAAAGAATAGCAAACCTACAATCTTCATATGTGCTGCAGAAAAGATTGTTACCTCATAACACCATTAACTTTACCACATGAAACACAGTAGAAACTGCCATCCAACTTCGTTGAACAGCCAATCTTTGCAATGCCAGCTCTTTCATCGTCCAATGCACAATGCAAATGGCACGACACTCCACATAAATCATTATCATTAAAAGAATCAGAACCACAGGTTAACCACAAGCTAGGGTCCTTGTTATCATCAAACTGATGACAAATACAGCAAGAACATCTCTTGCAAAATGCATCATTTGAACTCAATGTCGCTCTGCATGCCACATTCTGGCAAACTTTATCTTTTACAAGCTTTACTTTATTGCTCTCCCCGTAAACCTTGTCAAAGTCATTTATCTGTTGAGGTAAGGGGTCTTCCTGCCGTTTCCTCTTCAATCCAGTTTGAGTTTTGGCCACAGAGAAGGCAGGAAATTTATCAATGTTATTCCTCTGGGACTGAGAAACTAACTTTAGAAGGTGTTCTATCATTCGAAATTTAGTATAGCCACTGTACTTTCTCTCCTTACCCATCTCTGCACAGATTATTTCAAGAAGCTCTCTGCGGCTAAATGAGCTAAGGATCTCTGGGGCATTTTTCGACCACCGGGCGATCTCATGAACCAGTTCTCTCTTCTCTCCCAAGCTAAGTCGGCTGCATTTTTCTGGGTCAAGCACAAATCCTGGAAACAACACATCAATAAATTAATTTGCACTGAGTTTTCACATTTTGTCAGCAGGTGGATAAATTTGAAATATAAAATTATTAAAGATCAAAACACTTCTGAAATATAAAATTCAATCAAGTGGCAGATAGCATGCAATCAACATAACAAGGTGGCATCTACTTATGCTAAAAAACAATATTCAAGCAAAATAATTTACTAGAGTACTTTTGAGCAAAAGCACTAGCAGATTACGACTTCAGCTGACCTCACCATTGCTCTGTGGATAGAAAATACCCCATAGAAGTTTGAACTTTATACTTTGACCAATGCAAAATTTTCAAGAATATCATACCAATTTACTTCGCAAAGCATTCCTCACAAAAGGCAACTTATAAGACATTATAGGCGATATAAGAGTCTAGAGCGCTTAAAATAATATTCTCTATATTAAGAACCCAAAAGGGTTTCCCAACCATGCAAAACAAAAAATGAAAGAAAAAAATACATATGTATTAGAATCACTGTTCTACAACATACATTGCCATTTAAGGCTCTCTAGACTACACAACAATAAGGACCAAAATGAAAAACAACCAAATATAGCTAAATGGAAAGAAAAGCCTCTAGAAAAAAAATAAAGAGTGAGACAGGCAACAAAAAGCAAAACCCATCTATAAAAAAAGGCTTAATATGACAGGCATTGTCCATAATGCTGATAAAACAGCACCATTAATGGTTAAAAAATGTGTAAAACCTACACTCAGATCAAAAATCAAACAAAGAATGAAACAAAAACTAAACACACCCAAATAATAAATAAAAAAAAAAATGGGAATGTGAATGTGAATGGCATAACAAACCCGAGAACTTTGAGTCCATCCCGGAACACCTTTCCTCGGCTCCGCTCATGACCCACCAAAAACGAAACAAAATCAAGAGACTTCCACTTAACGCAATATGGAGAAGAGAGGATGATGAAATAAATAGAAGTTCACGAAACAGAGCATGAGAGAGAGAGTGAGAGGCAAAAGTGGAGAATACATAATTAAAACAAAATATTTAATGTAGTGCCATAATAGGGATAATTGGCCTGCGCAGGAGTTTGTGGGCCACGCGCTCGGTCATGCTTTCTTTTGATTTTCTGTTTTTTCTCTCACTTTTTGGCCTTTACTCTACCGTTCTACCCTCTACCCTACTCTCTGCTGTGAAAAGCCGTGACTAAGTGAGACAAAAATTTTGGTTAAGATAAAAAGATTATTTTGCATGCACCCCTTGGCTTCTCTCTGTGCACCCTCAATCATGACCCAACCACGTTTTTGCACGATCATGCAAATCTTGATATTGATTTTTTAGGGCCCAAATTATACCCATTTTTAAATAAAATCTAAAAATAAGTACAAATGTTGTTTTCTTAAAACTATGGTGCAGGCATAATTTCTTAAAACACCCCACTTTAAATTCTTGATAGTAACTAATACTATCCAATCTATCATGCACTTTTAACTTTCTTAATTTATTTTTATCTTTTTTATATGATGATATTTTATTTTATTTAAAACGGCGGCTTTAGAAATTTATTTTATTTAATTAAACCATATATATTTCTAGTGATGTTATAATTATATGATGTTTCAAAGGCATTAGTCAATACGAAACACATTTAGAAGCTGATCTGAACCGTGATCTGTTAATCTTACAATCTAAGCTGCAATGAAAAGAGAAAATTCAACGCTATCCGTTGATGTGGCTTACTGATAATTAAAGACCTGAAATTGGAATTTTTTACTTGTAGAACTAGCTGCGATGAAAAGGAAAAATTCAACTTCATGGCGCTGGAGGGGGGACTTACGAGGGAAATTACAGTGACAGCGACAGCGACAGCGACAGCGGGGTTTTATCAGATGATGATGATGGATGAAGACGGACGATGTATTCTAACGATCAGCCGTTCCTTTCCCATTGTAATTTTACCCTTCTTGAAATAGAAATTGTGGTGGTGGGGACTGATTATTTTTTTATCTCAAATCTGAATTTCATTGAATATCTGATTTTAGATTTTTTTAGATAAATAATTTTTAAAATTGAACACTTTTTTAAGATAAAAATATCTAAATAACAAATACCAAAATTTTCAATATCTTAATGAAAAAATATATGAATGTATTGTCTATTTTTTATGTTCTAAAATTCTTTAAAAATTTTATTTGATTTATATGTTGTTAAATCTTTAATCGATCTTCCTCCTATCTTTAAACCCTTGAGCAATCCCAACACATACCAACGACATTTGCTGGTGACCTCTCTTCCTCGTCTCCAATATATAGTAACTAAAAAATTTTTATATTATATGTGAGACACATTAATTAATAATTTTTTGCACTGTAGTATTTTAATTTTTATTTTTGTTGTATAGATTATTTAAAAATGTTTATATAATATATACAATGTACAATAAATATAATACTAAATAAAGACATATATGTTAAATTAATAGCTTTTAGGTGCTTTTATTTATTAAAACCAAACAACTTAAAACTTATTATCATATATTAAAAAATAAAAAATAATCATATTATTCAAAGTTAATATTCAAACCTATTCATATTTTAGTCTAATTTAGACCCATTCAGATTTCAAACAAAAAAAAATCACACCCTTAGTGAGCTCATAAATGGATGTCAATTAGAAGAATTATATAAAGATGTTTATGTTAATAAAAAAAATTATGAAAATAGATCGAATTTAAGGGATGAATATAAAAATGGATTAGGCACTGAAAAATTGCATACTATAACTTTATTAATTCAACAAAGCATTAAATAGTGTTTGACACAACAACATCTAAGACAGTGTATTTATAAAACAATCTCTCTAATATGGGTTATTTTTAAAATTGTCCATGTTTAATTTCAATTGATCAATCAAATAATATTCTTTATGAATTGAAAACAGACAACATGATATAATTTGATTTAAGTATAAGTATGATTCTTTTTTTTTTTCCTGTCTATAAAAGATAATTAGTTACTTTGTTAGACATAAATAATTTATTAAAGTAACGATACACTTATAAAATCTATATACAAAGTTTGTATACAAAATTGACGTGATATTATTAGTTCAATAACATATAAATCATCAACATTTATTAAATTAACTTTTTATATTCATCGTTTCATTCGTTTAATACCATGTCAACTTTGTAAATAAATTATAAATTTTAATTTATTATAAAATAAAGAGAGAGGAGTGATTATTTATTAATTTTAATTAATATTTTTGTTATAAATTTAATAATAAATTGATTGGTATTTCTATTTCTTTAATAGTTGTTGTCAGAGCCTCGGTGCAAAATTCAAGAGATGATTATTTCTATATTTAAAGATTTGAGGTTGCAGATGACCGGTTCATCTTTGTAGTGTTTAAAGTCCCTAACGGCAAATGGAGTCTTAGGATGATTATGTTACTTTTCCAACAATGGGGGGCCAAAGAAGTTCAGCCAAAACAAGGGGTCACTATAAATTCCGTTTTGTTTATTTATTACTTCCAAATCGGAATTTGTATATATAATATTTTTTAACAAAACAATGGGGTAAGGTGGCACTTGCACAGATGTTTTTATTCTAGTCTATAGACAGCAGATTCTCTGAATCTCTATCTCTAACGTTTGTCTGAATACGAGGGTTTTGGGTTATTAAATGAAAACTTGGGGGCAAAATGTACTGCGCCCAAAACTAGAGAGTTTCTAGGGAATTTCCCCTTACGAAGCGTGTGAAAGAGTCAGAGTCGCGCGGGGGGTGAAGCAGGCTAGACGGCCCACTGCTCAAATTGAATTAGTAGTCTGCGGTGAAGCATACCTTGTATTCATTATAATAATAAATCTAAGGATAAGTCTAGTATTACAGACTCTCAATTATTTATTTTTTCCGAACAACATTTGATCTTACATCTAAATCAAGAGACTTATAATTAGGATAAACTTTCAATTATAAACCTAACTTCCATTGTTATCACAATAAATCTGAAAATGACTCGTTCAATACAGAAGAAATCTCTTAAAATGAGATTTAGTCCACATGAAAATGTACACTTACCCTGCTAAGTGCATTTACATTCATACGTGTACCATTTATATTGAGGAAATTGGGGATTTAAATAAATTTGAATCAACTTGCACTGCCTACTCATCTCTCCTTGACTTATTAATTTGAACACCAGTTATTTTATAAAAATATTCTATTACTATAATAATTGTAAATGAAATTATCAAAATACCAAATGATAGCTATTTTACTTATATCTATTAATCAAAATTTAAGAACCATAATTATTTCTTTTAATTTACATCCTTCCTTAATCTCACACTCATAAAATGTTTGATGGATCTATAAAATTTTAATTCTTTCTTTTTTATTCACATTTTTCGATCAATCTTCACATCTATATAATATTTCTTTTATTTGTATGATAAAAGATTTTTTTTTTTTTGTTCCATGATTTATTAGATGGTAATTATAGCCTTTCTTTAAGTGTGAAAATTGGGATGAAGTGGGAGATAGCATAGACAAACTCAGGGACAAGCCAGACTTGGTAGTTGGGAGGCCAATGTGAGAATTGAAAAGTAATAACTAATAAAGGCGGTTAAAAGAAAAACAACAATTTAAAGAGGGCGATAGAGAAACATAAATATGAAATACTAAATGGTTGATTTTATAAAAATATCGTAACTCACAAACTTTTAAATCAAAAGTAATCTTAACACATGCTTTAATTATTAAAAATTATATAAATTCTTTCGGAGACTATAAATTCTCCTAAAAATTACGTAAAAATAATTTAATACACAAATTCAAACAAATTTACATAATTTTTTAAGTGTTAACATGTGACGTAAGCATAAATTAAGGCTATCCTTTAACACCTACGTTTTGCTGGACTTGGGTGTAAAGCGTAAGTACAAGAAAACAAACACCTAAATCAGTACGAGGCCTTGAAAAGTTGTCTTTAAATTGCCAGCTTAAGTCTCAACCGCTACAAAGCTAAACAAGAAAATCCACCACGACCACGAGCATAGCTTGCATTTTATGGAAATAATTATGTTCTTGAAGCTTCTCATTCATTCGCAAGTGCAATGGCAAATGGACCTGACTATTACTGGTAAAATTCGCGATCACAATAACAACTAGTCATTAAATATCATATATATATTATCATTGGTGGCTTTAAATGATTTGTGTCTTAGTCTTGCCAACCACAGCATATAGGTGAAGCAGAGCCTTGTGCGTGCATCTTTCATGGCTCGATCATTTCTCTCCCTCTCTCTCTCTCTTTCTCTCTCTCTCGTTTTCATGGGTCCATTTAATATCACTGTAGAGGATTCATTCGTTAAATAATTGGGATAATATCATAAACCACCCCTAAAGTTTAGCCAAATATCATACGGAAAGCCTCTTATGTAAATATATCAACGCGATCCCTAACGTTTGCGTTTAAGCTTCATCCAGGTCCAACCAACAGATTCCGTTAGCTTTCAAATTAACGTTTTGGGGTATTTTAGTAAAATGACATAATTCAATTAGGATAATATCATAAACCACCCCCGTAGTTTAGCTAATTATCATGCGGAAAGCCTCTTATGTAAATATATCAACGCGGTCCATAACGTTTGCCTTTAAGCTTCATCCAGGTCCAACCAACAAATTCCGCTAGCTTTCAAATTAACATTTTGTGTTATTTTAGTAAAATGACATAATTTTATTTCAGTAAACATAAAACTAACCCTTGAATTTTCTTTTCTAAAAGCTTTATTTCATATCACACAAGCATCACCATCCATAACCACCATAGCCACTATCACCATCATCAAATTCATTTAAATAAAAAAATATACGTCATAAGACTCCACCATGATAACACCGAATTTTTCTCCACCATCAACACCCAACATCTCAACTCAATCATAAAGTTATTAAAAAAAAAAGAATCAAATATTCAAAATTAAATCTAGATTATTTCAACAATTATGTTTAAAAAAATTATGCAAAAACTCTAAAACACAAAATTGGCATGCTTTTCTTTCTCCTCACTAATTTCTTTAAAAATTTTCTCAACCTAAGAAAACATTCACAGACACTACGCATTGAAATGAAGCAACAAAATAAAGACAAAAAAAAATTTTCAAACTGAAATTTTATCAAGAACCAGTAGCTAGCTAAAGCTATGTTTTGAGATTGAGAGGTTAGCGTGAGGGAGGTAATTGTGGGTGTGAAAAGGGATTGGATTTTTTACTGTGAAAAAAAAAGAAGAAATGATATAAAAGTAAGGGTAAAATAATATTTTTATTTTTTCTCAGTTTCTACACAAATGAAATCTGTTGGTTGGACCTGGATGAAGCTTAAACATAAACGGTAGGGACTGCGTTGATATATTTACATAAGAGGCTTTCCGCATGATAATTGGCTAAACTTCAGGGGTGGTTTAAGATATTATCCCAATTGAATTATGTCATTTTACTAAAATACCCCAAAACGTTAATTTGAAAGCTAACGGAATCTGTTGGCTAGACCTGAATGAAGCTTAAACGTAAACGTTAAGGACCGCGTTGATATATTTACAGAAGAGGCTTTCCGCATGATAATTGGCTAAACTTTAGGGGTGGTTTATGATATTATCTCTTAAATAATTTGTGAAACAGTGTACTGTTACGAGGAATAAGCGTATATAATTAATCACCGTGATGTTTTTATTATAAGAAAGTTAAAAAAAAAGTAATAAGGATAGAAAAATCTAAAATGTATATTTGATTATATTACAAACATTGATCTATCTTAAAAATTGTGTTAAGTTATTATTTTGTTATATTCAATCACTCTTTTAATTATATAATTTTTTAGATATATTAATTATTAAAATACTATGAATATCTATTTTTAAGGTTTTAAGCCCACCCTGATAATAAGAGTTATGATACTCTTTCTAAATTTTTTATCTCAAAACTCTTCTAAAATGATGTGTCATGTGATGTGATACTATCATATTACTCATCATATTATCCCATGATTCATGTATTAGAATAACGTTTCATATGATATATTATTTGAGATGAGTTTTTAAATAAAAATTTTGGAATTTGAGATACCATTTATTACGCCTATCATTTTTAGTCTTTTAACAAATTATCATGTATTCAGCTATAATAAGCCCCAAGAGCAGTGTTACATATTCCAGATTTTAAGATAATACTCATTATAATTTATATCCCAAATTTTATATGATATGATACTCATTATTCAATGATTTATAGGTGATAATTGCGTTATAAAAAATCAATTAAATGATAAAAATTCCCTCCACTTGTATTAAATGGAGGCATATACATGTTAATGGTTCATTCATTTTTTTTTCTTTGTATCAGTTTTAATAACAATATTCATCTTAGATTTTATTCATATTATATATAATATATGTTTAATTGGTATTTATTAAAAAAATGATAACTTAATAAAAATATGACAATTATAAATTTATGTGAGCCCATGGTTTTCATTGTATTTATTACATTTTAAAGACTTCTTTGTGTGCTCTGGTCGGGCTCGGGCACTGAACAATTCGAACGCAGCATGGGCCGAGAATTTGACTATACGAAGCATGTGAAAGAGTCAGGGTCACGCGGTAGATGACAGCAGGCAATATCCATTGCACGTACCGTTTTTTTTTTCTTTTTTAAATTGAATAATACTATTCATATAAATTATTTATATAAATTCATCCATATAAATTGATATGACATTCCTATACGATCGTCATATCATCCATGTTAATTAATATTATTTATTATTAATATATATTTATCAAATTACTGTATTTATTTATTAAATCTCATTATACCATGTCAGTTTGTATATATGAGTTTGTATAAATAATTTGTAAGAGTGGCATTACTCTTTTAAAATTAATATTAACCGTACATTCTTAAATATAATTAAAAATAAAAATATAAAATATATAACCAAAACGGATAGTCTCCAAGAAAGCATACCTTTTATTTATTATAATAATAAATTTAAAGGTAAGTCTATTATTATAAACTCTAAATTTATTTATTTTTTCCCAATAACATTTGATCTTACGTCTACATCAAGAGACTTGTAATCAACTTAACTTTTAGATCATAAATCATAACAAAAATATATGAGGCGGGGAATATTGTGTCACTAGTATATAGAAGTATTTAAACAGCTTTGAACTCATATAATGTATTCTATTTACTTAACTAATTATTACTTATGCACGTCATGATCTCATTAAAATTGGGACTATAGTAGGTGAAACCTATTATTGTTATTCAAATATAATTAGTTAAGATTTACACTCATCCGTTATTATCACAATAATTCTGAAAACGACTCGTTCATCATTGAAGAAATTTCTTAAAACAAAATTTAATCCACATGAAAATGTCCACTTGCCCCACTGACTGAATTTACATTCATACGTGTGCCATTTCTATTGGGGAACCTTGGGGAAGGCTACCATGCAGCGCGGCCCCTTTGACAGAGGCTTGAAGATCAGTCACCAAAAATTGAGTAGAATAAAAGCACGAACAAGAAGTAATCGATTGTTAGGGGCAACCGGGCAAGAGCCAAGGAGTAGGTTGGACTCTTACTGTGAGTTTTTGGCAATTCTGGATTTGAATTTTTCTTTTTACCAATAGAAAGCACTAGAAATGTGGGCGTAGTAATCGATGCTTTAATGTTCACTGTAAAAATATGAGAATTTTAGATTGTCATATGAAATAAAATCCAAAAGGAATATCCATATATTTCAAATTATTACTAAAAATAGAAATAAGTTTATTTTGGGAATATTGAAAACTTTGCAGCAGCACGATGGATGAATAAATAAAATGGGTGTTCAGTTCACACTTCACTTCAGAGCACTTCTGGGATGCAAATAATCACATCCTATCATGTATATAATAAATTAAATTTGATATGAGGTATATAGAAAAAGATAATAATAACTTATAACTAAATAAACTTTTTACATGTGTATTATATATCATCCACAACCACAAACGCTCCTATTAATAAATTAAATTTCTTATATAATACGTAATCATAATTACAGTCTATAACTCCCACCAGTCTTTCGTTGCTCAATCGTAATCTAGACTATATATATGTACATATGTGAAAGCCAACTCAAGCACGAAGTCAATCTCCATCTCTTTCCTGCGCTCATCTGTCTCTTAATTACATCTTCATCTTCCAGCTAAGTTAAGATGGTGTCAGCCTCATCCAAACCTCAAACCCCAGTTTCAGTTTCAGTTTCAGGGATGAAATTGTCATCAGTAGTTCCAGGCAAGGAGACGGGACACAGAGACCATCAACTCTCTAACATGGACTTGGCCATGAAGCTCCATTACATCAAAGCAGTTTACTTCTTCGAAAGTAGTGAAGCAATTCAAGGGCTCACAATATACGACTTGAAGAAACCGATGTTCGAGCTGCTACAACTCTACTTCACCGTTTCAGGGAGGATCAGGAGATCCCAAGATGGCAGGCCGTTCATCAAGTGCAACGATGGTGGTGTTCGGATTGTTGAAGCTTTTTGCGACAAAACCATCGATGAATGGCTTGCAATCAACCACGATTCTCGTGACAATTGCCTTGCTTATAATCAAGTTCTTGGCCCTGATCTTGGATTCTCCCCTTTGGTTTTTGTACAGGTAATTAATAATTAATGCATTCATTTCTCAACCATTTTAATTATGCAATTAATTAATTAATTAGCTTTAACGAATTTAATTCTATCAAGTTAATTAATTTATGGTAAAATTAAAGATATTCAACACTGTTTATTTCAGGTTCTTTGTAAATGGTCGTTTCCTACATGCATGCTTCCTGTGATGAAATTTACTGAAAGAGGAAAAAGGGCCACTTTTAAATTTTGCTTTTTATTTGTCGTCGGAACTGGAATATTCAGTGTCTTAAATTAAAATTTACATGGACACCTATAAGATTTCGGGCACCTTTTTTACACGTAATTTGTCAAATTTGTACTTTTAGCATATCTGGCAGCCTATCTAAAAGGATATATATATATTTTTTTATCCTTAAACTAAGATTAAATTTGGCTAAGCAATTACTGGAAGCATCTCCCTCCGCTCAGCTGCCTTCGCAAATTGTCCGTAAAAAAGTTGACGTGAGTCGAACTCGAACACTACTTTAACAGCTTAACTATACAAGTATATTTCGAATGTTGAACATGCTTGACAGTTGATTATATTTATTTATTTACGAAAAAAAATCATCAATTTTGTTTTAATTAAAATGACTTTTTAAACACTATTTAAATGTATCTGATTGGCAGTTAATATATTTACAGCATGTTAATTTGATAACTTAAATTGGTAGAATTTGTAAGGGGTTATTCGTGCTTTTTTTTACATGAAATGTTTTTTAAACCACCAAAAAATTATTTTCTAAACTTATAATTTTTTTCAACCAAAAAAAAAATCCTCTAAATTGTCTTTATTCATCAAACAGTTTGAAAATAAAATTATATTGTTGAGGGATTATGTGTATGGACTTTGATTGAAAGGCCGACAAGATAGCCCAACTTTGAACTATAACAGATGAAGTAATACTATTATTACAAATTATACATATAAATATAAATTAAATCATAGAAACTGATGTATCATTATTTAACTGGATAAGTGAATTTTAATTTTTAATCATATTAATTAATGTATATAATAAGTCAGTTAAACAATAATGCTATATAAGATTGTGTTAATAAATTTATATAGATAATTTGTAAAAGTAGTGTCATTCAAACATCCACGCATAAGTTCCCATACTACCGCGTTATCATTAGTTGAGGGTTGGCTGGGTGGTAATTGTAAGCATGCAGCCACAATTTATTGCTTATTTAATGTTCAATTTGCTTTATTTTTTTGTGTTTGTTACCTTGCCAAGGTTATTGATCTTCTTAGTAATACAATTTACTTTAGAGACAATTATCACATCTATAATTTAGAAATATTATAGGATTGACCTAAATTCGTAACACAAAATATAGTTATCTTTTCTTCTCTTTTAGCACTTTGACAAGTGGCCATGTTTTCACTTGCAATCAGTTTACTTGGTTCAAATCTGGGGGAATGGCTTTGGGCCTGAGCTGGGCCCATATCCTTGGAGATCCAATTTCAGCGTCAAACTTCATCAACACATTTGGTCAGATCATGGCAGGTCATGTGCCATCAAAGTCTCTCTACTTGCCAACTCCTGGCAAGTTTAAACACCAAAATTCAGTTCCTGCAAAATTGTTTCCCATGAAAAAAGTTGACCCAGTTGATGACTACTGGAAAACTCCTAATGACTGTAACATGGAAACTCACTCTTTTCGTGTCACCGCAAAACTATTAAACCATATCTTATCAAGTATAGGTGCTCCAGTTGATGTCTCACATTTTGATGTCCTCTCTGCCATTATATGGAAATCACTATCCAAATTCAGGGAAGATTCAGGGCCAAGAGCTGTGACAGTTTGTACTTATAATTCTAGCTACAGAGACAATGAACTGCCGGCTAATGACATGGTGCTAAGCACGGTTGAAGCAGATTTCAATTTGACAAAAGGTGACATAACAGAACTGGCAGTGCTGCTTGCTGACAGAAAGATGGATGGGAACATTATAGTTGAAGGAATGTCAGAGAAAGATAGTGGAAGTTCAGACTTTATTTTGTATGGTGCAAATTTGACATTTGTAAATATGGAAGGAGCAGATGTCTATGGCTTGAAGTTGCAGGGACAGAAGCCAAAGTTTGTGTATTACTCCATTGATGGGGTTGGTGATGAAGGTGTTGTTGTGGTTCTTCCTGGTCCAGAAGAAGCTAAAGGTGGTTGTGGCAGGACAGTGACAGTGGTGTTGCCTGCAAACGAGGTTGCACAGCTGAAGAAGGAGCTCAGTAGAGAATGGAGTATTGTTTGATGAAGGCATTGCTCATTTACTTGAAGAAGATGTTGGCACTTGGGATTACGTAAAAATTATTTAATACACAAGTTTTAAATAAATTTACGCAATTTTTTAAGTGTTAATACGTGATATAAGCATAGCTTAAGACTATCCTCTAGCGCCTAAGTTTTGCCGCACTTGGGTGTGAGACGTCAACACAACACAAGAAAACAAACACTTAAAACAGTGCGAGGCTTTAAAAAGTTATCTTTAAGGATGTATTTGTTTTTTAATCTAAATATTATTTTCTGTATTGTATATTTTTTAATATATCTTCTATTTAATATCAATTATTTATTTTTTAAAATTTTAAATAATTCAAAATTAATAATATATTTTTAAATTCAATTAAAAATAAAAATATAAAATCATAAAAACGAATGCACCCAAATTAACAGCATAAGGCTCGACCGCTGGAGAGCTAAACAAGCAAATCCACCACGACCACGAGCATAGCTTGCATTTTTATGGAAATAATTATGTTCCTGAAGCTTCTCGCTCATTCGCAAATGCAATCGCAAATGGACCTGACTATTACTGGTATATTTCGCGATCACGATAACAACTAGTCATTAAATATAATATACATATTGTCATTGCTGGCTTTAAATGATTTGTGTCTCACTGTCTTGCTAACCAAAGTACATAGCTGAAGCAGAGCCTTGTGCGTCAATCTTTCATGGCTCGATCCTTTTTTTTCTCTCTCTCTTGTTTTCATGGGTCTGTTTAATATGATTCAATCATTAAATAATTTGTGGAAAAGTATACGAGTCATTAAATATAATATACATATTGTCGTTGGTGGCTTTAAATGATTTGTGTCTTGCCAACCAAAGTACATAGGTGAAGCAGAGCCTTGTGCGTGCACTTTTCAAGGCTCGATCTTTTTTTTTTTCTCTCTATCTCTCTCTTGTTTTCATGGGTCTATTTATCACTATGGAGATTCAATCATTAAATAATTTGTGGAAAAGTATACTGTTACGAGGAATAAGGTATATAATTAATCACTGTGATGTTTTTATTAATCATTTAAGAAAGTTAAAAAAAAAAATAGTAACTAGGATAGAAAAATCTCAAATGTATATTTGATTACATTACGAACATTGATCTATCTTAAAAATTGTGTTAAACTATTGTTTTACTATCTTCAATCACTCTTTTAATTATATAATTTTTTAGATATATTAATTATTAAAATACAATGAATATCTATTTTTAAGGTTTTAAACTCACCCTAATAATAAGAGTTATGATACTATTTCTAAATTTTTTATCTCAAAACTCTTCCAAAATGATATACCATATGATGTGATATTATCTTATTACTTATCATATCATCCGTGAATTAAAATGACATTTTATATGATATATTATTTGAGATGAGCTTTTGAATAAAAATTTGGGAAGTTGAGGTAATATTTATTACGCCTATCATTTTTAGTTTTTAAACAAACTATCATGTATTCAGCTATAATGAGCCCCAAGAGTAGTGTTACATATTCCAGATTTTCTATCCCAAATTTTATATAATATGATGCTCATTATTCAATAATTAATAGGTGATAATTGTGTTATAAAAAATCAATTAAATGATAAAAATTCCCTCCACTTGTATTAAATGCAGGCATATACATGTTAATAGTCCATTCTTTTTTTTTCTTTGCATCAGTTTTAATAAAGATATTCATCCTATATTTTACTCATTTATTATTTATATAATATATGTTTAATTAGTATTTATTAAAAAATTTTGATAATATAATAAATAATATGAGAATTATAAATTTATTTGAGCCCATGGTTTTCATTGTACTTATTATATTTTAAAGACTTCATTTATGTGTTCCGGTCGGGCATGGGACAATTCGAACGCAGCATGGGCTGAGATTTGGAGTATACAAAGCATGTGAAAGAGTCAGAGTCACGTGGCAGATGACAGCAGGCTATATCCATTGCACGTACGGTTTCTTTCTTTTTTGAAAAAAAAAAACATTTAATATCAATCATACGTTTCTAAATTTAATTAAACATAAAAATATATAATATATAACCAAAATGATGGTCTCCGAGAAGGCATACTTGTATTTATTTTTACTTATTCACGTCATAATCTCATTGAAATTGGGACTATAGTAGGTGAAACCTATTATTATTATTATTCAAATATAATTAGTTAAGATTTACACTCATCCATTATTATCACAATAATTCTGAAAATGACTCGTTCATTATTGAAGAAATTTCTTAAAACAAAATTTAATCCGCATGAAAATGTCCACTTGCCCCGCTGAGTGAATTTACATTCATACGTGTGCCATTTATATTGAGGAACCTTGGGGGAGGCTACCATGTAGCTCGGCCCCTTTGACGTAGGCTTGAAGATCAGTCACCAAAAATTGAGTAGAATAAAAGCACGAACAAGAAGCAATCGACTGTTAGGGGCAAGAGCCAACCAAGGAGTAGGTTGGACTCTTACTGTGAGTCTTCGGCAATTCTGGATTTGAATTTTTCCTTTTACCAATAGAAAGCACCAGAAATGTGGGCGTAGTAATCGATGTTTTAATGTTCACTGTAAATTTGAGAAATTTAGACTGTCATATGAAATGAAACCCAAAAGGAATATCTATATATTTCAAATTATTACTAAAAATAGAAATAAGTTTATCGGGAATATTGAAAACTTTGCAGCAGCACAATGGATGAACAAATAAAATGGGTGTTCAGTTCACACTTCAAATCAGAGCACTTCTGGGATGCAAATAATCACATTTAATTATAATAGATTAAATTTGATATCAGCTATATAAAAAAAGATAATAATAACTTATAACTAAATAAACTTTTTACACGTGTATTACATATCACCCACAAACGCTCCAATTAATAAATTAATTTTCTTATATAATATATAGTCATAATCATAATCTATAACTCCCCACCAGCATCTCGTTGCTCAAACGTAATCTGGACTCTATATATACATATGTGGGAGCCCAAATTAAAGCACGAACTCGAGCTCCGTCTCTTTCCTGCACCCATCTGTCTCTTAATTACATCTTCAACTTCAGCTAAGTTAAGATGGTATCACCCTCATCCGAACCTCAAACCCCAGTTTCAGTTTCAGTTTCAGGGATGAAATTGTCATCAGTAGTTCCAGGCAAGGAGACGGGACACAGAGACCATCAACTCTCTAACATGGACTTGGCCATGAAGCTCCATTACATCAAAGCAGTTTACTTCTTCGAAAGTAGTGAAGCAATTCAAGGGCTCACAATATACGACTTGAAGAAACCGATGTTTGAGCTGCTACAACTCTACTTCACCGTTTCAGGGAGGATCAGGAGATCCCAAGATGGCAGGCCGTTCATCAAGTGCAACGATGGTGGAGTTCGGATTGTTGAAGCTTTTTGTGACAAAACCATCGATGAATGGCTTGCAATCAACCACGATTCTCGTGACAATTGCCTTGCTTGTAATCAAGTTCTTGGCCCTGATCTTGGATTCTCCCCTTTGGTCTTTGTACAGGTAATTAATAATTAATGCATTCATTTCTCAACCATTTTAATTATGCAATTAATTAACTTTAACTAATTTAATTCTATCAAGTTAATTTACGGTAAAATTAAAGATATTCAATATTGTTTACTTTAGCTTCTTTTGTAAATGGTAGGTTCCTACGTGCATGCTTCCTGTGATGAAATTTACTAAAGAGGAAAAAGAGCCACTTTTAAGTTGTGTTTTGTATTTGTCGTCGGAACTGGAATATTCAGTGCCTTAAATTAAAATTTACATGGACACCTATAAGATTCCGGGCACCTTTTTTACACGTAATTTGTCAAATTTGTACTTTTAGCATATCTGGCAGCCTATCTAAAAGGATATATATTTTTTTATCCTTAACTAAGATTAAATTTGGCTAAGCAATTACTGGAAGCATCTCCCTCCGCTCAGCTGCCTTCGCAAAAATGTCCGTAACAAAGTTGATGTGAGTCGAACACTACTTTAACAGCTTAACTATACAAGTATATTTCGAATGTTGAACATGCTTGACCGTTGATTATATCTATTTATTTACGAAAAAAATCATCAATTTTGTTTTAATTGAAATGCTTTTTTAAACACTATTTAAATGTATTTGATTGGCAGTTAATATATATTACAGCATGTTTATTTGATAACTTAAATTGGTAGAATTTGTAAGGGGTTATTCGTGGTTTTTTGTTGCATGAAATGTTTTTTAAACCGCCAAAAAATTATTTTCTAAACTTATAATTTTTTTCAACCAAAAAAAAAAATTCCTCTAGATTGTCTTTATTCATCAAACAGTTTGAAAATAAAATTATATTGTTGAGGGATTATGTGTATGGACTTTGATTGAAAGGCCGCCAAGAAAGCCTAACTTTGAACTAAAATGGATGAAGTAATATTGTCCTTATAAACTATACATATACATACGAATTAAGTCATACAAACTGATGTGTAATTATTTGATTGGATAAATAAATTTTAATTTTCAATCATATTAATTAATATAGATTACGTTATTCAATAATACTATATAAGATTGTGTTAGTAAATTTATATAGATAATTTTTGAAAGTAGCACCATTCGATCTAGACAGATGTTCCGATACTGTCGCCTTATCATTAGTTGAGGGTTAGCTGGGCGGTAGCCATGCAGCCACAATTTATTGCTAATTTAATGTTCAATTTGCTTCATGTTTTTGTGTTTGTTACCTTGCCAAACTTATTGATCTCCTTAGTAATACAATTCTTGTTTACTTTAGAGACAATTATCACATCTATAATTTAGAAATATTATAGGATTGACGTGAACTTGTAACACAAAATATAGTTATCTTTTCTTCTCTTTTAGCACTTTGACGAGTGGCCATGTTTTCACTTGCAATCAGTTTACTTGGTTCAAATCTGGAGGAATGGCTTTGGGCCTGAGCTGGGCCCATATCCTTGGCGATCCAATTTCAGCGTCAAACTTCATCAACACATATGGTCAGATCATGGCAGGTCATGTGCCATCAAAGTCTCTCTACTTGCCAACTCCTAGCAAGTTTAAACACCAAAATTCAGTTCCTGCGAAATTGTTTCCCATGCAAAAAGTTGACCCAGTTGATGACTACTGGAAAACTCCTAATGAATGTAACATGGAAACTCACTCTTTTCGTGTCACCGCAAAACTAATAAACCATATCGTATCAAATATAGGTGCTCCAGCTGATGTCTCACATTTTGATGTCCTCTCTGCTATTATATGGAAATCACTATCCAAATTTAGGGAAGATTCAGGGCCAAGAGCTGTGACAGTTTGTACTTATAATTCTAGCTACAGAGACAATGAACTGCCGGCTAATGACATGGTGCTAAGCACGGTTGGAGCAGATTTCAATTTGACAAAAGGTGACATAACAGAACTGGCAGTGCTGCTTGCTGAACGAAAAATGGATGGGAACATTATAGTTGAAGGAATGTCAGAGAAAGATAGTGGAAGTTCAGACTTTATTTTGTATGGTGCAAATTTGACATTTGTAAATATGGAAGGAGCAGATGTCTATGGCTTGAAGTTGCAGGGACAGAAGCCAAAGTTTGTGTATTACTCCATTGATGGGGTTGGTGATGAAGGTGTTGTTGTGGTTCTTCCTGGTCCAGAAGAAGCTAAAGGTGGTTGTGGCAGGACAGTGACAGTGGTGTTGCCTGCAAACCAGGTTGCACAGCTGAAGAAGGAGCTCAGTAGAGAATGGAGTATTGTTTGATGAAGGCATTGCTCATTTACTCGAAGATGATGTTGGCACTTGGGATTGGCATGATGGTGAATGGTCAAGTACAAATTTAATTTTAGTTTCATGTCTCTATGCAAATAAAATAATATTAATAAAATAATGTAATATACTAATATTGTATGTTAGATGAGTTATGATCTGGTGTATTTGTTAGCATTTTTAAAAAATATTTTTATAAAATCGGACATTTTTTTTATGTATTTAAATCAATGTTAACTATATATCACATTCAAATTTTAAAAAAATTTAAAATTAACTGCATATTCTTTCAAAATTTTGAAAATAATAACTTAAAAAACATAAACAAACACACCGATTTTAACACAAAGATAAGTAAGTTATTTGAAACAATCTTTAGATTTTCAAAATTTATTGATAATTCAACATTTTATTATACTACCAAAAATTGTTAATTTGACAACTCATCACTATCATCTCATCTAGTTGTGTCTTGAACTTTGTTGGGGACTATACCTCTCATAGATCATAAAGTACAACCGTATATAGTCAAACAAAAATAATTGTGACAACGAAAACAAATTAGATGTACACATGATTGACCATTTAGTGAGAGGAGCTTTTTTCTTGTCCACTACTATATTTGTTAAGAGATGTATATTCAAGATTCCATCTCCCAACCCCCAACTCCGAGGGGCAGGGGCTGCCACTCCTTGTATTTGGTAACATGATCCGAGGGATTTTTTTAATAAAAAATGATCAAAGTCATTTTTTTTGGGAAAATTTGAAAAATAGTCTAAATTACGGGAACTCGTTGAAAAATAAGCCACTCCCATAAAATTTTGATGCAATAGGCCTTTTTTCTCATAAATTATCTCATTACCCTTTGTCCTATTAAAAGGCAATTGCTTTAAGTGATAAAATGATAAATCCGACACTCGATAATATGAAAACCGACACTCGACAGCATAGAATCTGACACTCGACAATATAAAATCCGACAATTGACGTAATCTGATACTTGACAACATGAAATCTGACACTCGAAGATATGAAATCCGACACTCGATAGCATGAAATCCGACATTAGACAGCATGAAATCCGATACTCGACGGAATCCAACACTTGACAATATGCAATCCGACACTCGAAAGCATGAAATCCGATATTGGACAACATAGAATCCGACACTTGACAGCATGAAATCAACACTTTCTTCTTTCTTTTTTATTATTAAGGGCATTATAGTCATTTAATACAGAAAGTGTCTATGACATAAAAATTTTTCAGGATGTGTCTAAATTTTACTACAAGCCCCTAACTCTGTCTATTTTTTCAATTTTTCTTTTTTTTTTGTCGATTTTTTAAGGACAAAATATGTTAACTTCTAACAGTACTAGATGTGGTTCAGAATATTCGCTAAAAAGTTCCATACATAAAACAAACTAATAACTGACAATCACGGGATCATCTAATCTTTTGTATCGTAACGTTTATCAAACATTAAGAATCTTAAAAGCCTATTTAAAACTCTTCTTTCTTTGAATAATGGCTAAATCGTCTTTTCACTATACTATTTTTTTAGATTTATTCAGGGAAATCTCAGCGCCAACCATATGGTCGGATCTCCTAGCCATTCTACAAATTTCGTCTATCCCCCTCAGCATTTCCTAAGCCAATGTTCAACCAAAGCGCGCTCGCTATCGGAAACTGCATATTGTAATTCATAATTTCCAAATTATTATTCGGAAAGATCGATTAAAAACACTTTGTAGGAACAGAAGAAAACGAAGCACCTCGGTTTAGTAAACAGAGTAACAGTTAAAAGCAAACTCATCTCATGTGAGTAATAATAAGACAAAACAACTCATCCACCTTTCCCTTCAGTCAACGCTTAGACTTTGCCATTTCTTTAAAGTATCAACGTTCACAAAAACGGAACGCCTGCAAAAATTAAAGTAAACCAAAATAACCACCCAGAAGAGTGTTAAAAAACTCCCGAAAAGCGGTCTTCATTTTCATTTTCCCCTAAAAACGCGCACACACGTACACAAAACGCAGCGGCAGCGTCCTTATCCTCACCTTCTCTCAATCCTTAATCAAAAGAGTTAAGAGGGGAGAAGTAGAGCCCTCTCGACTCTCTCTCTTGAAACTTGATTAAGCTTTACGCTTTTTAATTCGAGAGAGAGAGGGGGGAGGGAGTTTAGCGGGCAGCCAAGTGTGAAAGTCAAAGATGAGTTCCAGTTCGGGTTCGGAGTCGGGTGCGGGGTCGGAGTGGGTTAAGTTTGTGGAATCGGTGCTGGGAGTGTCGCTAGGAGTTTCTATGTCAGATACGATGATCGTGGCGGCAACGACGTCGTTTGCTCTTGTAATTGGGTTGTTGCTCCTCCTGTGGAGGAAATCAGCGGATCGAAGTAAAGAGGTAAGGTCGGCTGTGCCGCTTAAGCCGCCTGTGGTCAAGGACGAGGATGACGACGTCGATGTCGACTCCGGCAAGACCAAAGTCACCATATTTTATGGTACGCAGACTGGAACTGCGGAGGGCTTCGCTAAGGTAATGCTTTCATTTTTTATTGGGTATATAATTTGGGTTTTGTTATTGAATTTTAGTGTTACTGAGATTTGGAATATATATATATATATATATATATATATATATATATATATTAATTTTTTATAGGATTTTAGTTTTAATCTTAATGTGAGTGTCGCCATGACCATGATTTCTTTTTGGTGTATTGTCAAACTCAAAGCGCTTCAACTGTATGGAGAGTTATAATTTGTTTTGTTTTTGGTGAGAGAAAGAGAAGAATGTTCTCACTTTTGGTTGCCGTCTTTACTAGAAGAATTTTTCAATGTAGGCTTTGGCGGAGGAAATCAAAGCAAGATATGAGAAAGCAGCAGTCAAAGTTGTTGACCTGGTATGTTGGACAGAAATGTTTTTCATGACATTTCATCCTTCTATAGACAAGAACTTATTTTTAGGTGTACAATGTGCTATATGGTTTGGATTAGGATGATTACGCTGTGGATGATGACCAATACGAGGAAAAACTGAAGAAAGAGACTTTGGCATTTTTCATGGTGGCCACGTAAGATATTTCCTTACTTCTACTGGTTTTCTGAATTTGGTTTTCGGGGAGGGATGTTTTATCCAATATAATTAAGCTTGATTTGTAGTTATGGAGATGGAGAGCCTACAGATAATGCAGCAAGATTTTACAAATGGTTTACTGAGGTTGGTGGTTCTCTTACAAACATGCAAGTCATCTCAATTTAAGTGCCACATTTTGCTACCAATGCATTGTCTCGTTCTTTTGCTTGATGTGTTGGGATATGTTGTTTCTTTTCAGGGAAATGAAAGGGGTGCCTGGCTTCAGCATCTCACTTATGGCATTTTCGGTCTTGGTAATCACCAATATGAACATTTTAATAAGGTGAAACTAGCAATTTAAAATCTTTTATCTTCTATAAAATCTTATATATATAAAGAAAGAGCAATATAGCTTACCATATTGTAATTTATTATCTGATAGATTTCCTTTTGTAACAGATAGCGAAGGTTCTTGACGAACAATTTTATGAACAAGGTATAAGTCAATATTATTCTTTATTCCTTTTATAAACAGGAATTCTTTATTTCATTCTTATTGTTACTTTGCATGTTAATGTAGTGGTACCTACTGAAGACAAATGTCCAACACTTCTATTTTGAAATGCATGCTTGAGCATTGATATTCTACTTTCTAGTCTTGCTAATCTTTATTTTTCACTCACCCCCTTCGCCATTCTCTATATTTGAAAATTTTCTTTACTCCTGCCTAGTCATATGCTTTGTAGGTTTACATTCATTTTGTGTCTTAGTTAAGTCTTTTTATAAGCCTAATCCATAAGCATTGCCAAAGTGTTGTAAGCTTTCATTATATATATATGTCTGTCGCTTTAAGGTTTCCTTATATTAATAGAAAAACTAGAAGTTGCATTCATTTTGCATGATAATTAGTTGGTTTTATTACAAGCAAATTGTTATTTCTCCTTGCGCGTTGCCCACTTGCCAACTTCAAATTTTGTTGATTTTCCTTATTATGTACTTTGGAAATAGGTTTTGTGCAAATGATAACTGCACAAATTTGATATCTACTTATTGCAAAAACAACGTGCCGAAACAAATCATCAATTACTGATAATTTTTTTTTAACAAATTGGTACTCTTAAGGCACAGATAGCAGACTTTCTCTTGCTTTATATGACTCAAGGCTTTTGTGGAAAGATGGTGCAGTTAGTTACTATTAGTAGTTAATGATAATTTGACTCAATTATCAGTTGGATAGTTGCTGGAACGTGTGGGTGCATATTCTGATGCTTTTGAACATATAATTGGCGTGTGACTGTAAGTCATAGCCTCTATGCTGTTAGTTTGCTACAAATGTTCAGTTCAGATTTTAGAACTTTTGGTTCATTGATGACTTGGAAAGGATGAAGTAATTCCATATGCATATCTTTGATTTACATTTGAATCTGCGAGGTCTCAGTTACTTTTTTTATAAGGCAGCCAAATCTTATATGGGTTTCAGTGTTGTTGGAAAACAAAATTTCAAATTTCTTGCATATAAACATATTGATGACTGGGTTCTTGGCACCAAAGCTTTTACAGTCTCATCTCGTCTAATGTTTTTTGTGTTCTCACTTGCATTCACTGCATAAATGGTGAGAAGTCCATGGAGCATTGCTGTTGCTTTTCTGTGGCTTCTGAGGATATAATATTTGTGCTTCTTTAAGTAGATGATGATTAGTCATATGCTAAGTGGGTCTGCATTGAACAAGAATGGCTGGTGATTATAATTCTTATTTAGTCTGCTCAAGTTTATCATCTTATTTGCTATGGAATTCAGTATGATCTGATTCTAATTTCTGTTATTTTATTCGATGCAGGTGGAAAGCGTCTGGTTCCAGTTGGTCTAGGGGATGATGATCAATGCATTGAGGATGATTTTGCTGCCTGGTATGCTGTAGCCTTTAGGCACTTATATTCCACCCATCCCCACCTTTTTTCATATTTATTCCATGGCTCGTCTGTTTAAACAATAGTTACTTTTTTGACTTTGGAAGGGGAGTTTCTTTATGGAATACAGCTACTTTTCTGATTTATTAACTGCACTGAACTATTTTTCCCTCATGTAGGAGAGAATTGCTGTGGCCTGAGTTAGATAAATTGCTTCGAGATGAAGATGACACAACTACTGTATCAACCTCATACACAGCTGCTATTCCTGAATATCGTGTAGTGATTCATGATTCCACTGTTACATCTTATGTGGATAATTACTCAAGCTTGCCAAATGGGAATGGTTCTTTCGACATCCACCATCCATGCAGGTGTCAAAAGATGTCAAATCAGCTGGTACTGGCTCATGTTTTATTGTCTTACTAATATTGGTGTTGCTTTATGTGCTTGAAGAGTCAATGTGGCTGTCCAAAGAGAGCTTCACAAACCTGAATCTGACCGCTCTTGCATACATCTCGAGTTTGACATATCAGGGACTGGTATTACGTAAGTTCATGACTATATAACATTTATCATTTTAGGTCTGGATATGACTAGCTGTCCACTCAATCAACTTTATGTTTGTGAATAATTTAATGGAAGAAGGAAAGGGCAATTTTTCCTGGAATATGTGTAATTGTTGCTACACAAAGGTCTTTTGTTACTTCAGTTAATGTGCAGGTCAATCTTCTACCATTTCAGTAATAACGTAGTGAGAAAGAATATAAAATATGGTAGTGTAATGAAAATAACATGGTGTATACTGATCTCTTTTCCTCCAATTAATAAAAACTTACTGTCCTATAATTGCTAGTTTACATCAGATGCAGTTTGCTGGTTCTAATTGAGCTCCCCTCTCTTGGTTTTATATATATATATATATATATACACACACACTGGTGGAATAATTAGAATGGCTTTTGTTCTCATGTCAGACATTAGAGCAATCGATAAATTCTTAATCGACTCATTTTGTTTGAAATCTTTCCTCAGATATGAAACAGGAGACCATGTAGGCGTTTATGCAGAGAATTGTGATGAAACTGTAGAAGAAGCTGGAAAGCTGTTGGGTCAACCTTTGGAGTTGATGTTTTCTATTCACACTGACAATGAAGATGGCACTCCTACCGGAAGCTCATTGCCGCCTCCTTTCCCTGGTCCATGCACCCTCCGCTCTGCATTAGCACGATACACAGATCTCTTGAACCCTCCTCGTAAGGTGATTTATTTTTCACTTTGCTAGTCCATGTTAATCTTTATTCTAGTTCTCTGTCATATTATCTAAATGTATATATATATTTTTGGATTCTGAATTATTTCTATTGTCAGGCTGCTTTGATTGCTTTGGCTGCTCATGCCACTGAACCTAGTGAAGCAGACAAACTCAAGTTTTTATCATCACCACAGGGGAAGGTTAACAAAGCTTTTGCTGTCTTTTATCTATTTATTGCCATTGTCATTTCACTTGTTTTCGTTTGTTTATGTGTTCTTGTTTTCTTTTCTACACTTATTGTCCTTTTCTATTATCCAGGATGAGTACTCGCAATGGGTTGTAGCCAGTCACAGAAGTCTTCTGGAGGTAATGGCTGAGTTTCCATCAGCAAAACCTCCGATTGGTGTGTTTTTTGCGGCTGTAGCTCCTCATCTACAGCCTCGATACTACTCTATCTCATCCTCACCTAGGTGATATTCTCATTTTGATTTTTGTTGTTATGTCTACTTGTTTCATTTAGGTTCTATGAAGTTAGTTCTTTTATTTTATTTTGCACAGGTTTGCACCCAATAGAGTTCACGTGACTTGTGCTTTAGTTTATGGTCCAACTCCCTCTGGCAGGATACATAAAGGGGTCTGCTCAACCTGGATGAAGGTCAGGACTGAGCTTTACAAATGGTTTTTATTATTTCATTTTTTTTAACTTTTAAATGGTATCTGACCTCCTATTTGAGAATGTTCAGAATGCTGTTCCTCTTGAGAGAAGCGATGATTGTAGCTGGGCTCCTATTTTCATCAGACCATCTAATTTTAAGTTACCTGCTGATCCTTCCACCCCAATTATCATGATAGGACCTGGGACTGGATTGGCACCTTTCAGAGGATTTCTACAGGTTCAGGATCAGTATTTGCATTGCATTTTCCCTTTTTTCTACTAGGAAATGAAGATAATAAGGATTATTTCTGTCTCCAGGAAAGAATGGCCCTGAAAATGAATGGTGCTCAACTTGGTCCTGCTTTACTCTTCTTTGGATGCAGAAATCGTAGAATGGTTAGGATCTTCTTTTGTGCACTTTGTACCAATAATTTGTTGAAACATTGTCAGCTTGTGCCATAAGATTTGCCGTCCTGTCCTTCATTTGTAGGATTTTATTTATGAGGATGAGCTCTGCAATTTTGTGGAACAAGGTGCTATGTCTGAGCTAATTGTTGCTTTTTCACGGGAAGGACCACAAAAGGAATACGTACAACATAAGATGATGGATAAAGTAAGCTGTAGTGGAAGCTGATGAAGATTGTAGTTCATTTCATAAAGACGTAATTAAGAGTTTCATCAATTTTATTCCTTGTACAGGCAGCATATTTGTGGAGCTTAATTTCTAAGGAAGGATATCTTTATGTATGTGGTGATGCCAAGGGTATGGCAAGAGATGTTCATCGCACTTTGCACACCATTATTCAGGAGCAGGTATGAACTGTCCGTCAAATACTATCTTTCTGTTTTTCCCTCTCCTACGTGGATAAAATTTCCTTTGAGCTTCAGATTTGACATAACTTAGGGTTATAGAGTTATTGCAATTTTTATTTCATTGTTTCAACTATAATCTCGTTCGGTTCAGGGTGTGTCCCTGGTTTGGAAAATCACTGGGAGTTCTCTCTCTTTTTTTTTTTTTATGAATCTAAGATTTGTAAAGCAATTCTATTGTTTTTTTTTTCCCTAATTAAACATTGTTGCATTCATGAACTTAAAGAGATTGTTTTTCCATGTTTGCTGGCTTAAAATTTCAGGAAAATGTGGACTCATCAAAGGCAGAGTCTATTGTGAAGAAACTCCAGATGGAAGGACGATATCTTAGAGATGTTTGGTGATGTTTCTCATCGTAATTTCCTCAATGGTTATTCGGTCACCTTTGCCAAATATTCTGGTGGAGCTAAAGCTTCTTTGCCTGGTTTATCTCTTCATCATTGAAGTCCGTGGAGTGGCAACATTTCGGTGATAATGACGGTGGAAAACGAAACTGGTTTTCCTACCAAATTAAAATACACGATTAGTCAATGACCTACTTTGTCAGTTTTTGATTTTTGACTAGAAGGATCATATGTTTTTAGATGGCGATCTCGTTGAAATTAATATAGGGGACATAATGTAACTGTGCAACCTTGTGAAAACATATAATTGTTAATCCTAGGTGTCGTAGGCCGGTTGGATGTTTTTGTAGGAACGTAGAAAAGCCTGGTGGTGTTCGCTGTTACATGAGGAGGTTAAAAACAAACAATTATTTAATTAACGCCTTCCTGTTCTATTTTGTTACAATGCTTTGTTGACAATGAGTATTTGGATGCGTTGTCTTGATGAGCCATGCCAAATGGGTTAAGGATAATGTTAAACTAATTAAAGTTTTTCATTGTTGGAATATTCGATTTTCGATAACACGATACAAAATTGTCGTCTCTTTGATGCTTGTTTGTAGAAGTTTCGGGTTCGGCAAACATTGCTTGCTTTTATGGTCTACACTGCTCTGCGTGGATGATGAAGATGTTGATAATTTGTACTTTGTATTGGAGGATGATATGCTGGAGAAATCTCAACGCTTCTCGACAATGCGTGTTACATCAGGTAGGCAAATTCGTTGAGAGAACTGAACGAGGTAGGAGAGATCATGTTTATTCAAAAAATTTCCGGTGCCATAGTCTCGAACAGCTGTTGGTTAATGTTTCGAGTAAGAAAGATAAAATGGAAATGACTTTGCGGTTGTGGTCAATTTTAGATTGATAAACCCATCAGAATCAAATTAATTTGGAAGTGGGGGAGGGCGAAGGAACGAGGTCAACTGGTATATATTCCATTTCCATAAAAGAAATAATAAAAAGAATTTAATGGTGTACAACTAGACTCATGTTGGATTTAGCAATCGTCCAACCAAAGATTGCATGCATACCCCCATATAACAAATCCAATGAAAACAAACAAAACAGCACCACATCACCACTTGGCCTACTAGGCCTAGTTTCTGTACAGAATAATTTACAAAGTCTTTATCGGTTCCAAGGGTCAGTCTCGTCTTTTCACGCCCCTAGTATTTCTTCAACCCCGACGGCCCAAGGCGCTTCTCCATTATTTGCAGTTCTTCTCCACGTCTTTTTCTCTCTACTAAACCTCTTGGAAAGGCCGTGCCCTCTACCCTCTTCAACGGTCGGTCCCTTCTCTCCCCGCTTCCTTTCTCTCTAAAACCCTTTCTAGGGTTTGGGACAGTGATTTTCGCTCACTCTTACTATGCAATTTGACAGCAACAAACATGGTTGAGAAAGCTAGCAAGAAGCCCAAGAAGGGCTTCATCAGTGAAGCTGATATTTCGTCTCTTTTACAAAGGTTTCTTTTTAATAATCAAAACTAAACTAAACTTTGTGTTTCTGTTTTCACATGCTTATTATTATTATGATATGATACTGTGATTTCTAATGGACAGGTACACCGCAAACACGGTGCTGGCATTGTTACAAGAAGTAGCACAATTTCCAGGGGTGAATCTCGATTGGAATGCCTTAGTAAAGAAGACTTCTACTGGAATTTCTAATGCCAGAGAATATCAGATGCTATGGAGGCATTTAGCTTATCGCAACGCGCTTCGTGAAAAATTAGAGGACGGGGCTCAGCCTTTGGTAACCTTCAATTTATTAAATTATTTATTTTATTTATTAACATAACTACATGTCTATTTCTGTAGGGAATTTGAATTTGGCTTTTCTAAGCTTTTTGCATTGCGCAAAGTGAATTCGTAGAAGTTTATTTAAAAGCTATTTGATTAGCGTCACACCTGTTCCAGGTTGTTTTGGAAATCTCCTGCCTATTTGGGGGAAAAAACTACTGTGCATGCATATCGTTATTCTACTGTTTATGAATTATGATAGGTTTGGCTATGAGTTAGTTAAGTGAGGGCAGATAATTTGCTTCGATGCATGCTTGCTTATGTGCATGCACACACACACACACTAGTGATGGGATTGGAATGATAACTGAGAGGTCTTTGGGACCTAAATGACTAAATACTTCCAGTCTAATACATTTTAATTATGAAAGCAATAATCGGATGCATTCAAACTGAAACTCTGCTTAATTGGCTTGTTTCACCTCTCTATTTGGTGACTAGTCTTGGACATTAATGTCTTTTAGAGAACAAACTATGTCCTGACTTGGCATATTGTGTAATTATGTTCTTGGATATCCTCATGTTTGGTTACAGCTAGTTGTATCTACTTCTACCATGAGACACTGTAGAACTTGTTATTTGCATTGATGCAAGTTGTGTAAACTGTGGTTAGGTAAAACATCCATGTCTTGAACCTTCATAACTTTCTTGTTGTTCCTATTCAGGTCATGTTCTTGTATTTTCTCTCTTATTGGCTTACCATTTTACAGGATGATGATAGTGACTTGGAATATGAAGTGGAAGCCTTCCCAGCTGTTAGCAGTGAAGCATCAGCTGAGGCTGCAGCGTGTGTAAAGGTAAGACAAATTGTTATGAAGGAAGCTTCTGGAGTTCACAATGCTTATATTTATTTTTTGTCTTACTAATTCATAATCATCTTAGTTTATTGTACTTATTTGATGAGAATGGTTTTTTATTTTCAGGTACTGATTGCTTCTGGTTTACAAAACGATTCCAATCTACCGAATAGCTCAACAGTTGAAGCTCCTTTGACTATTAATATTCCTAATGGTCAGTCATTTAGATCTTCTTCTGAAAATTCACAACCAGCTTGCTTAATGCAAGGGATGAACATCACAGTTCCAGTATCTGTTCAGAAATTGCCCATACCCATGGCATCTACAGAAGTATTTGATGGAAATGGATCATTAAGTGGCAATATGCCTCCTCGAAAGAAAAGAAAACCATGGACTAATGAAGAGGATATAGAACTGATTAATGCTGTGAAAAAATGTGGTGAGGGGAATTGGGCAAATATCTTAAGAGGAGATTTCAAGTGGGATAGAACTGCTTCCCAGCTATCTCAGGTTGTTTTTTGTTACCCTGTTTCATTGACTCTACATAGATGTTCTTAAAATCTGTTTCTATATTTCCTTGGTTGGTTATGCCATTCATTGCATTATAAAGACATACAGGGAACCTTTCATGCATTTTATTCAGTCTCTTTTCTTAGAAACAAACACAACTCCCCTTGAGGTCACCTACTGGGGGTGGTACATTTCAAAAGTTTCTTTCCTGCCAAGGTTGTATTGTGCAGCAGTAGTCCTCAGTTTGGAAGTTGATGGACATGTAAGAGCGTTGGGTAGATTTTTGGCTTTAAAGTATATAAATAAATGAACAGGACAGTATCAATTGTGTGATGCCAAGTTAACAAAATCTTTTGTTTACTCTTTCCCCTTAACTGACATGATGATAAAAGAGACAGTAGACATATTTGTTGTCTCTATATTGTGAAACCTATTGGCTGTTGAGTCTTTACTTAGAAGCATATTCTTTTCTTCAACAATTGACAACATGCAGTATGATGAAAGTATCTGGTATAGTAGCTTTGCTTGGGTCTTGCTCAAGGGTCCTCAAGAGATCTATGAGATGTGTCATCTGGTTATATGGGCTACGGAGCAATCTGGCTTCTGGGGTAGCACTTGCATTGATTCCAAGTAATCAGTAAAACATCATTTACTTGTAAAACTGCATTAGCTCTCGGATAACTTTTCCCGTCCCTGCCTCTCTCTCTCTCTCTCTCTCTCTATTCATCACCAGTACTATTGGGAGATTCAATAGAAAGATATGCAAGTACTAAAACATTATGTTTAAAGGTAACTTTTGGATAAGGAGGGATGAAAAAGATTACATAGTTTTCTCATATTGTCATTGTATTTATAAGAAAGGCGGCATATGGGAGGACTTTACATGGGAACTGAGACATGGAAATGAAACTTCCTCATAAGCTCTCACCACGGTAAGTTGGTGAATGGTAGGATTAAATGGTGAGTGATTGATTATCGTAGCCAACCCCATTATGGCCTTGTATCAGTCAAATAGTGGTATTGCTCTTTTAAGATGTTGAGTATTGCATAAGTACATGGTTTGAAGATTTTCCACAACTTCTTATGTGATAATGGCTTTACCCTGGTCCTCTTTATTCTAATATTACAATGTCTAATCTGATCGTATGTAGAGGGAATTTTGTGGCTTTGATCAAATACCTGCTGCCCTTTGCACTATCAAATAGCAAAAGGAGGACTGACTGAGATATCCACTTTTTTAGTTATTAGCCTTGATATCTTTTTTTTTTTTTTTTTTGGTATGAAACTAAGAATATGTAATTTGGTAATTAATAGTTTGTGCATTTCAATTTGCTTATTTATTGTAGGCATAAGAGTTACTGCTGTGTCCCTGATCACCATTGAGAGGCATAAAATTATTGATATTTCTGTTTTACTAAGATTTAGTATTTAAGTAGACAGAGTTGTTTTGAAATCTAGCATGGATCATTCTAAGTCTCTTAGTTTGGTCTTATACATTGTAATCGGTAGCTAAATTCTTGTTTTCAGTATTAAGCTGAATAAAAAGAAAAAACTTTTAGTGTGATGCTTATATGTTTGTATTACCAATAAAGTAGGATGTTCTATTGAACTCGATTTACCTTTGTTGAATAATCTGTCATTTTCAATAAGGTCAATTCGTATTTGAAGTGTCATTGATGGTTAAGCCATTTCAACATAATTAGTGCTCTATAACAGCTATCCGTTGTCATCTAGTTCGGTCAGGATGTCTGGGTTTCACCCAGTTTTCCCGGGTTCAAATCCCGGCAACGGAATTTTATTATCTGTATGGTAACGTTGATTCTCTAGGTTAGTCTGTGAATCTTTGTTTTGATTCCATGTGTTTGAATAATTTTCACAAGTCTATTCCAATATTTGCAGAGGTGGAGTATTCTGCGGAAGAAACATGGCAATGACATTACGGGAGCCAATTCGTCTGGCTCACAACTGTCTGAGGCACAGCTGGCAGCTCGTCATGCAATGTCCCTTGCACTTGATATGCCAGTTAAAAACACAACAGTGTCATCTACAAATAATTCTGGTAATTCTCTCCTCCGTTGCATCTAAGCCGAACTCTCATTTATTTATTTATTATTATTATTATTTTACATGTATAAACCTTAATTTCAAAATCAGTGCCCAAGGAGTTGTTTTAATACAATAGTAATAGAGAAGAGAACGTCTTTTGGAGAAATATCCCATCAATCCGGTCTGAACTTTTAAATTGACAAACTTGCATTGATTGTTTTATTTTTTCTTTTGCTTTAATTATGGGTGGCTCTTATTGTGTGCTCTAATTGGCTCAATGATTAGAGATTTTTCACTTATACATGTTAATTTTGCACAATTGCTTGACAGCTGGGGCAGCTTTGAATCCTGCAACTAATAATTCTATGCTTTCTACCACCAATGCTGAATCTTTGCCAGCTGGTAGCGGTTTTGTGCAACACCAATCTCAATCTCAACAAGGTCCCATCCTATCAAAGTCGTCTCCAATGGAATCACCAGTGTCTGCTGCTAAATCTCGAATAACCTCAAAGAAAATACCAACAAAGTCTAATTTCAGTGCAGAATCAAGTATAAGAGCTGCTGCAGTTGCTGCTGGGGCTCGGATTGTTACCCAATCAGATGCTGCATCACTGCTAAAGGTTCAGGCAAAGAATGCAATCCATATCATGCCCTCAGGTGTTTCTTCAATCAAAGCTCCAGTTAGTGGTAGTGGCGCAGCCCATTCAGAGGCTTCTCCCAGTGTACGCTATATTCGGACTGGCTTGGCTGCTGCACCACCATCTACCAACAGTGCTGCAACATCTAGTGCCCCACAGCCTGTTTCTGTAAAAGCTGCCTCGCCTAGGGTCCAGCATTATACATCTTCTGAACAGGCCAATGCTGCTAGCTCGAGTCTAGCCACTGAACTTCCACTTAAGTCGGATTTTAAGGCTGGCGAAGAGATCAAAGTTTCTGATTTATGTACCGTCTCAGGAAATGAACCAAGCAAAGAAGGAGATATAGCTGCCTTACCAAGACCTGACTTGGACTTGAAAAATCAAGAAGCTGTTGCTGAGAATCCTAATTCTTCCATGAAAATGGAGGTGCTTGAGAATAATCAAGTTCAGAATAGGAGCAACCAGGCGAAGGGGAATCAAAATGAAGATGATGAGAAGATGATGGCATCGCAGGATGAAGAGAAGGAAAGTCAATCTGCTGTTGAAGAGAATTCTGATATTCAAAACTCGAACGAGAAGCAGGAAGATTTACCAAGCGCGTTAAAAGATGGATGCAGCGATAGTCTGGAGGTTTTACATGAAACAAAGGCCAGCAATGACAATGTGATGCAGGGATGAGGAGCAGAGAGATATACTTGTGCAAGATTACATTCGGATTTTAGTTCATTTGTTTCAGTAAATTGTGTAGTGTAAATTTACTTGCTGTGGAAAGTTATGGAAAGGATATGATTTAATCCGCGTCTTAATCGATGGTATATCCTTTGTCTGATTTGCTTGGGGTTTATGATGTTCCTGGATGTCCCATTTAAGCTTCCAAGACGAACCATTTTGAACGGGTTCATAGCTGTCGAAAATATGCGTCCTTAAATGATAGATATGCCCTTAAAGACAAAAGTATACTGATCCTCCCAATGATTGGAAACCGAGGGAATTTGTGCATATCAAAGTTTCAATGTGAGATTGCTTAAACGTGTCCATATATAAGGAATCAGGACTCTGACCCATCCCACTGGAAAGGGGTGGAAACCTGGTTCAGGGCATTGGGCATTGTAGCTTGGACATGGGGCTCATAAGCCCAAGGATAAGTTGCATCAGTGAACCACTTGGACTGTAAACGTAGAATTATGAGACCGTTTTCTCACTATATAAGCAATCAAATTTAGCACAAAACAACTTGCAAACTTATCATAAATATACAATAATAGTAGTTAGCCCAAATTTATACCCTAAATGATGTGGATTTAATTAATTATTGCCAAGGAGATAATATGTTGATATAATATATGATGTACACATAATTTTGGATGATATCATTTTAGATGGAATTTTTGGAATGTGTAGCGTTATTCTTACTATACAGCATCCAAATCATGTGTGTATGCTTTTTTCATTTATGGGTCCAAATCCTAATACTGAAAAACATAACCTTCAAATTCTGCCTGCACAAAGTATCTACTCTATCAGAATTAAGAAATAAGAATTCCCTTCTTCCATAGCGTTGAATCTTAAAGAGCACAGAAGTGCCAGTCTACCTACGATTATCGTAGGCGTCCACCAGCAGCTACATCACTGTATTGTTTCTGTAACGATGGATTCATGCACGAGAAGATTGATGGCTTCTTTGACTGCTTCTTTAATTTCACTCCAAATAAGAAAGAATGTAAAGGGATTTTAGGCCGAGTTGAGGAGCTTCTGCCAAAACGCTTAATCTCCTCTTCTAGTTTTGTCAGCATTGCCTCCACATCCATCTTCAGTTGTTTCACACTATCGCCACCTGCATTCATTTCATCTGCAATCTTGGTATTCTCTTGTTTCATATTCAAAACCTCACCTTGAAACTTGGCAGCTTGATAGCGACTCAATCCATTCTCTTCTGCTCTGCCACCAGCATTGGAGACTCCTGCTATCTCTCCTTGAAGGTTGCACAAAGTTGAATATCTACCATTCAACTCCTCTTCGAGTACTTGATTGTTCTCCAACCATAATGTCAGTTCTGTTTGTATCTCTCTCAGATGTTTATATATTGCTCGGAGATCTGAGTTGATAGATGAATGCTTTGTACTTCCCTCTTTCCTCTTCTTATTCTTTAGCTTTGCTGTCTCTGCTTTCAAGTCGCGAACAGTTGTTTGTAACTTCTGTATCTGATGAAAAGAGGTGCTGAACCTCAACCAGAACTCCAAGTTTTCCTCCAACATATCATCAATATCTAAACGGATTTTTTCTTCTATTGGTGTAACAGCATTGGCATTTTTAACCGTCAACTTTTCCTCTTTCCTCGGTGACTTCTTCCTCTCTTTATATTCAAAATCCTGTTCTGGATGCGAACCTGAACCTGGAGATGAAAAATTATAAGCCGGGGGCGGGGAGATACCTGATTGAATTATGCTATCACGGTACGCTTCCCGATTCGACTCTGTCAGAATGCTATCCATAACTGTTTGCGGAGAGCTAAGTTTGTGGCGTAGAGATTGAATCTCCTCATCCCTGAACGCAACAGCATTCTCTAATGCTCTAATCTGCAAAGCTAATTCAATAAATCCATCCCTGTTTTTCTTCT
Source organism: Boswellia sacra (assembly GCA_013180625.2). NCBI lineage: Eukaryota > Viridiplantae > Streptophyta > Magnoliopsida > Sapindales > Burseraceae > Boswellia > Boswellia sacra. The sequence goes on from SNVD02006000.1 coordinate 1,108,813, forward strand.
CCATTTCTCCAAGCTTTCGCTTTACATCCTTGTAATTCTGAAGAACGGAAGTGTACTCGTCCAGGAGAATCCTCTCCCTTTCCTCTAGTCCACTTGACATCCGCCTCCAGTTAGATATATCCTCGCCCTCCTCTGTTCCAACTTCCTCTTGCTCACTTTCAAGATTAGTGCTTGCTGTCTCAGACATGTCTTTCTTCTCATCATGGCTTGATTCCTGATGATTTTCGGCCTTTAAATCAAGCTTCTTTCTTGGCTGAGAGTCAACAACTGTTTCTTCATCATTTTTCTCCTCTTCCATATCAGCTTCTGCCTCTTTTGAGCTCATCGAACTATCAGCAGGACCCTGTTTTTCTTCATGCTCTTCAGCTTTAGCATCTGAAGCAGGTCTTGCTTCTGGGAATAATTTTGCATTTCCACCTTCCCCTTCCATCTCGGCACTCTGCAATTTTTCAGATAAGTAATCAATATTGCAACTTGCTTCGGTAAAATGTGTTTGGAGGTTGTTGTTTTGATATTCAAAACTTCGGTTGAGGTTTTTAATTCTGTGCAATTCCTCCTCCACTGCTTTCAGTCTGTTATTCATATTTTCTGAGCCTGCAATCAGAACTTCCTTGTCCTCCTCCAGGCTCTGGATTTGAGCATGAATCTCATCAGTTTCTGATCTTAATCTGTTCACCAAAGCCGTTTGAGAATAAACTGAAGATTCCAAATTAAGTACCTTTTCTACAATTTCATCAACTTTTTCAGCCACTTTTGTCACTGTGAGAGATTCATTTGAATCAACTTTAAGCTGTTCCTCAAATTTTTTCCGCAATGATTCCACATTACCTCGTTCAGGACCATTGATTTGTGGCTCTAACTCTTTCAATTCTGAACCTCCACTAACAGACTCGTCTCCTTGTTCCTCCATTGAAACAAATTTATTTCTGATGTTTGTGAACTTCTCATGAGCCTCCAAAATTCTTTGGTTTTCTACTCTTGCATCTTCGACTGACTGCTCTTGTTTCTCTTGCAGTCTCGCCAACGTGTCTTGGCAAGAGTTCAGAGCCGTGGCAGCCATCAGAGTTCGAGCCTCATTATCTTCTATGACGGTGCCAATGCCAAACTCATCCTGTAAGCTGCTAACTTTGGCTTGCATTTCAGTTATTTGGTTCTCAATCTCCCAATACTTCTCATATCCATGCTCATAACAACTCTTAACAAACTCCTTCTCGGTTTGTAATGCCAGTATTCCTTTCTGAAGCTTATCAATTTCCTCCAGCGCCTCGCTTTTGGTCAGCCCTGAATTTGGTTGTACAGCTACTTTAGCAGAGCTAGGAGTTACTTTAAGCCCCTTCTTCGAAATCCGCATGGAAGAAGTCCTGAAATCTTTCATTGGAAATGCAGGAACTTTTGGAATGCTTGCTTTAGATATAGATGTCTTTTCAGTGTCAATGGAAGAAGTGGATGTTTCACTGTGATTTTCCTCATCTTCAGCATCCATTGAGAACTGAACTTGTTCCGGAAAGGCACTGGCAATGGTGCGGTTGGCACTTTGCAGCTCTTTTGATAGGTGATCAAATCTTTCTGCTAGTGCCCTGTATGACCTATAGGAGTCTTCTACATGGTTTATCAACTCTGGCCTCTTCCGGTAGTACATTTCTGCTCTTTGAGCAAAAGAATCCCCATCATCGTCGATGATTTTGAGCATCTCACACACCTTATACTCCATATCTGTCATTAAACCATTACATGTCAACACAACTACAATTTACGAAAAGTTTACTGTTCTTGGTCATTTCCTTTATACAAGCGCAATCTATTCGTGTACACAAGTTGACGTACAGGTTAAGCATTTTGCTGTCTTTAATTTTAATTAATTGAAATGTTGCTATTAACATGAACTCAAATTTAAATATGGCATGTCACAGAACAAGAACATGCGATATTTTTAACATTTTCAGATATAATTGACAAGTAATTAAAGAGCAAAACTACTTTTTAACAATCCATGTAAAAAGTACCAGTTTCTTATGAGAAAAGTGCATGCATACATACCCTGGAGGTTTTGTTCCAGCCATTTTGAGTGCTTTGTCCTGATGTGGCTTGCCCACCACCATGAATATGCATTGCTTGCAGCTCTCTGCAGCATTATATCCCTCCCTCTAAACAAACAAAAAAATATATATATATCAAGGCATGCATGCAACCTGTTAAGGAAAAGCCATGATACTGACAATGATGATGATGATGATGTAGTTTGAACAAAAGAGAAAAAGATTTTCGGCAGACAAACTTGAGATTTCTTAGAATGTCTCAAATATGGAAGAAATAACACTTGGCCAGGATTAGCTGTAAGATCCAAATATATAGTAAGCCTTCGCTGTGGATATACATGTGTCAAGTAGTTTGTTTTGCCAGAATAAAAGAGTAATGTAATGTTGTTTTTTGTGATAGTCACTTTACTGGCTCACCCAAATTCTTCGATGCTCTTTTCTATATTATGCTGTAACCAACAGCCCCCAGTACCATAACAGCTCGCTTTAGCTGTTAGTTTTGAGTTCATGACTACAATTAGTGTTTCTACTCAGGATTTATGGACTCAGACATCGTTTTGTTAAGAAGGGATCATTTTTATTTATAAATTAGAAAAGACAGAGAAACCTATTTATAATTAAATATCCTTTCATTCCGAATAATTTTTTCCATTAGTTTCAACAAGTTTTAACATCAAACTGAAAGGAAACAGCCTAAACATCACCTAATTTTAACTGAAATTTGATAAAATAATTGATTACATTCAAAATTTTGTGTGTTATTATATTTCTTAAGATAACTTTCTTTATTATTATTAGAACTATAATCATTCAATTTCTAACATTAATTATATATGTTAATTTCATTTCAATTGGTAAACCTAGGGGTATCACAACCACAAGTTAACTCATTAAATTGTGATAGAAGATAATTCATGGCATAATGAGAATGTTTAATTTGTATTTATTGTCTTGCATAAACTAATAACACCCATTTAATTATGATGAATTTAAGAATTAAATATAACTTTATATTATTTATTAGACCTATTTTTAATTAAAAATTATATTAGTAATAAGCTTTTTTAAGTACTTCTGAGTAATTTCATTGTTCTCATAATCTTAAATAATGACAGCATCAGTCGCATTTCAATCCAAAATTTTTTAAAATTCTGCTTGTTTTGTTTACACGTCAAGAAGGCTTCATATTATAGTCGAATAACCACCCACTGGGTTAGGAAGAAAAGGCCCAGAGACGAAGCATTTTTCCACACTAGTAGCTGGCGGGCGGCGGCATATCAGAAACGCTTTCTTTTTTTTTCTCTCTCGAAAAAGAAATTAAACAAAAAAAAAAGGAAAAAAGTATTAATTAACATCTTCAGGAGTCTTCAGAGTAGAGAGTCAGAATTTGTGTTCTATACAGAGAGAGACAGAGCAAGAGACAGGAGAGAGAGTTGTCATTCCACAATATTCACATAACAATATCTCAATTATTTACAATAACAAGATGAAGCATTAAATAGCTTCCATATTTACAGCAAAGAATGAAAATCGCGTGCATTCAGATTTCAGACCAAGACTCTTTTTCTTTTTCCTTAATTTTATCTCATTCATCTTCCACCCAACTTCCCAAAAAACATAATATTTTACACAGTATCATAGCTCCTTGATTCTGGATGTACCATGAAGAGAGAACAGCAGCTACTCATAAAATCTTTCACAGAAGATGTAAAAATGTGTTACATTCGCTACTGAGACCACCATTAGTCCTTCAACCATCTCCATTTCTACTCCTCAGGATTAGTATTAGTTCCAAACCAATATCAGCCAAAAATTCACAATGTACTCAAGCCAGCTAAATTTACAACGTACTTGGGCCTGCTAATAACCTCGTCTCTCTCTTTTTTTTTTTTTTCTGGTTTTCCTACTATTTACCTTTGTACATCATTTATAGACTTATTAAACATTTGAACAAGTTCCTCCAGAAAATTAAGAAGCAGCTACAAATCAGAGCACAGTATATTGCAACAAATGCAACCATTGGTAGTCTGCATTGTCAGCTGCTCTGGAGAGAGGAGAGCCATTGCTCCATATACTTCTTGCTCTCTGCGCATAGGAGAGAAACACATTAAAACTTGGCATCAATAACACATTTTAGGTTGAACAAGGAAAACAGATTGCTTTTGCTTTCTTAACCAATCAGATAGACGTCAAATAAAGGGCACAAGAGGAGATATGACAGTAAAAAGAAAACCAAAAAGCAGCCAGTCACTGGCTTCCGTCTATTTAATCTAATACTAATACACACAGTTCGCTAAAATCAGATGATAATACAAGAGTTCAAGGTCTGAGAAAGAGAAAAAAAACAAAAAAAAGAGAGACAATAACGAAGCACACTAGAAAGCAGGACAAACGGCAAAAAGGCATTTTGATTGGAATAACTTGGTCATGGTAATAGACCACATATGATCAGCAATTAAATCAGCTTGAAGAAATGGAAAAGAGGGGGCATAATATAACAGATACAAACCATCCTCAAGCAGTTCAATCTATATGTAACCCTTCTGTACAAGATAGAAGGAATAATCATGCTCAAGAAGAATATACTCACAGACATATTTTGAAACAAGATGTTAAGTGAAATAATAACTAAAAAATAAAAAAATAAAATGCATGTTTGTTCTCCTAACTGCTGAATGAAAAAACTAAAAATAAGAAATTACAGTAGCAAAATCAATTAACTAATGTGAGTTCTATCAAAAATTGAAAAACCAATTAACTTCAGCACTTTGCCAGACACAAATATGTTCAAGAGTTGAGATGATTCTCTGAGAAAAAATACAGGATATGGAACCTTAAACCCCAAAGTTAGAACAGATTCAATAAAACAATCAAGTTTCGAGATATCAATTTTGCTTTCTTGGTGGAATAGAGGAAAGTGCGATGAAAAACAGGCATGCGAATAAGATTTAACACTCTAGATGAGTCTAAGACATATGCTAAAGAAATAAAAAGGCTTAAGTGGGAAAAACCTCACAAACGACTGGCAGTACGTAGCCTTTTGCACATACTGAAACTTAAAGCATAAAACTTATAATTCCAAAAAAAAAAAAAAAGAGGAAGTAAATGTGCTATTGCAATCCCAAGATTAAAGAACATGGGGCATTGTCTGCCACAACCTTCCTAGGAGAAGATATGGCATTTTGTTAGCTTGTAATCATTTCCCCAATACAGCAACACAATTATGAAAAATTTAGTATTTTTCTGAAAGTTCACATGGTTTTGAATATTACTAAGATTCAGAAAACCAGCAATTGGTCATTCAGCTTCCTAGTTCAGAAACATGTCTAGTCCAAAACTCCATGCCAGATAACTAAATTTTGAAGTACAATTATTTCAGCACTAAGTCATTCCCTGGGAAAAATGTTTCATGCAAATTGCAGATTAAAAGAGAAAGCCACTTAAGTATAGCATTGTGCAATGGTTCAAAATTAAGATGGATAGGTAATTTACCAAGAATTGCAAGTACAGTAACTCTATTAGCTGGATCTATAACTCTCAAATCTTTCAGTAACTGTAAATAGCAATTTTGAAATAATAACAAGCATCCTTGATGACTATATGAGTTGCAGTCCAAAAGAAGTCCTAGAATCCAAAGCATGATGATTACAAAACTAATTCATGAGGAAACAAAGGGGTTGTGCTCTGAAAAACTAATAAAAAGCAGATTTGCTAAATCCACACGCACATTTAGTCGTCTATAGAACTAAAAGCAACATAACTTTAAATAATTTGGCACAAAAAGAAAAAATGAGCTGTAATAAACTGAAGAAAAAAAAATCTTACCATCAGAGTAACTATCAGGGATGTTCACAATGGCACCCAAAACATTTTCCTTTGGATCCTCAACCACATTATCTTGTACATGCCCATAACATGGTACCAGCACAGCAAAACTATTGTCTGCATCATCATCACTCTGAAATCCAGGTCCATGAGGCTCCAACCATCCAATTGAGTAGTCAGAATCATCAGACTCAGAACCCGAAACACATCCACCATCAGATGGCACAAGAACAACATCATATTCCCTGTCTATTTTCCTCTGTTCACGGCTTTGCCATTTTCTTTTGACCCTCCTTGATGAAGAGGCCATGTTAGCCCTCCTAAGCAAAGGAAACTTCAGATTATCTGATTCCCATACTGAATCAGGAGAAGTATTTAAAGAAGACCCATTTGAGACTTTAGGTTCTTGATGCTTCCCACTTTGTAACCACCATGAAAGATGAGTAAATGCCAAAGCCATCCACCAAAAATGGTTGCTAATTGGCTGGTCTGCCGCAAGAATCAATAAAGTATTTTGTAAATAACAGAAACATTTGCATATAAAAATCAAATCTTAAGTGTTAACGATGATGACAACTAATAGCAAATTAAACTCAATACTATGCGGCACAAGATACCTTTAAAATGAAAAATAAAGTAGGTTTAACAGCCACATAACATCTGATACAATAAACAAGGTAAATAAAATATATATATATATATATATATATATATATATATATATATATATATCAAAATCTTATAGTTCTCCTCCAATAGATTACCAACAGAAGCCTGACGATAATCTCAATAAACTCTTTGTAACAATTTTTTCAACCGAATCAATGTCATTCATTTTTCTTATGAAAAAAAATATAATTTTCAATTTCATTAGGTTTATTGGCAACCAATAGGAGAGTTTTACACTATAACTACAACACTTAACAAGGTGTATGTACTTTGAATACAAAGAATCAACACAATCCAGAAGAGAAGAACCTCGTATTTCTCCAATGAATCTAGCTTGGTAGACTAAAAATATCCAAAAACAGAACACCAACACGGATTGCTAAAAATAGATCACGACAAACTCAAAACATAATAATTATTGAAACAAGATAAGAAATTATCCATAAATGGACTAAAAGTATCCAAACCTGATTCATTTATTAATCAAAAACCTTAAACCAAAAAAAAAACCCATATGTTTCCCCATAAATACCCATTAAAAAAAAAAGAGCAAAACCCATCGTTTCATATCTATTTTTAACTTTTTTTTATATATTCATGATCAATCAAACATTGAAACGCAAACAAAGTTGAGGCTTTATCATGTATTTCTTCATTGCCAAAAATGCACCTTTGAAACAATCAACAGTCTTTGGAAACAAGAAATATAGAAAAAAGAATGCTTGCCTTGTACCTCAAACTTGGAATGTTAAAAGGAAGATTCAAAGCATTCTCAGCACAAAATTATCATCCAAAACCCAAACAACCAAAACACCAAAAAAAAAAAAATTGTTCACTCTGATAAAGTACCTTAAATCCCAAAAACTTAGGATTAATCACTTTCTAAACAAATTCAAGCCAGTCACTTTTCTCTCTCTTCACATTGAAGAACCAGTTTTTATATGTATAGAGGGGAGAAAGAGAGAGAGAGGGGGGTAGAGTCCTGTAAAATTATTGTTATTTAACAAGTGAAATGAGATTTAAGTATACAGAACTTTATCCTCTGCGGTTGAGAACAACTTTAAACAAGGCATTTGCTTCACACGTAAGCCAATTCAGGGGTAAATTTGAGATATGAATAAGAAAATGAGGATAATTTTGTCATAAAAATTTGTTCTGGACGCGAGTGGGGGAAATGTGCAGAGGAAGAATGCCAGGTCAGAGTCGAGGTGGTAGAGTGACCATGGAGACGTGGCCTCGCGCTTAACCACGGATTTGCGTGTGAGATTTGTACAAGTAAAGCCAAGAACCCACACGCCGCTGCCCACTTGCTTGGGAAATTTTTTTTAGAGTTGGGTTTCGTAGTTTAAACCAATTTTGATTCATTATTAGTATAGTAATTATTATAATTATTAAATTCATCCAATTTGGCTAGTGTATTTTCGTCGAATGTTGATTGACGGCTTCCGTCTATTTGTTTTCAATCTTTAATTAATTAGTTGTTGTAATTGTTAGTTTTGTTGGGGGTCATACGCGGTGGCTTTCCCTTTGATTGATCCTTTGATAATTATTTTACATTAATGTCTTTTGCTCAAGTCTTTGCAGTGAATGGTCAACGAATTGGGGAGCACCACGGTGATTTTCAGCTTTTAAATTTAATAAATTAGATTGGGAATGGATTCATTGAACTGAATTGAATTTGAAACGTGAACAATTGTTAAAAAGACAAAAAAAAAATGTTTTGCAAAAGAAATTAGAATTAAAATCAAAGTTATCCTATCCATGGAGAACAGAAACATAAATGGATGTGTTTTGATCGACAAAAGAAAAAAGCAAGATAAAGACAAAAGGGAGTTGGGTAGGCTCTCATTCATCCACCTAATTAAGCCTCATTTTCTGAGATGTTCTTATCAGAAAGAATAACCATGTATACAAATGCATTTAAATGCCATATTTCTGGCAACAACAAGAAGAGGGAGAAGAGAAAGAGTGCCACATGGCAGATTTTTATGTGACAAAGACAAGGCAATTGTTTATGTCTTGTTATTTAACATCACTCACTCAAATTTTATACAAAAAAAAAAAAAAATGTGCGGTGCGTCGTGGATAATAGCAACTTATGACCTAAAGATTGCACATAATCTATGGGACCCTCTGAATCCCAACCCAGGCTCAATTATTGGGATCTGTTCTGACAGTTACACGTCAGTTTCCCGTCCCACCTTCAAACTTAAATGTTTTAGATAAAATAGAAAGCATCCAATGAAAAGTTTGGATAAAACATAAAAATAAATAAATAAAGTCACGATGAAGGATAAAAGTCGGAAAAGTTAAAAAAAATGCTTCAGATTTAAGCATAAATTAGATAAATGATTATGTTTTAAAAAATTTATATAACATAATCTTTTGTCAAGTATCATATATTATTAAATATTATTTATCGGATAAGGTCATAACATATAAATTTTTTTAGAGAGAATTATGCTTCAAAGACTAAAGGTTAGGTCTTGAAAAATAACCAAACCATATTTAGCATTTAACCAAGTGTAGTGTTGGTCTATTATTCATATGTTGAGTTAATTATTCTTCATATAAAGATAGTATTCCAACATACTAAACAAAATTTTTAATAAGGTATTTACTTGTCGGATGTGATTAGTACGTGTCAATCAATGTATCGAATTGCCAAATAAATATTGTATTCAAGGAATTAATAAAGATCTTTCAAAGATTGGTTATTTCTTATATTTTCTTGAAGTCTTTGTCATACTATCATTTGGAGTGTGCATCTCTATGTTTCCATTAATTTATAAAACTTATATCTATTAATTGAATTTACATACGAGATTGATAATTATTTAGATATAAAACCACATGAGTTCTCTCAATGTAAAGTAATTTTAGAGTATGGGAATACAAGAATAATATTGATAAAAACTGTCACGTAAGGTTTTGTCTTGGAAGCTTATTCGGAGAAGCGTTTGGCATTGGAATGGAAATGCGTGATAAATGTGCTTTCAATCCTAAATGCTTTTGAAAAAAGTAAAATAATTATTGTAGAAAAAGGCAAGCAAGTGCATGAAGACTATCCAAAAACGGAGTATAATTATCTCATACGTTGGGTTGTGCTACTAAATTACACATTTAATTAAAGTCTTTACGTTATAGGGATTTGTCTATCCGTCGCTGCAACTTTTTAGACATCCTTACAAATTTTCAACTTTAAAGAGTAAGAATAAAATTTACAAGATTTCGTATATATTATTTTTCTCTTTTTTAAAATAATAATACTAAACTTACAGTATAAATATAACATAAATTCTATAATATGATATGATGTTACAGTTTATATGATAAAAATAAAAAAATAAAGAACATCATATCTCTATTAAGATTTTATTATATAAATTATCTCATTAAGTTTTAAAGTTTAAATTATATTTATGATGTAATTATCTTTAAAATTATTAGTTCTAATAATTGGGCTGATCTCTACCTTTTATACCAGAGCTGAGTTCTGGTTGCAGACATTTGGGCCTATGATCCACTTTGAGATAGGCCAAATGATTTTAATCGGGCCACCGTGAAACCCACGTTTATCAGAAGAACGAAGAAAGAAGTTCACTGTCACTGACGCGCACAAAAATCCTCAACAAAAACCCTGTAGGCTGTGAGCAGTAGCAGTGACATTCGCTGTCTGTCTCCTTAGCCGACCCTCAACCAGTCTCTATATGGATTGTATTGTCTCTGCTTCTTCGCCAACCCAACTCTTCTCTTCACTCTCAATTATTTTATATAAGCAAACTGCGCATGAACAAAGGGTCAGTGTTGCTTTCACTTACAGAGCCAAGCCAAGGCACAGGAGCTTATTGTGCAAAATGAGTGCGTCAAAGGAGGCCAAGTTATGGGGTGGCAGATTCGAGGAGAGCGTGACTGATATTGTTGAGAATTTCACTGAATCCATCTCTTTTGATAAAGCTTTGTATAAGCAGGACATTATGGGAAGCAAAGCTCATGCTTCTATGCTTGCTAAACAGGTTTTTTTTTTTTTTTTAAATTTATTTCTGGGACGTGGGTTGTTTGGCTGATGGTAAATGTGAGAGACAAAGTGGGAAGTGAAAGCGTTGTGCTAAATCATTTGTATGGTTGAATCAAGTTGAGGAATTTTTTTTTGGGTTGTTCCTGGCATTTAAATTGAGAAATTATAAAATGCAGTAAAGTTTATTGCTTTTTTACTCAATTGTACAATTAGTGTCCTCGATAGGATAATTAACATAAGGGTTTGGTTGTAGTTGATATATTGATTAGAAGGTTTTTATTTACCGAAGAAAGCTAGTTTCTTTAAATAGTTCTCTAACTAATGAAGTGAAAATGTGTAGGGATTGATCACTAGCATTGATAGGGATAAGATTTTGCAAGGTCTTGATGATATTGAGAGACAAATTGAGGCTGGTGAGTTTGTTTGGAGGACTGACAGGGAGGATGTTCACATGAACATTGAAGCTGCTCTCACTGATATGATTGGCGAGCCTGCAAAGAAGCTCCACACTGCTCGGAGCCGAAACGATCAAGTGTTGACAGATTTTCGCTTGTGGTGTCGTGATGCCATTGATACAATCATGGGAAGCATTAAGCGTCTCCAAGTTGCATTGGTCAAATTGGCTTTGAGGAATGAGGGTCTTATTGTTCCTGGTTATACACATCTGCAAAGGGCACAACCTGTTTTGTTGCAGCATCTTCTCTTGGCATATGTTGAGCAGGTTTGACTGACACTCATGTTCCTTGTTCTGGATTATATTGGAATATTTTGGTTGGGCAAAGAGAAGATGTGATAGGGTTAAATCATAGTTGTCCGTCCTTCTGCTGGTAATCCGGGGAAAGTTTGAATTCCTTATCTATTATTGACAATTTGGTGATGATAAACCTTCATTTATTTATTTATCTTTAGGTGTTATATCTGCTTTGGTTATTGACAATTTGGCATCGGTCATACTGGATTTTTCGGTACTCTCCCAGTGATAGATCATGTGGTTTATAGCTAATGACATGTCTAATGGTCAAACTTCTGGTTCTGGTTTGCTTAAGGAATATATCTTTGTGTCAAATTTACAAATCCATTTGGCTTCCTTTCTTATTTAACTTCCTGAAAGATAACTTAAATAATGCTATCTTGTAGCTTGAACGTGATGCTGGTCGTTTACTAGATTGCAGAGTTAGACTGAATTTCTGCCCCCTTGGCGCATGTGCATTAGCTGGCACTGGACTGCCCATTGATAGGTTTATGACCTCAGAAGAGTTAAAATTCTCTGCTCCCATGAGGAACAGGTATGTGCAAGACATGTTCTTAGATCTGACCATTTGCAATGTCAGTGGTGACACTTGCAGCTAACTGGCAAAATTTGTTCTAATTAGAGCCATCAAGTGCTGCTTGGAATTCGTCCCTGCTCCGTGGGGGGTCTATCCAAAATAGAATTGTATGCCAAATTTTCTTTGCCACTTTCTTTTCCCCAGCTTTTTATTAACTAGCAGGCAAAATTTGTTTAAGAGTCATAAATTGCTGTTTGGAATTCATCCCTGCTCTATGGGGAGTCTATCCTAAATAGCATTGTATGCTAAATTTTCTTAGCCACTTTGTATTGTCACAGCTTTTAATTAACTTTTGATTGTTCACTCTTCCCTCTCTCCTTGTTTCTTTTTACCCTTCTTAGGTTACAATTGCATATGGATGGTGATGGTTGGATAATGCATGGCTTAGTTTATCATTTTATATACAATCACCAAAGGCTATTTGATGGGGAACTATTGATCCAAATAGTTGAGAATTTGTATTTACAAAATCTTGTTTGAAGTTAAATTGAGGATTGACTTAATTCTATAAATAAAAAATCATTTGAATATCTCCCATCTTCCTTATGGACTAGTCAACTATAGGTTTATTATCACAGTCATTTATGTGTTTATTACATGGTGAAGGTCAATTTAATGGCCCTTGCTAATGTTGGTCCTTTTCAAATGCATCTTTCAGCTCAACCTATTTTTCATATTTGCTTGCGTGTTCCCTGTATTCTTGATATTGAGCTTCTTTGAGTGATGGACCTTTTTTTTCCCAATAGTATTGATGCTGTGTCAGACCGGGATTTTGTCTTGGAGTTTCTTTCTGCTAATTCAATCACAGCTATTCATCTTTCACGGCTTGGTGAAGAGTGGGTATTGTGGGCTTCAGAGGAATTTGGGTTTATTACCCCAAGTGATTCTGTTTCAACTGGAAGTAGTATCATGCCTCAGAAGAAAAATCCAGATCCAATGGAACTTGTTCGTGGAAAGTCTGCTAGAGTGATCGGAGACTTGGTTACCCTTCTCACTCTGTGCAAAGGACTTCCTCTTGCTTATAATCGCGACCTGCAGGTAAACAATTTCATATCATTTTACATTGAGAAAACCTACTTTGCCTGTTTTAAGGATTATAATAGTGGACCATATATATGTGATCATACTGATTGAGCCTTTATGCTCTTGAGTCTGAGAGCCACTACATCTTGGTTTTGTCCATATGTTTTTGGTGCTCAGAGGTCTCCTTAAACTTGAAATTTGCCTAAAAGGGGTTTTCTTTTGAAGACAGGAAGATAAGGAACCTACATTTGACAGTGTTAAGACTATCATTGGCATGCTTGAAGTGTCAGCAGAGTTTGCAGATAATATTACCTTCAATCAGGAGAGAATACATAAGGCTTTGCCTGCTGGTCATCTTGATGCCACAACGCTCGCTGATTATCTTGTGAATAAGGCATGTCTTTGTTACTGTTCTTTTTTTTTTTGGTGGGATTTGGATATATTTCTTCAACACAAGTATGAAGTTTTTACGCCAGAAGTGAGGGTCTTATTTTTCTCTGTGTGTCCTATGTTTCAATCCTTCAAAGTTCTTGGGTCTTTCCCTGGTATCACAGACTTTGTGGGCTGACCTTTTTTTTTTTTTTTTTTCCCTTCCCTTTTTTCTTCTGCAGCAAATACCTTTTAGGACTTCTCATGATATAGTGGGAAGGGCTGTGGCTTTGTGTGTATCAAAAAACTGCCAGCTTCAGGAACTTAGTCTAGAGGACATGAGAAGCATAAATCCAGTGTTTGATGAGGATGTATACGATTATCTCGGGGTAGAAAATGCAGTTAAGAAATTCAGCTCATTCGGTTCCACAGGATCAGCATGTGTTGCTAGTCAAGTGGACTACTGGGTTAACAAACTTCGTATCAGCCAAGTAGCCCATGGCAACTAAAATGGTGACAGAGATGAGTTTGTTTGGGATCTAGGACCCTGCTGGCATGAAGAGCCTTTTTTAAGGACTTGAAATGGTAGTGCAGTGAATCAAGATGTTGGAAAGGTGACGGTGCAGGCATAACGATGCAAACTTCACTGTGGAAGTGAAATACCTGGCAGTCAGATTTTCTAATTGCAGTCTTGAACGGAGTTTGAAGTACTAGCGTGAAGTGTCATCAGTTTGAGATCTATAAACAGTCTGCAGTGCGATAAATATCTATTGTTTTCCCGATGTGGTGTATTCTTCTTTAGTTAAACTTCCAGCTTATTAATAAAATTTTGCTTTTGTCCTAGAACTTAAAATTACTTGTGTGGTTCTGAATTTACATGGCGGATTACTAGAAAGTGCAAGCCTCTGTGTGTTTTCTTTTTAATTTTTGTTTTCAAAGAATTGATACAAGGATTAAAGCGTAAGTGGGCAAGTGGTTTAAAATAAAGGAATACTTTAACCATTATATATGTAGGCTGGTGGGAGAATGGATTATTGTAATCATAAATAATATTGGGTATGTTTTGTAAACACTGGAAAGGATGTATTTAGACAAGTCGTTGCTGGACCACGAAGTGGTGGTAGAATGGGTGTGCCCTTGCGGGCTGTGTGGCGTTGGTGTAATCGGCAGAGTAGCCAAGTAGTTGGTCTTATCTGTGAACAGCACGCACCAGTTACAGCACCTCTTTTGATGTCGATGGACGTAAGTGCCGTCTGCCCATATAAATCGTAAAGCAGCTCCTGCCAAATCCACATTTTCCAAAGATTGGAATACAAAAGTTCCATTCGAAGTATAATCATCTGGGAAGATGACATGCCGAACCACATTATCCAAAAATAGGAATGCAAAATTTCCATTCGAAGTACACTCATCTGCATATGTACCATGCTTGAAAAGCAGGAGGATCATGTAGGTCCTCAAAGTGTACAAGGGGTTAAATGCTACTTTTCTCTTTTCCTATTGTGTACTCTTTCCAGAAAGGACTCAGACACAATCGTCTTTTTAAGAGACTCCATCAGGCTCATCCATAATTCTCCTACCAAGACTGCTTTAATGGATTCTATCTTATTTGAGATTGCTTCCGTAAGGCCTACTGGGCAATTTTCCCTGCATTTCTTGAGCTGTTGCAGCTATCAGGCTCTGTAACTGGTTTTCGCCCTTTCTTTCTTTTTCCAGCTTTAGAGAAATTCTTTTGACCTGAAGGAATTTAAATCTATTGTTAGCAAAATAATTTCAGGATGATGACTGTCCAATTCTCTAACATTCAGTGTGCAAACGGATTACAATATGATGAGTTCTCATCATACAGGCACAGACATTCTAAGCATGGATGGGTTAGTAGGAGGGTAACATCAGATAACAATATATGAGGCGTCCTATTTATTTTGCTCCTCTTATCAAGCAAGTTTTGCAGCAGAGACTTAATACCCTAACCCCACACTCCCACCAAGAGGAAAAAGAAAATAAATCTAACATAGAAATGAAGCATACCATTCCCAATCTCTTTTAGTGGCTGTCTCCTCGGGAAACAATTATCTTTCACCTCAGGTTCAATCGGGCTCATCCTATCTTTAGAAGCTGGAACACTGCTCTTCTCCGTGTCAAGTGTCCCTGATTCTCTATTGGTACACTTGGAGGGTTCACAGCCACAAGAAGTTCCACAACTGCCTCCAGCGGCACGGCATCCACATTTAGAGGTCTTGCACAAAGATTTTTTGCCACAGGAGCAGCACACAGGGTTTGCAGCTTTAGCTCCCTCAGAAAGCTCCAATTCAGATGTATTCATGTCCAGAAAATTGATACTATTTCCAACAGAAGCGGAAGATTGAATCACATCTACCTGAGCATAGGTAAGATTACTCAAAAAAGTTAGCATTTATTTTGTATCATAACAGTCTCTTACAGACAACTTGGGCTACTTCAAAAGCTACAGTGAGAGGCATTCTCATCAGGACATAACACCACATCTAGAGATGTCAATCCAGATGAACAAACCTGAGTCTCATGATGAATTACTTCTTGCTTTGGTGTTGCCATTTGCCCAATTATACTACCGAGTCTAGTGACTTCTTCCTTGAGATCACTCAACTCAGAATCCTTCACCCTAAAGTCGACTTTGTTATCCTCTAAGTGGCACCTCAAGCAACTGAAAGAAGCAGGAAAGTGAACCAGAAGTTAGAAGAGAAAGGTTCTAATTTCAAGAAAACTCAGCAACTAAATCTCACCTTGAATTTTCTTCCTTTAGTGTCTCCGCTTCTAACTTCAGTTTTTCGATTTCATCAGCCATCCTAAACCAGAACCCATTGTGAAATGAGAATAAAGAACAATTATATTTTAAAAACCTGATTTCAGATAAAGCAATGGTATTAGTTTAACCATTATTCTAGCATTTGGCTATGGATATAATCACCAAAGTATGTGTATCCAACTTTGACTTCACATCTGTTATTATAACAACAATTCATACAAAGACTTTATACCTAAAGAAGGGAGAATTCACATATTGCCTATCTTCCATTTTCCATTTATTGTGAATTGTGTATCCTCAATTCAGGATTTTGAAAAGACAAACTAGAGTGCAATCCTGGATAAAGCCAATTAAACAAATGCAATAATAATTGAACCCTCAAGTCTATATAAACATGAAGTAATACTCCTCTCAACCATATCTGCCCCAAATAAACAGGGCGACACATTAGGACTGGAATGAGTAAGGACATCAAATATCCACATCCGATGACCTCCATGCGTGATGTTTGTTTGTACCTGTATAAGCGTGTTATGTAGTGTCTAAATTAGGTATCATCTAAACAAAGTAAATCTGGCCTATTGAAAGCTAAGGATTTCACATTTTTGGATAAAGTTTAATTTCGATATGTAATGATTACACTATATTTACAGGAGTTCTGCAACTAAGTTTGCTTGATATTTCTGCAACAATATGCATGAATCTAGAAATTATTAACCTAAAGAATAAAAAATAAAATAAAATAAACCTGTAATTTTATTAGCAATAAGAAATATTTTGTAGCATGTATCCCTCTTTGTAATCAAACTGTTTGTCTTTAAAACTAAGATTTAAGAAAAGTCACTTCTCAAGACACCAATGGAGTTTATCAACATTCACATAAAAGAAAGTCAAAACTACGATCTATAATAATCATTCAATACCATGAGAGTTAAGCTATTGCATGGCTAGGAAAGAAAATCCAGATTTATAGATACAATAAAATAGATTAATGCTAATTATTGAAGCTTTGGCTACATCCAATGCTAAAAAAGCAATTTAAGGAACTATGAGCATTCCGGTTAGGAAAAAGAACAAGTTCTCACTCTTCTATTTCACGTTCATACTCAGAACATACTTGCTGAACTTGTACTGTGACATCAAGCTCATGTTCAATGCTCTGCATCAATAGCATCCCAACACGTTATCAATCACATCCCAAAAGTGACCAAAAAAAAAGGATAATTCAATTTGCCCCCCGAGGTTAGGTTTAAAAAAAATTGAGGACCTCAGTTTTCTGAAACCTAAAATTGCCCCCTGAGGTTACTGTATCACCGTTAGATAATCTAACGGAAAATGTATTAAACCGTTAGATTTAACGGAAAATGCATTAAATAATAACTTAATGTTAATATTAGATTTAACAAAAAATGTATTAAATAATAATTTAACGATAATAAGCAGTAAAATAGACTATAATACACTTTTCTAAATGGTTTATAAAGCGTTAAGTTACTATTTAATATATTTTCCGTTAAATCTAACGATGCTACAGTAACATTAGGGGGCAAATTTAGGTTTTAGAAAACTGAGGTCCTCAATTTTCTTTACACCTAACCTCAGGGGGCCAATTAGAATTATCCCAAAAAAATTACATCCCAGTACAATTTCATGCAATAAGCAACAAATTTTGGGAGAAAAGGAAAACACAGTGATTTGCCAATTCAGAAGTCAAAAGTACAAAATACTTGAAAGATGTATTTGGCCTTGTTCTATAAGGCAGCAATATACAAATTTAAAAACCATTTTAACCCTCAATTTCTGTCAATGGCAGAGGAAAAAAAAAAATCATGTTTACGCTGTAAATATGTCTCTTGAAACAGAGTGTTCAGTCTTTCAAATCAAAACATAGTGCAAGCACTTTTTCTCCCCAAAAATCACAATTTGGAGGACAAGAACTAATAATTGGCATTTTGAATATGCATTTACAGAATAAACAAACATTTTGATCAACAATATAGATTGTCAAAAGAAATTGAACTTGCAGAATAAAAGATCAGACAAAAGACAATTCTCCACCCGCAAATAATGAATGTGGACAGGGCTTCATCAAAAGCAGGCTGTTAATGCCACAAAGCAGCAGAACACCAAATCATTCTTTTCATCATCTAATATCATTCTCTACCGCAAGCTTTGTTATACACACCTGAAATTGAGAATGATTGCCTTTTCGAGCACCTAGAAGATATGTTACAAAAAGAAAAGTCAACACATCACAATTACAAAAACAAACATGAACCAATTGAAAGACATGTACTTGAACCTGCTGTTCTGCAAGTTAAAGCCTTTCGAGATTCTAAAAACTCTTTCAGTCGTTTTGTAGCAGTCAAAGCTTCTTTATTCTTTCGCTGCAAAACCTGACAAACAAAAGTGAAGAGATAATTATTTTAAAAGGTTACTCTGCCATACAACACATACAGTAGTAATTGTTGAGCTCCTACAGGTCTAAAGAAAAAACAGGAAACTAATAAGTAAATGAATACAGCATCACACAGAGGCATTAACATACCAACTTCTGCCTCTTGTTCAAAGCTAAGAGCAAATGCCTCTCAAACTCAATTCTTCTGTTCTGTTTCTTTAGCTGTTGACAGGAAAAATATATATTTTCCAAAGGTAATCATTTGGCATAACTAGTATTAAAAATATTAAGCTACTTGCTTAAATATATCTATTCTTGGAAAGTGCCAACAGAAGATATACCTGAAGAATTTCCTTTTGCATAGAAGCCTTGCTCAACCTGTACTGTACAGAATCCAGCTTAGCTTTGCACTGAAGTTGAACCTAAAAAACACCAAATTGCATAAAAAATAATATCACAACCTAATCCTTCTGAGTATAAATATTCAGCTACAGAAAAATCTACCTTTTTAGCCCTTAACCTCTGAATTTCATCCTGAAAACTTTTTGCACTCTCATCAATTTTAGGTTTTCGCATTGAAAGCTGAACTTGTACTTCTAGTTTCTTCTTCAAATCAAGTACCTAAAAAAAGGCAGCATATATCTATAGATCCAACAGAGTGCTGTATAACACGCCATTACTACAGCAATCAGAGTTCACCTGCTCTTCTAGAGCATTAATCTTTTGAAGATGAACTTCCTCGGGCTTTTGATTACAAACATCAGGAGATGAAACATTGGCCAGTTTATACCTCAGATCCTCAACCTCCCTCTGTCAGTTTGAAGCTTGTTTTATTAGTATCCAAATAAGGTAAACGATACGAAACACCAGGTCACTTAAATCTCATTAATTTCTTTAAATTTTCACGGCAACCAAAACAGATTCTCAGAAACATTGATACTGGATTTTGAATCACGAAATTGAAGCTCAAAAAAAAAAAAAAGAAATAGTGAACCTTAAGCGCGTCTTTTTGCAGTTCCAGCTCGTGAACTCTCTTCTCGTGGTGTTCTTTATCCTCAACAGCTGCTGATGGTGAATCAACGATGTTCGTTTGCTTTGTTCGACGATTCGGCTTCTTCATCTTCTCCGCGATCAAACCAATTTTTGTTCGTTCAAGAACTCTACAGATTGAATCAAATTAGTTATCGTCAATAATCGAAAATAAATTTAAATAATTAATTATATTTACTTATTGTTCTCGAATCTGAAGTCCCAAAGCTTTACAGAGAGCTACAGTCTACTTCTTCAAATGAAATCTCCGCGCTTCTCAGTGGGTTTTGAATTTGGGTGGGTCTTGTTTGGTTTATTATTATTTTATTAATTGCCAATAAAAAGGTTTTTAGTGTTATTACATTTGCTTGCCATGTCATCATAAAGGTGGGACCGCCGACAGTGCAGCTAACCAATAAGAAAAATGATGGGGAGAGAAATATTTAAATTCCAAATATATGATATTATCTTTCGGAAATTTTTATTATCGGCATATGTTTAAAAAATAGAAAAATTTATTAAATATAACAGACTATACTACACTACCCTAATGAGTTTGTATGCTTAGTCATTCATGTTTTGTTATATGTTCAATATTAATTATTTCAATTTTTTTTTTATTTTGAACGTTATGTAACTTATGCCAAAATAAAATTATAAAATCAGTTAAAACTTATTCATTATAGGTTGTAGTATCAAACTTCATTCTAAAGCTAAGCAAACAGTTCACTTCTTGAACCCTTTTACACTAATGCACTTGTAAAACTGACTCAAACTTGAACACAATGATCAGCCACAAAACAAGTGCAAAATCTGACTAACGAAACTTGATTGACTTTTATTTCAGTTCGCTTCACTTGAACCAGCCTGCATTGCTCTTTATATAGGCAAGCAACTTCAATCAGATAACCACAGGTTAACTCAGCTTAATCGGATTATGCAAAACTTAATTAGAAAACACAGGTTGTCTATCTTTCCAACCCACGGATGTCTTTGAACAACAGTGTATTCAATCCTCCATTGGGTCGGTTCACCTGAGCTAAAGACGTGCTCAGCCGTACATCATCAATCAGCTAGTACACAGCAGACCTTAAAGCATGGCAATCAAACAGCAACACACCGCCAACTGGGCTTATCAGCCAAAACCTTGGCTGCATCCTTGTTTGAAGAAAATCTGTTTTGTTAATGATTTATCCAGTAGTTTAGTAATCAGATAAGATAAAATCAAAGATTACATAAGAATCAAACAAGATAAAAGTATTCATTAAAAGCTTGGTACTTCCTTTGGCAGCCAGTAAAGCAACCAAATCAAGTAACTAAGCTGCTAACTTCAAAAGAGTATAATTGCCGAGCCTAACACTGGGGATTGCAATTCTATGCAATGTTTTGAACAAAAGAATTTAAAAATAAAAACGAATCCTAATTTCTAGTCCGGTGGGATAATAAAAATATGGCAATCATAAACTGGCGTGCGATAATAAAAATATGGCAATCATAAACTGGTTTCGTATAGGAAATCATTTGACATTAATCACATGGAAAACAACTTTCACTAAATTGTATTCCAGTTATGCATCAGATTTTTATGTATTGATACAATCCAGTAGATTAACTAGTACTAAAGAAGAAGGGTCCTACTCCTCTAGGTCTGTTCTTCAACTTCTGGAACAACAATCAAGTTCATACTCTACACAGTTAGTAAACAATCAAGGCTCCAACTAATCATGTTAGATCTACAATAATCTTTTACTGGGGTGGAACCATAGTATTTCCCCCTCAATCAACATACTGGTGGCGGGAACATCACTGATGAATAACCAAAAGAATGACACAAACTTAACGACTGCAGTTCTCTTTCTCATCTGAAGTTCTTTTAGGCCGAACAGGACTACTTGAAGTGAGAATGGTTGCTTCCTTGCTAACTGATTCATCTGATTGTTCAGCATTTCTATCCCTCAACAGGTTGCTGCTGTTTGATGCAGCTGAGCGCATTGCCCTGGGTAACTTTAAAGGAATGTCGGTGTCACTGGCTGCGTTATCTGGCTTTTTGGGGACTTCAATGTTATCTGGCTTTTTGTGGACTTCGGTGTTCTCTGGCTGTGAGGATGGCGGGGCAACAGGAACAAGCTGAATTACTGATTTTCGCCATTTCTTTCTCTGATTTGGCTTTGGTGCATTGGATTTAACCTGTTTGCAATGTAAAACAGTAAGGCAAGCAGAAAAGAAAGAAAAATATGGTATGATACAGCACGATGAGATTCTAAAATGTGCCAAGCACAATTTTAAGTACTGCACTAGTAGTGTAGAATGAACATAATCCTATCTTAGTCCATCCTCTTTCATGGTTCACTTAATTCTTTATTATCAAGCACTTGAAGAGTTAATACTTGTTATCAGATGTAGATGGGAAATATACCAGAGTGTTTCCAATGTCAGAGAGAGGTTTTCTCCTTGAGCCACAACCATCATTTGTCTCAGAAGGAGGCTTCTCAATGAGTGCACTCTGAAGTAGCGTGGCACCATGAGAGGCAAGGTTTTTTTCCATCTCATTAGTTCCTAAATCACTCCCCTTTCTCTTGGCCATTTCTGATTGAGGTGTCTCATCCTCTCCGGCAATAGGTGTGGCTCTGTTGGAGCATTTTACAGATGAACATCCGCATGAAGTACTGCAAAAACCACGAGCAGCCCGACATTGACATTTATGTGTCTTGCACGAGGAGCTCTTCGTACATGTACAGCATAATCCACCATCATCGTTCCTTTTCACCGCAACAATTCCCTCACCGGAAGAATCTAATTTCAAATTTTCTGCAACATCTTCTAATTCAATGGACCCTGAACCTGAACGACCTCCATTTTTAGAACTTCTTTTCCTAACTCGCCGCTTTCCAGACTCTACCCACTCATCATCTTCATCTATATCTGAATGATCTGATTCAGATGTATCCATGTCCTCCAAAAACATTATGGAGCTCCGTTGTCCCTATAGCCATTTACAGTTAAATTTTAGCAAGTAATTATATGGAACCAATCAATCTGAGCAATTGATTTTAGAAACAAAAAACATATACTTCAGAATATTACGTCACGGAACTCATTGGTCATTGCCTTTGTACAGGTGGAAATTTTGAAAGGAAGTGGGATTGGCATCTACCTGTCTACGCAGATCATACTTGTGTCTACCATTGATGTCACAATTATCACCTTCAAGTTTCATGCATAATTTTTTCAATGTTGAATTCTGATACAAAGATAAACACAATAAAAGGAAAAGGTTAATTATAAAATATTTGAGATTATAAACATCTAGAATTAAAAAATAATTAGGCTACCCAATTATATATAGGCAGTATAATGCATCTAACTGTCAAAGTGTCTATAAAATGCATTGAAAATCATAAAATAAATTAAGCTCCAATCATAACACAGAGGTCAATATCAAACATCTACAAGTTTTTCTATTTCATTTATGTATAAATATTGTATTTTATTTCATTACCAAATTTAGATCATCAATAGATAATCTCACCTTACAAGCATAAAAGTTATACATACAAAAGAGGGTGGGTAGTAATCATCTCTACTTAATCAGTTAAAACTACTAAAGGCATTCAAGTCCAAAATGATATCAATATGAATTTAAGAACACGTATTATTCCAGATAATTACCAAATCATAAATTTGCAGTAGTTAGTGAACTTATAGATAATTGCAATATGAATAAAGAAAAAAAGAGTGTTATGAATGACTATAGTGATTTAGTCTGATTGAACACTAACTGATATAGGAAAGATAATCCTCCAGAACTTGTAAGAGCTGAGTTCTTACTGATCCAAGTTTTTTTTTTTTTTTTTGTTAATTATTTATACACTGGGCATTGACAATATGAATTTAGTGGCTTAACATCTTTAATTTTAATAGTTCTTTATTTGTTCCACTAAAAAATTTATTTGCTCACCTCGAGCTGCAATAAAGGAGAAAGAAAAAAATATGGTAAAATATCACAAAGATGGTGCACAAACCTCCAACTTCAACCGGTGATTAACTTCTGATTGTTGTCGACAGAAACTACTGAGTTTCACTACTTTTTCCTTTAGATCTCTATTTTCTGCCTCCAATTCTCTCCTGATAACTTCATTATCCCGTAATGAACACCTAAAACACAGAATAAGAATAGTATAGCTAAAACAAGTACATGGAACAAATCTATATGAATCATTAAAAAAACAACAGCATAATAATATTATCAATAATTTTTTTCCCAATTACACTAAGTATTACACCACAACATTATATCTAAAACTTTTCTACTGGATTCGGAATAAACACTTGGCTAAAATATATGTTGTTGGTTTGTCTTACAAATTCCTAATATTCTTCTAAATGAATCAATAAGAACAGTTGAAAGACTACAAATTTTGAATAGAATAAGATGAATTTCAAATAATACCTAGCAGAGGATGTTAAATTGAAAAGGTAATTCATTATATTTTTTCCATCAGCGAGGGACCGAACTTGGTTCCAACGTCCTCGACCACTAAAAACACGTTCACGTTCCTCTGCTTCTGACAATTGTGATGCCATAGAAACTAGCGTAGTGGAAGAAGTGGCAAGCATATTTTCAAGTGCAAATATTCTCGAATTTCTTGCACCAGGAGACATTGTTTCTGCGCTATCACTGCATTAGACAACGACGAGGAGAAATATGTTAACATTGTTTTTCATTTAAAAACAGTAAGAAAAGGATTATACAATGTAAATCTTCACCTTAAATTAGTTTCCTTCAGCATTTGTGCTTCTTCCTTCAACCTTGCAACCTCATTGGCCATCCTAGCCCTCCTAAAGTATCCAAACCATACTTTCAATCAGCTTTTGTGAAAACAATTGAAAACAATTAAATGACAATACTTTCTATCTAATACCAAGCGAAATAAATGCAATCATGACAAAATAAATTCACTGAACCACTAATTTTACACATTGTAAAGACTGAGTACATAAATACATATGAAACTGTGACAATTCCTTATAGAAATCATAAACATAGACTCACTCTTCCATTTGGCGCTCATACTCAGAACGTACTTCATGTACCCGCATTATGACTTCAAGCTCATGCTCAATCATCTGCATCAAAGCCTTAACAGAAAATATTTTATGTTTAGTATCAGGATGCACGCAGAGAACAAGCAATTAACCGCTCCTGAACCATGATACAATTTTACAAAGGTGATTACCTGAATTCCATGACTATTCCCATTTCCAGCACCTGAATATTCCAACAAATTTATCAATTAATTATAATTTTGGAAAGAAAAAGAATAAAATGCTTCAAGAGACGGTAAATTTATGAACCGGAAGTTTCACGTGAGGAAGCCTTTCGTGATTCCAAAAGCTCCTTCAATCTTTTTGTGGCCATAGAAGCCTCTTCTGTCTTTCTTTGCAAAACCTAAAATGAAAATATAATGCTTCAAGAACAGCACTCTCCAAGTAGAAACATAATATCAGCTTAACTCCAATATGGATACTTGTTACCATTTTTTGCCTCTGGTTTAGAGCTAACAGCTTATGCATCTCATACTCATTCCTCCTTCCTTCTTTCTTAAGCTGGTATATAGGAAACAATTTCCACAAGACTTGATAAGCAACATAGCAAAGATGCAAACAACACAGAACTAGAAGATTGTCATTTATTTCATAAATACCTGAAGAACTTCCTTTTCTCTTGATACCTTCCATAACCTGAACTGCTCAGACTCTTGCTTAATCTTATTTTGCAGTTGAACCTAAAATGCACACAACTTGGTTAGCACTTGAAGCTATGTGTGTGCATATATATATATATATACAAACATATCCATTCTACATATATAAAAACCTTCTGTGACTTAATCCTATGAATCTCATCCTGCAGCCGTTTTGCTGCCTCATCACTTTTTTGTTTTTGTCTCAAGAGTTGAGCTTGTGCATCTTGTTTTTTCTTTAATTCTGAAACCTACAAAGAAGGATATGAAATTAGAACAAATAAAAGGAATTAAAAAGTCAGGCAATTCAATATATACCTGTGCCTCGAGTAAATTCAACTTCTGAAGGTACTCTTCCTTTAACTTTTGAGCACCATCATCAGAAGTAGCTGATATATTTGCAAGATTATGCCTCAGGTCCTCAATCTCTTTCTGCAAAATAACAACAACAGTAGTATATTAGAAGAACTCTAAGTTGGGACAAAGAACACGATAGAAATTAAAGAAAGAGTACTAACTTGCAAAGCTCTCTTTTCTTGTTCCAGCTCTAGGACTTTCTTCTCGTAATGTTGTTTTAGAACTGAAGTATCAGTGCTTGCAAACCTCTTCATTTCAGCCTTAAAGAGATCAAAGAAAAAGGAAAACAAAGCAATTCAAATACAGCAACAATGAGAATGAGAGAACAAATACAGTAACAATGAAAATGAGAGAACAAAACCTATGTACAGAATTTACCTCCTTTAGTTCAAGCTTTTTGTCCAACTCTTTAAGCTCCCTGTCCAATTTTTCTTGAAGAGAGGAATGTTCTAATTCTTTTTCTTCATCTTCTATCTCATCTGCAAACATGTTAAAAGAACTTAAGCATACATTTCTTTTATACAACTCACAACTTGCATCCTAAATTTAAATAGTATTGTAAGGTGTTTATGGCCGTGTATTTGTGTCCTCTATGTGCACTTCCAAGTGAGAAAATGTTAAAGAATGAAACAATCAGGTTTTCCTATTTTCCATAATTTACCTGAGATGCCCATGGCTCTGGTGTCACAATCCGATGAAAACTCATTTAAACATGAAAGCATATTCTTCGAACGGAATCCACTTTCATCCAAATCACCACAATCAGCCCCTCGGCTACGTTTGGAGTTGTATGAATTCTTAATGCGCAACAATTCCCCTTCTAATTCTTGAATTTTGGACACATAATTTTTCAACAAATCAAAATCCTGAGAAAGAAAATCGTAAAATCATGTGTTACACAATATGAGAAGCTATGATAAAGCAAGCTAACAATTAACTCACTGACCTGATTTGAATCACAATCGATCTCATCCCATGATTTACCATTTCGAACTGATTCAATTTTCATTACTAGTTTGTCCTTCTCAACCTAAGATATTTAACACATGTTAGGATTAATCAATACAAGAAGGTTGTTACAAGAACAAAACTATGCGACTTAAATGCATGTAAAAGCAAAAACCTGAGCATCAAGAGCCCGTTGTGTTAAATGCTCGCAAGTAACCCTTCTTTCCTGAAGCTCCCGTTGTAGCTCTGCATTGCTGGCTTCAAGTAAAGATACTTTGTGTTTGAGAATCTGCAAAGCGATAATTGGTTGAGCAACAAGACCAATCAATACAAAGCAAAATAAGATTTGCCTCAAACTAACCTGAAGATCGTCGTACGATGAAGTAGCAGAATCACCCCGATAAAATAGAAGTTCAGCCTGCAATTGCTCAATTTGGCTTCGCATCCTTTGCATTTGAGCTGTCATTGGATCACGATTGATCTAAAATAAAAAACTATCATCATTAAGGAAAGAATAACTATAAGAAACATTATAAAAAAAGTCACACAAGAAAACAAGAAAAAATACCACTGCTTTGTTTTGAATGTTACGAGCACGGTTTGCATACTTCAAAGTGTTCAATGTCTCCTCGGCATTTGTGTCGGCAGGACTAACACAAGCTGTAAAAAAAATATATCCACTCAGATTTAACACATTTACAATAAAGCCACATAATGCTTCAAAGACAGGTAAATAAAGCTACCAATCATCACAGTTTTGCTGTTTCCTCCAAGAGAATCCTGAAAATTCAGATCAAATAATAACGTAAGAAAATTTTCTACCAAAAAAAACTTTAAAACTGAAATAATACAAATTTTAATTGAATATACAACACAAATACAAATCCACGGTTTATACATGATCATACTCATACTAGAACGGAAATAAGGTTCAATGGAATAGTCGATTGAACATGTTTGACGATGATTTACGGATTCGCTATAAGTGTTTTAAATTAAAATGATGAAAAGTTCAAGCAAATGGCTAGAAGTTCATTTTTAAAAGGTAAAAAACTATATTACCAAATAAACTAAATGATTTTCATACCTGTAACAAACGTGTCAACTTGCTATCACGATATGGAACATGACCACCTTCTTTCCGCTTCTTCTCATCTCCCAGGGCACTAATCACGTTGCCAAGAGCTAGTAAACCTTTATTGATATGAATGCCTGACAGAAACAAACATAGAAATAAGTGAGATTTGAAACTTATTGCCAATTTAAGAACAACAAAATTGTCATACCATTAGAACCATCCTATCACACCTAAATCGTTTATGTTGCCACTGATCCATCCTACGCTAAAAGTATCAGAATAGAAATGATTCAAAATTGTAAACATGAAAAGTACCTTCTTTGAAACGCATGCCATCTGCACCCGTTCTTTTAGCACGTTCAGAACCAGCAAGATCCACCAGATGGAGTTTAGCACATAAGATATCATCACCGATATCATCAGCAGCCATTTCTCCACTTTGGCAACGAGCAGTTTTCTTTTGCTCCATAGTGATGGTAAAAATTGCATGTGACCGACTGTAAAATAGTGCAGTGAGTTTTATACTATAAATTTTGATAATCTAAATCCCAAAAAAAAAAAAAAATTACCTATCATGATTCAAACAGAACTTATTTTTTAGGCAAAATATGAATACAGTATTACATCCATAGTCGAAACCAAACATGAATCAAGTGGAGCTATATTAATTCAATATTAGCATTATGTACATATAGTAACTTGTATCGCATAGCATTTGTATTATATATCATTTCATCTCATGTTCTATTTATTAAAGTCTTATGTTTCAGAAAGAGATACCTTGATTGACTATTCATGTTAGTACTCCCAGTGGCACGAGCCAATGAACCACGAGATAGATAAGATGCCATCTCTTCTTTTGTCCTAACTTCTGCTTCAGTGACACCAGCAAGTGTTATCCCCCCATTCACCGTTTCCCTAATTTGTATTGGAACTCTTGCAGGTCCAACAAGCTTAGTTAAATTTTCAGCTTTATTTAAACTAGCCGAATTTTCATCAAGCAAGTCAAAAACTTCTTCTTTAAATATCTGTCAAATTTCACAACAAAATAAAAATTTCAATATATATAATCTAAAAACACATATGAAACCAATTGAAAAATTCATATGCTATATTTACCTCAATGAATGAGACTCTGATCAAGAATTCTGTGCATTCTTTATTTATTTCCACCCTTTTGAAAATGTTTTCCATTACTTTAGGTATAATCCCTAAATTACTTCCTTCAACATTATAATTAGTCCCCATTGTATAAGTTTTGCCAGAACCAGTCTGATATTATACAGAAACATCTCAGTTAAAAAAGAGATAATCGAGATAATTGTAATGAATAATTCAGTTAATAATATATCGATTTAAATCAAACCTGGCCATAAGCTAGAACAGTGGCGTTGTAGCCACGAAAAAGTGCATCAACAAGGGGGGCAACACAATCATCATAGATAGCCGTAGATGGGGCTCCGGTGCAACCGTACACGTAATCGTAAGTGAATGTATGTGATCCTATTTGAACCTGTTTTGCATATAGTATTTTAACATTAAAAACAATAAAATAAAATAAGACAGGGCTAGCTAGGTTAAGGTTTTGATATAATACTTGAGGTTCACCGGGAGCCACGGTGATGCAATCGGTGCAACCCAAGAGAAGCTCGGAAGTGATGAGGGGACGAACGTTGACGGCTACTCTCACGCATTGAGATGAATCCTTCACCTCCGAATTCTCCATCTCCTGTTTTTAAGATCCGTGGCGAAACAAATCTAGGAACAAAAATTCACTAGTCAAAACACACCTTTGTGAACCGGATAACATGAATGATCAAAGGTGCGAGCTTAATAAAACTTAATTTAATCTCAAACATAAATTACCTGTAAGACGACAGATGACGACGAGATGCGAGGATGGGCGAGAATTTGAAATGTAGAGACAGAGACAGAGAGAGGAGCGAGAGCGACTGCGTTTTATTTGAATACCGATGGGTTTGGGGAATTGAATATAAAAATAATTCTGCAATCGAACTTTGAATCTGAGAAAAGGCGCCCGGTCCAAATTCAAATTGTGAGTCACGTGAGTGGCATGTGAGTGAGGGGGAACGGTCATGCGGCACTTGGGGATTCTGGGGTTAGGGATTGTGTCTAAATTGGGTAATTTTGTGGATTTGGGTGGCTGGTCTTGAAGGGTGCCTATGGATTTGGGTTGGGTCTGTTGTGGTCAAAATTTGATAGCCTCCACTCTACAGTGACTCATGCGCATCACTAGTTCTGTTTGGATGAAATACTCTTTTTTTTTTTAATTACTTTATCTATATCTACATAAGTTGTCACATGTTATACGCACATCATATATTTTAATTGCTATTAGCCATGAGTTCAGAGTTCGCTTCTATTGGGTTCATAAATACTGAAGATGATAAATTTATCAATTATGTTAGATATTTTCTATAATGAATATTCAGGTTTTTATAATAACTTTGATAATCTATCAATATAAATTAAGTTATCGAAATTTTTCTTCTTTTTTTAATTTATATTTTTATATTGATTCATAACTTTATCCCTTGATTCATTACAATACAATTGTTGAAAAATAGAAGTCAATATGAAATAGTTTCGATTTCAAACTTAATAATTTTTAACTGTTAGAATAGAGTGAATCAATGTTACAAATAAGTTCAAAAAATATAAATAAATACATCACAAACTACTCTCTATATTCATATGTTATCAGGTGCATGTCAACTTTTATGCTTTGAATAAGCAATCACCTGAACATTTTAAAAACTTCATCAAATACATCCCAAAGCCTACCGGTGTTAGTTTTTTTTTCGACATGATTAAAGGGTATTTCTATCAATTATCTTATTTAATTCATTATTTATTATAATTAAAATGTAAAATCACAGTGCTCGTATCTCTCCCCCATTCTTTACTCGTTTATCTCTTCTAGTTTTATTATTTTGCAGTTTTTTCTTTTTTCCTGTCTCTGACCGTCCTTAAAAACTAATGAATTTTATTAACTTGGCTGTTTTTAATGAATTTTTAAAAATATTTGGATAATTGTTGATTCAAAGTGTAGAAGTTCGCACAAACCTCATATTTTCTGAAATACAGAGGTTAAGATATGATTTTTCACCTTTAAAAGAAGTAAGTGAAAATAAGATGCAAAAGCCTACTTATTACAACATTTGTCGGTTTCATGTAAGTCCCCAATACAACACTATATATATATATATAACAAAATCAAAACATTGAAATTTAAAATTCATAGTTAAAATTGTGGTCATGAGTTAATTATGAATATCAATTTTCTATACGTTCATAGTATTAATTTCCATATAATTTGTTTTTTAAGGTTTTAGTTATTGTGATTCATAATTATTTTGAAAAAAAAATCAATTTGTTTCAATAATTTTCGTGGCAGCATATTTATATTCGGCTGATTAACCACGTGAACGGCCTTAATCATCTCTGACAAATCAAACACTATGGCCCATTCCTTCAAACGGAAACAGCGGGTTTTTTTTTTCAATTTGCTCCCTTCCAACGGTTAACTGATTTCTCATGCTATGCACTCTTCCCCGCGTTTCCAACCACCATCATCATCTTTTATATGCATTAAAAGAGAATAGGGAAGAAAAGTTGGACAGAATAACGATAATTAAGGTTGTATTTGGTATATCATATAGGATTGTATAATTATTATATAAATTAGATAAATTTTATATTATATTTAATTTATCATTATATTGTATAAATATTATACAATGTTGTGTTTGATAAAATATTATATTTAACTATGTTAAATTCTTTACAATAATAAAAATGGTTTAAAATTAATAAAATATTTTAAAATATAAAAATTTTAAAAGTTATTTATATTAAATTAATTTTTTAGATAATTAATTTTTTATTTAAATATTTAATAATTATATTTATTTATTAAAATAATTCATTTAAATATTCAATAAACTAATAATTTAAATATTTATTTATTTATATATGTTTGGGGCATTTATTATAAAATATAGAACAAAAAGCAAAGTTGTATAATTTAAATCTTTTAATAATATTATATTATAGTATATTATATAGAACTTATGAATTAAAAATTATATTCAACAGTTCCCGTATCCTTATCCGACCTTAACACATGGTGGGGAGTATCATTATATTGTCTCCTTTTATGCGGTTCTTGTACGGATATTGTGTAATATTTTACTGTACTATCCACCATTTCTGCCACGCCAAACACCATTTAAAAAAATTTTGTATGAACAGTACATTCTATACTATACTATGCGGGCTGCCAAACACACCCTAAGAGTTAAAAAACAAGGAAACAAAAGTGGATTAACGAAGAGATACAATTTTTTTTTCAAATATGTATAAACTACTCTCACTGATTGATTTGTCAAAGTCCACCATCTCCTTTGTGATTCTACAACTTCTTACCCATACAAATACAATTATGCCCCACTAACGTCCCATTACCATATCAATTGTTTTAATAATATATGGTTATGGGATTAATAACCTAGTGTCAACATCACCATCTATTTCTCATTTTTGTCTTAAGATTGACAGTTGAAATTATAACGAAAAACAAAGTAAAGTTTCTATGGAAACCAATTTAGTATGGGATAATATCACAAACTACCCCTACCTTTTGCGAAATTATCATGTAAAAACGCATTTTGCCACTTTGTATGAATGACAATACTATATTTTTAAAAAGTCATTATGGGACACCCTTTTGTTGTTTGGATGTTAAATATTTGTAAATATCATGAAGATTGAGGGTTATAAGGGTCATTGTATAGAAACAGTAGTCAACAATTACAAAAAATGATAGTCAACTGTTTAAATATTATTTTGTAAACAAACCCACTTTCCCCGAAACCCACTTTCTCTTTCTCTTTCTCTTTTGTTTTCACCTGTAGCCACTATTCTTCTTCCCGCATCTCTCTAGTGCAACCATGCCATTTGAAGGGCTCTGAACCTCGAAAGTTTGCTATAGAAGTTGGTTTCCATTGCAAGCTAAGATCTAATCCTGTGTGAATGCATCTCCGTGCCTTTGTTTCAACTAGAAAATGTTGTGTTGCATGACCGTATGCATGACATCTTCTTTTTTTTTTATATTTTACGTTCTTTTATGCTACTATTAGTAGTATTTGTGATGGTTTTAAATTTTTGGTTGTTTATGTTCTAATATTTTCTTGAAACTGAAACCCTAAATTTTTGGAAAAGTTGGGGTTTTTTTAAATTGATGAAATTATATGAAATTGAGGTGATATCTTGAATTACTATACTAATATACTGACATGCATGCATGAGATGAGTGATTTTTTTAACAAATTTAGGCCGTTCATGCCTTTGCATTATTCTGATGTAAAGGAAAATTGGGGTATTTAGAATTTAACGTGAATTATATGAAATTGGTTTAATAACTTGCATAATTGTAATGTTATTTTCACCACCATGCATGTCTTGTAAAAATTTTGTTTTTGTTGCTCGTTCATGGCTATCATCTGATGCCTTTTTTTTTTAATTACCTGTATTTGCTGATACATATGGCAGTCTAATAGGATTGTTTTTCATGATAATAGAAGCTAGGGGTCATATAGTTACATTTGGGAATGTTGACCCTGAGAAAGTCAGTGTTATTGGTTTGATTGCTATTCTTAATGTTGTATTTGAAATGGGTGTTGTAGATCATAAGGAAGTGAAATTTAGTGTCACCTTACCTTGGAATAGAGAAACCATGGTGATAGAAACTGACCAGCAATTTTTAGAACTTTTTATCATGTTTGAAATGAAAAAAACTTGATAAATTAACCATTCCAATTGAGGAACAAGCATTAGATAGTGAGTCATATGATGATAATTCCCTTTCCAATGAGGAGGTTATAAATAAAATAGGAGGTAATTGAGAGGATAAGGATGTAATAGGATCTGATTTGGAGGAAATGGATGTTGAAGTATGACCTACCTTGGCTAATGTAGATGAGGAAACAAGAACCCAGTTAGAGGATAGGGATGTTGAGAGGGAAGTTAAGTTAGAGGGTAGGAATGTTGAAGGGAACCTGAGTTTGAGGATGTTAGAAATGATACTGACTTAGGCAGAAAGGATGTAGAAATAGAGCATGAAAACTCAAAGTGTCAAAGCGAGTATGACCTTGAGAATGATTCTGATGTAGAATATAGGCCTGATAGTGATGTACAAGGTGATAGTGATGGTGAAAATTTTGAAAAGTAAGTAAGTGGTAGTGAGGATGAGGTAGGCAGTGAGAGGATGGCTAGGGTCCACAGGAAAAAGCTTTTCACTCCTGATCTTGAGGGGGAAGTTAAGTTTGCAGTGGGGCAGAAATTTCAAAGTTTGGCCCATTTTAGAGAGGTTCTTAGAGAGTATTCAGTGCGCAGAGGGATTGTGCTTAAAAGAATAAAAAAATGAGAAAAATAAAGTCACCTGTAAGTGTGCTGCTAAACGCTGTCCATGGAGGATCCATGCCTCAACAACACAAGACATGGTAACCTATAAAATCAAGACTTTATATCCTGAACATAGGTGTTTTAACGTTATTGATACCCCTGAGTGCACATACATATGGATAGCCAAATAATATAAGGAGCACTTTAGAGATAATGCTACCATTGATGTGAACTGGTTAGAAAATGATATAAAAAGGAGATTTGGCCTTCAACCTTCCAAACAGAAGTTCTATAGGGCTAGGATGAAAGCACTTCAGGTCATAGGGGAACACCGCCAAAAAACATTGAACCTGTTGCACAAATATGCCAATATTATAAGGATAACAAACTCTAGTACAACAGTGTATGTTAAGGCAGATGCAGCCTTGATTTCTGCAAATCCAAAATTTCAAGGGTTTTTTATTAGCTTTCCTGCACAAAGACTAGGTTTCCTTACTGGTTGTCGACCCTTTATAGGTTTGGATGGTTGTCACTTAAAGGGTCCCATGGGTGGGGTTTTATTGGCCGTTGTTGGCATTGATGCTAACAATAGATGTATCCTTTAGCCCTAGGAATTTGTGAAGTTGAATACAATTCCACATGGAATTGGTTTCTAGAGCTATTAGGTGAGCATATAGGAGGAGTAGATGGTTGTGGGCCGCCTATGTCATTTATGAGTGACAGTCAAAAAGGAATAATTAATGCTTTGATTGCTAAGTGGCCATATGCATCAAACAGATTTTGTGGTAAGCATTTGTTTGATAACTTTAAAAGGCAGCACATTTTACTAGCACTACAGGAGCTTTTTTGGAAAGCTTGCAAGGCCTGTAATGCCACTGACTTTCACTCAACTATGGAACAAATTCAAACTATTGATGCAACTACCTTTGAATGGCTGTCTAACATTCCTGCAATTCATTGGAGTAGATATGCCTTCGATGAAAAGGTTAAAGTTGATCATGTGATCAACAATATCACTGAATCATTTAACTCTTGGATCAACCGTTATCAAGGGCAGACTTATCTTACCTTGGTTGAGGATATTAGAAGGAAGATCATGAAGAGGATGCAAAAAAAAATAAGGCTCTATTTGTTTATGAATCCAAATCCTGTTTTCTGTGCTGCACATTTTTCAATACAATTTACATTCAATCTCAACCACATATCCTTTTCAAAATTCAAAATAATTCAAAATCAACCACATATTCCTAAATTCAATTGAAAATAAAAATACCGGATTCATAAACGAACACACCATAAGTACTTTGGCTTTTTATTTATTTTGCATTGTTAATTGATTTTATTTTTATAACTTCCCTGTATTTTTTTTTGTTTTGTATTTGTTAATTGCTTTTATATTTTTTTTAACTTCCTTGTACTTTTTTCTGTTTTACAAGGTTAAAAGATTATCTAAGGTGACACACAGATATTGGTCCTAAGATTAGGAGTATAATTGAAGAAAGAAAGAAATTGAGTCATCAATTGGAGGTCATTTTATGGGGAAACTTGGAGTTTGAAGTTGTAAATAAAGGGAGAGTTCATATTGTGAGATTGAGTAAAGGGTTCTGCAGCTGTGGACTTTTCCATATTTTTGGGATGCCTTGCATCCATGCCATTGCTTGTGCAAATGATAGGAGAATAGACGTTCACCAATTTGTTAACAAAATACTGTTAAGGGATAGATTTATTGCAGCCTACAACCACTATATAAGACCTATACCAGATCAAAGTGAGTGGCCTGAGGTACAATGTAACAATTTGGAACCCCCAAAAATGAGAACTAAGG
This sequence comes from Boswellia sacra, assembly GCA_013180625.2. Lineage (NCBI taxonomy): Eukaryota > Viridiplantae > Streptophyta > Magnoliopsida > Sapindales > Burseraceae > Boswellia > Boswellia sacra. The sequence goes on from SNVD02006000.1 coordinate 1,144,674, forward strand.
CAGGAAGGCCTAAGAAAAATAGGAGAAGGGTTGCGGATGAAGACCCACCAGCTTCAAAATTTTTTGCTATGAGATGCAAAAACTATGGTGGGTATAATCACAACAAAAGGTCATGCAAAGTTCCCCTTCGCACAAAATATAAGAAGGTAAAATATTGATGCTAAAATAAGTTGCTCATTTTTAGTAGTGTTTAACTTATTTGAACTTGGCTTTTGTTTGTGTAAGGCAAGAAAAACCACTGTAATGATAGAGGCAACAACATCTCTACCACATGCTGATACAAATTCTACTGTTGTAACCTCAACCACTCAGTCTAAAAAAAGAAAGAAAAACACAAATGACACACGCTAGAAGAAGAAACAAGTTATTATGTTGTGTTTTTTTTATTGCTTTTATTACTGATTTTAACTCTTTTTCATGTTTCTTTACAATTTGTAGGCAAGGAACTCCACTGTAGGGCCTTCTTCCCAACAACCTGCATCACTGCCTCAAGTAACATCATCCCACCATGGTGCAACCTCACAAAATGTTGGAGACTCAGCAACTCCCTCCTCTTAACAAACTCAAACTTCAACTACCATTGGGAAAGGAACTACCAAAGGGAAAAGAAGAGGTAATAAACATATTTTGTTCTGTTGCACGATTTTATTCTGTTGAATGTTTTTTAAATTTATATACATATTTGCAGTGAGTAAGTTGTTGACTGGAAGAGAGCAATGATTATGATTCTAAGCTTGAAAGCTTTTGGAATAGCAATCTATGTAAGCTAATCAGTTTCTATGTAAGTATTTTTGCTATACAATAGCAATGCAACCTTCAAAATATTGGTATGTAAATGAACTTATAGATGGATGCTATTTTTTTGTAAAAGGACTGCTGTTTTTTTTTTCTGTAAAGGAACTTGTATAGTCCTTTTGGTTGTTTTTGTTTGTAAAGGAACTTTTATAGTCCTTTAGATTACTGATTTTGTATAGAACATTGTAGTCCTCTACTTAGCCACAGAAAAAGGAAACTGTATTCCTGATATTTAAAACTGCAATGAAATATATGTTTACTCTTGACATATTAACTTATTATATTTTAATGAGTTTCATTGCTATCCATTTCATATGCTACATGATATATAGAACCCTTACATTACATCATTTTCACCATCAATCCTATCAAAATTAGCAGCAGCATGTAGAATAACAACCTATTCACTATGACTACGTTCTTCATTTTTTTGTTGATTTGTTGAAGCACTTCATTTTGGTTCATCACTATCTTCATATCATCTTGCATCTTACATAAAATGTTACCTCATCCTCCCTAGACTACTCCTGACTTACAACATTAACGCATTTCACCGCATTAAGAACATCACAGTTAATTTCTTCAACATCAGCTCCCACCACCTATAGAAATTACATATCCCATTGCTACATATAAAATATAGCTTACTAGGATTATTGCTAGACTGAAAAATCATGACAGCTGCCTTTGAATTTGATTAGGTTTCCATTTACCATTTTATATCTACCTCTTGCACTCATGTTTTCCGTACTGCTGTTTTGCCTTGCATTGCTTGAACTAATTGATCCATTTCTGCACTTGAGCTTGATTTTGATGTCATTTCCTTCAACTAGAATTGCTCTATTGCATGCTATATAACTGTTACTTTGATCTATAAAATGATATTCAGGTGCTTTATTGTAGAATTTGGTTCTATGTGTTGTTAATGTTTATGTTAAATGTTGCTGTTGGTATTGGTGAGATGGCTTGTGTTGACTGTGTTTGATTTCAAGTTGTAAATCTGTGTGTTTCAATGGAGTTTGTGTAACTTTTCATGAGCTTTATGTACAGATTTAAAGGCAGCCACTCATGCTCCAACGGTTAGCTTGCAACGGCTACATTTATATTTTTAAAACATAGGGGCAAAATTGTTATTTCAATGGTCCACATGTGCAGGAAGAAATATATTTTAATTGGCTTAATTGACAGGTTAGATTGTAATTTTACCAATAAATTAATTGTTTATATATCTTATCGCTTTTTAAAAATATCGTTAAGGGTATAATAATTGTATAGATTTTGGATAGAAAGCTAATGTCATCAAACGTCCAAACTAACAGAAGGGTATCCCATGATGATTTTTTCAAATGTAGGGTTGTCATTCATACAAAGTGGCAAAAGGCGTTTTTACATAATAATTTTGCAAAGGGTAGGGGTAGTCTGTGACATTTTCCCAATTTAGTATTTAAAATAAGACGACTAATTAATAATTATGTGAAGTTCGTCCAATAAACTTCATTAGTATAGCAGTTTAAATCAGTTTCTATTCCAATTGTAATGGAAATTATTTATAGTTATATGCTGTGTCTAATAACTGATGTATTGAGTTTGTGAGAGATAGAACTCAGGCAAGAACTCAAGGAAAAAAATTATGACTACTGAGTGAGTTCACATGTGAGGCAATGATTTTATGTAAGAGTGTTGTCTTCTCTTTGGTTTACAAAAATAACAGAGCTCTTAGTGTGTGAATGTGGATCGAATTTGGATTGAACTACGTTTAACTTTGTCTGTTATGTCGTTTGTTTTCCTTGGTGTATGTTCATATTATTGTTACGTGTTTGTTTGCTGCAGTTGTTTCAACATTAGCAAGATGACATTAATTCGTCAAGGTCCTAACAAATCGTTTAAAGCCTCTCAACGAGTTTGTGTATATGCCAACCATTTGTCACATAAACCATCCATGCAGCCAAGACTTCTTTGCAAGATTGTTGATCGTGACTTCCGAAGCTTGTGATAAAATTGGTTGGAAAGCTCCGTAGCAACAACTCATCCTTTGGATGTAATTGTCTCTAGGTTTACTCGATAGGGCGCTAAGATGAGAATTAAACATACCATACGCGTGTCTCATCAATCCAGTCGAGGATCCGGACAAGCTGTGCCGTGTTGGGCCTTACATCTTGACTAGAGTCACTAGACACAAGTTACGAGCTTTGTCCACAAAATAACAAAATCGCATTGGTCCCCGCTGAATGATTTAGCTTGACTCGATCAAATGAAATAATAAATTACTTATTTATAGTTTTATCATTTTTCTATTATTTATTGTTATTACCACTCTTATAGATTAAGTACCAGATTACTCATAACTAAACTACATTAATTTATTTGATTTAATTCAATAATTTTCTGATCATTAAGCTTTTTTATTTAAAATCATACTATATATCGTAAGTTTGTATTCGAATGATTTTTTATTGACGAAAGACAGACAAAGTCCTAACTAAATTATAATATAAACTACCTATTTTATGTATTATATCAATTGAGTTGATCTGATTCATTTTTAAAATAACGTGAGAGAGAACTAACTTATGACTTCGCTGATGGGGGAGGAATTCAAACCCCATGATCATGATTAAATTTGCATCAACATGATTAAAAAAAAAAACTAAAAGAATTTTGAAATTTTATTTTCAAAGAATAACTATTCAAATAAATTGGTAGATAGCTGTTTTATTCTTTGAAATTATGAGAGCTTCCGTTAACATATGTTCAATATTAGAATTTTATAAACAATTGAATAATTCTTTTTCTAAATTTTATTCAAGTATATGATGGATAAACGGGCATGTGAAACAATAATTTAAAATGATGACAATTCAAATTTGATAACCCGAACCGGAGCGAACAAGGAAAAAGATAAGAAATTGTCACCGTAAAGTAGCTGAGCTGTCGCTACAGAGGGTGGAGAGCAGGGAAGAAAATTACGCACGGGGCGTAGGTTAGAATGCCTAACTCAAGTCGCCACATAAAGTGCATACAGTGAATTCGGAAATTTGCGGGTCCACAAAAGGAGGAGTCACCGCCACATCCAAAACATCGTTATCTGATTGGGCCACGTGAGCAATTGGAAAAATCAACTGTGGCGTACTGTAGTGTTATCCCAACCATTTTGAGCACCTCCATCTCCACAACCTCCAACTCAATCACAAAGGAAGGGAGCGCGCAAGGAAACAGAGAAGATTCTGCCACAATTGTCCTCTGTTTCGCTTCACAGTCAGTACGGCAGTACCTCTATGCTCTCTCTCTCTCTCTCTCTCTTGTTAATTTTCATGGAATTTCGTGGAAAATATTTGCAAGTTTACAGGGAAATGAATTGGCATTCTTGTCGTATATGGTTTTAGTTCAGATTAGATTTTATTTTCTTACTTGTATTATTGTTAAATTATAATTTTCCATTGGTTTTGTTGCTGACAAGTGTGTAGAGAATTGAAACTGAAGATTTGTGTTCACTCAGTGGGCACTGTTTTATGTAGAACTCAGTACAAGAAATAAATCAAATTAATAATATATTATGAAAATTTCATACTTGTTTTGTGATCTGAACCTATTTAATATCTCCAGTCTTCTTTCCAGTATATATTATTGGTTTCTGAAGTTAATAGTGAGATTGAAGCGCTTTATGATATTGTCTGGCTACTGGTAGCAGGAGTCTTTTGCAATGATGAGCCGTGCCAGTTCTATGCAGCTGTCTCAAGAATTGAAAATTTATAACAATCTTGGATGCTACAGTGGTCGTGGTGTATGTAATTTTAGCTCTCAAATATCATAATATTGCATAAAGAATTTATCTGGTCTTCGGGTTTTGGTCTCAGTTTTGTCTTATCGCCTTTTTATAACAGGGTGTAACAGGAAAGGGCCGATTACATATGGTTCACTTCAATCTTTCATCACATGCTATGGTATGTTTTTCCATGGAAGCAAATAATTTTTTCCATTTTATTAGTTGCTATTATCTGTGTACCTTTCATGTTATTCAAGTTGCTTTTATTGGAATTTATTGTCCGAGTCTATGTCTTGTATTTTTCTTTCAAGTTTGGTTGTCAGATATCTGCAGTTCATTTTGTTTTTTTGCCTTTTATCTGGCATATGATGTTGTAACATGCCTTTCCGCATAATAAACTAATGGTATCTGAAGCTTCTGGAATTTACTTTTGTTGCATATTCAGCGACAGGATGCTTGGAGTCTTCATCTTTTAAGTGGTTTATATGGGCCAATAAATCCCATATCTTCCAGGTGTAATGTTTTTGTTTGCCGATCTGTGTTAGTACCAGGTGGAGGGAATGGGATTCCTGTTCTAAAATCTGCTGCTGTGGTTTTGACAAGGTATATAATTTTTTATTTTTCTTAACTTTTTAGATTTTTCTCTTTTCATATTGGAACTAGTGGAAGTACACTAATTATGAATCCTGATCACCTGTAAACTAGCCAGAATTGAAATAACATTTATTGCTTGTGCTCGTTGACTGTTAGTTTGTGAGGTAATGTACAATAAATTAGAAATTTTAAACTCTTTGCAGCAGTTTTGTGTCTTAGAACCCATTGTCAGTACAAATTTCTTCCTTTCATTTAATAATATACCTATTGTTATATATTTTGAGGGAGGCGTTCCTTTTCAATCAGTTTAAGCTTACTTTAACCTATGTGGTGCATAAGAGGTGCATTTTGTCCACCGAGGGGCTAGTTTATATTGAGGATTAAGATGTGTGTTTCTCTATTGTCTTTCTATAGGGTGGTTACCCTCTCGTAGTTTTTTTTTTTGGGATTTCATAGTGGTTATCCTGTTCACCTTGTAACAATCTCTTTTTAGATTTAACGCAATTTCTACAGTTTCTTACCAAAAGAAATAAAGGTGAACTTATTCAGTTTTACCACATGGTTATAGAAATTGCCACTTCTTGTATGCGTTACATCTCCCATCTTTAGAGTAACAAAACTGCCAGCCCTGCTCTGTGGGGATTCTAAAATGAGCACTTTTATTTCCAAATTTATCTGAATTTGTTGAGTTACACGTAAACAAGTATGTTTATAAATTTCATATTTGTTGTGGGTGCCTGTGGTGTGCTTTGTACGTTAAATTTGTATAAATGGTTGCAAGTGGATGTACCTTATTCATTCTTTATGCTTTTTTCATCCTATGGTATTTTCTTTATATTTTTTTTTTGCATGTCATTGATACATAACCAGAGCTAAATTTTTCATTTTGACATTTCAGGTCATACGATACTTTCCGTCGAAACCCTCTTATACTTCAATTGATCCCAGCAGCTGGCATAATTGCTTTTGCTGCATGGGGTCTTCCGCCACTTATGCGCCTGGGCAGGGTTATATTTCTCAATGTATTACACTATTACTCTTCTTCTCGTCTTGCCTTCCATGTTGGTTGAATCCTTAATTGGTTGCTTCACTAATTTTATGGCTATTTTGTGCAGAGAACTGATACTAGTTGGAAGAAAAGTAGTACACATTATGTTGTGACTTCTTATCTTCAACCATTGCTGCTGTGGACTGGAGCAACACTTATCTGCAGGTGCGCTTCTGCGTTGCAAAGAATTAGAGTTCAATCATTTTGTTTTTTTGGGCATTATATTCATACTAATTGGAGAGTTTATTTCAGAGCATTAGATCCAGTAGTTTTACCTTCAGCAATGAGCCAGGCTGTTAAGCAGCGGGTTTTGAATTTTGTAAGATCATTATCAACAGTGTTGGCATTTGCATACTGTTTATCAAGGTGAGTGTACTACCAAACTTATTGCTTTAAGAGGCTGGCAATGATATTTTTCAATCTGTTATCTGTATTTTTTGGTGAAAAAATTGAGTGATTATGTTATAGATGGAAGATAGGATTTCTTTAGTGGAGAAAGCAAATGATTTTATGTAATTATTGTCAGTATTTAAAAAAAAAAAAAAGGACCTTAATGTAGTGTCTTTGTGGTTGGAGTACTCTATTAAAACTTTCCCGCCCGATGGGTTTCATTAATCTAATTTGCATTTTAAGTTGTGATCATTGTCCTTTTTTGGGATGCACTATTTGTTCTTTTGTTTTATTGCTGGCCTGAATTTATTTTCCTATTGTTAAACTGTTGTCTTTTTATTTGTGTCATTGGATTTCAATTCCTATGAAAATTTACTATTCTAAATCTTTTTTCATGCAATGTGATTGATTATGGCTTATCAGTTGCCTGGTTAGTTCCAATGTTTGCCTGACGTAGGGTGTAAAATTTTTTGTAATCTCTTTTTGCAGGTTCATTCAACAGGCACAAAAATTCTTTATGGAGTCAAGTGACTCAGACAGCAGTGATGCAAGAAATGTAAGTTTCATTATTTGACATTATGGAGCTTTCACCAATTTCCCGTCCTATTTTTATCACTTTGTAAAGGTGATTTTGCTGTGTGAATTTGTGTTCTGCTAAAATTTGGTATGATGTATATCGTACAAATCTTGGAATATGCTGCACATGCATGTACTGTGCTTGTACGTTATTATAGTTATTCCTCTTCAAGTTCAATATGATTACATCAAATATGCGGCTTAGAGATTATGTTAGTTTGAAAAATTTGGTAAGTTGTATTTGTCAATTGCACCTTTTGTTGTTTGAGGGACCTGAAGTTGGACTGCTAGTGATTTTGATTGTTGAAGACGGACATTATTCTCATCTTAATTTTAGGTCGAACTTCTTAAGAGTGTATAGGCATCACATAATCTTGTGCTCGATATCTGATGCAAACACATGGAAGGTTGCAGATTTTGACAGGGGTAGAAAAACTGATTCAAAATCTAACACAGTAATTTTGCAAGATTCTGAGCTGGACTTACCAACTAAGAACGAGTAACAAAAATTGAATCAGTTAAAAAATGATGTTTTTTGTGTCATTGCTACTATGGTGTTTTGTGGGATGTTCGTAGCATGCTTTTTTTTCTCACCTATTTTCGGGAATTTCCATGAGGGCGGTATGAAACTATAATTTAGCTATATTCAGGGCACTGATACAGTGCAATCAACAATTATCATTTTAGAACAGTTATTATTGCCTTTGGCAGATGGGCTTCAATTTTGCTGGGAAAGCTGTTTACACCGCAGTGTGGGTTGCTGCTGTATCATTGTTCATGGAGTTACTTGGTTTCTCCACCCAGAGGTGGCTAACTGCTGGAGGTCTTGGTACAGTTTTGCTTACCCTTGCTGGCCGTGAGGTAACACTCAGTTTGGTTTCATATAATTTAGTTGAAAGCAGTGGAATCATTTTTGTTCATGTCATAGGGTGAAATGTTCTTTTGTTGACGGACTTTCTTTTACTTGATTTCTTCGATTTCATGCGTTCAGATATTTACAAACTTCCTTTCAAGTGTAATGATCCATGCAACACGGCCATTCGTTGTTAATGAATGGATCCAAACAAAGATTGAAGGCTATGAAGTTTCTGGCACTGTTGAGGTTTGTGTTACTTTTTGTTGTCAATACATGGTTCTGCTGGGAAAAGTATCAACTATGCATCATTCATTTGTTTGCCTCTATCTAGACATGAGCAAAATTTCGGTCTTCTTCACACCAATTAAGAAAAGTAATTAACATATTTGGTCAAAATTTATGTATTTTTCTAATGAAGATCTTATATTGCATCAGCATGTGGGTTGGTGGTCGCCAACAATTATAAGAGGAGATGATCGTGAAGCAGTTCACATTCCGAACCACAAGTTCACCGTTAGTGTGGTGAGGAATCTTAGCCAGAAGACCCATTGGCGCATCAAGACCCACTTTGCCATCAGTCACTTGGATGTACATAAAGTCAATGTGAGAAGCACACCTAGTTCATGTTATCAGGAATTTATGCAATTTAAAAATTTTTGTTTGTTCTCTCTGTCCATATTAGGACTTGGATTTTCCCTTTTTGTGTTTAGAATATCGTAGCCGATATGCGCAAAGTTTTGGCTAAAAATCCTCAAGTAGAGCAGCAAAGATTACACAGAAGAGTCTTCTTGGAAAATATTGCTTCGGAAAATCAGGCTCTTATGGTAAGGCTTTGAAGTTCTTCTTAAAATTGATTTTGGATCTAAATTAATATGAAGTTATTATATCCTATTTTTTTGTTATCCAGTTTTCAAAATTTCTTATTGTTATTATGCATTTTTGTACCAACATGGCACATGAGAGAGATATTCTTGTGATTTAGTGTTTCTTGGCCTCAGTTTTATGCTAAAATATATTTATTATGCTTATGATTTGCCAAAATGAAAAGAAGCTTGCATATCAGAGTACAATAAAAAAGTTCTTGAAGAAAATTTCTGTCCAAGTTTCTAGGGTGTTAAATTAGTTACTTGCTTGGTTAGGTAAGTGGACTTCAGTCTAAACTCTTGTTGGCCATTCGGCCAATTATTTGGGTTCACCATGTTATTGCTTTTATCACAGATATTAAATGAGGGAAATAAAAGCAGAGAGTGTATTAGTGTTATTTTTTTTTTCTTATCTTTAGTTATGGTGATTGCCTCTTTTCAATGTTAACATTGTTCAACGCTCCGTATTGTTACAGATTCTGGTATCTTGCTTCGTGAAAACTTCTCATTTTGAAGAGTACCTCTGTGTTAAGGTAAGATTAGATTATTAGTTGATGCTTTGCACAATTAATATGCTTTAGTAAAAAGTGAGATTATACAAAACCATAGTGCCTAGTCTTGCTATTGTCGCTATTGGCCCCCCACCCTTTTATGATTTTACTTGTTACTGCTATGTGTTGGAAGGAATCTCAAAGAAACTCTTGTTTGTGGATACATTTTTCTTTAATGATACTGAGATACCGTAAAAGTCAATGTGGACCGGTCGGTTCCTTTGTGCTCATCTGCGTCTTAACCAATTCTGCCAATCTTTATGTGGATATACTGCCTTGAATGATACTCTTAGCGATTTCTTAAAGTTTGCTTTTGTCATTTTTTTAATGTAAAGGGGAACCTAATTTTCCTTGATGTTCAGAATGTCTTAGTATACTTAAGTCTTTGAGAAATGAGAACCCTGCTGAGTCTTAGAATGAGCTTGCATGGAAAGACAGTTAATTGGTTATTGCCTTGTGTTGTTGTTATGAGATTGTTGATTTTCTTTGGGTTTCTTTTCTGATTTATTGTTTCTAAAACATGATGTACTTCACGAGGTAATGGTCTATACATTCTAATTTTTGTTGAAGAATGAGGTTCCCAAGAAGGCCTCGTGGGTCCTACTGTTTTTTCTTCAAGGTTGCAGATATTGCCTAAGTTGATGATATGTTGTTATGGTTAATTTCTGTGTCTATGACATTAATTTACTCTGTTGTTTTGTCTGCCATTAGAAGTTCACCCACTTAAAGATTAATTATTGCAATGGAACAGGAGGCAATACTCTTGGATCTTCTCAGAGTTATTAGCCATCACCGGGCCCGACTGGCCACTCCCATCCGAACAGTTCAGAAAATTTACAGTGAGGCTGACTTGGAGAATGTACCATTTGCTGACACAATTTACTCTCGTTCTAGAGCAGCTGCTAACCGTCCATTTCTTCTCATTGATTCTTACAAGATCAATGATGATGAGAAAACTAAGGCTTCAACTCGTCCAGTGCAAAACAAAGAAAAAGATGCAAAGGTTGAAGCAGCCTCAAAATCTGGCACCAAAGTAGACTCTAAGGCTGGATTAGAAACAAATCTGGACTCCAATGAAGATAAGTTAACATCAACATCCAACTCCAATGGCAGTGCAAAGTCCCAAACTGGGAACATCGTGCCTGATGATTCAGTTAAAAACAACTTTGAAGGAGGAGGAAATGAAATCATTGGAGACGCATGGAAGAAGACGGGGGAATTATTTTCTGAAGATGTTGATCGAGCAGGGGCATCAGAGAAGTCTTCTCTTTCTATCTCAGAATCTGGCGGTGAAAAAGCAGATATCCTCTCACCCATTTCACTGGGAAAGCAAGGTGTTGAGAGGCCTGTTGCGAGGCCCCCCTTGGAAGAGAACATTGTTCTCGGCGTTGCTCTAGAGGGCTCAAAACGGACTCTTCCTATTGAGGATGAAATGTCTGCTGCTAGTCAGAATGGTACTGGCAAGGAGAAGAAAGATGGTCAGATGCCGGCGGTCCCAGGTGCCAGTCAAAGTGATTAGTGAGATAGAAAAAGGTAAAAATACTGATGTCTTAACGGATTCTGTTGAATGATTTTGGGTGGAAATGCATGCAGCTGCTTTTTAGAAGCTAGTATGCTACATTGTGTAATCTCTCATCAATCGACTTTGTAAATAATTGTTGAACCGAAAATTTGGGCCGATGAGGCTTGTTAATGTGGATACGACTGATAATTTCAATTATTAACAAGTTAAATTTGTCAAAGGTCTAATCATCCAAAGTCTTTTCTATAGTTCATATGATATGATTTTTGAGAACTCACCCCAAAAAGACTACTTAACCGTTTTTATTGCTGTAAGTTGGTAATGGTATCATTATTGAAGGAAACTATTAAGGTCAATTTATCGTACTAATAATCAAATAAGAGATTATAACTTCGCGAATTGTAAGGCAAATTAGATGCTCTCTATCACCGCTGATAGAAACTATATACCTACACGGCCAAAGAGGGTAAAAGCTGGCGTCTTCGAGGAGCAAATATTATTATACCCTGGAGGAGTGGCATGACGTACAAGCCAGTTAACTAAATTTGGCCGAGTGAAAATAACGATCTTGCATATCTCGATAAAAAATAGTCCACGTTGTGAAGAAAAAGTTCAGCCTTTTAAAGTGTTACAAATAGTTATATTTACTCCTGTTTATATGACTATAGCTTTTGCCTAGACTCCTTGCGTCTATATCACAAAAAATAAGCAGAAAATCAACTGATCCAACATTCAAACAAATTGGGCTTACATAAAGTGAAATCTATACTCAAGAGAATACGCAATATAACCAAAATTGTGACAGTATACCAACTAGAAAGAACGGTAGTATTATCGGATCATGTCAACCAAAAGTCAACCCCAACCCTTGAACAACTTCCTTTTATGCTTGACACATGCAATCGGGAGCAGGATACGTGTATATGGATTGTTTCGCCTTTCTTAGCCTAATCTGCCCCTGTCTGTTTTTATGCCCATCAAGAACTGCACGCTGAAACTCCGACCATTCCATGCTTTTGTTTAGGAAGAGCTTGCCCAACAATGTCATATTTGGTATTATTGTCTTCAAGTTCAAGTAAGCTCGATGTGCAACCTGATGAGACAATTACAATTCTAAACACAGAATTTTACAATGATAATTGAAAAATCTTAAGTCATTTTACATCTGAACTAGAACGACATACACCTACGTATTATAACTCGTACTTTAGGGCAACTATTGGGATAGATAGGTTCCTTCCTTAAGAAATTATAGCTCCTTGGTCTATTGGCTACCATGTCCAACCTCCCATCTTAGAGATATGTTATTTAAGGTACGGCAAAAAGGTATTCCCACTGAAACCCAAAAATTGTACATGACTCCACTGCATCGCTCACAACGAACTAACCGGAGCACATGGTCGATTATTCTAATAAGATGAATTACTTCATGATCTAAAAGAAAGTGAAAACTTTTAACAAAGGAAAAAAAAATTTTTTTGAGAAAAAGCTTCTTTACCAAAGCATTGTGCATGTTTCCTGGCGAAGCAGAAATGAAGATGTCACTCTGCATGCTCACATAATAATCAACTGCAGCCATTAAAGAAGCCTTGCCTTCAACCATGGCCAGTTCCTCCGCAGATACAATGCTCTTCTTATCTTCCATTAATGGAAACAATTTTTGTAAAGTTGAGATCCTGGCTTCTCCACCATAAACCTGAAAAGAACATTGTTTTTCCATCCTCAAATCTCTTCAACGAGTTTACTTCTGAAATCTCAAATGAATATGCAGAACTTCCAATTTCAACAGAGAAGACAAAAGGAAAACCTTGTGTGAAGCAAGATAAAGACGAGTACTATTGCTGAAGCCCAATGCTGCTAAGAGCAAACCAATCTCCTCTGGTGTCAATGGGCAACGCCCCTGATTTCTCAACTCCTTATCTGTGAACTGAGAGTTTAAGACCCTTCCCTGCCAAATTACTTGTCGGTATTTGGCTAGAGCCAGTTTTTCAGCTTTACCCCCACCAAAATCACAGGCTGAATGTGCGGCCATATCCTACACAAGGTTAGGTTAAAAGAATGCTTAGACTTAAAAACATTAATTGATACCGAGGAACCACATTGAATTAAGTTAACAATGTAAATTAAAACCTCATCAGGGATATACTAACATATCCAATCATAAACCAAAAGTTGGTGGTTCTTTTACCCTGATAAAGCAATTATTTTTTTTTTTTTAAAAAAAGAGCTGTTTTTGATATTTTGTCAAGTTCTACTATTCAAGACTCCATTTGCAATCCCACTAACTGCAATATGCACCAAGTGCACTAACCCATCAATACGCCGTCATATCTAGTTCTTATGATCCATAGAAGGGATCTAGGGATGCATTATCAACAAACTGGAATGATGAGTTATCTTTCTAATTATAAGGTCCAAATTTCACCTTCTAAAGATAGTCGAAAATTAGAGAGGATGTAATCATATCGTGTTCTTTTAATAATTTGGAGTAAAGCAGATATTTACTTTATCAAAACGAAGATGTAACACAACAAACTTTCCAGCTTCTGGGACTTTAGAATTGTCTATGCTCTCCTGAAGGAACTCATTTCCTGAAGCTTGAAGCTTGCCAGCTGGGTTTCGAAGGTGATGTACAATGGTCTGTCCCAACTTCCTAATATGAGGAACAAAAACTAATGCTTGAAAGTTGACTTTACAGCGTAGGCGCTGGATATTTGTTGGCAAGTTGTCAAAAGCCAAACGATGAGAGAATGGAGCAATAGCAGCAATTCCGTGACTGCAATATAAAAGATTACTTGCTTATCATGATAACCAATTTTGCAGAAAAGTCTATTAGAATAAAATCTACATTAAATATCGCAAGGCAAACTCATAAATGAGAAGATATCTCATATAGATGTAGGATGAAAACGATGTGAAAATATGACAGAAGGGAGGTCCTTAATTAAATCGAGGAATAAGCCATTATATCATAAGGTAACAGAATATATTTTATAAGAGTGAAGTGGAATTCTTCACATTGTAAGATGTCACAGGATAGTTGTGCCAAGCTATGAAACAAATACCAAATATATAATCTTAGCCTTCTCTTTAAACATGAGTGATGGAGGCTCTTAGAAAAAAAGTCCAGTAGCAACTTCCCGTAGAACAAATAGATAATAGAATTCACTAACCTCTGCAGTACAGGCAGGACATTTTCCAGATACCAGTTAGCTGAAGCATGGACCGGTGCTGTCTTAATTCTAGTAGCTCGTATACCAGTAGCATAATATTCCCTAGAGCTCCAGGAGTATTCACTAGGTAGGTCTTTAACTATAGTAATTTCATCGCGTAAGGCAGAAATAAAGTGATCCACATCAAATATATCCGTAAATGAACTGCAAAACAATACACAATAGCAAACTTACATAAGCAGCTATTGGCCTTTTCGATAAAAAGGGTGATCAAGATAGTTGAGCTATGAGTTACCTTGAATCTTGCCAAACAGGATTGACTTCAAGGTGTGGGATCACAAGAGTTGCATTCAATATTTTGGCAATAGCAACTGCATCGCATATCTTGATAGTAAGCCAAAAAAACAAGTCAACAACACAACGCCAACACAATCTCTCTTATTAACATATACAATCAGAATCAGCTACCACACGCTATATAATTGATGCAAAATTGTGTGATCATTACCCCCATTCTTTGCTGATTTAATCCACCATCAAGAAAAACTTGTATATAACCTTGAGACTTCTCCGGCAATGCTGCAACAAACAAATACAAAGTAATATCATTTTTTATTGTTATTTAAAGAATAAATAAATAAAAATTCATACAAGCAGGGATCCAGTGAATGCTACTTACAAGGAGTAACTGTGGACTCAACACAAGGCTTCCAACCTTGGTTGGCCAAAGGAGACCAGACTTCAGATTGTTGTTGAATCGACTGAAAATAAAAATTTACTAATTAATTCAATTTTCACAATTCTCATTATAATTATAATCATAGAAAAGAAATAATAATTACTTACGATTTGTCTAAGTAAAGCTGGGTTTAGCAGAGACAAGTGTCTAGGTTTTGGCGCGTTCCACTCCTGCATTTGTCAAGAATCAGAAGCTTGAAAACATGAAATGAGAGGAGAAGAGGAATGGTTGAGAAAGCCGACAGAGGACGTACGGAAAACATGGAAGGAGAGGCCCGGCCCAAGGGACCGAAGAGATTTGGGAGGAAAATGGGGAAAAGGATGACCAGGAGTCCACCAAAAGCCATTCTCTGAGACTGATTCTGGTGATTGTAAAAGAGCTTCATTGCTATGAGTTCATCAGGATCACAATCAGAATCAGATTGATTGATTTGTTTGTTAAAAACCTAAGAGCCGTTTGTCAACTTGGGATTTCAATTTGATGACAAATGTAGGAGGCCACTGTGATGTGGCGCTTGTGCAAGACGGAGGGTGTCATGCTACGCTACTCCAAGAGAAGACTACTACTAACTACTCTACCCTTCCACCTAAAATATATTAAATCAAATCAAATCGCCAAAGGAAGAGGAAGAAGCAAGCTCCTCACTGGGGGAAGGAATTTTGATTCAATCCAACGGCTTGGGGTAGGTCTTGTAATTTCAACCCTCTCTTTTTTTAACAATTTATTTCATATTGTAAGATCATAAATTTCAAAAAATAACCTTAACTTTTAACTCGTTTTCAAAATAATCTTATATTTGTAGAGCTGTAAAACTGCTGGGTAGAGAATTATGAGAATTTAAAAAAAATATAAAGATTACTTTTAAAGACACTCTAAAAATTAACGTTTTTTAAATTTCCCTCCATAAGATTCCGATTTATATTAACTAAATTTATCCATCAATCTTGCAAATCCTTATTAAAAAATATTAAAATTAAAATGTTGAAAATGATAGACTGAACATTTTTCTTAAATAAATAATATCAGATTAGTCTTATTTATTTTATTTTATTCTTTTAGAATAAACGTGTAATCCTTGGATGGATTTATGTATGTTTCATCTATCCAATTTCAATTTGATCAGAACAAATATCAATACAATGTGTAGTTATCAATTGAAGATACGTAATAGATACATTTGAGTCCTTGAAAACATGTAATTCGATTTCCCAAGAAAAGGTACCCTCGTGGATTCAATTTTAGGTACTTGAGACTTTTACGCATCAGTGGAAAGGTGGACGAATTCTGAATTGCCATCCGAAGGGTTAGCTCATAATTGGTTGGTGCATCGGTAGGAAAAACTCTTATTGTACCATACAAAATTTTTTCTCCACAAAACTATACACACTTTTGTTTATCCATTTTCTGAAAATGATCATTTTAATGGCCTTGTATACAGAAGAGTAGCAGCAAAACCATACACAAGATGGCGATTCTGCTCCTAGAAAAATCTACGTTCACAGAAAGTAACGGCTAAGAGAGAAACCCATCTCATCGTTACCTGCCATTTCTAAATGAACTTGAATTGCTGTTAACACAGATATCGCATTTTTGAATTTCTAAAACCATTTCTTCTTTCAATTGACAGAACTTCACTGATTTATATGTTAACTATGAGAACAACTACTGTACCAAAACAATTTACCTACCAGCTCGTTCCTGCACTAGCCGCAGTCAACAGAGCCACTGACACTATTCACAGCATGGCCCATGAATACCTAGTGAGATCCAGATTCACCAATTGCAATGAAAAAGGATAAGGTTAGAGAGAAAAGCCATCTACATGCCTTACAAATGGAGATCCTTTGAGAGGCTCCCTGTGAATCCTTGTTCCTCTTCACGAGGATTGAACTGCAGCCCATTTGCAGCTTGCTGCTGTTCATATGACTCTGCTTGAAGATCATCGCCAATAACTTGTACATCATCACATGAAAACTCCCTGTTTTCATCCATTTCAATATCTTGATGTAACCTGTTTTCAACCATTTCAGAATCTTGATGCAACCTGTTCTCAACAGAATTACGGTCCTGGAGCAATGTAGTCAGATTTTCTTGGCAGGACGGAAGGTCTATATTCTCATTGCTGAGATGCATTTTATCAGGTTCTTCAGAACCTCGAGAAGTAGATATCTGCAGCATCTTGTTAGAGACAGAAGCAACGCGTTCGGTCAGATACCCAATGTTGTTCGTTGATGGTGAACTTTGTTGATTTGTTCTCTCTTTAAGACTTTGACTAGCATCCTCTGCAAGTGGGCTGTTTTCAATTATTCCTACTTCTTCTGAGTCATCAGAGGCACATAAGGATGTTTCTGGGGATGAGTCAGCGTCGTGCTCCCTTTGCATGGGAATTGCTGGCTTCCATGAAGTTGCAGTTTCAAAACCTCTAGATGAATATGGATTGGTACTAGCCTGAGCTGTGAGTTCGGTTATCTGCTGGAAGCCATTTTCCCCAGAAGGCAAATATACAAATTCCTCGCCTGCTTCTACGTCACCCTCCTGTAAATCAGATAAAACAAGGAAAAGGTATTTAATTGTGCAGATAATGCCGTCAAAATTCCAAGGAGTAAGAATCATTTGGATCTCCTTAAAATTAGGATCTCTACATATCTAATAAATTAAATTACTAGGCCTTTCAATAATCAAAACTATGTTTTACATCACTTTTAAAACCTGTTTTAGTGCATCCACATATGCTAGTCGATGATGGCCGTACTTTTGGCTACAATTATTTTTCCAACTGAATAGAATGACTCATTTTCACTAGAATGAGAAAGAAAAGCTAATACCTCTCTCATCGATATTGTACCATTGAGATGGTAATAAGAAGATGGCTGGCCAAAAGATTGATACTGAGCAAGTAATGATCCTGCAGTAGCTCCCTCCAAAAATTCTCTAAGAACCAAGCCAGAATCATTAGCACAGGGCAAATTCCTTACAGAAGATGCTCCTAATAAAGTGATTTCAATGCCCTGGCTAGCCCAGGAATTTGATAAATTGCCATGTTGGGCTATCGCAGGACCATGGTTTTGTGATAACAACTCCACGCCTGTTTCAATCTCATTGTCATCTTGAAATCTACAGGATTGGTGTTCATCACGGCAGACAGCTGACTTAGCTTCACGAGAACGAATTTCAAGGAGCTCAAAAATTAGTTTCTGTATAAGAGTACGTTTAAGAGAAGCCTCCCCAGGTGGAAACCAATCCACATTAAGCTGGGGCAAAAAAAAAAAGTCATTGTATAAGCAACTCACCACTAAAACGGTAAAAATGGCATCGCCATCGTAAGACATTATGTAAGGAATACTTACAAAGTTAGAGAACTTGGTTAATTTGAATGGGCTGAAGTTAACAGGAGCCTCTGCTAGAAAGAGCTCAAGATAGTGGAGCAAGAACAGGCCACAATCAAATGAATTTTCCTGCTGCGGCAGCTGACATGGAACATGGATTTAACTGTCAGAACAAGAAGAGTACAAATGCAACCAGAGAGAGAGAGAGAGAGAGAGAGAGAGGCTATTAAGCATAAATCAATATTAAATAAAAAAAAAATTAGTATATACCCAGATACACCAGTTTAATCAAACCTCTTTCACCTCATTACTTCCCCATGTACCAAGCTACAGGAAGTAATTATTACGGCAATTCAACTCCATTCTACAATAGCCTAAAATTTTTTAAGGACGAAATGCAATACCTCAAGTGGGACAAACCGCATATTCAAGAATTTTGAAGAAATATCTTCTGATAAGTCCTCGTGTCTCTCTTTCCACTCCTCGCACAGGTAACTGTTATTTTAACATATTAAAGCAACATGTGACAAAGTTCACGTTTTATTCTCCAAGAATGCACAGACGCAAACAAGTATTAAGTGAAAACACATGACATAGTTATGGTACTCAGAGATATAACAGCATATGGCATACCTACTAAGTAAGAATACACTAATACATATTTCAAGAGGATGCCAACCCAGAAAAAATACACACATACACACGCACACGCACACGCACAAAAAAAAAAAAAAAAATACTATTTCACATATCTGAAAAAGTGTGAACAAACTTATGCTGCAATTGTCCACAGTTCAATTCTTAAAAGCTCAATTTCACATGAAAACATGGGTGATGAAAGAAGATATAAGACCATGAAAGAAATTATATCTATATAAATCAAAGGAGTGGGCAAACTGTCCACAGGTAAGGACGACTCGAAAAACAAAAACTCGAGATATAGAGCTCAGAATACAATAAAATAATTCCTAAAACCAGCAAAAAGAACTACGAGTAACACCGTTAATCAATTCACTGCCAAAAAATACAAACTTATTTGAAGCAACAACATTACATATAATTTTAACACATTATATGAACTAAAGCTGAAGGATACCTTTGAACAAGGTTTTTGAGACCTGCATGAGTTCCTTTAATAGAATCCATATGCAAAATACATGGCACCCTCTCTGACTTGTCTAGGTCTTCATCTAGAAAGATATGAAAATACATGAACAATGAAAGATTTCTAGAAAAAGACTCGATACATTTTGACAAGAACTTACCATCAAAGGCAACAACTTCACCAAGATGACATATGATTATTAAACTCCAGTGGAGACTGTCAAAAATGTCCATAAAAGTCATGTGACTCAGATCCAAACTCATGTGCACAAGCTTCTTACAAGAAACAAAAGTCTTGTAAAAATTAAACTCTTACTTGAAGTTTACGGGAATGAAAATGTAATCTTTTCCAAATATATCTACTTTCCTTGTCCACTTACGAACACGAAGAAAAGCAGCTTTGCCATCAGAGATACTAGACGGATCTTTGTCTAAATCGGCAAGCTTCCGAAAGAAAAAACTGTTAAAAAAATGAAATCTATGCTTTTCTTCAGCTTGAATCTGATTCTTCAAATACCTGCAATAAATTTTAGTTTTAATTTTTTCTTTTCAATAAATAACGCAATCTGAGAACCTAATCGATAAGAATATCAGATTAAAATTTCAAAAAAAATATATATATAAATAAAGTCCTAGTTAGCTTGCTACACATTGCGGTAAAAAAATGAAAGCTATAAAAAATATAACAAATAACAAAAGCACAAACTGGGTAAAGTATTCAGCCTAAAACAGAAGAAAGTATCAACACACATGAAAAAAACTACAGAAAGGCTTATATGCTTGATTTTTTTCCAAGATTGATTCAAATGAAAAGAAAATTTTAAACTTATGTTTATTAACTTACTTGATGTAAAAGTCAATAATCGTATCATTGACGAATGTCTCTGGTTGCAAGAGATCAACATCTCTCATGCTAAGTGAAACAGCATCTGAATCCCCTTTAGGATAGACAACCTCTTCAAAAGGCTCATCAAAACTGTAACATCACACATTATAACGTTTAATCAGCATACACTATGCACTGGAAAATGTCTTCAATAAACAATAACACAACAAAACAAGTTCTCGATCTTCTTATGAGAATAATTCATGACAAGTAAATCAGCTTTTTGAATAGATTCCCATCAAGTTTTATATTGACATTGTGTCTTTGAGAGCTATAGGGAAAAACTCACTTGAATTCACATCATCCCAACCATTTAAAACACAAGAAATCATAAAATTTCACAGAGGCATCTTCAATGCACCATAACCATTAACTGAAAAACAACACATGAATTTTGAGACATGGATTACAACAGTATATTTAGTTAACTCTTGACTTTTCTCCATAAAGAAGCCCTCATTCACTCACACCAAAAGCAAAGGCAATAATTTATAGTACATAGAAAAGCTATTTCTTAAATATCAGATAAATCGCAATAATAAAAGTCATATTAAGAGGTAAATACAACACAAAGGTCACATATAGTATGGAGTATCAAAAGGATGAAAATAAGGATACATTCTGACTCAAGAACAAAACTATGAGAACATAAAAAGAAAATTAATAAAGAGGGTAAAAAGGCAAACAAAAGATAATGGTTAAAGAGAAGCATCTAGGAACGTAACAAAAAAAACCAGTACAACCAATTAAGTTTACTCACTTGGGAAAATATTGCCTTCGTTGAAATGAATTATCTCCATCCATTTCCATTGGATCACTACAAGAAAATGAAAGAATTACGATAACAATGAAAAGAAAGTTAAATAAGATTTGAAACAAAAATAAATAAATAAATGATAACAACTAAGGAACTTCAATTGATCCTGCATTGCTATTTCATACAACATCCTAAGGTTTTTGCCGCCCTAAAAGCAAAAAGATTTAGGGATTTTTTTCTATTATATGTTATTTTTCAAAGAATTTATTTTCTCTACTTTACCAAATTGCCAGAGGCATGCAAGGATAATGCATTTAAAAGAAGTAGCAATATTAACTTCGGCATTAAAAACCAAGTTAAAAGCAGGCAAATCAAAACAAAACCATCTTAATCTTTCTAGATGAATGAATATTTGTTAATTTAAAACAAACATAATAAAGAAGATACATTAAATATTAAGAAAAAGTCATTTGACTTACTCAACCACAATGTTCCATACAGCCTTGTATTTTGCATTTAACAATGTGATCTTTTCCTGTGTCTCAGACCAGTTACACTCAACAACTGCAAACTCCAACTCCTCAATGCCTGAATGAATTAAGGTAAGCAAAAAGATTACGAACAGAAGGGGTTTATGCATTTGAATGTTGAAAATAATTGTGGAAGCATAACCTCAAACTCATATGTAGTATCAAAAAAGTTCAAGTTATTTTCCACTATTGATCAGGATTATGAGCAAAAATGCATACAATAATTTTCTTGAACTCATAAAAGCGGACAATAGAGACCCAACATGGATTTGTCATTATGTTAAAAATCAAATTCAGATAACAAAATTTATATTTTATTAAGCATAATATTACAAATACACACACAGATATCCTATTTACAATTTGAAAGCCAGTGTCCATGTACTTTATTTGTATTAAAATTTCTTAAAAAGGTAAATAAGCAATTAGCAAATCCCGAGGGAATGTAGAAAAAATTCAAAGATCACAGGGAGATCATTGCAAGTTGAAATAACATGGGATGTTTCAGTAATCTTAACCGTAAATTGTCAATATCTCCCACAATAAGATGAAAATCATGAAACAAACATGCAGCGCGAATTCATAAAACAAAAGCACTAGATTTTCACAGGAGCACAGACCTGAGGTGCCCTTTGTATCATCATCTTGGACTGCATCCTTTGATAGAACACGAAGCTTAACCACAATGGATCCAATCTAGACAAATTCCATATAAGAAACCGTAAATTCTTAATAACAAGCACATGTAACAAATCCATTTACTTTTGTACGCATATCTCACCCTTTGAAACCATTGACAATTTACATCTATGATATCATCAATTCCCCTTTCAAATATAAAGGTTCCTTGGCTTCCACATGCAGCTGAATCCTCAACTTTGATACTAGTGCAGGAAAAAGTAACAGTAGTCCCAGAACAAAAGTTATCTTGATACACCACATAATCAGGATGTATAACAACTGCCATGTCTATGTCATCCTGAAAATTGCACAGAAAGGAAGTACAATTAGATCTCAAAAGCACTTCTATGTTCTGGCTCTATTCAGCGTCTACTGATTAATATGAATATTATACTAACTTCTTATACAAAGAGTAAAGCAGCAGGTATCTTCATTTACTGCAAAATATCTGCTCTACTTTTTCCTCTATTAAGCCAACATGTCCTAGACTAATCATGTGAACGAAAGTTGAACCAAAAAGTTGAAATTCAATTGAACCAACAATATCAACTTCTTACGGACAGCAATGCGCAACACATAATTAACAGCACAGAGAAAAGGTCAAAAATAGAATTGGTATGCAAGCAGCACAACTCACTTACCATTAAAGCAGAACATTCAATATGCACAGCAGTTAAAACTGATAGCAGAAGAAAACTAATATGACAATTAAATCAAGTACACCCATATAAAGATCCAATTCAGAGAGTTGAAATTAGATCCAAGACATCTAAAAGGTCAAAAAAATTTTCCCATTACTCTACCACACAATCCGATGATTTATCAAATATAAGAGAATTACCATTTCCAACTCATCAAAGCAATGATCTGACACATGTCCATCCAGAGAAGCTGAAATTATGCAGCAAACTGTTGTTAGAACATCACGGATCATAGTACAAATGTTGATAGACAACATCGTATGTGGTAAATGATTATGCGAATTCTCCAAACTAGAAAATATACCACTGTCATCCACAGCATCCGAAGCAGGACTTAATGGAGAATCCTCATCCATACTTTCATCCGCATCAGATTTCAATGCAACTGGCTCATTCTGCAAATTTGAAGCAATGTCAGTACAACCTTAATATTCATCATTGTACCCAGACCATATACATGAAGAAATATGAAAACCAAAATACATTGGATAGAGAATCTGAAATGCCACAATTTAATTGGCTTTTCCCAGGTAGCTGTGCCCCAGAACATGAATCTCTAGATGCCAGCTCAAGCAAGAAGCTTCCCGATCCATAATTGTCCTTTTTCAAACAAGGGATTTGTTCACAACTTGTTGCATTTAACTGAGGAGTTCTGTCACCACAATGGTCTCCGTCTGCCTCCGGAGGGGCGTAAGTGGTTTCGTTGTCACAGCCAGGATCACGGTCAACTGAATCAACATTGACACAAATCACACTGCTGATTCCCTTTTTCTGAACATGGTTTCCTTGGGGAACTGGAAACATGTTTAACAAAATTACTAGCACGGTGATGATATTATAGACAATATCCTATTACCTCTTTAAATGGTAACCCAAAAGAAAAACAAATAACATAAATACACAATATCAAGCGACAAATCAAAAGCTACAAAAGAAAAGCACAGAACGGCATAGAAGACTTGAGAACTCAGGAAAAAAAATTCCTTTAAATTAACTGTACAATTCCTTTTATCCATGAACCAAACTCAAGTTCAAAAATGGGACCCTGACCCCAAAAATCATTTCGAACAAACAAACTTGTGTTTTTAGTGTGGTAGGTGACTCTGAGGAATCAAACCCTAGATATTATGTGGGCAAACCACATGCCTAACCACTCGAATAACCTCTAAAGGTTCATTTCCCATACCGTAACAGTACAAACCATCTTGAACTTGAATAACTTAATCCAAAATCCGCCACTTCATCTCCTTCTTGAGGCAAGGCAGCACGGAAGGTAATAACCTAAATCAGCACTTGGAATAATGTAAACAAAGATTCACAAAGAACTTGTATAGAAGATACAGTTCATCAAAGATGCATGCAAACCAAGACTTCTTTAAGTGATTGTCTATTCTAAGTGATCAGCTCAAAATTAGCTCGCGCAGTCTCTGTTTTGTCCTTCTTATGCTATGAAGAACCCAACACATATTGAGCTCTACTATAACATCAAAGTTGAGCAGTAACAATCCCCAAATCAGAGACTCAAAATTTTAAACTTCCAACACAAATTTCAAAAAAAGTGCAGCCACGGAAATCATCCTTGAATTCACAAACAGACTAAGCTCTAGAAAAATAATTGCCAAACTTACCGATGACCCACAATGGAAATCTTATCTCAACATTATGAGTTTGCTTCAATTACGCATATTTACTTACTTATTTCTACATAAACAAAAGCATCAACAGCGGAAAACATAAACATCGTATATTTTCCGCGATTTCTCTGAGCAACAAAACGCCAACGTTACTAAATAAAATTTCTTCGACTTTCTCGGCAACCAAGCAGAAAACGAGATGAGAAACTTACCACATTCGAGTAAATTGTACTTCAGAATCGCGGAATCGTCAAGATTAGGGTTTTTGTATTTGGTCACAATCCTCTCAGCCGCGGTTTCAGTGCGCTCGTCGTCTTCGGTGAAGTCGTAGACTCCGTGTCCGTTCTCCATCGGCGTGGCTGTGAAAGGATCGAGTCGGGAACTCAGCGAGTCAAACCGATTCCTTTGATTTTTGACGATCAATTGCTATTGCTAATTTCGTAATCGATTTTGAGAGAGAGGTAGCTTCCCTAATTGGCCAACTACACGGAAACAGTTTGTTAAGTAGAAATTGTGAGGGTTGAAATTGATTGTCCCACCAGGTAGTCAAGCGGGTGACACGCACTGTCCACTCTGATTGGAGGAAAGACTTGCTTTTTAATACGTACACTTGGCTTGGCGCGTGGCTGTTCTAGTGTAGTAATTTTATTTGCAAAATGATTTGGCTCGCTTTCCTTCGGACAAAGAAAAATCGTAATTTTACTCTGGCCAGTATAATCCTGGACCGTTTGGTAATTTAGCTCTTTATTTCTTTTTTTTTTTTTTTAAATATCCCTTGCATTCTTTGAAGTTTCTTGTCTTATCGAGTGTCACGTGTTCCTTTTTTTTTGTTTTTAAATCCGATCAATATAATTGTATTGTAGTCTTTATTAAACTCTGGCACGCCAGGAGGGAGGTCGCCTTGCAGCTGTGAGTAGAGCTTCAAGGAGACAATATTGCTAGTTATAAAACATAGTCCATCCCATGAATGGTCACTCCTCTTGATGTTTTAACCGTCTTCACTCTAAAACGATCCATTGGTAGTAGCAACGGTCATTATGCGAGATTCGAAGATGGACCATAATCATATAAGTTATTATACTCAAATTCAAGATATGCATATTTTTACTCACATGCTTTTTTAATAAGGCTCTATTCGTTTATGAATCTAAATCCTATTTTATGTGCTGCACATTTTTTCAAAACGATTTACATTCAATCTCAACCACATATCATTTTTAAAATTCAAAATAATTCAAAATCAACCACATATTCCTAAATTCAATTGAAAACAAAAATACCATATTCATAAACGAACACACCGTAATTTTTCTTATTCGAGAGCTTCTCATCTTGAGATTTTTAGTGAACCAGAGTTGACTTAAACACGAAAGAGTTCCTATTGGCACCATCACCAACATCCCTATCTATACTTTTATGCTCCTCATTGCTCAATCTATATAAGCAATCGCCACCTTCGGTTTACAAAGATTCATTCATTTATGTAATCCATCGCATATCTATATTAATGGTACTTAAGTGTAAAGGTTTATTCTATTGGAGATCTGCGAAACAGTAAACTCTTACAATCGATGCTAAAATGTTGTTAGCTCACTAAATTATTATGCTTGTATGTCTCAACCCTTTTATTTTAACTACAAATATTGAAAGAAAGATGATCTATTTGGATGATCAATAAGATTAAACGTTGCTTGCCAGTTCTATAGCATTTATGCAATTCTTAATGTGCTTCTCCATATATATAACCAATCAAATCACCTTTTCATTTTTACAATATTTTTGAAGGAAATATTTCTGGAGTTATTGCACCTATTTGTGTGCCGCGAACTAAAAAAAAAAACCTTCGATTGCCAGACGATGAATTTTCATCTGAATTTTTTAACAAGTTTTTGAATCAATTCATCCCACGGAGCGGTTTGTCCTGAGTAACACCTTTAAGAGTTTGGGCTACAAATTTAAGAAAGCTTTGAGACTGCTTGTTTGATAGACCTGAGTACAAAATCGATAATACAGCTACATGTAAATCATTTTATCACTACTATAATAATGGCTTCGCTGCAATGATTTTTTAGAATTCTTTGATAGTTTTGAAAAATATTTTAATATATTTTGTTTCTTAATATTTTATCAGTAGTCGATAAGGGAAAAATTGTTTTCGCAAATTTTAACTATAAGAGATTTATTATTACTCTTAATCTTAAATATTGATGTTTTAAATAGATTTGATTTCTTATTTTTGGTCCATTAGATATTAAAACCACGTTGTCCTGCTTCACCTATCAACTAGTTTTAAAACGAACGTTTCATTTCAGTTCAGTTTTTTAAAATATTTCTCCAAAAAAAAGTCTATTATTTGACTAATATATCTATATTCAAAACCTTTTTCAAATACGTTATCACTTTTACATGTTCAAAATAATGTTTTATCGTTCTCCTAAACATTTGTTAGAGTTTACTCAATTAATTCTAATTCAAATAATTAAAATATTAATATTTTAAATTAAAAGGAATTTTATTTTGTTCATTTTAAACTACAAAATATCATTTTCTTATATTTAAAATTTTAAAATAATGTTGCATCCTTCTTGCAAAAACTTTAAATACATATATTTTCTTAAAAAACAGGAATTGATTATAATAAAATCTATTTAAAATATCTATATTTTAAGTTAAAAGTAATAACAAGCCGCTTTATATTTAATTTATTTATACATATATCTGGAGTTTTAGAGATCATGAACTGTATATAGTAATATATGCTTTCATTTGCATATAAATATAAGTTGTTTAACTTTCATATGTACTTCGTTCATCACTAATGTGTAATCGAGCTTTCAAGAATTAAGGGAAGAATAGTTGCCGTACGTAAAAGTTTTTTATATATAAATATTACGTTGTGAAATAGTAATTATACCTAGATGAAATTGCAATTATTTTGTGTAATGAGCTTTATATTATAAATTTGAGTTGAGCTATCTGCCCCTATAAAGTTGCTCTAGACACCTATATCTTAAAAATAATTTTAATTAATAAAATTTTCATTTAATAATTTACTATTAAGGACATGATCATAAATCTCATCCATCATCTTCAACCTCTCTGTGTTCTAATATAAACCCTCTTTAATCAACCTTCAACAAAATGTTAATCTATCATAAAGAATCCATCTCCATTCTAACATTAACTCTATCCTCCTAACTTCATAGCAAACATCCCATTTATAGAATCTTTTATATTAGATAAAAATTAATAAAAATTGGAAAGAAATGAGTAGATAATTAACAAGTTTTAGATGCTCTCCATGAGAAAAAATAAAAATAAAAAAGTCAACTAACAGACCAAGCATTGCTTTGGGATACCAGAACACTACCAACGGCCTCGCAGCTGAGAAAAAACAAATCTGGTGTATTTGACAAATTCAAAATGTTGCAAATTCAAATATGATATCTACAATCACATTCGAAAGAACCCAAATATTTATATCTTTGAAATTTTATAAATTTAGTCGAAGAATGGAGGTCTGTAAATTTGAAGGATGTTTTCGGTATTTAAAACAGTTTGCAAGTAAAAATTATTTTCAAAATTTTATGTACAAAAAATTGAGTGTTATGAGTAATTTTTTTGGTGCAAATATTCCTGCCCTTTAAATTTTGATAACCTAAATCTAAATATGAAAGAGTAGCTTTACTTAACAAACCCAAACAATTATATCTGTATAATCTAACACAAATTTATTGAGTGAAAAAAATTAAAAAAATAAATCAATTATGATAAATCAATTAAAACCCACCTATTCAATGACTTTGTGTAATATTACGTTGTATATTTTTCAAGTAAAATATGGAAAGGAAGTCTTGTGTTGTAAGGATACATATATGTTTAGATCTAAACAAATATGTATATAAAAAATTATTTTAAATTAATTGTTTCATTGCATTCAATAATTTTGGTAATAAAAATAATAGATTTTTAAATAATACAATAATCGTTATAGTGCGAGTACAGCTTTTTTTTTTTCTTTTAGATATCCTCAATGTGTTTCACCTAAATATGGATAAAATATTGAATTGCATATACGCCTACATGTGCTGTTACTAGTCTGTGATAATAATATGGCGTAGTATTTACATTAATACAATTTAACTTTGTGACATGTTGATTTTCTTAAAATTTGCACAATCTTTAATTATACACCATATTGGCACTAAATTAAGTTTAGAAAGCTATAACTTGATTGGCCATTCACATCAGGATTCCTGATGTACATGAGACATGGAAAGAATAATGTGATACATACTAATCTTACAAACTTTGTACTTACACTTTTATATATAAACTGATATAGATCGTAAAATGATTAAAGTAAAGGATATACAAAATCAATTCATTTAATAAAGAGTATTGATACGTAAACAAATGAATGATATCATATCAGTTTGTATACGTGAGCTTTTGAGCTTTTATAGATAATTTGTAAAAATAATATTACTCCACATCCAACGTACATACATGCCATCCCCTCTTTTGTCCTAATTAAATTCGGCCTCAGTTACGCAGGCACTGAGGCACATATATTAATGCCACCCTTCTCTTCTCCCTTCGTTCACCGTTTCTCTAATTTTTATTGGAATCTTCACGCCCAACTTAAACCACAGATGATCCTTCAAGGCTTCACGACTTTATTTAAACTAAGCCAATTTCGTATCACGAGAGTCATAAACTTGTTTAAATAGCATCACTTTTAGCAACATAACAACATTTCAGCCCAGAGAGTTGTTTCTCAAAGCCACAGGAATATGCATTTCCAACACATGAATATAAATTACGTTAGGTTGTTATCACCAGCACTATTCGATTAATTTCCTTCCAAAAACTTATCATTTCTTCTTGTGAATACGTTTTATATTCAAGATCTCATATTCTGACCTCTATAATCCTGGCCTTCATCGACTGCCCGCCGGGTGACTAGAAAGGAATTATATATAGAAGTTCTGCAATCAGACATTTGACGTACGGGAAATTAAATCAGTGTACATAGATAGAGAAAAGAGCTCAATTAATGTAAGAACACAAGGGACTTGTTGAAGTGAAGATTTTCTAAACCCTAGCTTGTTGCATCAGAAGAAGTAGTTGATGGCAAACAAAGACTAATTTACGTTGGCAAATATAACTTATTACGGAATACTGACATGATATTATTATGAAGTTACAATATATACTTATATCTTCCCTTCTGGACTGATCCATTAATTTAAAAAAAAAAAAAGAAATTACGTCTCTTTGTAAAGAAAGTCGTTTGCAAATAAACACTAGCACACATATACGAACACTCAGAATGAGATCAAATGGAATATCCAAGAACAAGGAATGTAGCTCCTAATTGGAGTAATTTAGCTTTTACACACTTCATAAAACACAGTTATTTAAGGCAGGGATTTCAGCTTTATTAATTGGAAGGATCCGCTCTTCTTTGGCGTCGTTCAGCTTGAGAAAGGAAGCCTACAAAACAATAGTTGAAGATGATCTACCTAAGCATTTTACCAAGAAAAACAATATTAAGACCGTCCAGGATGCTATGCTCAGAAAATTATTGCATTTCAATAATAATTAGGTTCATTTTTCTTTCCACTTTGTTTTCAGGTCAAAAAATTCATGCATTTATTAATTAAGCAAAACATATTCTCTTTCTCTTTATATTGATTCTAATCTAATCTCCAAGAATGATACAAATTCAAAACATCTACATAAGCTTAATTATCAGTTATTGAGACTTGAACATGCATGCCAAGAAGCTATTGCTAAGCTTACCCTAACTTGAGAGAAGTATCAGAACTATCATCCTCCTGAGGAGGGCCACTGCTGCAGCTGCAGACATTGGTAACAGACTCTGATGATACGCCTTCTTCCTGGATTGTTACATCCGGATCCATCAGCACAAGTCTTTTTCCCTTACTCATGTTAACCACCTGAATGCGTTAAAAAAAAAAATGTCAAAAATTAAGTGCAAACAATGGGTATGAAATTATGAAATCTTAATTACCTTTTGTTTCAGTTTCATGTTCTCTTCCAGTAGGAGAGCTCCCTGCAACATTACCGAGTGCCACAAGTAACCAAATTTTGACTTGCATCTTAATAACCAAAAGTAAATTTGAGAGCCCTTTGAAATATAGATACGTATAAGGTTGCACTTGCACACTATTTTGAATCAACATCGTCATGTAATTAAGTTACAGCTGCTGATGACTTCTTTCTCAAAACCTTTTTATTACCTATTTATCTCATATTGAATCTTGACGTCGTAACAGGTTTCTGTGCTTTCTAGAATATTAATTACTAACTTCACGAGTAATGACTTTTTGAAACTAGTAAGAAAGATCAGGAAAAGAAGATGTTTGACTAAGATAATTATTTTTCAGAAAAAGAAATTCTATCTTATGCTTAAATGAATGTCTTCTATACCTTTCTTTCAAGCGAAGAGATCTCATTCGCAATCTTTTGACTCTGAAAAAGAAGTTAACTAGTGAAATACTGTATGAACAATGGCAGATAAACTCATGATTGGCAACAACATTAAAGCAACACCTATACAAACCTTAGTGTCAAGCACACGGGTAAGTCCCGATTCAAGCAGCCTCTCAAGTTGCTGTAGCTCTTCTATATTCAACCCTTGAAGATCCTCTCCTCTCAGTTGTCTATTATAGTTTCCATTATAAATAGTATAATGGAATTTATGCAAACTTAACTAATTAGGAAAGAAAAACAAAGGATAACTCGAAAATATACCTCAGTTGATGGCTCTTATCAGCAATTTCCTTATTCAATCTGATGTGGTTGCTATTTTCCAGCTATAAAAGAGTGGTATTGCCAGTCAAAGGGTGTGCTAATACTAGAGCTTGAAAACTAATTACCAGGAAAAATGAAATGTAAAGTAACCTAATGGAAGCATATATGTGGTGCCAAACTGTCAATTAATGGAAGTTAATTGCAACTTCCCGTTCCATATAGCAGCATTGAATGCTCAAATTTGGAGGATCACCAAAAAGATAAAAGAAATGAATAATTACAAGTTACTTTAGTCTTACAATACAAATTAAAAGTTTCCATTGCTTAATGAAGGGTATCTAAAATGCCTAATAAAAGATTAAATTAGTAAAACCTTCGAGATTGAGTTCATGTCATGAATTTATGGAATTAATGCCAATGTTGTCTCGCTTATAGGGCCTACTAAAATCGCAATCACAATGACATAATTACAGGATAAAAAAATTTACCTGCAGTTCAAGTGATGGTTGGTCAAGTTTTTGGAGGTTATTTGAATGCAGATTATACCTTGTAAGCATATCCTTCATGCTTCACAACAAAAAAGTATGCACTAAGAATTGTCAGTGAAATACTCAGAAGATTTAGCAGTTATTCATATATGTAGAATCGGTTAAATAAAACACAGAAAACTTTTGAAATTATAGAACTGCAATAATATAGACACCAGATGGAGTTCCACTCACAAGAAAATTTAGGTTATCTCGAGATATCATTCTATAAGCTGGCAATATTTAAGCCTACAGGTACCCATCAAAATTACCCAAAATTTTTTAAACGTGGTTAATTAAAGTAACTATATATATATAGCCACCACTTGACGTGTCTGTTATATTTCAATCTTCCCTTGTCCAACCCATGTGTTTAAGATGTGCAATCAATCAGTCGCATATATAAAACACCTCCGAGAAACTACATGAAAGAAAGAATATTAATGGTGAATACAAATCATTTAACAGGAAATACTAAAATAAATCCACCGAGTGACTAATAATCCTATTATGCAAAAAAGGTCACTCATCACATTGAGAGTGAGGCAAACCTAACAGTTCATAACTTTAAAGATGAAAATTCTTATACAAATTATATAACACCTTAGGGAACTTACTTTTTACATACATTTGAAGCATTTGCAAGTTATAGTGTCGCCTGGTAATTCAAAAGTTCTCCTTATCAAAGTGTAAACCAACAGGATATTTGCACAACAATCAATTTTTATGTGCGGCATGCTATTCTTTTGGCAAACAATGACAATGTATAATATAATATACGTCTCAAAGACAGAAAATTGGTAATGACAAATGGTAAACTCCCAAGCATTATGTCAATTGCATATATAACTGCATACTAATTAATCTACCACCGACAGAACAACAATAATATATAACTAATAGATAATGAAAGTAGATTTCATGCTAAGAGGAAAATTTTACATGAGGGATAATTAAACAGCTCGAAAAGCAATATTAAACCATTTCTCCCATAATTTCAAATTTTTGATAAATAATAAGCAAACAGTAAAGCTGTAAGTTTGAGTTTGGATGAAGTGAAAAAGAAACATTCTCTACACCATTAAGATCAGCTCAAACAATGACCATGATCACAGCCATCAGGGCTCCAAAAAGCAAATCAACGACAAAAAGAACCAACTCATTTGAGTAAACAATATAAATTAATTGTTAGTTGCTCATGCAAGCTACTTTTACTAATATCTAATGAATATGCCTTCTCCTCTCAGTCTTATTTGAGGTTTCTACAATTAGTATCGGATAATTCGGCCTTCTCTATTCACATCATTGTCAGAATCTATCCAACCTAACCACAATTTACCACAAATGGCCGAAATTTTACATCCCTTTGGATGTTATTGCTTTAAACAGTACGTTTTTAGATTTGGTTCTACCGTATATAAAAACCAATAATGTTTAATTATCTTACATCTTTCCACTCAAACTTGACTTGAATTAAATCTTGAAAGCCCATAGGAAGCCTGTATTTATTAGTAAGCTCTTAAACAAACACAACTTAACTATTAAATTGATTACCTAGCCTAGCCAAACTAGAGCTATTATATATTTTCTAATTCAGCTCAAAAAATGCTTATAAAAGGTCATCTCAAGTTTGAATTTAAACTCATCATTATTATAAAAGTGATAAACAAGTCGAGGCTAATGAAACAACTCAAAGCTAATCCAACGGTTTCCAACCCTCGAACAAACAAGTGAACTACAAGTCAATTCAGCTTTCAAGTTCTCATTTCAGGTCATTTAGAGTATTCATTCACTAGCTTAAATGAACAAACCTCTAGCTTCAGCTTGCTCACTTGATGAACCACATTTAAGTAATAATGAGATGAGCCTGCCCGGTTCTTTTCAATCAGCTAACCTAGACAACTTTAGTCAAATAACGGTACGTTGTCTTGGTAATAATGCAAATCAAATATCAATAAAATCATGAAAAATGGATGGTTCCCTCGTATGTCCAGGAGTTCACTGAGTATTCTCAATTTCACTTACAAATTCGAAGGAGTAATGCAGCCACCGGAAATTTCTTATGTATGCCAAGATAATTATTAAAGGTACGCTAGGCTTAAATAAATAATAAAGTACACCAGTCGAACTTTTCACCCGAGAACCTTGAATAAGAAGTATAAGACCAACATCCTCCAAAATTCAAAAAGGCTTTTACTTAACGGGTGCCAAAGTCTTAGTTAAGGTTTAACATGCAATTGATGTTCAGAGTAATAACTTACTCAA
Source organism: Boswellia sacra (assembly GCA_013180625.2). NCBI lineage: Eukaryota > Viridiplantae > Streptophyta > Magnoliopsida > Sapindales > Burseraceae > Boswellia > Boswellia sacra. The sequence goes on from SNVD02006000.1 coordinate 1,178,738, forward strand.
ACAGCTGTCTTTTTGAATTCCCTCAAGCCTCAGTATAGTGTTATTATGAAGATTTTAGAATGAAATTGAGTAATATATAATAGTTACAAAAAATTTGTACAAACTCTTCTATGTAAACTAATACATCATTAAATTAATAGAAATATGAAAACTCAAAATGCATTATCCAAATCAAAATCTATGAGATGGTAAAGTACAAATCTTAGTTTATACAGAGAGTTTATATAAATAGCTAGGTTGTAGGAATATTGTCAATTAAAATTATAATAATACTACACTTATAATAATACTACACTTACTAAGTCTATATACAAAATTTATTTACAAAATTGACGTGGGATCAAATAAATAGAGTGATATATATATAAAGTTAATATAATAAATACTAACGGGTCATATATCATTAAGTGAGTGAGTGGTGACATGTTAACTTTGTGTACAAACTTTGTAAACTTTGTAAACTTTGTATACAAGCTTTATAACTATAACATTACTCTTAGAATTAACTTCTCTTTTCTCACTTGACATCTACTTCTCCTCCTCTACATTATCACATGGGTATCCCTCCTCTCCCCTCGGCCAGTCTTTATTCCTTATCAAGAAAAAGATAAGCAAAATTTAGTTTTGAGTAGGAATCGTATTCTCTTATTTATGCATCTAAACTGTCAAAATATACTGCCATATACCTATTAAAGGTTGAAGGAAAACATTGACACAACGTCCCATTGGCTGTTGACTAGTAATTAACTAACAAACTATATAATAGATAAACTATAGATTAATCCAATTTTCATCCTCTTCATCATAACTAGTTTCATTTGTCGAAGTTAATAAAAAGACACAGTATGTTCATAACATATAATAACAGAATAGCATAAATATAAGTTCAAAACTTCTGATGATTTCAACCATGACCTATTTATTTACATATATGCTTTGCAATTTACCCATTTTATTGGCTAACTTCAGGCGCTCTTGTGTTAAAGGAAACGATTGACCAAATGTTATTATTGATGACACGTACATTCGGAAATATATATTTTTAGAAATTAAAATTACTAATAAAGAAATATATAGTTACAATTCTTTACTGACAGTTAAACTAAGGTATATAGTTACAATTCTTTACTGACAGTTAAACTAAGGTATTTATTGTCCTTCAAATGATAAAAAGATTTAACAAAGGTAATTAATGAGGCAAACAACTCCAATAATTATGATTTTCTTATCCACTATTTTCTATTTATAATATTCATATAGGTGTTGTACATTAGTTAAGACACCAAAAAAATAATTGGATAAATTTATCATATATTCTACTTGTTAAGTCAGATTGTATAAATCACTTGTAGTGTTCAAAATTTTTATTTTATTATTGTATGACAAAATTACAGGTTAACTATGAATATTAAGAAAAGTTTAGAGACGCTGATTTCATGTGATTTCATGTTAAAAGAAAGTGACTCACAAAAGCCGAAGTCAGGACCCGGTGCATGAAACGAGCTGATACAACCAGCAAAGTACCGAATCGGCTAGCTGCGATGCTGCTACTACTTCCCATGATGAAGATAGCTTTTAGGAGCGGCTGCATCGCTGCCAGGATTCCTGACTTTTAAGAGCACATGGAATCAATCAAGCAAACGAGTGCAAGAAGCTACAGCTACAATTTCTTTTTTCTTTTATCCTGAAAGCAGGTAGCTAGCCATGGAAGTACATCAAAGATCTCGCTTTATTTGCTTGTGCGTTGTGGTTTCAAAGATCGAATGGGTGAGAGAACTTCCATCAAAGCATCCGAAGATAAGGAAGTCTGTAACTTGTAGCCGTCTCCTCTCTCTTCTCTCTCAGACACACACAAATAGACGCACAAAGCAAGCAAATAGCAAGCATAGCAACAACGTACAGACACAGCAGCCAAAGAAGCAGAGAAGAAAAGGAGGACATTTACTCTATGAGAGAGAATTTAAGACACGAAAAAACTACAACAATAATGGCAAATAATACCTGGAGCTGCAATATTCGAAGAGCTTGCCAGTAGCAGAGAAAATTATGAGAGCAACCTCAGCATCACAGAGAACAGAAAGCTCTTCAGCTTTCTTGAAAAGACCTCGTCGCCTCTTGGAGAAGGTAACTTGCCTCGCCGTGACGTTATCAATCTTCTTGATCTTGATCTTCTCTCTGGCCATTCTTTTACCTTCCTAGAAAAATAAAAATCAAAACACAATTACTTTGACATTTTCTATGTATAAAGAATCATAGACATAGAATGCCACGAAAAGGTGTGAAAAAATGGAGCAGATTTGTGGCAATTTTATTAAAGAATATATATATTTGGAGCAGAAACCCTAGTGTGACAGACCGAGCTCAGATCCAGGTTAAGAAACCCAGAAAAGGTGAAGAAGCCACCAATCATCCCTCATGAACATGCAAACAATTACCAGATTATAAGGATTGGAGAGTGTGTTTGTGTGCTTTTATGCTTGTTTACCTTCTTGGAAGTGCTTGTTCAAGAGATGTGTTAGGTCTGAACTGATCACAGCTTTCAAAAGCCACCAATTAGAGAAAGTGATTTTCACAAGAGAGAGAAAGAGAGAGAGACGAGATGTGTGTTCAAGAAAGGAAAGGTTACCTTCCCTTTTATAGCCAAACAGTATCTTTTTCTTTTTTTAATCTTCATTTTTCATTTTTCTCTTTTTTTCTTAAATTTTTTGAATAATAATATCACTTAATAATTGTTTTTAGGCTAGGTTAGTACTCAAAGAGAAGGTACAGAAACATTTCTGGTCCATTGACGAGACTCGGATGGAAGATAACATTGTCTTTGCTTAATTGTTATATTTTAAAAAAATATTTTATTTATGTGGACCATCGCTTTCCGTACGTAGATAGCCATGCTAGCACCAACTCATAGCAATAATTACTTGTACCTTCTACTCCTAGGCGCTTCCCCTTCGCTATTCTCCACCTCCTCTCAATCAAATGGGGTGCTTTATCCCCCTCCCTTCTCAATAAATTTCTTTTACTAGTTATTTCTCTTGCCAATATCATTTTATTTTTATTTTATATTATTCATGAGTATTACATATGTTTCATGTGTAACGTTGCGTGCCGTTGCGTGAGTACTGTGGATGCACTAATTCACCTCCAAAAAATGGGACATATTTCACATAGAAGTGGGAAAGGAATCAAACAATGCCTAATGTTATACTTATATACCTAACCTATACAATTAATTTCATATTATTTAATATGATAAAATTTTCTTTTTAAATAATAAATGATATAATAATCATTCATTCAATACGTAATTAATTATTTTTTATTTGAAGTTTGAATTTAATTTATTTTTCAATTTCAAATTTTTTATTTTTTATTTAATACTTAATCTAAAATATTTTTATTGAATAGAAAAAGTTAAAAGTTATAGCTTTTATTTGAATAAAAATGTCTTGAATCATTTATTACTTCTCTAATTATCTTAAATATTGTTATAAATTTTATTTATGAGTAATTTGTACATAACTTAATATTTTAATTTTAAAACATTATTATTTATTTTTAATTATATATTATGGTTCTCTATATATTTTTAAAATTATTTTATGGTCATTTAGCTTATTTATATATCAAATTCTTCTAGAAAAAATAACCTCTTTATATAATTATGTACATTTAAATCAATGAAATTAATAATAAATATTGGTATGCAAATATTTTTATTATATAAAATAAAATCACAAGTTAAAATAATATATATAAATAGAAAAGTATGTGTAAACCTTTAATTTTCATACATTTTAATTCATATATTGAAATAAAAAACAAACGTATTATTCAAATTTTTATACAGACCTATTCAGATTTTAATTAAATTTATACATATTCAAAATTTAGACAAAAAAAAAAACTCGCCCCCTCATATTACATCATATCAAATTATACGAGATTTATCCAATAAATTCATAGATATTAAATTTTCATATTTTATTATTGCAAGATTTGCATAGATACTATATATTTAGTGAATATTTATACTGAAAGTTAAATTTCTATAACTAATTACTTAAAATAACAAAAATCTAGGACATGATTAGTTAATATATACCGTAAAATTTTGATAAATAAATGTTTTTGATAAATTAATAACCTCGTTTAAATAATAAAATTTCCAATCTCAACTATAGCTTGTGTAGTAAATTAATAATTTTACTAAATGTATTAGATGGTTTTTTTTTCAATCTTGTAGGAACCAATGAATATATAAATTAATAGTTGATCAAATACAAAAAATAAAAAAACATATAAAATTCATAATATTAAGGAGCTTTGGTAATGACAACGTTTATTTTCTTAATTCAGCTCTTCTCAAATTATCTATTTTCCATCATATATATATATATCAAGTCTTTCTTTTTCCTTTGTATCAAAACTGAATTCAACTTCATCCTTGACGTTTTGCAAAGGCATGTACAAAATATTTTGCGTGTTGTATATAAAGCAAATAATTATTTGTGATTACTGTTACTTATAAAGACATCTTATAGAGAAATAATTGGCAAAACACAACAATCATCTAATTATAATAATCATCGATAGCCATATCTATTACCTATTGAATAACATATTCATCAATAGATAATTTTATATGATACTCTATCATTTTTATTAACATAAAAATCTTCTTAAATTTATAAATATTTATTTATTGATAAATTCACAAATTATTAAATAAATAATTAATTAATTATCTAAAACAATATTTTTTTTTCTTAATTCCAACTGTATTCATTCATTCATAGAAGTTTTACTCTTTCTATATGTACAAATTTAATTTACATCTTATATATTCTTCAAGAGAAGGGCTTACTGCTTACAAAAGTCGTAAAATTTAATGTATTTATTTTAATTCGAATTAAATAGAATGAAGAAACATTTGGATGAAAATTATACCAAATTTTCTTTCCAATTGTTTATTTCTTCCTGCAAATGTTAAGTCATGGACTGAAAAGAATTCGAAGTTCAAACATTCATAAACAATAATTCGTGACATTTATTAATTAATCAATTGATCTGATAGACGGCCCTGAAGCATGCATACCACTTTAGGCTTATGCTCTGATGTGTATACTTCTTGTGAAAAGCTATTGTCACATCAATCAAAAAATCTGCATTTTTTCTAATTAAAAAAAAAAGAAAAGAAAAAAGATGCCTTATCTTTTTACTATCTATGTTCCCGCGAATATATTATGCTATATTGCTATAATTAAAGAGTAACTCTGTATTTTTTTCCCCTTTGTCACGCTATCATTTTTCTTATTAAAAATTTCGACTACTTGTATATATATACACGTATGAGTTTGTCTACAATACATTAATACATTCGTTATATACATATAATAACTGTTTATTTATATAAAACTCATAAACGAATATATAAAAATCGTAAATAAATAAATAAAAATTGTAAATATAATTTTTATATACTTATTTACAACTTTACAACTCTTATATACTCTTATATACTCATTTACAACTTTTATATATGAATTTACGATTTTTATATAAAATAAATAATAATTATATAAATACAACTATTATACCCAAGTCATTTCCATAAACGTATACATATGTTTAAAAGTAATAGTATACCACACAATTAACAATTATTATTATAAGATATCAATTGATAAAAGCCTGGTTGCAACGTCTTGTTTAGTGCTTCATTTCTCTCGTGGCACTTCTACACTATTTTTGGCATTGACATCCAAATTGGTTGACCGAATGACACCATAGAGAGTGGGAAAATATGATAAATATTATATTTTTCTATAGCTTGAACTAGTAATCATATTAATGTTTTTATTGTTAAATTTTACGTATATTATACAGGCAACATTATAATAACATACACAAACCTCAAGCGTTGCAGCAGAGGCATGGTTTCTCTCTTGAATTCAGTGATAAAGAATAATAATTATTATATTTATTTCAATATCAGTGAAACCTACTTGATTCTATTTATTTCAATAACAATACGTAATATATGATTGAGTATTAATTTTATCATATTTTTTAAAGTTTAAGTCCGTATCAACAAATTTTACAAGTGAATTAAACAATATCTTTTTATTGATTTTTTAAATAACACAAAAATAATATTAATAATATATATGTTTTCAGTTGATTTTTTAAATAATATAGAGGGGATTCGATGTTATTAAGTGTTTAATTATGATAATTCTAATATCATATTAAATTTATTATTTTTTTAAAGTTTAAATCTATAAATATAAGATTATAAATGCGGGTTCAAATTAAATGTTTAATTATCCAATGATTAATAGTTAGAATTTCAGGAAAGTTATAACGTAGGCTTTGGATGGGTGACGGGAACTACAGCTACTCAAATGGTGGTGCACTGTAGAATGTGCATATAATCAATTAAGGCTAGTGAAAATAAAAACAAATAAAAAAATAATAGTAAAAGTACTGAAAGAGGAGGCAAGTCAATTAGGCGCGCAGGACTCCTACTACTACGGGGGATAACATCGAGGATATGTTTGATAAACTATATAAAATTGTCAAGGCTAATATAAATTTATTTGAATTGGATTGGATTGAATAGCATAGGATAATATTAGATAAAACATAATATTATACTATGTTTGATAGAATATTATTGTATTAAATAAAACCTAAAAAAATTATATGTGAAACATTTAATTTAAATATAAAATAAATTTAAATAATAATTAAAATTATTTTTAAAATAAAAATTTAATTATTAAATTTTTTATTTATTTAAATAATTATTTTTTATTTATTTAAATAATTATATTTTATTTAAATATTTAATAAACTATTTATTAATTATATAAATATTTAAATATTTAATTTATATAATTTTTTTGTATTTATTAGTGAAAATTGAGACAAAAATAAGTTTATACGGTGTAATACCATGGGTAGGTTTAATATAAAAATGCTTAATTTTTATATAAACAGTATCGTTATAGTATCCGCTATAGTGTCATTATAGTATTCACATTCTATTATACGTATCAAAAACAATATAATTTTTTAATGTTATACAATACAGCACATCGAACATACCGTAAATTGCACAGGCCAATTGCAGGGATGCGGTTTGCCTGGCAAGGGAACACATGAAGTTCATGTCGATGAATTATTTTAAAACAAAAATTAAAAAAAAAAAAGATCACTAAAATCGAGGGGTCAGTGAAGTTGTGATCACTGATGAGTAATAAACAAAATAGCCAGAGGTTGAAATGCGATAGGCAAAAGTAGGCAAGGGTCTCCTTCAGAAGTCAATACAGAGGACTCGATTGCAGCTGCAGGGACCGGATTCGGTGCCATTTGCAAATGGGCATGTGCAGCAAAAGTTTATGAATTAAAATTACTCCAAGACATTCTATTTTTCATCAAGAGTCAAAACGGGAATGCCATGCCAGCTGGCCTCTTCTGTCATTGCCTACGTAAAGCACTTGTTTGGTCTCAGCACAAAGAAGCAACATGTGCATGTAGAGGAAATAATTTTCTCTCTACAGCAGAGCTTGTAAAAGTAATGTAAATGGAGAGCAAATTGAAAATTTATTTTATTTTAACACTTTGGTGAGACTTTCAACAAAATCCTTCAAGAGAAAAGGAATTTTCTTGGTCTTCCAAATTTTATTCTTTGCGATTGTGGTCCCATACACACATATATAAGAGTCGAGTCAAGTCCAGTCGAGTTGAGTGTGTTAGTATAAACCTTGATTAATTTAATAAAACAATGCTTCTCGTCTATGCATGAAATTACTCGCTTAGTTAATTTGAAAATAATCAATAAATAGGATTCAGTCTCGAAGTAATAAAATTAACATCTTACCTAAACCTCAATTATTCTTAAAGCTCTGATCATGCTAGTTGTCCATGTTAAACTTCTATTCTATTAATAATTTCAGAGAAACCGCTATCGCAAACCAAACCGAGAACCACTCTAGCTGCTTCTCGAATATCTTATATCGATAATTAACCAGTAAAAGATTTAATATAAAATTAATTTAATTTGGATACTTGGTAATAAGAATAATAAAATGTAAAAGCCAGGGATCCTGAAGGCCAAAGAAAAAATAATAATAGTGAAAAAGTAAGAAGTTTATAAGAATACCTGCGTGACAGGGTGCAGGAGATCTTCATAGATATTCATGTAAATGAAACTATCCGGAACGTGAGCTTTACAAATGAAGAGTTCGATGAGCAACTTTTTACATCCAAACAAACCCTTGCTCTAGTCTTTTGTATATCCTTTTACAGAAAGGTGCGAACGACCACAAGCCTTTACTTTCCAGCTGGGTACGTATAAGTGTCGGTTCACTGTTTGTTCTTTAAAGGTTTGCTTAAACTATGATCTGATATCGATTGGTAAAAAGTTGAGAATCAAACTAAACTATGAGAAGCATTATATATATGCGCCAATAATATCAATATAATCACCGATTCCAGCACGAGAAAGGAGATTTTATTTGCATGAATCAGTTATTGGAATGGATTATTCAATTATATATTTGAGCCATTTGATTGACATATCCTTGAATCACCTGCATCAATCAGCCAATTTTGATGTACGTATATATAGTTTTGTGCATGCAGTTGGAAATGAAATTGAAGCAAATTTGAAATTGGGAATCCATTTATCCTTAAAGCTGGGAGGTTCCACATTCACAGAACTCTCCTTCTTTCGTTTTCAACTTTCATATGGATTCTCACCTCGCCCGGAGGAGCCAGCTAGCTAGAACTTCTTCAACATGGACCACGAAAGATGCATGCATATCTAATCCAAGTATCTAACCATGCATGATCGATATTTATGCATCACAAACTTCCAACTTCTTTAAGTTGTTGTTACGTCCTCCCTTCAATCAATAACTACTTGTTCAACTCATATCTAGCTTTATAAATTGTTCTGTTAAATATGCATGCATGATCAATATATCTGCGTCAATGACTGTCAAATAATTTCATATTTGACGGATATTTGCGATTTTCTTGTAGTGTATATATATAAGATACATAAGCAATTTCATATACACAGCTCAAACTACAAATTAATACTATTAAATTAAATGAACGAAGAGATGACATCCCATCTAATCTAATTAAATAAGGTTAAGTAAGTTTGTATTTACATAATTGTATCACGCATGTGCAAATTTAAAAATCATTCATTCTTCTGTCCTAAAACAATGTGTAACTTGCTTTAAATAAGTTGATTTTTGAAATTCCTTTCTTCAGTCTAGGAAGGAAGGAGTCTAGGAGACAACCAGTTTATTAAATAAATGGGGCCAAAAGTCCGGACCCTATGAAACTCGTCACAAGTGTAAATAGTAATACACTCCAAATCCAGAGTTGAGCAGATCAAGAAGATTCAGGTGAAATGGAAGCATATATATTATTAATTGTAGCAAAAACAAATCAAAGCAAACCCTTAAAATATTCTGCTGTTGTTACTTGAATGGACGTCTGATTTATTTAGTTTAGTTTAACTCCCAAGTTGAAATGTATTGAATAAATTAATTGTGGAATATGAATTAAGTGGTGATTTTTAACCCATATTTACTCTAAATTACGATAATCAAGATGACGTTTCGCGTTGTTTAAGTGCCAGATGTCAGCACCAATGTGCACGCGTCTTTTAGCTCTTGGAAATACTAAATTGTATATTAAATTAAGTACGGTACATTCATTTTCAGTGACCATGGCTTATGGGTCCATTTGAAGGTAAAGTTAGAACGTGTTCAGTGATCACTTTATAATACTTTACAATTCTATTTCCACTTTACTCCAATGCACATCAAGATGTTTTAATTCTTAAAAATATTTAGAAAAGAAATTGAGAGCAAAATTGGAGGGAGAATTTGATTTAAGGATCTGGCCCATGGAAGCCCACATAAGCTAAGAGCCTGCCAACATGGGCCCTCTGGGCTGCCCACATTTTGAAGAGCTTGTGAAGGGCCCATGCGGTAGTTCACGTGCTCGTTGGTCAAAAGGGGCGTTTCTGCTGCTGAGCAACTTCACAACTGAGTTCACAACGTCAAATCAGGCTTCGAGAAGTGACATCTTGTTCTTGCCAATGTGGGGGTTGGGACCCATGTAATCTCGTGCATTCATGGCCCACGTCTGGCACATTAGACATTGGATTCTCGTCCGAACGCGGTCTATCTAGGATCAAGTATGAGCTGCTTATGCTGAGGGCAAGGTTACTTCAAAACTAACTCTCGTTGAAAATTCTCTACTTTGCTTTGGGCAAGTGATTTTACAACGGAACAACATTAATAAATATTATCAAATTTTAATTTAATTTTAATCAGATAATAATTATATAATTTTAATTAATTATATTATTAAATTTGTATAAAAATTATAATTTTTAAAGGTGTTATTGATAAAAATAAATAATTTCAATAATATGATTAATAAAAAAACATGATCGTTGTTTTCTGATTAATAAAATTAAATTAAAATTTAAATATATTTATTAAAATTGTCTCATTTTACAATTATACAGTGAGATGGAACAACAAGAATGCTAGTCATGGTGACATCCATAGCGATATGATTGCGAGAGTATCTGTACAACAATAATGGTATTAGTACGATTTTGCATTTTGTAATGCGCGTTGAAGGGAATGGAAAGATTGGGAGGAGATGTGTTGCTCTTGATTCTGGTAAAGGGGTGATTTTATTTTTTTATTTTTTCAATTATATCCCAGATAAATAAATAAAACGATTGAGTGCTTGGTCAGTTTACTAATGGGGCTCATAGCATTGTTCTTTACAAGGCTATTATTTCTATGTCGTACAAGGCTGAGTCCAGATTGGCTTTGGGCTGGTTTTGGGTCGGATTTGATCTGGGCCAGATTTGTTGTCATCCTTATTGATGCTAAACGACATCAAGATTTATGTGCTCTAACTCAATTATATTGGTAAGTAATATGAGAACGAGTATTTCTATTTGTCCTTCGCTTTGTATCTCTCCGACCTCCACTAATTTTATCTATATTTTATGATAATTTTATTCTTATATGTAATTTTAAATAAGATAATAAATTCTAAACCTGTAAAGATATAAAATAGGATATAATTTTGGCTTTAAAGGCTTTGATAAATAAGTTGAGTATATCAGTGAAATTCAAGTTTTGCTGCTTTCTGGACAGTACTAAGCATATTTTATACTAAAACTTGTCTACACTATAAAATTCATTAGGGCTTAATGACCTCAAACAAAAAAAAAAAAAAAAAGGAAAAGAAAAAGAAAACCATTAAAATTTCGTGCTCCACCCTCACCATCACTCTCTTGCCACTGTCTCAAGTGTTCAATATAGTTTTCTGGACTTGCATTTTTCTTCCAATTTCTATCTTATAAATATATTATCAGAGTATAAATAAAGTCAAAATCGTAACATACCTTAACAAGGTTCAAGCTCTCCCATTCGTTAATGAAAACATACTGAAAAGAGTTTTGTTTTTCTGCCAATTAAAGACCATAGCCATTGCTTGTTTAGCTTGAGAATATTATTACAAATGATAGAGAAATTCTTTACCATATGCCTACAGATAATTGATCTCTAAATTTGTTGTATATTTTATTTTTTATGTTTCTACAAGGTGATCAAACATTATAAAGTAAAATGATAATTTCGAAATCAAATGGAGTTTAATGAGAAATAAACGAGGTTTTAAATTTTTTTAATTATGTGAATTTAGAAATAGGGGTTAAAGAGTTAGAAAATAAGAACTAAATAGATTAACTCTATGAAAAATTAATATTCATTAGTGTCAGAGATAAAAGTAGCCCATAATCAAAGGCCAAGTACAGTAATATGGTCCAGAATTTATCAGCAAAACAATGATCAATGGCCCAAAATAATCCAATTTTTATTGGACTTTTTAGTGATTATGTTCATACTTTTATCCCAAAACATTATCTTGATTATAAACTAAGCTGAAGTACACAAATTTTAATGTTATTTAGCATTAAACAAGATGCTACTGCCTGTTTAACTTAGTGACTAACAACCCCGTTAAAATCACAAAAGTTAAAGAGGATGAAAGAATAAGCGAAACCAAGAAGGATCTTAACTAACACCTCTATGATATTTGGATTAAGTTATATAGATTAACGAGCTTGTGATTGACATGTTGACTCTCATATATTGTTAGAAATAAACATTAACATCTTTAAAATAATAAAATATATAAAACATAAGGGTTAAGGTGCTAGTTTCACTTTTTTTTTTTTAGCAAAAACACTCCTTCACTCCACTTAGTGCTATTTGACCAAAAAAAATAAAAAACTCAATATACCCATATAAGTCTCATATTTTTTCCTAAAAAAAATGTGATATTTGCTTTGCGGCCATTGCAAAATCTCAAAAGCGCCGTTATTATTATAATATATATATATTTTTTACCTGTATTAACATGTAGGTCATCTTCGTCATTATTTTCTTGTTCATGTAAACCCTGAAAAGTATTAAAATATGGGAGATTATGACACGTTTGGTACGCGATATTATATGGTATAGTATATCATTGTATTATATAGCGTTACATTGGTATAGTACTAAAAATAGTATTAGGTAAAAATCATATGGTGTTTGGCTTACTCATTTATTGTATCAACTTGTACAAACAAGTAAGATTTTTTTTTTCAAAAAAGATATACAAAATACAAATATATTTTTAGTTTATTTATAAAATTAGTTATTCAGTAATTTATTAGAACAATCGCTAATTGTTGAAAAAAAAATTTGTGCGTCTGATGGCACTATTATGCTCAAAACAATTGTCATAAAATGATTTATAACACCCATTTCTCACGCACAATATGGTGGATTCCACTAGACCTACGAGACTTGAGCATGTTATGTGATACTTGGGGTCTAATGCCCCTACTGGGCCTATCAGACAATTCGAGTTTATGGTGACATGCTAAATGTCGATTGGTCTAACAGGAGTAGTGGATCTCAGGTATCATCTTGTTGGGGCAGTAACTCCTTTCACCATTCTTTATTTTTAGAAAATTAATTTGATTTTATAATTTATATAGTAAACATTTATTTATTTAATTTTAAATTTTATAGAATTTAAAAGGTATCGTTGGATGTATATAATTTTATAGAGATAATTTCAACTTATTTTATTAGTGTTATACAATGTAATATTGATGTGATGGATTAGCTCTACATACTTTAATACAATTTGTATGCATTTAAGGGTTGTACTTTGTATTAATTAATGCTATGCTAAATTATAACAAAACAAATGTGTTACACTATTTAGTACAATACAGTAAAATAGTACTATACAGTGTTGCGTACGAAACGTGCCCTTATAATTCAAAATATTGTCATTAACAAAAAAAAAATTATAACTTCATAAATATTGAATATAAGAAAATTATAACAAATTTTGTTGTACATGTGGGTTATATTATACATTTATGAAACTGAATTAATTTTAAAAAAAGTTTCAAGCTGCTTATTTATTGAAACATCGAAGGCCAAACGGCCAATTGAACTTCTATCACATACATTGCATCCACAGATCTACTAGACTACTAATGACTACTATCAAGTTACCTAGTAAAGATTGATTTAAGAAAAAAAAACCTATAAAATATAGAAACTATGTGAACCCGGCACTATTGCCAGTATTTATTATTATTTTTTAATACATACAAATAATGGTCTTCTCTCCAATTAAATTGCTACTTAGAAAAAAAAGTTTGTAAAACCAATAAAATTATCAATTTTAATTTAATTTTCTCTTTAAAAAAGCTGCAATAATTTATTCTTATTTCCAATCTAATATCGAGGGTATAAAATAATTTTTTAATTTATTTTGAATTTAAGTAATAAAAGAATATAGAAAAAAGAGACTGTGAGTAAAAACTATATTGCTTTCTTGCCGATAAGGTAGCCTAACTTTAATGACTTCGTTCGTGTCTCAGTGACCGATTTTTTTTTTTTTATTTGAAATCTGGAGTTAATTTATTATTATATTTTAGATTTTTTGATAATTTGTTTTATTTAAAGAGTAAATGAAAAAAGCTAAATATTTTTTGATCTTAATCTATGTCATTTTTATATAAATAGAAAAAAGTTAAAAAGTTTAGTTTTACATCTAAATACAAATATTTGAATAATTTATTATTCATATAATTCTCTTAAATACATTTATAAAATTTATTTAAGACCAACGTGCATATAGTCTAATATTTTAATTTTGAAATATTATTATTTATTTCTAATTTTATATTATATTATGATTCTCTATATATTTTTTAAATTATTTTATGATAATTTAGCTTATTTATATATCAATTTTTTAGAAAAAATTCTTCACCCATTTACATAAATTTTAATAAATTTAATTCATAATAAAATATACAAATATTTTTAATATATGCAATAAAATTACAAGTAAAAATAATATATAAAAATAGAGATATATATATATAAAATTATTAGTGTTCATATATTTTAATTCAGATATTAAAAAAATTATATCATTCAGATTTTTATATTTTGATATATTCAGATTCAGTTTAATTCAGATATATTCAAATTTCAGATAAAAAGAAATCAACCTTGTTTGTGTATTTTAAAATTTTATTATTAAAATTTAAAAAAATATATTAATAATTATAATTTTAAAAATAATATATGATTGATATTGATTTAATTGTATTAACAAAATGTGTTTCATATAACTGTTTTTTTAAGAGGAAAACAGACAAGAAGTTTCACTTATTAAATATGTAAAGACAGAAATACCCTTTATTCTACTATTTCCCATTCAATGCAACGAGAAACAGTGTGCACTGGCGCATGTTAAAAAGTCTCATTTTAACCTCTGCATTTTCTCGCTCTCCAAACAAGTTGCCAAACCCAGAAAATTATAAAAAATGGAACAAAATCCCAGAGCAGAAGCCGAACGCTTGCTCGGAGTCGCCGAAAAGCTCCTAAATTCCGGCGATTTTAACGGGTCAAGAGAGTTTGCAATCCTCGCCCAGGAAACCGAGCCTCTCCTGGACGGCTCAGATCAGATCTTAGCCATAGCCGACGTTCTGCTCGCCGCGGACAAACGCATAAACAACCACCACGACTGGTACGCCATCTTGCAAGTCGACCGTCGATCCGACGATCAGGATCTAATCAAGAAACAGTACCGGAGGCTGGCCCTCCTCCTCCACCCAGACAAGAACAGGTACAATTTCGCAGATCGTGCCTTCACGCTCGTGGCGGACGCGTGGGCCGTTCTCTCCGACACTCGGAAGAAAGCGCCTTACGACCACGAGTTGAGTCTCTTTACAAGGATTGATTTAACGAATTCGGACAACATGCAGCAAGGTAAATTGCCTGTAAGAAGAAGCCAGACGCCGGTGAATACAAAGAAAAGTAGTAATAATACGAGGAACGACGACCAGCCGCCGCGATCAAGTTTATCGACTTTCTGGACGACGTGTCCGTATTGTTACATATTGTACGAGTATCCGAAGGTATACGAGGACTGTTGTCTACGGTGTCAGAATTGTCAGAGAGGGTTCCACGCGGCGGTTGTTCCGAATTTGCCGCCGTTGGTTCCGGGGAAGGAGGCGTATTACTGTTGCTGGGGTTTCTTTCCCTTGGGCTTCGTGGCTGGGAATTCGGAAGGAGCGACGGCCCAGCCGAGTTCTGCTTTTCCTAATTGGATGCCGCCGCTTTTTACGGGTGGTGGTGGCGTGGAACCGGTGGGGCCCAAAGTGGTTAATACTGCTGCTGGCGGTGGTGGTGGTCCCGTGGTGGAGGTTCAGCGTGGGAATGTGGCAGAAGGAGGGTCTAAGAAGAGAGGAAGACCAAGGAAGAATCCCATTCAGCTATGACAAGTTGGGAATTGTAAGATCGATGAGGAATGTAGTTGAGAATTTTACAGCACCGTAGCCGTCGCTGTAGCCGAGCACGAGTGGAGGATGAAGTTTGCGGACTGCTCATTTTGTCAAATTTGTTGGTGCTGTTGTACTCGTAGCCAATTGCTTGGTAATGTTAGGGTAGGTGTAGACGTTATTTGATGCAGCTCGACTCAGCGCACATTATTATATGTTCTTAGCTATCGATATCGGCCTGTTATATGCATCTTGACTGGATGGTGGAGATTTTGTGGCTCAGACTGTGGTGAAGATGAATATAAATGCCAACTCTATTGTTCATGGATGGAAAAGAAATCCACAGCATTTTATTCGTTTTTGTTGTGTATATTGAGCCTATCATGCTCTAAGCTTATTAGGTCTGTAAATTTCAGCAATACGATATCACGATTCCTGTTTTGTGAATTTCCAATTTTTCAATGAGCTTTCCATTCTTCGTCTCTGATAAGCTAATTCAAAAACCCAAGTTGAGTTGTTCGGTCTTTGATCTAGAGAGTGCAGTAGAGTAGATAGTTTTTAGACGTGAAATTAGTTGAAAGTTGATGTTACTTAGTTATGTGAAGAGGAGAAGAAAAAAATTAGATGCTGTCTTTATATTTTTACTGCATTGTTTAATGGGAGAATTGGCTACGTACGTGCTACTAGTGATGAGATGAAACATAGTACGGATGTGCTATTTCCTTTTCCAGTTTACATATAAGAAACTTGTCCAGCGCATAATTGCCACGATTAAATTAGCACAGAGCCGCTGAGCTCATTTTCCTTGCTAACAAATACCAATACCAAACGAGGAGTGTATGGAAATTTTATGAAATGAGAGTTCAATTGGGATTTAATTCATCATCCAATGCCATTTCTGCTTGATTCTTGAAAATGAGGCATAGAAACACTGGGAATCTTTCATCCTTACTTCATCCCTCTTTGTCGAGCAATATTACCATTATTGAATTTACGCAATACGTGGCCATGCTCTCTTTAGCTTGCATTCGAATTTCGAAATCTACTTTGCAAATCCTATTTCAAAGCTTCACGTGAAAAAAAAAAAAAAAATCCCCCATTAACCATACACATCATACCAACGTGCCGTGGTTAAGAATTTCTATATTGGAAACGTATAACAATTTTCTTTGGACCAAGTAAGTAGCCCATTACTTTCTGAATCCAGGGGCCTACAACGCATAACTCTTGACTTCTATTGTGAAGTAAGCTCAATACCGTCCAATTAACTTTGAAATGTATGCGAATTAACAAAAGAAACACTACAAGCACCTTGGAATTTAGGCACCTTGGGAGAATTATGATTGCTCATTGTAGTTAAGGCCTACCAAACTCCCAGCTTTTTACCCCAAACAACTAAACAAACCCCGAAAGCTTTCAATGTCTAAAATCCAGAGCTTCATGGATCTCTTCAGTAATGTGGACAACAAAGCACCTTCCCTTCATTCACCACCCTCAAGTACCCCATTAACAAAATCAACCCCAGATCTCCATGAGCATCATGTGAGCAACCATTAAGGTACCATCTCAATTACCCACTCTACCAACCAAGATTTCTATACACAATTTGGCAAATTACCTAGGTTTCTTTAAAGCATGAGCAGGACAATTGACATACACAACTCAATTGTATAAAGGCGACAAATAATACTAATGTGGCTGAGATATTACTGTTAATTTGCATATGCACTGCACTTACAAACTCTCCAATTCTCATCCCGTGGCAAGTGAAGGTTGGTTGGTTTCACTTCATTGAAAGGACTCGATCCGTTTCAGCTAAGCTAATGTAATATATTAAAATGAAATAAACACTGTCACTTTCAGCAAGTTAGGAGATTCACGTGCTGCTGAAAACCATTCCATTACAAATCACTAATAAAGGATATATATAATTGATGTGTGATTTAAACCAAGCTCAAGGGAAGGTATTGTAACACTTCCCAATGGTTGAAAAGCTATTTATAAATTCAACCACTAAACATTTTATATATTGAGAAGTGAAAGTAAATCGGAATATAGTAGTCATTTCCAAGCCCGCTAACTTCCTACAATTTGAATCCTTAGTATCCCAGTTCAGTGGCTGAATAATAGTTCCCATATCCAAGACTAAAAGGAAAGGCCTCACTTTTGTTCAATCAGTTTGGTTACCTTGGACACAGGAATGGGGAACTAAGAACATAACTTTGAACATCATAAGAAGATTTTCTAGATATCCAGACACAGAAAATGTTATGAACCATACTGAAAGTTTAATAACATAATCTGGATTCACATTTGACCACAAGAAGGCAGTTTCAACAGAAAGAAATTATCCCAACTTTGTAGAATAGGCGTATCATCAATTCACGAAAGGAATGTATATTACAAGAACCTGGTTAAGAATTAAAAACAGACAATAGATGAGGCAACACAAAGCACAAAGCACAAACCTACGATTGCATAACAGAGGAATTTGATAACCTAAGACACTCACTTTGGCACTTCCTAAGACAGATATCATTCCAATTGGGGACTTGGTGTTGATTAACACAAACAGTTCTTGCACACGCATCAGCACAAGCATCAAGCTCAGAAACACCACAAACAGTGACACAAGTATTAAGGGTGGGGTCTTTAGATAAAGCACCAACCTTCTTTAGCATCCTCTTAGAAGTGCACACTCTCTCACATACAAAGATATCATCAGAGCTCTTCTCTCGCCCTCTCGCACTCTTAAGCCTCTGCTCTTCTGCTCTCCTTTTCTTCATCCTCATAGCTTGCCCCACAATTACAGCTGGTATTGCCGCACCCAATAGTGACCACCATGGATCCACCATGCCTGTTGGGAGCACAAGCTTAGACATCAAACATGAAACAAAATAAAATTGCCCACATAAATGAATATTTTTGAATTTAATCTTTACCTAAAACAGATTTAAACCACTAAAAGCATGTACTGACCCTTCAACTAAAAAAAATTATCGCTAAAACCACGGACTTATTTTTATCTGATGAACATGTAAATGAAAGCCAATTGAAAAAGAAATTGAAGAATTGGGATTTTATTTATACAGAAATGTAAAACACTTAACAATAATTTGATCTCCAGAACAATGGAAGAGCATACTCCAATGATTTTTGTATGTTATTTTGTTCAATGCCTGAAATCTTACACATCAAAATTAAAAGGAATTCATAGCGAGAAAACAATATGGTCGTATAGTTCAGTTCACACTTCAATAAGGTTCAATTCAGGGGGCCAAAAAGAAAATTTTGCACAATTTTAATTGTTTCAACAATTCAATGAAATTAAAAAAAACAACGCTTGAAGCTTTTTCCCTTTCAAAGAGTTTATGGATACAGGCAAACAAGAAAATGAACAAATAAAAAAGATCTAACCTGCAGTTCTTGATCGCGAGACACAGAGGAGAGAGGGTTTAGACGTGAGGGACTGCAAGGGTTTTTGGAGGATAGGAAATGTGAATGACATGTCGGAGGAACTCAAGAGGTGATACTGCGCACAACGGCGCATGTTCGATCCCTGAATGGACTTTTTTAACCCTACGGTTCGGTTCGGTGCACCCTATATAATTATATAATTATTACTATAATAAATAGTATTGTATAAAATTATATAATATAGAATTAAGTAAATTTTATATTGTATTTGGTTTATTACTTTATTGTATAATATGTGTTTGATAAAAAATTATATTTGACTATATTAAATTCCTTACAATAATAAAAATAGTTTAAAATTAATAAAATATTTTAAAATATTATAATTTTAAAATTATTTATATTAAATTAATTTTTAGATAATTAATTTTATTTAAATATTTAATAAATTATATTTATTTATTAAAATAATTCATTTAAATGTTCAATAAACTAATAATTTAAATATTTATTTATTTATATGTTTGTGGTATTTATTGTAAAAAACTTGAACAAAAAATAAAGTTATATAATTTAAATATTTTAATAATATAATATAATATAATATTATAAAATATTTTAGAATATAATAATTTTAAAAATTATTTATATTAAATTAAATTTTTATATAATTAATTTTTTATTTAAATATTTAATAAATTATATTTATTTATTAAAATAATTCATTTAAATAATCAATAAACTAATAACTTAACCATTTATTTATTTATATATATTTGCGATATTTATTGTAAAAAATTGAAACAAAAAATAAAGTTGTATAATTTAAATCTTTTAATAATATAATATTATATTATATTATATTATGTAATATTATATTATATAAAACTTATGAATTAAAAATTATATGCAATAATTCCCCATATCCTTATCCTATCCGGCCTTAACACATGGTGGGGTATCATTATTTTACCTTATTTTATGCTATCCTTATACAGATCTTATGCAACTTTTTACTATGCTATTCATCATTCGACCGCACCAAACACGATATAAAAAATTTTTATGCGAACAATACTTTTTATACTATACTATACGGATTGTCAAACACGCCCATTATTAATTATTATAGCACAAGATATTGGGCATATTATCATTATATTATTTAGGGTAAAATTTATATACCTCCCTGAGGTTTCAATAAATCTCCAAATCCACCTTTAAGCTTTCAAACATCTCCTTTGTTGTCAAGCTTTCTATTAAGTATATAAACAAAACAAAACTGGGATTTTGATGAATGAAAGAAACACAACAAAAGAAAACAAGAATATTTCAACAATATGCTATGATATGAGCAAGATATTCAACTATTTCTTTAAAATATTTTATTTTTCTTTAATTTATATTGAATAATTTTTTTGGCTTTTTCTTTTTCTTTTGTAATTATTATTTGTTTTACTTGGATTAATTTTGGAAGATAATGGAATGCAAGAATAGTATAATGTATTTTTTGTTTAGTATATATATTTTTATTTTATATAGTTTATTGATTTTTATTTAATATATATACTATTTGGTACTTAAAATTAGAGGATAATTTTATCAAAATTCCATGTATTTAGCAAAAGCAAGAGGAGAGGCGTCTATACTTTTGGAAAGCTGAAGCGGTTGTGTGAATTTATGGAAAGAAGCATAGCATGTGAAATTTACCTATTATTTATGAATTTAAAAAAAAAATAATAACAAGATCAGACTATTAAACAGCGCAGTCTCCTTGTGTCCTCCAAAGTCTTGCCTTCTGCCTTCACAATCTGGAATTAGCTGACGCACCACCAATTGAAAAAAAAGAAAAAAGACAAAAAAGAAGTTACTGTAGTGGTGGAATTGTTTTATTTATACTTTCAAGACCCTCCTCTTATTG